>CP054668.1:11414387-12614387 GCA_013348765.1 Carpinus viminea
TTGGGCGCCGAGGTATCTTCCGATGAATGACGGCCAAGCATAAGAATAGTCGTCAAATCATTTCTTATTGACATGAACACTCTTTTTTTTTTTGGGGAATATGCTGCCTTCAATGCCACTCTTAAATGATGAACTCAAAAACATAATTATCAATAGTAAACATACATTTCTACCGATGACATGATCATCTTCTTCCTTTATTTCATTCTTTTTTATTTCTCTCCTCCGCACATTGTATATATAGTGGTGGAAACTATAGGCTATGTACAGATGGTAAAGTTTAAAATAAATAAATTGAAGTAATTAACATATGTTATTATTATTATTTGAAATGAACATATGCTATTATTAATTTGAACCAATTGTTACCTAGTTTACTTACCAAGTAGATAACATTTAGATTTGCTAATTTAATACATATCCAAATAACACATATGCTTTTCTAAGCATTTATGTTGGAATTGAAATCTATCTTTAGGCACCTTTAACTAACCATTTATCTATATCTAATGTGGCTTCTTCTTTTTATAGATGAGATAATAAAATATAGAAGAGAAAAATATAAAAGAATGTTAAGAGGAGGATCCCGCTCATATTTAATTTCATTATTAAGGGGAAGACCAAGTCAAGGAAAAATAGGGAGAAAATACAATTCAATTCCACCTTAAACTATCACTACTTTTTAATTCACGCCACCAAATATAAAAAAGTGGCATTAATGGATATGTCAAACTACCATCTCATATCAAATAGGCTACTATATCAAACATTATTTAAACGTTAAAATAGATGGAAAATTGTCACATGCATCTATCTTTCATCTTTAACACCCTCATTTTTACTTTTAAAATATCATAATTATTGCTCATAAGCTCATGTTGTTTGTTTATCAACTATGCTTGGTTGCATTATAAGAGAAATATGATTGACTTCTAAATGACTTCCACACATTGTATAAATAGTTGTAAAAACTATGGGCCAAGTATGATAAAGTTAAAAACAAAAAACAAAAATAAAAAAGCTTGTGCCACTAAAGTCATGGCATTTTTTTCATAATTAAAAATTCCTAGTCTTTTAAATCTAGAATTCCTTGTATTCAATTACAAAACATTAGGAGTATTTTCTAGAGGGATTTTTTTTTTTTTTGAAAAGACAGCTTCAAACTTATATTTTCAACATTTGACCTTTATGAATTACTATTTCATTGCAATTTATACTAGATCTCCACTAGATTTTGATGTTAAAATATAAAGAAGGTTGTTGCATCCATGATGCGAGTGTGCAAATTTTTTACTTAAAATGCCAAAATTGCCTTTAATTCTATTATTAAAAAAAATGTAGAAGTAATGGAATATACTTCAAGAGGTATCCAAACGAAGATAAGAAGGTAAGGGTTACCAAATATTTTAAGGGGGTGAAGTTGTAGACTCAACCATTGATATAGAATGGCAACCCACTTTCTCATCCAATGAATACGGGATTTGTTTTTTTGGGGTCCCCACCAAAAATTCTGTATCATCCAATTTATGTCGGAATATAAATAGCTCTATTAAGCATTTTAATTGACCCATGTATTGAGTGTTATGCCACTGACTCACAAATCAAATGGCTTTATGGCATTAGGTGTAAAACCACCCTTAAGGGCTTACTAACTCAAGTCAAATACGTAGCCAAACTAGCCATGCTATCAATCAAGCCAAACTTATGGTGAAATACAAAACAAGCATTATCTTATTGTTCATTTATAAGGCAATATATATACATGTCGGGCCCGGGAAAGAAACACCAAAAGCCTAAGTTAATAGGCTCGAGTCCACTTATGTATATTAAGTGCTATTTTTTCTCTATTTCTATATACTTTCTAAATATATGGGACTCCCAACAATACATAATATAACAATAATTAGCTTTATTTCAATAGCAATCACATACACAACATAATACAACAATTTACTCTTTTGATAAGTTTGAAAATTCATGGATGAGTAAAATAAAAGATAAAGGAATCCAACAACACATAATATAACAATAATTAGCTTCATTTCAATATTCACATATTAAGATAGGTAGATGATGAAGATGTGCTCTGCTTGGGCTGCTTTTAATCACCAAGGAAAGGTTTGAACAAGTCTATTTTGGGCATCATATTGAGTTACATTCATTTGATTAATCCCCAAAAGGCATCGATGACCGCATGTCTCAGCATCCCGATTATACGCGTAAATCGGATAATTGTTATGAATTACATTTATTTTGTTGTCGACCCATACAAAATTACATACGAATTTTGTAGACCCCGAAATGTTGGGTTTAAAGTTGAAATTCAACGTCTGGTTTGTTTGGAGAATTTGGGTGCCAAGGTTATCTTCCGATGAATAACAGCTAAGTGTAAGAGCAATCTTCAGATCATTTCTTACTGTCATGAGCACTCGCCTTTTTTTGTATAAGCCGCCTTCAACGCCACTCTTGAATGATCCACTCATAAACATAATTATCAATAGCAAACTTACATTACTACCGAATGACATCTTGATCATCTTCTTCCTTTATTTCTTTCTTTTTTATTGCTCTCCTCCACACACAGTATATATAGTGGTGGAAACTATAGGCTACAGACTGTAAAATTAAAAATAAATAAATTGAAGTCGTCAACATATGCTATTAATTTGAACCAAATGTTACCTAGTTTACTTACCAAGTAGATAATGTTCAAGCAGATAACATTTAGATTTGCTAATCTAATACATATCCAAATAACACATATGCTATTATAAGCATTTATGTTGGAATTGTAATCTATCTTTAGACACCTTTAACTAACCATTTATCTATATCTAACGTGGGTTCTTCCTTTTATAGATGAGATGAGAAAATATGAAAGATTGTTAAGAGAAGGATCCCGCTTCATATTTAATTCCATTATAAAGGGGAAGACCAAGTCAAGGAAAATAGAGAGAAAATACAATTCAATTCCCCCTTCAACTATCACCACCTTTTAATTTACGCCACCAAATATAAAAAAAGTGGCATTAATGGATACGTCAAACTACCATCTCATATCAAATAGGCTACTATATCAAATGTTATTTAAACGTTAAAATAGATGGAAAATTGTCACGTGCATTTGCCTTTCATCCTTAAAACCCTCATTTTTACTTTTAAAATGCCATAATTATTGCTCATAAGCTCATGTTGTTTGTTTGTCAACTATGCTTGGTTGCATTATAATTTATAAGAGAAATGTGAGTGACTTCTAAATAGTTTCCATGAGTGTATTGTATAAATAGGGGTAAAAAAACAATGGGCTAACTATGATAAAGTTAAAAAAAAACTCGGGCCACTAAAGTCTTGGCATTTTTTTCATAGACTCCTATTAATTGCTGGCATAACCAAGCAAATGCCAAAAAAATTAAAAATTCCTAGCATTTTAAACCTATAATTCCTTGTATTTAATTACAAAACTTTAGGAGTAGTTTCTAAAAGGGAGGTTTCCTTTTCTTTTCTTTTCATCTTTTTTTTTTTTTTGGTTGAAAAGACGCCTTCAAACTTATATTTTCAACATTTGACCTTTTTGAATTACTATTTCATTGCAATTTATACCGGCTCTACACTAGATTTTGATGTTAAAATATAAATAAAGTGATGCAAGTGTGCAAAATTTTGACGTTAGTTATGCCCTCAATCTTAGTTTAAGCATGAGTTAGCATTTAATTCTTGTTGAGCATATTTCCTTTTACATGGAAGTATTGTTTTGAGATAGGAAGTCCTAGGCATCCTTTGATAGCTTTAGAACTAGTTTGGGAGGATAGGAAGACGGTTGAACCAAATAAGGTTCTACTTGAAACTCTTTGAGCAAACGTACGGCCACGAGATCAGATGTATGAGCCTTCTCGACAGACATACAACCACAGACCTGGACGTATGGTTAGATGTGTTCTAAGGAACGCCACTTTGGCCAGTCGTCCGATAGCCTCTATTTTCATGTTTTAGGTTCATTTTAGTTAGATTTAGAACTAATAATAGGTATTTTCTCAATATTCAAGGTTATGACGCCTCAAGAGAATTTTATGGAGGAGCCTTACAACTTGGGTGTAACGCCCCTAAAATCAACTTCGGCTAATCCGGTGGTGTCACTATCAATTCACCCAGTTAAGCCAACTTGTGGCCAAATCGGTAATTGCCCTTGTAAAAACGTCAGAGTAAATGCAGGGAAAGGCAAATAAATCTGAGCTACTATAATCATCAAATTTAGAACATAAAGTAACTACGTAGTAAGTACGAACCTGTAAAGTAAGCAAAGCACAACCAAACAAGTAGTAGCACCTCTCACCACTTTACAACGGTAAGTCAGATCACCTAAAGAACAATAACCACGTAAGTCTAACAACTTAGTAAGTAAACCCCACACTAAAATATGACATGGGCCCATTTAGTAAGAGTAAACGTGCGTTTTGAGTAGTAACCAAAAAGAGGGTATTACCTCCGCTAATACACCATTTAATGTGTTTTAGGATTATCAAAGCCTATGGTGTAGAACCGGCGATAAATACCTAATTGATTTGATGCAGAAAGCTAATGCAATATAAGTCATAACTCTTATACATGGTCTACTCGAGATATTACCCTTTATTAGTAGGGTTGATGCTGTCTCGAGGGACCTATAATACAATGCTAGTGCCTTGGCCATTGTACAACATACTGTACATAACATTAGTGACACGATCGAGTCCGACCCCGAATGGCCCACACCAACTAATGACGTTCATCCTGTAGTGACTGAACCATTGAGAATGGTTGCATCAAGGTCACGAAACCAATGGATCCATAGCCTTTACATAATGCACACATTTGACCATAATACGCAGTTTATATAGTAAGCCCATGGCCGTTCATACCGCACGTACCAGCGTACCATGTCTTACGATGCATCTTAGTAGTTTATTTAATAGAGCACAGTTATCAAGTAATTACAGAGAATAGACATGCTCATATCATACGTGTGGTTAGTTAGCTGACATATCCCACGTTTTATGTAAAGAGCGTGTAAGTGTTTACTTACCTTGCGCACTCGACCGAATCGTCTGACCAATCTATTTCCTGTTATAATGGATACAAGTCACCGTTATTCTATGCCTTATAAATCCTAGAAACACGGCTAAGCTAAAGCATACATGTGTGGATTCCAAAACTAGTGTTTTGTCCACTAACCGTACCTCTGGCCTCGAGGGCGTACATCCACTCAGTGTGCTTAGCACATTGTTTTAAGATTCAGATAGTGCATGATTTATATAGCACCTCTAGACCTCTAAACCTCTTTTAGGCAAACAAAAGAGCACATGCAATGCCAGAGTCATAGTACAACAGGGTTTGAAAGAGTTCTTTCGCAAACGTTATCATTTTTAAGAAGCAACTCGACAAACACTTTGAAATCTCAATGAAGCACAAAACAGAGGCTATAACGGCGTTGAATTAAAAAGGGAACGAATCTTACCCCAAAGCTAAGCACCGACATGACCTCCCCTTCTTGGAACTCTGCTTGGAAACACTCTCCCTCACTAAATTCTTTCTCTAAAATATGGAAGGTATTCTGGCAGCCTAGGGGCACACCAAAGGGCTGAAGAAGGCATGAGGAATGGGAGGAGGGGCGGCCTATTTATAGAGAAAATCTACCACCAACTCTCTGTCAGACCTACGGATGTCCGGCAACCCTAGCGTACGTCCGCTAGTCCTTGCATAATGGTCTAAAGAATGTCTTGTATGTCCAAGTATTATCCAGAGGGTTTACAAAAAGTAGTGTACATCCGATGGTCCCCCCACATACGTTCGCACTATCGAAAGCAGCGTACGTCTGCCAGACCTAGCGTACGTCCGCCATCTAAAGATCAGTATTCGACTTTCACCTTTTAAAGGCTCAAGGTGAGCTTAGGTTAACTCTAAGGGTCTTAGGCCTTCGTCCAAGTGACTCTACCAAAGGTTTGGGTTAAGCGCTCAAATAAAAGGGATCTCCTAAATAAAATGTTACTTTTATTGGGGTATTACACCAGGTGAGTACAAACTCACATGGATGCTTGTTGTTACTTTTTCTGCATTACATGTCTATTTTATATATATCAAATATGCATATTTTGTAACTCTCATGAAATACATTTTGGAATTACTATGAATTCTCTTTTGTGAAAACATATGTTGATTAATAAGATAATGAAAATGCTTGTAAAACTATATATATAAAAGACTGGTAAGATTAATTGCATCGTATGACATGGTACACTAGTATGTGCGGGATAACGGTCATGGGCTTATTATACGAGTTAACTTTATGGTCAAATGTTTGTGTGTGTTGGCTTTGGATCCATTAGTTTTGTAATACTCCGATAAAAATAATCATTTTATTTTAAATATTTTCTACAAAAGAATGGTTATGAAGGTTCTAACAAAGATGCTGAAGCCCACAAAATAGCCAAAACAATTCCTAAACCCACTTAGGACCTAAGTTTAAAACATCACCCTTTTTAGAGGACGTACGCTAGGGTTGGTGGACATATGCCCTTGTTTCTAGTGCGGATGTACGTGGGGGATCCACCGTATGTATGCTTTGCAAATAGTACATGGACATTTGTTGGGACCACACAGATGTACGCTACTTTTAAAAAACCCTTTGGATAATACCTAGATGTACGCTACACCCTTTGGTCCACTGTACAAATAGTACTAGACGTACACTAGGGTTTGGCAGATGTTTGCTGCTTTTCTGGAGAGTTGGTAGCACCCTTCCCCTATAAATACCCCATATTCCCTTCTTACTCTCACACCATTCATTTCACTAATCAGCACGTCCCCAGACTGCCACGATTGAGTTCTTGTGAGTTTTGATTGAGAGAGAAAAGAGCTTGTATTCTTGCCAATTTTGAAGGTAACCTCTTGCCTCCTTTATGCTTTCACCACTATTTTAATGCCTCCTTAATGTTGTGAGTTTTCAAAGATGATTGTGTTAAGCTTTTTACCTAAAAAACAAGAAATGTTATGAAAATAGTTTCAAAAGCTTCTTTTGATTCCTTGTGTTACATAATGTTAAGTTTTCTTACGTTACATGTGCTTATTTATTAGTCTGGAAGAGATGCAATAGCCTATAGAATATGTAATGACAGTTTGAGCCTTAACGAAATGCTTAACCCACTGACTAGACGTGTGCCCTCGAACCTAGATGTACAACTAGGGTGTTAGGCATCTACCTTAAGCCTCATTCTCGTGTATTTTAGCACCTTGCAGCCTTTTTTGGATAAGGCATGATACTTTACTCGTAAGATTCTTGTTGTTCAAATATCTACCTAAATTAATAGGCAAATAATTGTACGTTTTACTTGCAAGTGTACAAGGTCAAAAATGTAGTAAAGAATGTAAGTGCAAGATCGATCCCACAAGGATTGGTAAATTATGCTTAAAATTAAATTCGCAATATAAAATAAAAGAGATAAAGATTGAGTTTGATTAAACAATAAGAAAGAGGTAGGGCTTTGATTTCCACCGCTAATCATGCTTTTACAATAAATCAATATGCCAATGCTTTAATTACATGATAAATATTTAATGGTTGCCAACCTAAGGGCATGGTGTATACTCCTTAAGCTATTGGTTTCCCTAAGCAACGAATTAGGCATGGTGTATACTCTAATTCTTTTCTTTCCTAAAGGATTTAGCATGGTGTATACTAAGTTGTTCTCTAAGAAAGCATATGAACTGTGAAAACCGACAACCACATGAGACCTAGGGCATGGTGTATACTCCCGGTTTCCCATGTTGATTAACCCAAGAACCCGGCGTGGATTGCTTTTGTTACTTATGTTAAACCCAGGACTCGGTCATCCAAATTGATCTAACTAACAAGTCCATACCACATGCATATGTTGATCAGGCAGACACACATGAGGAATTCATGAGAACAGGTATTAATCAAGTTAAATATTATCATGCAATTATCGCAAGGGCGCCAATATTGAATTAAAATATAAACATGATCAGGGCTTCAATCTAGCCCTACTAAAAGGTTTAGTTACACATGAAATTGATGCTAATCATCTTTATAAAATAAATAAAGGAAAAGAATAAACCCGGAAAATTGCTCCTTGAAAGTCGTCAATTCTTCTCCCAAAAATCGTGTGTTTCTTTTGTGTTTACAAGCCTATTTATAGACTCTAGGAGGATTCTAGAAACCCTAAAAATCGTAGGGTTTGAATCCTTGTGCAACAAGGAATTACAAAACCCTAAAAATTAAAAACTTCCAAAATAGGGCTGCGACTGATTTGGGCGTCACACATAGGTGCGATCGATCACCATTAGGCTGCGATCGATCGCACAGTGATAGATTTCCTTTTTTTGCGCACGACACAGGTGCGTTCGATCGCAATCTCCTGGGCTCGATCGCCTTCACAGACTCCATTTCCTTTGATCTTCTTCCTAGCTTTTCCACATCCTTGTCCATTAAGCCCTAGACTTCCAGAGTGCTCTCTTTTCTTCCAAAAGGCCTATAAAACAAAGAAAACACAAAAAGAAAGTAAAATAGACAAAATAACATAAACTAAAGGTATAACAAATATAAATTAAAGGGCTTAAATATGAATATTTAAGCCCTTATCAATTCTCTAGCATTACGTATAATGGTGTGTTATATTTCGTTGTAGCAAGATTTAACAATGTCGGAGGATTCACATGAGCATACAAGGTAAGTAAATTACTTATGAACCTTTTTCTTAAAAAACGTGGGATATTTTAGTTGACTGACCACGAGTATGATATGAGTATGCTTACTTTCATAATTAATTGATAACTTTCTTAATGACTGGATGTAAGATACATTGTATGACATGGTACACTAGTACATGCGGTATAACGGCAATGGGCTTATTATATGAACTTTATGATATGGTCAAATGTGTATGTTATATGGGCATTGAATCTAATGATTGTTTTATTGCCAACGTAGCCTTAACTGGTAGTCATTATAGGACGGACATCATTAACGGTGTGGGACACCTGAGGTCAGACTTGATCGTGCCGCTAGTGTTATGTACGATAGCATACAATATCTGGGACACTGGTGTTGTATTACAGGTCCCTCGAGACAGTGCCAACCCTTTTGAGAATGGGTAAAATCTCAAGTAGACCATACATGAGAGTTATGACTTATAAAGCACTATGTTTTTATGCATTAAACTACCTAGGCGATTGCCATCGATAGTACACTTCTCTTTGAAAACCAAAACCCTATTATATGATGTAGTAACGGAGACAACACTTTCTTTTGGATTACTTACTAAAACTGCATGTTTATTTCCTAGTAATTAGATTCATGTCATACCTATAAAGTTGTTAGACTTACGTTGTTGTTACCCTTTTAGGAATCTTGCCTCTAGGATTGCAAGCTGTGTATAATTACTGCTATGAACCCTACCGAAGACCTTATGTTATTTTTCAAGTTTGTTATTATTGCTTAGTTGCTCCATGTCTTAATTTTAAAGAACTTGCTTGTCCCAGTAATGATTTATAGTTTCTTAGATTTAATTTTCATCTTTCTATGTACTAACTTTGATAATACGTAGAGGCGAGATTCCTTATTTAGCCATAAGTTGGTCTAATTGGAGCAATGGCTAGTAACCCTACTAGGTTAGCCAAGGCTAATTATGGGGGTGCTATAGGTTTTGTGATCAGATGTAGTCATTCCTTAATGGATGGTCATTATAGGACGTATATCATTAATGGTGTGGCCACCTAAGGTCAGACTCGGTCGTTCTACTAGTGTTATGTACGGTAGCGTACAATATCAAGGGCACCAGCATTGTATTACAGGTTCCCCGGGATAGCGGCAACCCAATTGAGAAAGGGTAATATCTCGGGTAGACCATACGGTTAAACTATTACCGTTACTAATGATCATACGCATATATTATATCTATATTACATCTATGATAAAATAATTATCTCGTAATGTTGCATGTGCTTTATAAACAACTGAGTTCACTATTTAATGATGGGTATGTTATGTACATTTATACTCACTAAGTCATTGGACCTACCCTTGTATTATTTCTTTTTGTTTTCTTCATATGTACAACTATACAGTTATAGATAGTTTAGTAGAAAATAGATACCGTGAAGCATCGGTTATTTTGAAGGATTCGATCCGGGAGATGCTTGAGGAGTACTTATTGCAAGCTTAGGCGGGTACTCATGGTAACTAGTACTTTTGAGTTATGTTGTAAACTTAAGGGATTGATGCATGCATGCATATTAAGGTGCAACATAGATCCCTTGTAACGATAATATGTATAGTGTGATTTTCATTTTCTTGATGATCTTTGGTAAATGCTCTGTTTGTTATGGCTAATGGTTATAGAATCTTATTGTTTCCGCTATTTAGTATCCTCTGTTTTTTAGGAATAGAGGTCCATGAGTCCTGTCCCATGAGAGATAAGGTTGGGAGACAAACCGTGGAGTTAATTACCAGTTAATTAATTTATGGAGTGTTACACAAATAGCATACATTTTCACTAGATAGATTAAAACAATCTAATTGTAGCTCCCTTCATCTCCCCTGATTCTTGCCAAAATTGTTGTAACATTCTTTGTTTGGAAAAATATAAAAAAGCCTTCTAAACTACCAGGCATTTGCAATATAGTTCTCCAATGTTCAAAAGATAATAAAGTAGCCCTCAAACTACCAAAATGTATAAAAAGTACTACTTATTTTTTTTATATTCCTATAATACCCATATTATTTTAACAAATAAAATAATAAAATAATTGTAAAAAAAAAGACCAAACAATTTTTTTAAAATACAAAAAAATCAACAGGCAAATAAATACACACAAAAAAAAAATTAGACTAAATAAATAATTTATGCCAACTACAGTGACTAATTTAGGCCAACTGCAATGATTATTCATATCGTATTAAAATAAAATCAAAGGTACAATTCTTGAGATATTAAAAAAAAAAAAAACAATGTTGTCCCTAGAGTCAAATTTTTTTTTTTTTTTATTCGCTCATTGATTTTACTTTAATATGACATGAAGCAATTTATAATTTAGATTAACTACAATGACTAATTATTTATTTATTCCAAAAAACTTTTTTTTTTTGTATTTATTAACCCATTGATTTTTTGTATTTTTAAAAAATTATTTAGTTTTTTTACAATTCTTTTATTTGTTAAAAGAATATGGGTATTATAGGAATATAAAAAAATAAGTGGCCTTTTGATAGATTTTGGTAGTTTGGGGGCTACTTTATTACTTTTTTAAGATTGAGAGCTATATTGCAAATGTCTGATAGTTTGGGGATTTTTTATTTTTTTTAAGTAATAAAATAATAGAAAAAATACATTTTACCTCCATAAACTATCAATTCATTTGCACTTTGACCTCCAATGTTTAAAACGTGACACTTGACCTCGCAAAAACTTCCAAATTATTGCAATTCGACAATTATGACTTTTTTTTTTTTTCCAAAATGCCCCCATAAATTTTTTTAATAAAACATTTAAAAATTAAAGGGTGGCCAGTCTGGGGTGGCCAGCCACCCCTTAATTTATAAATTTTGTTTTTTAATTTATTTTTTAAAAAAAAAAAATTAGGATGGGGGCATTTTGGAAAGAAAAAAAAGTGAGTATGGTCAAATTGCAACAATTTAGAAGTTTGGGAGGTAAAATGTCACATTTTAAATATTTAGGTTAAAAGTGCAAATGGTTGAATAGTTCAGAGGATAAAATATATTTTGCCATAAAATAATTGTAAACAAAACCAAACAATTTTTAAAAATACAAAAAAACCTATATGTGAATAAATACAAAAAAAAAATGGAATAAATAAATAATTTAAGCCTATAGTGACTAATTTAGGCCAATTACAGTGACTAATTTAAGTCAACTATAGTGACTATTCATGTTGTATTAAAATAAAATCAAAAGTACGGTTCTTAAAATATTCCAAAAAAGAAAAACAATTTAGTCATTGGAGTCAAATTCTGTTAAAAAATTGTTTTTATTCACCCATTGATTTTACTTTAATACGACATGAAGCAATTTGTAATTTAGACCAATTATAGTAACTAATTATTTATTTATCCTTTTTTTTTTGTATTTATTCGCCCATTGGTTTTTTTAAGTTAAATATATTTAATCTTGATAAACTTGATAGCAAAGTTTTTGAGGTTCATCACCCTCAATATAGTCATATCGTATAAGGATTCATTCAATTGTAAGTAGTAATTTTATTATTGATAATTTTTACACCATGGAAAGACCACCTCAATAAATATAAAATAATAATAAAAACTAATGAATAAAAAAACAAATAAGAGTCATGAACAAACAAAAGAATAGAAAAGTTGCTAACCAACTGAATTTATCACAACATACCCAACACTAGACAACTCCAAATTAGAATAGCCTAACATATACAAATCCGAAATACTCAAACATAAATCTCCAAACACAAATCAAAATCTAACCCAACAAAGATTATTGAGCCCGCATGCGCCACTTTTCTCATAAACCAAAAAAAATCATCTCAAGCAAACTCAATCTTATAAAAAACTAATCCAACACGGAACATAATCTTTCACAATAACAAGAAGTTATCAAGATGATTTTTCTCCCCTTCTTTTCCTTTTGCTTCTCTACTTGGCTTTCCCGAATGATGCATGCAGTTCTAAAAACTGTGATTTGAAGGTTTTAAAGAAATTCGCGGGCCTAACTCATCTCATAAAACTGGTTCCATAAGAGATGATTATACATTCCTTATAAACATGTCCAAGATCTTGTCTACAAGCAACGTGGGATAATTCCTCAACAGGTTTTGGCTTAGGTGTTTAATTATTTATTTGTTTATTTGTTATCTAATAAAATAATGAGAGATAGTGCTTCTTAGCAACTTTGCTAACGTCAAATGACAATAGTTTAATGATATATTAAGAGTAATTCTAGAAGGCCTAATTGTATCCTACTAAGAATGATGTGACTATTAAAATCACCATTGGACTTGTAATTGATCATTATTAGATTTTGATTAAAGAGTGATTTTAGTAGCCACATTATTCTAGTAAGACACAAGAAAACCTTCTAGAATTACTCGTATATTAACATGTCAAGCAACAAGAAGGTCGGCAAGCAATTGCAATAGGTTGACTTTTAAAAATAAAAAAGAAAAAAGAGGGTGTGTTGCTGATAAGTGCTTAAATATTCATATTTAAGCCCATTAATTTATATTTGTTATGCCTTTAGTTTATATTATTTTGTCTATTTTACTTCCTTTTTGTGTTTTCTGTGTTTTTGTAGGTCATGGAAGAAAATGAAGCGTTTCTGGAAATGTTCCAAGCTTAAAGGGCAAATTGGGAAGACCTAGAAGATGTGGAAAGGAGTAAATCGGAATTTATCAAAATTGGAGTCAAAATCGGATTGCATTTGGATTCTGCACATGTCTCGATATTTTGACCATAACTTTGCGCTCAAATATCGGATTGAGGTGAT
Source organism: Carpinus viminea (assembly GCA_013348765.1). Taxonomy (NCBI): domain Eukaryota; kingdom Viridiplantae; phylum Streptophyta; class Magnoliopsida; order Fagales; family Betulaceae; genus Carpinus; species Carpinus viminea. Next base: position 11,427,911 of record CP054668.1, read on the forward strand.
TCCAGCGGCATTGGAAAGCTAACTCAATAGAATACAAATCATTGTGAAATAGCATTTTCTAATTCCGAGCGCCGCAATTCCAAAATCGCCCCGCAAGATAGGAGCCCAATTCTGGACGAATCCTTCTCCGATTTGTAATAGGATTGTCTCCTAATTTGTCTAGGAGATAGAATTCCGAAATTCCTAGGTTTACTAGTGGTTCTAGGACTCTCCTAAGGCCTATAAATAGACCTCTAAGCCTCACAATTAGAGACACAATTTCAGAGAGGAAGTTGGAGGCTACTTCTAGGAGGCGGTTTTGGTTCATTCTTTTCCTTTTCTTTTAGTTTTATTTTAATTATGTGTAACTAATTATTTTAGTAGGGCTTGATTGAAACCCTAATTATGTTTATTTAATATTTCAATATTTGCGCCTTTGTGATAATCATATTGTGTTGCTTAACTTGATTAATGCTTGTTTTATTGAATTCCTCATATGTATGTGATTGGCCATTATATGCATGTGGTATGGACTTGTTAGTTAGATCAATTTGGATTACGAGTCCTGGGTTTAACATAAGTAACAAAAAGTAATCCACGGGTTCTTGGGTTAATCAATATGGGAAACCGGAGTATACACCATGCCCTAGGTCTCATGTGGTTGTCGGTTTCACAATTCATATGCTTTCCTAGAGAACAACTTAGTATACACCATCTGAATCCTTTAGGAAAGAAAAGAGTTAGAGTATACACCATGCCTAATTAGATTTACTTAGGGAAATCAATAGCTTAAGGAGTATACACCATGCCCTTAGGTTGGCAACCATTAGGTATTCATAATATGATTGGAGCATTGGCATATTGTTATATTATTTGAATATGATTAGTGGTGGATATCAAAGCCCTACACTTTTATTTACCTTTTCATTTATTTTTATTTCTTTTAACAATATCAATTCTGTGACAAGTTGGTATTTTAATTAATTAATTCTAAACGAAATTAACAATCTCTGTGGGATCAATCTCGTACTTTCTGCACTATACTATTGTTTTGATCTTGTGCACTTGCGAGTTAAAATGTACTAAATATTATCTATTAATGTAGGTAGTATTTGGCACAACAAGTTTTTGTTGTGCCAAAAACAACAGTTCACACCCCCAAACTTACATATTGCTAGTCCCTTAACAATACTTCAACTAAAAACAAAACGAAAAACAAAGAACAAAAAGATAAATCCATCTTTCGTGGGATGTACGATTGCATTTAGCATATACAACAAGCCTTTTAAACCCCTAGGAATTCCCTAGAGGCGAGTTAAGTCTCGTGAGGGTTTTCCAGGAATGTTACCTACAAACATTATGCACAGTTCATGTTATCCAAAAATTAAAGTATCACTTAAAACCATGATTTTCGTTCATTAGCAAGCTTAAAATATTAAACTCCATCTTCACAATGAATTGGAATTTAAAGTCTGATCACTTACAACAGGCAAGTTAAGGCATCACAAGTTCGAAACAGTGTAACGTGAACTAGCACAAAACTATGAAGCTTCCAAATAATTTCAATGTGCAATGTCTCAACATTTCAAGCTTCATTGAATTTCCCATTAAAATGAACAACATTGGCATGCTTTTATTATATTTTTCTTTCTTTCTTTTATTTTTTTGACTCTGTAATGTTTAGTTCCCTTAAGCTTTCTAATTGACCCATGTAGCGAGTGTTGAGCCAATGACTCCCAAACCAGATGGTTTTAGGGCATTAGGTGTAGACACACCCCTAAGGACTTACTAACTCAAGTCAAAAGGCTGAAACTAAACTAACCATAATGTTAACCACATCAAATCTCCTCACCTTTTGACATGAACACTCAATGCTTCTTGAGGCAAGAGGTCTAGTTACTCGATGAAAAGTTTATCAATGATTATCATCATTTTTTTTTCTTTCATAAAGTTAACCAAATCAATTCTCTTCACCTTTTGACGTGAACACTCAATGCTTTGAGGCAAGAGGCCCAGTTACTCAGTGAAAAGTTTATCAATGATCATTTTTTTTTTTAAAAAAAATATTTTCATGCCAATGTATCAAACCAATAAGTCATTCAGTGTCACCCAAAACATGAAAACATACACATGAAAACCACATGTCATACCCCACCAATCATGTGCTAATGTGCTTGTGCTAAAGCAGATCAAACATGTGAATTTTCAATTGCCTAGAGTAAGTAACAAACTTAAAAACCCAACATCAGATCATGTGTTCAAAATTTTAAGCTAACCAATGAATATCAAATCACAATTCTTAGATCAATCAAAATTTCAAGACAACATGAACATACATTTTTTTTTTTTAATTAAAACAAAAAGTAGGACCAAGTGTGTGTAAATGCATCTCCCATACCCCCAAACTTAAATTACACATTGTCCCCAATGTGTGTCTAACATGGAAAGATCTTACCCGGGAGATGGATGGCTATGCGGAATAAGTTTGACTCAAAGCATTCCCCCCAAACTTGAACTCAAGCACACTTGTTCCTGAAAAACAAAACATTAAAGTAACAAAGGAAAACAAAAATAAAAACAAAATAAAATAAACAAACAAACAAACAAAGAAATAAAAAGGATATGTTGTGGGGTGCCTCCCATGAGCGCTAAGTTTAACGTCTTCAGCCAGACTGTGTGGTTGCTCACTGTTGTTCCGCATATGGTGTTAGTCAGGACGTCTGTCAAACAGATGGTGTGCAGCTTTGAAACTAAGCAATGCAAATTCACTCCAAAATTTTTCCCACTCCCTGCAAAATAAAAGAAAACCAACACAGAGGACAGCTACAATCTATATAAGCAAATTGTAGTTGTCAAAAACAAAAGAATTGGAAAATTTGTGAAGGTTTTGAAGTGTGAGGGTATCAGGTGAGGTTGGGTGAAGTATGGGGCATGCAGATGTATTCATGGTGCAAGGGGGAAAAGTGATGGGGAGAGGGGGAGAAATGACCTATAAGTAGGTCACGTGACTTTCCTTCCGTCGCTCGATCACATAAATGCGATCAATCGTAATTATGCATGAGTGCGTGTGTGTGCTAATGTGTTCATGCGCCTAAGGTCACATAGTGAGATAGCGATCGATCATTATATTCATAGCGATCGTTCGCTTCCTCAGAATGTTTAGCATTATTGAGGAGATTTTGGCGATCGTTAAGCTATTTGCACCGCTGCGATCGATCGCTCCCACAGAATGCACAGCACAATCTAAGAGGTTTCGGCGATCGTTTGCAATTCACACTGCGATCGATCGCCTACACAGAGTTCCCCCTTCCCTTTGACCGAATCATGAAATTAACTAAGGAAAAATTAAAACAAAAATTGAAAAACAAAAGTAAAGGAAGCAGAAAAGTAAGAAAGGTTTACGTAGTTCGTTAGCCTCGGTACCTGACCTCCTCAGCTTGAGATTAAAGACTGCTCAATTGCCTCCACAGTAGCTTCAGTTGGCACTTTAAACTTGAAGCACCAATCTTTTCTTCTCTTGCACCAAAGAGAATGATGTCTTCCCATTGCAGGGGGATTCCGATTGTCTGTATATAGGGGTGGACCATTCTGAGTCTTCTCAAACAGTTTCTCATCATGGACTGGAAGAAAATAAGAAGAAGACTCAGGGAGCTTTTTTATCTTGATGTCCTCAATTTGCTCATTTGGTAGCTCTAACAGACTTCTCTCTTGGCCTTTTGGTGTTTCAGGAATAAGAGCTAATGTTGAAAAAGTGTTAGTGCTCTCTTCTTTTTCCTGATGCGGCTCTTCTAGATCCTCAGTTTGCTCCTCTTTCCTCTCATCCACTTGATTTTCAACCACAACTTGCTGATAAAATTGATCAAAGTGCTCTCCCAAAGGATCTTCAAGACTTGGCTCACAAAAATTTTCCTCAATAGTTTCTTCATTCTTAGGTGTGGTGGTTGTTTGCTCACGATAGTAAGTGCACTCTTCCTCCATGTATTGTCCATTGTAATTGGCAACAAAATGACTTTGACACTCTTCTTCTTGGTATTGTTGAGGCCAATAGGTGGAAGATGGCTCCTCTTCATGATAATGTTGGGACAAATTGATGAGAGATGACTCAGGAGTACTGTTATGATTAATCATAGCTTTCATGATCATGTCCAGCTTTTTCTCTATGGCAGCCGTTTGAGCTTGAATTCCACCATTGGTGCTCTCTTCCTGTATGCCTTTTTCTTTGAGTCCCTGTCTCCCTTTAGATGGGAATTGTTAGGAGTTCTCACTTATGGTCTCAAAGAGTTCTATGGCTTCCTCGCTACTTTTCTCCATCAACATGTAACCACAAGCTAAATCTACAAGACTCTTGTTAGGATCATTTAAACCCTCATAAAATGCCAGTACCTGATCTTCTTGAGATAAATTGTGATGAGGGCAACTGAGAAGTAGCTCATTAAAGTGCTCCCATGCTTCAAAGAAAAGGGCTTCATCTTTTTGTTGGAAAGTCAGAATTTCCCTTCTCAATTGCCTTGTCTTGTGGGCTGGGAAAAACTTCTTTAAGAACTTTGTGGTCATCTCATCCCAAGTATGAATAAAACCTGCGGCCAAAGAATAGTACCATATCTTAGCATTATCTTTTAAAGAAAAAGGGAAGAGGATTAACCTGATTTCATCTTGAGTTAAACCCTGAACATTCTGAGTCCTGCAGAGATCAACGATTTCTCGAATATGCCAATATGGGTTCTCTGTTGGTGTGCCTTTATAGTGTGGACACATATTGAGCAGTGGAGATAAATCGTAACTGGGTGTGTTGTCTCTCAACATGATTAAAACAAAAAGAAAATTAAATAACAAAAGAAAAATAAGAACAAAAATAAAAGAAACAAATCAGATTCGTAATTACCACAGTTTCAGTTCTGCTGTTCGGATGTGCGATCGATCGCACCGTGAGGTACGTTCGATCACACCGGTGCGCTCAATCGCCCTATGGGCGCTCGAGCGCACCTCCGGAGAACAGAACAGAAACTGAAAAACTAGAGATAAAAAAAATAATAATAAAATTAACTAAGGAAAATAATTCTAAACAAAATTAAACAATCTCTGGCAACGGCACCAAAAACTTGTTGTGCCAAATACTACCTAAATTAATAGATAATATTTAGTACGTTTTAACTCGCAAGTGCACAAGATCAAAACAATAGTATAGTGTAGAAAGTACGAGATCGATCCCACGGAGATTGTTAATTTTTAGAATTAATTAATTAAAATACCAACTTGTCAGAATTGATATTGTTAAAAGAAATAAAAATAAATGAAAAGGTAAATAAAAGTGTAGGGCTTTGATATCCACCACTAATCATATTCAAAAATATAACAATATGCCAATGCTCCAATCATATTATGAATACCTAATGGTTTAAACCTAAGGGCATGGTGTATACTCCTTAAGCTATTGGTTTCCCTAAGCAACGAATTAGGCATGGTGTATACTCTAACTCTTTTCTTTCCTAAAGGATTCAGTATGGTGTATACTAAGTTGTTCTCTAAGAAAGCATATGAACTGTGAAAACCGACAACCACATGAGACCTAGGGCATGGTGTATACTCCGGTTTCCCATGTTGATTAACCCAAGAACCAGCGTGGATTACTTTTGTTACTTATATTAAACCCAAGACTCAGTCATCCAAATTGATCTAACTAACAAGTCCATACCACATGAATATAATGGCCAATCACATACATATGAGGAATTCAATAAAACAGGCATTAATCAAGTTAAGCAACACAATATGATTATCACAAAGGCGCCAATATTGAAATATTAAATAAACATAATTAGGTTTCAATCAAGGCCTACTAAAATAATTAGTTACACATAATTAAAATAAAAACTAAAAAGAAAAGGAAAAGAATGAACCGAAAACCGCTCCTAGAAGTAGCCTCCAACTTCTCCTCTCTGAAATTGTGTCTCTAATTGTGAGGCTTAGAGGTCTATTTATAGGCCTTAGGAGAATCCTAGAACCACTAGTAAACCTAGGAATTTTGGAATTCTATCTCCTAGACAAATTAGGAGACAATCCTATTACAAATCGGAGAAGGATTCGTCCAGAATTGGGCTCCTATCTTGCGGGGCGATTTTGGAATTGCGGCACTCAGAATTAGGAAAATGCTATTTCACAATGATTTGTAGTCTATTGAGTTAGCTTTCCAATGCCACTAGAATCACCTTAATCCAATATTTGAGCGCGAAGTTATGGTTAAAATACCGAGACATGTGCAGAATCCAAATGCAATCCAATTTTGATAAATTCCGATTTACTCCTTTCCACATCTTCTAGGTCTTCCCAATTTGCCCTTTAAGCTTGGAACATTTCCAGAAACGCTTCATTTTCTTCCATGACCTACAAAAACACAGAAAACACAAAAAGGAAATAAAATAGACAAAATAATATAAACTAAAGGCATAACAAATATAAATTAAGAGGCTTAAATATGAATAATTAAGCACTTATCAGTTGCCAAACACACCACTTACGATAGAGACGCACCAATGTCGTTGTCGGACTCTGAATTTTCTGTGACAAACTATTATTCCATGTCTTTTAAGGAAAATTTGTTTAGTTTAGAGAGGAATAAGGATTTAGGAGGGTTATAGAGTAGTACTCAAAGGACCAAAGAGTGAAACCCGGCTTCCCTAAGTTTGAACTCGGCCAGATAATTGGCACTCTTTTAAAATAGCTGCCTAATCATATATGGAGGGTCGAATTTGCGTTGGGTTATTTGGGAGACACTATGATGTTTAAGTCACTAAAAGTTCTTTAAGAAAATTGAATAGAGAATATGAGAAATGAGGAAATGTGTGTACGTACACCGTACTTTTTATGGGAAAGACTCATTTATATATGATGTGGATCATATTAATGGTTGGGTGTATTGTTTCATGTGGGGAAGATGTTAAGAGTGATTGATTTGTTCTACTTACAAGTATAATTGTGTGATTTAATGGTATAATTATCTTCCACATAAAGTTGCCTAGGTCAGTGGCGGATCCAGGAATTCATTCTACCAGGGACGTCAATAAAATAACAAAAAAAAAATTTTATTCTCTTTATATATTACATTTTTATTATAATATGGTAAATACAATTAAAAAAAAATTATACCATAATATATTTATCACAAAAAGCATATTTATCTAACATCATAAATATATGCTAAATTAATATATCAATTACCATGTAGGCACTAGTACAAAAGTAAAGAAAAATGCAAAACACAAAGTACCTAAAATTGCGTTCTACGTGGTTTTAGAGAAACAAAATCATCAAGCATCAAATCTGAATCGAAGCTTTCAACAATTTCCCTTTCAGCAATTGTTTTTGACTTGCCTATGATGTAATCTAAGATTTTTCAAAAACTTGAAAAATTATGTATCTATTAGTTTGAATATTTCTCACACTAAACAATTCATGGCTAATGAAACATACTATAATGATATTATAATAAAATTATTAGCATATTCTGATAGCTATTAGCTTAAATGAATTAATAAAAAGAATAAACCTGAGATTGACAATAATCTTCTGAAACTCGTTGATGCTTGACAAAATCTCAAAGTATATAAAACACACTTTATATATATATTGTTTTAGAATAAGAAACCAAATAGACATCAAACAATTAAAAATTAATAGCACAAATACAATGAACTGAGTGAAGGGCACAACAAACTAAAAAATTAAAAATAAAATATTTGATATCTTCCTTAATCCTCACTTTTCTAACACTTCCAAGAAACCAAATATGAAATATACAATACTCTGTGATAATATACTCACAAAGTCACAGTAGGAGTTTCAAGTTTGGTTCGTCTCACCAAGTCACTGTCTTGAAGAATTTTTTGCCAAGAGGCAACTCGGGCAAGAGACTGCAGTTTGCCGTTTGCGATTTTGCGGTTTTCTTTTTCTTTTCCTGAGAGTGGCCGAGTAGGTAATTGTTGACTTCCATAGGTTAAGATAATTTTTTTATTTTTTTATTTTTTTTTTTTTTGGCGTTGGAACTTGGAGCCTGGAGGAGTTTTTTCTCCTTTTTTTTTTTGAGTGAGCCTATAAGTCATGGTAAGTTGGTAACAAAATTCAGTTACCAGGGGCAGTAACAAATATTTTCAAAAAAATACTTTAAAAATTTTTAATTTTTTTTTTCTACATGGGGCGCCAGCCCCCAGGTAGCCCCCTAGTGTCTCCGCCACTGCCTAGGTAGTTCTATCTATAATTTATATATGCAACAGAATATTTTACAAAAAGTAAATGAATGCCATAAACTTGCCAAGTAATTTCATATTCAAAGAGTAATAAAAAAGCAAACTAATGGAGTTTTATCATATAGAATAACTTCTATAAAAACATGGCATAAACCAAGTTCTTTGTGCCATCTAATAAGTAAGGGACCCGTCAACTAGCCTATCACACCAAATAACAATAACACAAAAACAAATTACCAAAACCCCTTTTGCTCCATTTTAATTGGCAAGAACCCCACCAAACCACCACCAAATTGTTGAACAAAGCCGCAGACGGTTTCTTGCCGCTGCTCCACAAATGGATCGTTCCTTGTCAACGTTTATGACCATGAGATTGCTAGCTCAGTCTTTAAGTCCCACACCCACCACTACAAGGGGAATTTAATCTTTGCCTCCAAATTCCCCTTGCGGTAAAGAGATCTCTATTAAACACAACCTCTATTCTTGCAATCCAATTATCAAGGGCACAATTAATGTCTTAGAGTGTGATTCGCTTGATTCTATTAAATGCAGTTGTAGATTAAAAAAAATTAAAAACAAGAATACTCAACCTAATCTATATTTTACTTTGATTAGGTCAAATTCAAACACATATTAATCAAAAACATTGGGAAGTATATATTAATCTTGAATAAGGGGTAAGATTTAAATCTCTACCCTATAACTCGAAAAACTTCTTGTACACACATCAAGATAAAATGATATCAATGTTAAGAAAGAAATAGCAATCACATACACAACATAATACAACAATTTACTCTTTTGATAAGTTTGAAAATGCATGGAGGAGTAAAATAAAAGCTAAAGGAATCCAACAACACATAATATAACAATAATTAGCTTTATTCAAAATTTGATCGTACCAAAAATAGTACTCGCCAATTGCACAAGTCGTTATGCAGTGTAGTGGTTGTGCAAGTACAAGTGTCGAATCCCACAAAGAATCGTATTTGTGAAAATCAATTTAAATTGCCTAAACCAACTCTATCTTAACCTAGTCCCAATATCAAATAGTTGGCGTGCGTAAAATAAAGACTAAATTAAATGCAATAAAACAAAGAAATAAAAACCTAAGGTCTAGAATCCACCTCACCACATTAATGAAAATATAGTCATGCTTAGTTCATACTCAAAAACGACTATGCTACTAGGCATATTCTGAGTGTTAACACAATGTTCATATTTTCGTCTGTCGATAAAACACATATATATATCCTATTGTTATTACAAAATCTTGTCGAACTAATCGATGCAAACACTGTTTTAAGAGGTCACAACGGATATTGGTCCGAAGATGAATCATCCGATGTATCTTCGGTTGCAATGAATGTGACGTTTAACGATTTGTAAATAACAATGAACACACTTTTGTCACTAAAATGTATGGAAATGAATATACATAAAATTAAACGACAGAAAAAGCATTAAATTAAGTATAACAACATGAACATAAATAAATGGTGAGTCTTCATCTTCAACCTTAGTTGAAGATTTGCCTATAATCATAACAAGAAACAAAAGAAAAAAAGAAAAGAAAGCATTAAATATTAATTAAACTATATAAAGAGTGACGTTTAGAGGAGCTCAAAATTGCCAAACAGGGGAGTCTTAGCATACAAAGGCGCCTCCCAGTGGCCTCCAAGCGTTCATACTCGTTTACAAAAGAAATGGGGGTATTTATAGGCTAAATTTTAGGGTTTCAGCGCTGCTAGGTCAGTTAAGTGCGCTCGATCACACACGGTGCGATCGATCGCACTCGTGCATGAATTTTTGCATCTGATGGGCACAAGTGTGCTTGATCGCAAAATATGCGTTTGAGTGCACATACTTCAAAATTGGCCAAATCTTATGAAATATGATTTTGTAGGTCTTCAAGTTAGCTTTCCAAAGACACCAAGATCACCCTAATCGGAATTCTACAACTCTAGATATGGCTGTTTTGGTGGGAGTCATCGGGTGCGAATCATCGCTCAACTCAATTTTTGTTGCCAAAGCTCCCCAAACTATTTTAAGCCCTAGATCTTAAGAGTGATTGATTTGTTGTGTGATTTGATGGTATAGTTATCTTCCAGGTAAAAGTTGCTTATGTGGTTCTATCTATAATTTATATCCGTAACAGAATATTTTACAAAAAGTAAATGAAGGGCACAAACTTGCTAAGTAATTTCATATGCAAAGAGTAATCAGAAAGCAAACTAATGGAGTTTTAACTTCTATAAAAACATGACATAAACCAAGTTCTTTGTGCCCTCTAATAAGTAAGAGACCCGTCAGCTAGCCTATCACACCAAATAACAATAACACAAAAACACATTATCAAAATCCCTTTTGCTCCATTTCAATTAGCAAGAACCCCACTAAGCCACCACCGATTCACCGAACAATGCCTAACGTAGACAGTTTCTTGCCACTACTCCACCAATGGGTCGCTCCTTGCCAGCGTTTATGTCCATGAGATTGCTAGGTCAGTCTTCAAGTCCCACACTCACCACTGCAAGGGGAATTTGATCTTTGCCTCCAAATTCCCTTTGTGGTAAAGAGATCTCTATTAAACACAACCTCTGTTCATGCAATCCAATTATCAAATTAATAATTAATGTCTTAGAGTTTGATTCGCTTGATTCTATTAAATGCGGTTGCAGATTAAAAAAAAATTAAAAAACAAGAATACTCAACTTAATCTTTATTTTACTCTGATCAAGTCAAATTCAAATACATATTAAATTAAAAGCATTGGGAAGTATATATTAATCTTGAATGAGGGGTAAGATTTAAATCTCTACCCTATAACTCAAAAAACTTCTTGTACACACATCAAGATAAAATGGTATCAAAGTTAGCAATCACATACACAACATAAAACAATAATTTACTCTTTTGATAAGTTTGAAAATACACGAAGGAGTAAAATAAAAGATAAAGGAATCCAACAACACATAATATAACAATAATTAGCTTTATTTCGATATTCACATATTAAGGTAGGTAGGTGATGAAGAGTTGCTCTGCTTGGGCTGCTTGTAATCACCAAATAAAGACTTCATGAACTTTGTTGTCGGCGCCATATTGAGTTGCATTTTTCTGATTAATCCCCCAAAGGCAGTGAGTATCGCACCCAACGGAATTGTCCCGACTATACTTGTACATCATAAGCCTGTCATGAATTATATTTATGTTGTTGTAAACCCACGTAAGATCACATAAGAATTTCGTAGTCCCTGTAAAGTTGGGTTTAAAGGTGAAATTGAACATCTGGTTTGTTTTGAGAATTTGGATACCGAGGTTATCTTCGGATGAATGACAACCAACCGTAAGAACAGTCGTCAAATCATTTCTTATTGACACGAACACTCGCTTTTTTTGGAATGGGCCGCCTTCAACGCCACTCTTAAATGATCCACTCATAAACATAATTATCAATAGCAAACTTATATTTCTACCGGATGACATGATCATCTTCTTCCTTTATTTCTTTCTTTTTTATTGCTCTCCTCCACACACGGTATATATAGTGGTGGAAACAATAGGCTACATGCAGACTGTAAAGTTAAAAATAAATAAATTGAAGTTGTCAACATATTCTTTTTTTTTCTTTTTTTTTTTTTTTTTGAAATGAACATATGCTATTATTAATTTGAACGAAATATTACCTAGTTTACTTACCAAGTAGATAACATTTAGATTTGCTAATTTAATACATATCCAAATAATACATATGCTCTTCTAGAATTGTAATCTATCTTTAGACACCTTTAACTAATAATTTATCTACATCTAATGTGGTTTCTTCTTTTTATAGATAAGATGAGAAAACATAGAAGAGAAAAATATGAAAGATTGTTAAGATGAGGATCCTGCTCATATTTTATCCCATTATTAAGGGGAATACCAAGTCAAGGAAAAATAGAGAGAAAATACAATTCAATTGCCCCTTCAACTATCACCACTTTTTAATTTACGCCACCAAACATAAAAAAGTGGCATTAACGGATACATCAAACTACCATCTCATATCAAATAGGCTACTATATCAAACGTTATTTAAACGATAAGATGGAAAATTGTCACGTGCATCTGTCTTTCATCTTTAACACCCTCATTTTTACTTTTAAAATGTCATAATTATTGCTCATAAGCTCATATTGTTTGTCTATCAACTATGCTTGGTTGCATTATAAGAGAAATATGATTGACTTCTAAATGGTTTCCACACTTTGTATAAATAGTTGTAAAAACTATGGGCTAAGTATGATAAAGTTAAAAACAAAAAACAAAAATAAAAAGCTTGTGCCACTAAAGTCATGGCATTTTTTTCATAGGCTCCTATTAATTGATGGCGTAACCAAGCAAATGCCAAGAAATTAAAAATTCCTAGTGTTTTAAATCTAGAATTCCTTGTATTTAATTACAAAATGTTAGGAGTATTTTCTAAAGGGAGGTTTCTTTTTCTTTTTCTTTTTCTTTTCTTTTCTTTTTTTTTTTTTTTGTTGAAAAGACACCATCAAACTTATATTTTTAACATTTGACCTTTTTGAGTTACTATTTCATTGCAATTTATACTATATCTCCACTAGATTTTGACGTTAAAATATAAAGAATGTTGTTGCATTTGTGATGTGAGTATGCAAAATTTTGACTTAAAATGCCAATATTGCCTTTAATTCTATTAAAAAAACCAAAAAAAAAAATGTAGAAGTAATGGAATATACTTCAAGAAGTAACAGAGATAAGAAGTTAAGGGCTACCAAACTTCAATCTCTTGGAATATTCTTGGTTGATATTTTGAAAATATGAGAGGAAAGGAAATGAAAAATGTGAAAGATTACTAACTAGTTTTCTTTGAATTGGTGATTCAAATGAAAGCTAATGGTGAAGAACCGAGCCGTAATAGAGATGGTTAAATCAATTATAGATAAAAAGGTTTTCCAAAAATTTAGGGCCGAAGTTGTAGACTCAACCATTGATATAGAACGGCGACCTCATTCCCCAGCACATTGCAAAGTGGCCCCGATCACACTTATGTTTGAACAAGAGTTTAAGTACTGCAGCAGTTAAGAACCACTTCATTAGAGAAGTGATCAAAGAAGTAGAGTTGAAGTTTTGCAGGTGAGCTAGAAAAGCAAATAGCATACATTTTTACTGGATAGATTAAAACAATCTATTTCACTACCAAAAGAAAAAAAAAAAGAAAATGCCATTTAGTGACATCCCTAAGGTGACGTGCAAAAGGCAAAAAAAAATGTCACTATGATAAGGGCTTAAATATTCATATTTAAGCCCCTTAATTTATATATGTTAAGCTCTTAGTTTGTGTTATTTCAGTCTATTTTATTTCCTTTATGTGTTTTTTGTGTTTTATAGGTCTTTGGAAGAAATGGAAGCAATTCTAAAAATCTAGGGCTTAAAGGAGAAAAAATTAGAAAAGCTGAAGTTTCTACTGGAGCGATCGATCGCAGGGACCTGTGATAGAGCGCACCAACGCTCGAGTGCCTAAGCCAAGGATCGAGCGCACCTGTGCTCGTGCGTGCGAGAAGAGGATTGATCGCAGTGCAATCGAGCGCACTTATGCATGAAAAGCAATTTTGCCGCAACCCTGTTTTGGAGAGTTTTAATTTTAGGGTTTTTACAACTAGGACTAAACCCTTCAATTTTTAGAGTTTCTAGGGTTTCCTTAGACTCTATAAATAGGCTTGTAAACATAGAAAAATACACACGTGATTTTGGAGAAGAATTTATAGCTCTCAAGGAAGCGATTTTCTGGGTTTATTCTTTTCCCTTTTGCTTTTATTTTATTTTATGAAGATGATTAGCATCAATATCATGTGTAACTAAACCTTTCAGTAGAGCTTGATTGAAGCCCTGATCATGTTTATATTTTAATTCAATATTGGCACCTTTGCGATAATTGAGTGATAGTATTTAACCTGATTAATACCTATTTTCATGAATTCCTCATGTGTATTTGTCTGATCAACATATGCATATGGTATGGACTTATTAGTTAAATCAATTTGGATGGCCGAGTCTTAGGTTTGACATAAGTAACAAAAGCAATCCATGCTAGGTTCTTGGGTTAATCAACATGGGAAACCAGGGGTATATACCATGCCTTAGGTCTCATGTGGTTGTTGGTTTTTACAATTCTTATGTTTTCTTAAAGAACAACTTAGTATACACCATACTAAATCCTTTAGGAAAGAAAAGAGTTAGAGTATACACCTTGCCTAACTCATTGCTTAGGGAAACCAATAGCTTAAGGAGTACTATACACCATGCCCTTAGATTGGCAACTATTAAATACTCATATAATTAAAGCACTGGATATTGTTTTATTGTATAAGCATGATTAGCGGTGGGAATCAAAGTCCTACCTCTTTCTCATTAAAATCAACCCTAATTTTTCTCTCTCTTGTTTAGTTTGCGAAATTAATTTTAATCAGAATTTACCAATCCCTATGGGAATGATCTCGCACTTGCACATTATGTTACACTTTTGACCTTGTGCACTTGCAAGTAGAACTGCAATCATTTGCCTATTAATTTAGGTAGATAATTTTACAACAAGTTTTTTGCGCCGTTGCCAGGGATTGCGTTCAATTCTATTTAGAATTGTTTTCGTTTTGTTTTGTTTTAGTTTTTATTTTATTTTAATTTCAATTTTGTTTTTATTTTAGTTTTGTTTTAGAACTGTTTTGTTTAATTTCAATTCTGTTTTTGTTTTAAACAAAATTTTTTTTTTTTTTTTGCTTTCTACATTTCTGTTTGTTCTAGATTGCGGCAGTATAGTTTCTGTGATTGCGATCAAGTGCACTTCTGGGAGCGATCGAGCGTAGTTTCAAAGACCATTCGAACAGCGGTACTAAAGCTACTGTAACTAACTAAACTTCATCTGATTCATGCAAGGGCTTTGATCCAAGAATCCAACCATCCTTCCACTTGATATAGAGATTGAGAGGACCATTTG
This sequence comes from Carpinus viminea, assembly GCA_013348765.1. Classification (NCBI taxonomy): domain Eukaryota; kingdom Viridiplantae; phylum Streptophyta; class Magnoliopsida; order Fagales; family Betulaceae; genus Carpinus; species Carpinus viminea. The sequence goes on from CP054668.1 coordinate 11,443,133, forward strand.
ACAGAAGCCTATAGACAATGTCGAGGAGGAAGAAGAAGAATTGGACGTTGAGGAGGAAACAATGGCGGCACAAAATGTCAACCAACCGCCACCAGGGCGAAGACCCATGAAACAGTCTTTCATCCCAGACAATCCCAACCAGTCATCATGCATTGCTTATCAACTGGAGGCAGAAGGAAATTACTACATATCCCCACAATTACTTAATGCGTTGACACATTTCAAGGGCACACCTACTGAGGATCCAAACTTGCACCTTAGGGAATTCGCTGATCTTTGCAAGTTTCAACACATCCAAGGCCTAGATCAAGAGGGAATCAGGATGATTCTTTTTCCTTTTTCTTTGAAAGACAATGCTGGTCTGTAGTACAATTCAATGCCTTCAAGTTCTATCCATACTTGGGAAGTGCTATCCAGTAAGTTCCTAAAGAAGTTCTTCCTAGCTCAAAAGACAAGGCAGATGAGAAAAGAAATTCAATCTTGGCAAGAGAAAGATGGCGACCTAGTTTTCGAAGCATAGGGACATTTCAATGACCTACTTCTTAAGTGTCCATATCACAAACTACCTTAAGGGAATTACATGGAGGAGCTTTACGACCCGGGTGAGTACAAACTCACATGGATGCTTTGTTGTTACTTTTCCTGCATTGCATATCTATTTTATATATATCAAACATACATATTTTACAACTCTCATAAAATACATTTTGGAACTACTAGGAACTCTCTTTTGTGAAAACATGTGTGGATTAATATGATAATAATAAGACTTGTAAAAATATGCATGTAAAAGATTGATAAGACTAATTGTATCGTATGGCATGGTACACCAGTATTGGCGGTATAATGGCCATGGGCTTACTGTACAAGTTAACTTTATGGTCAATGTATGTGTGTGGAGGCTTTGGATCCAATGGTTTCGTGATCAAAACACGGCCATTTCTAATGGATTGTCACTATAAGACGGACGTCATTAGCAATGTGGGCACCCAAGATCGGACTCGTTCATGTCACTAGTGTTATGTACGGTATGCTGTGCAATGGTTAGGGCATCGGCATTGTACTACAGGTCCCTCGGGACAACGTCAATCCTGCTGAAAATGGGTAATATCTTGGGTAGACCATACTGTTGAACTATGACTGTTACTCTATATATCATATGCATATTGTATATAAATATATATATCACCTAGATGATAAACTATCATCTTATAATGTTGCATGTGTTTTATAAATAACTGAATTCACAAATTAATGATGGGTAAATCATGTATATTTATACTCATTAAGTCGTCGGACTTACCTTTGTATTATTTTTCTTTTTTCTCCATATACTGTTATAGATAGTGGTTATCAAAAAGCATCCGGTTTTATTGGAGGATTCAATCCGAAAGATGCTTGAGGACTTATTGCAAGCTTAAGCAGGTACTCATGGTAACTATTACTTTTGAGTTATGTTGTAGACTTAGGGTTTGATGCATGCTTGCATATTAAGGATTAACATAGACCCTTATAATGATGTTATGTATATAGTGTGATTTCCACTGCTTTAATGATCTTTGGCTAGATGCTCTGGTTGCATGATTGAATGAATATAGAACTTAATTACTTTCGCTACTTAATATCCTCTGTTTTTGAGGAGTAGAGGTCCCTAAGTCTTGTTTGAAGTGGAATAAGGCTAAGAGACAAATTGTAGAATTAATTACCAGTTAATTAATTTTCGGGGCGTTACAAGTAAACCATACGATTGAACTATTACTGTTACTCATGATCGTACACATATATTATATCTATATTACATGCATGATAAAACTGCAATCTCATAATGTTGCATGTGTTTTATAAACAATTGAGTTCACCATTTAATGACGGGTACGTCATGTGTATTTATACTCACTAAGTCGTTGGACTTACCCTTGTATTATTTCTTTTTGTTTTCTTCATATGTACAACTATACAATTATAGATAGTTTAGTAAAAAATGAATACCGCGAAGCATCTGGTTATTCTGGAGGATTCGATCTAAGAGATGCTTGAGGAGTATTTATTGCAAGCTTAGGCAGGTACTCATGGTAACTAATACTTTTGGGTTATGTTATAGACTTAAGGGATTGATGCATGATAAGTACTTAAATATTCATATTTAAGCCCCTTAATTTATATTTGTTATGCCTTTAGTTTATGTTATTTTGTCTATTTTACTTTCTTTTTGTGTTTTCTGTGTTTTTGTAGGTCATGGAAGAAAATGAAGTGTTTCTAGAAATGTTCCAAGCTTAAAGGGCAAATTGGGAAGATCTAGAAGATGTGGAAAGGATTAAATCGAATTTATCAAATTGAAGTCTGTTCTAGGGTTTAGTTTAAGGTTTATTGCTTATCACTCTTAGCCTCTCTAGTTATAGAGGTCTATGTAATCATCATAAGTATATCAAGATAAAAGAGATGTAGTCCATTATATGCTTTCGCTCTCTCTCTCTCTCTCTTCTCTCTCTCATTCTTCTGCTATTTCAGTATTTATATTTTAATCTATATTTCAACACTTGAAATACACATATCTTGTCCCTTACATTGATTTGGCATATGTGATGATGAGCTACTTGAAAAACTTTCACTCTACAACATTAATTGACTTCGCCACATTTTTAGATCCCTTAGTGGGGGTGTCAATCACTTGTAGTGCTTGTTTTGCTTCTAACTGAATTGCTTCACGGTCACTAACCCCAAACAAATGTGATTTAATTGCTTAAATACCCCCAACAAGACAGTGAATAAAAATTTGTAGCTATTCACTGTAACACACTAGATTGAATATAATTTATTTCCAATATTGTTTTTTCTTTGTTTTGGTTATTCTATCTCCTCTTTTTCCCTCAAATCCTTTTCTTCTTCCTCCACATTTATTTCTTCTCTTCCTCTTCCCGAACAAGTTTCAGCAAAGTACCTGATATGAGTAGCAAACTGCTATATTTCCCTCGGCTAAACATCGAAAAATGTTTTATTTGGTGTTTTCTGATCCACTCTATTTTCTTATTGGTTTTTATTTTTGTATTATCAATAATTAATTAATTGCTTATTTATACACTATATTATGACCATTTCTTTTGTGGATTCGTTGTTAATATGACCCTTCGGGCTTTGAGCATGCATACGGTTATTTTAGTCGTTATTAACTGTATAAATGGTATGCACTAAACGTGTTTCTTCTTAAGAATTATTAGTTATATTGCATATATTTATTTTTGTTATTAATTTTAAGAATTAGTACTTGCATGTGAGATCATGAATATTTCTCATATGCGTTTATTTTTGTTTTTCTGAATGATTTCTATATATGTGATTGTTTTTCTTTTAATAAAGTGTTGGCAATAATATAATAAAAAAAGAATGAGAGATAATATTTTAAAGCAAGTAGCTAATGAAATAGAAAATCTGTTGGAATTGGTAATTAAAAAAAATAGGCAAAGTAAAGAATTGTACTTTTTCATTAGGTAAAATACTTAATGCTACTGGAGATGCTCTAACTAAATTGTTTTAGCTACTTAGCGCATTCCCAATGGAGGAGCCAAATTTTTATGCAAAATGACTCATCAAAACTCACTTTATCTAGTTTAGCTAATAAATTTTTAAATGCCTCATACATCTAATTAGTTATAATTTTTTATCTATATCATTTAAATTTTTTTTTTTTTTTTTACAAGGATTGTATTTTTCCTTACAAAAAAAATAAATAAATACAATGGCTCCTAAGAAAAGTGCTGCTACATGTAACTTCTTTTTTTTTTTTTTTTGTTTAGCTAATCTAATAAGGTGGTTTTTTACAAATCTGATTAGCCAATTTAGATAAAAGTACCATTTGACTTCTCCATTAGGAATGCTCTTATAAACAAATTTGAATATGACGACCACAAATTTCAGATAAATATGATTTAATTCTTGAAATACTCCCAACAAAACTTTTTTTCACAATACTTGTAGATGAAAAAACATTTTTTATTTCCTCTACATCCTCCTGAAATGAATCTTTCCTTCTAACTATGTTCAACTTTTTTTTTCTTACATAAAATGGATTAAAGCCAAAAAAATATCAATTCAAACAATTGTTTGATTTGTGTAACCAACACATTTATGTGTAACTGACACCCCTTGAACAGTAAACCGACACTATTAAGGCGTCGATTTATTGTTGAACAGAAGGGGTGTCGATTCCCCTACGTAAGACGCCTTGGAGTGTCATTTTCTTAAAATGACACTCTACAAGGCATAGCTAAATGTTGGGTTTTTTTTTTTGTGCATGTGTGTGTGTGCAAGGATAGCAACAATGAAGACTATAGAATACACATCATCTTGAAATTGATAAACACGGTGTCAATGTGTCACCATAAGAAATGAATGTAAACAAAATATCCAAAAATTGAGATAAACATGGTTCAATGTGTCACCATAAGAAATGAATGTAAACAAAATATCCATAAATCGAGAGTATTAGCATTTTTTCAATTCCTGCTGTCTCAATGGAATCCAATTATCAAGTGCATTAATGTCATAGAGTTTGATTGCTTCATCCTATTTACTGCAGTAATATATAAAAAGACTTGTGTACTCAACTTGATCTCTATTTTACCTTGATCAAGTCAAATTTTATTCAAATGCATATTAAAGTCAAAAGCATTAAAAAGCCTATAGCCCTAATAATTAGGGCTATAGGCCTAATTATATGAGAACATATAGCCTATATTCCCATATAGCCTATATTCCTATATGAGAATTTTATCAACACAAGCCTATAGCCCTAATAATTAATATTCAAAAAATATTTAATGATATTTCTAGGGTTAAATTTGCATTACTCTTCTGTGATAGCCAAACAACTCTCCACATAGGTGCAAACCTTGTTTTCCATGAACACACCAAGCACATTGAGATTGATTGTCACTTGGTTCGTGAGAACATTTAGTTGGGACTACTCAAGACATTGCATGTTCCATCACATCATCAATTGGTTGATATCTTCACCAAACTTCTTGGTTTAGCATTGTTTAATTATCTTTTATCCAAGATGTATGTTGTTGATCTCGACCTTCCATCTTGAGGGGGAGTTTTAGGAACTCAAAGTAGTTTTGAGTTACCTCTTGTAATAGATTCTAAGTAACAAACTAATTAACATAGTTATTAGTTTGACATTTTGTTAAAGATTAGTTTAGCTTACAGCTGGATATGTAAGTTAGAATAGTTTACATACTATATATAAGCTCCTCTATGTAATGGATCATTTCAAGTAATACAATCAGAAGTTATTCTCTCTAGCTTTTGATTAAGTCTTGCTGTTAGTTGGTGTTTGTTTGCTGTTTAGTTCATTTCTTGATATATTAATAGTCAGGTGTATTATATATTGTTTCATGTGGAGAAGATCTTAAGAGCGATTGATTTGTTGTGTGATTTGATGGTATAACTATCTTCCATGTAAAAGTTGCCTAAGTAGTTCTATCTATAATTTATATCCGCAACAGAATATTTTACAAAAAGTAAATGAAGGGCACAAACTTGCCAAGTAATTTCATATGCAAAGAGTAATCAAAAAGCAAACTAACGGAGTTTTAACTTCTATAAAAACATGGCATAAACCAAGTTCTTTGTGCCCTCTAATAAGTAAGGGACTCGTCAGCTAGCCTATCACACCAAATAACAATGACATAAAAACACATTATCAAAACCCCTTTTGCTCCATTTCAATCGACAAGAACCCCACTAAGCCACTACCGATTCGCCGAACAATGCCTAACGCAGATGGTTTCTTGCTGCTGCTCCACCAATGGGTCGTTCCTAGCCAACGTTTATGTCCATGAGATTGCTAGGTTGGTCTTCAAGTCCAACACCCACCACTGCAAGGGGAATTTGATCTTTGCCTCCAAATTCCCCTCATGGTAAAGAGATCTTTGTTAAACACAACCTCTGTTCATGCAATCCAATTATCAAATTAATAATTAGGGAAAAGTACTATTCACCCCCTAAAGTTGGTAGCGATATTCAATTCAACCACCAAAGTTTTAATTTTCTCAATTAACCCCCCAAAGTTTCAATTTCTTTCAATTTAGGCACTTTTGAATTTTTTTTTTCCAAAATACCCTCAACAGTGATTCTGCCAAACCCTTAATAGTGATTCCGACGAAATCTCACTGGAATCCGGCCGGATTCCAGTGAAATCTGAGTAACTTTTTTTTTCTTTTTTCTGATCTCCGGCAAGCCTAAACTTGTCGGAGAAGAGCTCCTTGGCTGGGAGCAAGGTGTCAAAGAAGAGGGTTCACTGGATTTTGCTGAATTCTGCTGAATTCGCCGAATTCCGGCCAGATCTCGCTGGAATCATTGTTGAGGGCTTTTTGGAAAAAACCAATCACTATTGAGGACATTTTGGGAAAAGGTGCCTGAATTGAAAGAAATTGAAACTTTGGGGGGTCAATTGAGAAAATTGAAACTTTGGTTGCCAATACTTTTCCCTAATAATTAATGTCTTAGAGTTGGATTCGCTTGATTCTATTAAATAGGGTTGTAGATTTAAAAAAAAAAAAAAACAAGAGTACTCAACTTAATCTCTATTTTACTCTGATCAGGTCAAATTCAAATACATATTAAGATAAAATGGTATCAAAGTTAAGAAAGAAATAGCAATCACATACACAAGATAAAACAACAATTTACTCTTTTGATAAGTTTGAAAATACACAGAGGAGTAAAATAAAAGATAAAGGAATCCAACAATGCATAATATAACAATAATTAGCTTTATTTCGATATTCACATATTAAGGTAGGTAGGTGATGAAGAGTTTGTTATGTGAATGCGTAACAGATCTAGTAACTCAAGTAGAAACGGGGAAGGAAGTAGGATCCTGCTTCTTATTCTTCCCTATTTTGCTAATTGAAACAATTAGTGGTAGGAAATTAGAGATTCCTGGGTCTCATAACAAACACAAGGTTTGAAGATTAAATTTGCATAACTTTTATTGAATGATAGTGCCTTTAAATAGGTAGCTAATAAAACATAAAGTAGGAGTTTAACTCCTATACCTACTAACATACGTGATCATTTATTTAATGGAGATAACTCCTTATTCGAATGGAGATAACTTCTTAATCCTACTAATTGATAACTCTTATTTGAATAGAAGATAAACACCTCTATCAATTAGAGTTCCAACCTTATCTAACTACTTGACAAAAATAAGATAGAAGGCAATAACATAGATTCCTATTGAAACTACTGCACGTCATATTCCTAACATTCCTCCTTCCTTCAAATCACACTTGTCCTCAAGGGTGACATCAGGAAAATCTTAACAAAATTCCAAAGGGGAAATGGTGTCTTCTTGACGACCATAGTGATCTTCTCCGGACTCTTCCTCCTCTGGATATATACCCTCAAGAAGGAATAGCTTCTTGCAACAATGACCTGAAATGAAACGTTCATCACAATTAAAACATAGGCCACAGTCACGCCTCACCTGTAGTTCCGTGGGACTTTGGCTCTTCACCACTGGTCCTTGGGAGTGGGTCAATGCAGAAGACGATAAAGGTGGAGGGTCAGGTTCTTTAATGTTTATGCCAAAAAGATTTTGAGTCCCTTGATTGCGAGCTACATACAATCGTGCTAATCCGATAGCTTCTGTCAACGTACTAGGTTTCAAGGCTTGTACCTTTGTCCTCAAATCTCCCTTCAATCCACTCACAAAACATCCCAATTGATGTGGAATTGATAATTTTCCTACTCGGTTAAGGAGTTGCTCGAATTGAAGCTGATAGTCCCTCACGATGCCCACTTGTTAAAGTTTGGTCAAATCACCGAAGTGGTCTTCAAAGACGATTGGGCCATAACGAATATGGAGAGCAGCCTTCAATGATTCCCATGTAATAGTTTCCTCGCTGTCTCGAAATAATTGGAACCACATTTGCGCCTCTTCCTCAAGATGGTAGGCAGCCATGGGTAATTTATCTTCTTCTTCAGTTTGTTGGAATTCAAAGAATTGTTCGACTCTACATATCCAACTTGTGGGATCGTCCACCCCCTTGTACTTAGGAAAATCCATTTTAGCCAATTTTGGCTTATATGAATTCCGGTGCCCGTTGGTTTTTTTTTTTTTTGAACGGTTTCCAGCCGTGGAATCCTCTCCAGAATCCTTGCTCTGCAAGTCCTCTATTGATGCCGCCAATTTCTTTGTCTACTCAGATGAAGCTTTCATGAAATTTTCTAACGTCTTCTGCAAACTGGAGAATTGCTGCTCCATGCGTTCCATTCTTGTGTCCGCCATTGGAAAGGAATGTGGCTCTAATACCAAATTGTTACGTGGATGTGTAACAGATCTAGTAACTCGGGTAGAAACGGGGAAGGAAACAGGATCCTGCTTCTTATTCTTCCCTATTTTTGCTAATTGAAACAACTAGCGGTAGAAAATTAGAGATTCCTGGGTCTCATAACAAACACAAGGTTTGAAGATTAAATTTGCATAACTTTTATTGAATGATAGTGCCTTTAAATAGGCAGCTAATAAGACATAAAGTAGGAGTTTAACTCCTATACCTACTAGCATACGTGATCCTTTATCTAATGGAGATAACTCCTTATTCAAATGGAGATAACTTCTTAATCCTACTAATTGATAACTCTTATTTGAATAGAAGATAAACACCTCTATCAATTAGAGTTCCAACCTTATCTAACTACTTGACAAAAATAAGATAGAAAACAATAACATAGATTCCTATTGAAACTACTGCACATCATATCCCTAACAGAGTTGCTCTGCTTGGGCTACTTGTAATCACCAAATAAAGACTTCATGAACTTTGTTGTCGGCGCCATATTGAGTTGCATTTTTCTGATTAATCCCCCAAAGGCAGTGAGTATCACACCCAACGGAATTGTCCCGACTATACTTGTACATCATAAGCCTGTCATGAATTATATTTATGTTGTTGTAGACCCACGTAAAATCACATAAGAATTTTGTAGTCCCTGTAAAGTTGGGTTTAAAGGTGAAATTGAACATCTGGTTTGTTTTGAGAATTTGGACACCGAGGTTATCTTCGGATGAATGACAGCCAACCGTAAGAACAGTCATCAAATCATTTCTTATTGACACGAACACTCGTTTTTTTTGGAATGGGCCGCCTTCAACGCCAATCTTAAATGATCCACTCATAAACATAATTATCAATAGCAAACTTATATTTCTACTAGATGACATGATCATCTTCTTCCTTTTTTTTTTCTTTTTTATTGCTCTCATCCACACACAGTATATATAGTGGTGGAAACAATAGGCTATGTATAGAAGGTAAAGTTAAAAATAAATAAATTGAAGTAGTCAACATATGCTTTTTTTGAAATGAACATATGCTATTATTAATTTGAACCAAATGTTACCTAGTTTACTTACCAAGTAGATAACATTTAGATTTGCTAATTTAATACATATCCAAATAACACATGCTCTTTTGGAATTGTAATCTATCTTTAGACACCTTTAACTAATTATTTATCTATATCTAATGGGGCTTCTTCTCTTTATAGATAAGATGAGAAAATATAGAAGAGAAAATATGAAAGACTATTAAGAGGAGGATCCCGCTCATATTTAATTCCATTATTAAGGGGAATACCAAGTCAAGGAAAAATAGAGAGAAAGTATAATTCAATTCCCCCTTCAACTATCACTACTTTTTAATTTACGTCACCAAACGTCTCCAAAAGGTAGCTTAATCGGTTAGGGTCATGCCTAATAAAGCGGAGGTTATTAATTCGAATCCTCATCCCTCCTCTTGTGCAGACATGTCAAAAAAAAAAATTACGTCACCAAACATAAAAAATGGCATTAACGAATACATCAAACTACCATCTCATATCAAATAGGCTACTATATCAAACATTATTTAAACGTTAAAATAGACGAAAAATTGTCACGTGCATCTATCTTTCATCTTTAACACCCTCATTTTTACTTTTAAAATGTCATAATTATTGCTTATAAGCTCACATTGTTTGTTTGTCAAACTATGCTTGGTTGCATTATAAGAGAAATATGATTGACTTCTAAATGGTTTCCCCGCATTGTATAAATAGTTGTAAAAATTATGGGCTAAGTATGATAAAGTTAAAAACAAAAATAAAAACAAAGCAAAAAAAAAAATCGTGCCACTAAAGTCTTAATTGATGGCGTAACCAAGCAAATGCCAAGAAATTAAAAATTCCCAGCATTTTAAATCTAGAATTCCTTGTATTTAATTACAAAACGTTAGGAGTATTTTCGAGAGGGAGGTTCCTTTTTTCTTTTTCTTTTTTTTTTTTGTTGAAAAGACACCTTCAAACTTATATTTTCAATATTTGAGCTTTTTGAATTACTATTTCAATCCAATTTATATTATATCTCCACTAGATTTTGACATTAAAATATAAAAAAGGTTGTTGCATCCGTGATGCAAGTGTGCAAAATTTTGACTTAAAATGCCAAAATTGCCTTTAATTTATCTAAAAAAACCAAAAAATAAAATAAAATGTAGAAGTAATGGAATATACTTCAAGAAGTAACAGAGATAAGAAGTTAAGGGCTACCAAATTTCAATTTCTTGGAATACTCTTGGTTGATCTTTTGAAAATATGAGAGGAAAGGAAGTGAAAAATGTGAAAGATTACTAACTGATTTTCTTTGAATTGGTGATTCAAATGAAAGCTAATGGTGAAGAACCGAGCCGTGATAGAGATGGTTAAATCAATTCTAGATAAAAAGGTTTACCAAAAATTTTTAGGGCCAAAGATGTCACTACTGAAGTAATGACATTAGGTTTGTGATGTATGGGGAAATGACAAGAAGCCAGATGACTAGAAAAAAAAATTGTGACTTGTGAATTTTTTGCACATCACCCCTAGCACATCACTCTTATTAAGGTGACATGCAATTTTTTGCACGTCACCTTAGGGTTGATGTTTAACATAGTTTTACACATCACTAAATAAGGTATTTTTTTATTTTATTTTTTAAAAAAATCCCTACTCTCTCTATATTTTTAATTGTATTTAGGGACGGACCTTTTACCCAAATTTTTTTTCAAATTTTTTTTTTTGGCCACCTATATTATATATATAATCACAACTTAATTATATCAACTGCAACTTCAAATTATATCAAACACAAATCACAACTTCATATCACCCCCCACCCTTCTAAAAAAAATCAAAACACTATTAAAACCATTATCTAGCAAACTTTTGAATGAACATCATTTGGGAGAAGAAGACACTAACTAGACTAGCACAACACAATACAACCAATGAGTAGATAAAATTGCAGAACTTGGTCAGGAACACAACATCAACAACACAATATCAACTATGTGGTGCTATTTCAAATTACCAAAAAATAAGGAAAAAGTGTAGCAAATGTGGGGGAAGGAGAGTTTAGGGTTTGTATTTAGAATGTCTTTTGATTTTGATTTTGATTTTCTTTTTTTTTTTTTTTTTGATTTTTTTCTTCTAATTGAAATGGGAAAAGGATACTAGCTCTTGATCTATAAGGAAGAAAGAATGGTTGATCCTAGGTAAGAAGCGGTCCATTTAGCCAAAAAATGTGCTCTATATTTAGCACTCCTAGAAACTTTCTTAGCTTTCCAGCTATAGCAAAAAAGCAAATACAGGGAAATATCATAAACAACATTAAAAAAAAAACTTCAACTCGTATGCTACTGAGGTTGTTGAATAGCAAGGACTACATTAAGGGCATCCCCTTCAAGGATGAGAGAGTAAGCACTGCATGAAGCTACAGTTTGAACTGCCAAAAGGGCCGCATGAGCTTCACCAAGTAGCAACACCAATGATGTTACCATTTGAATAACTAACCACCGTGGCAACCACTGCAAAATCTGAAGATAAAGCCACATCAAAATTAGCTGTGGTGGAACCTGGCTAAGTGATGTACAAATTAAATGTACTCGCAAGTGCATGAGTCATGTGCAGTATAATGGTGTGCAAGTGCGAGGTCGAACCCACAGGGAATTGTATTTTTGAAAGCTAAATTTATATCTAAACTAATTAAATCCTAATCTAGTTCCAAAAGGGTTTTGAAATTGGGTTTTTAAAATTAAAAGACAAAACATAAAATAAATAAAATAAAACAAAAGGTAAAGTTACTAAGGTTTGGGAATTTACACTCACCGCTTCATAACAACATACTCTATACTCATTAATATCAATATGAAGTTCTCACAATTAAAATCTTAGATATGTTTTACTATGTTTCAAAGAATTAATCAAAAGCATCACATGTATCCATTCATTGATCAAATCACAAAAGGAATCCAAATCTAATTGAAACACCATATGTATCCGTAGAACAAATCACAAGGGATATCCAATTTTTATGAGTTAAAAACCAAGCAATCAATCATATGAAATCATCTCAAATCATCACATGTATCTTTGAATCACAAGAAATATCCAAGAATCACTCCATATAATTAATTAGGAGTAAAACAATTGAAACAATAAACTCTATAAAATCAAATTAATAAAAACTTACATAACAGCAATGTTGTTCTTCAACGGTGAGGCTTCATCCCTAACCTTACTTGGGGGTTAGCCCGACATACAAAATAAATCCTAAACTAAAGAGAAGCTGTAAATTTTTGTCTCCAGGCTTCGCTATCTATTTCTTGAATGTAGAGAGATATATTTATAGGCTTAGAAAAGTCCTAGAAGCCCTAGTAAACCTAGATAATTCAGAGTTCAGTCTCTCAATCAAAATAGAAGTCTGAAATCCGAATAAGATTCGCTCAAATTTGTGTTCTCATATTACGGGACAATTTGGCATAGTAAACGTCCGAATTAGGAAAATCTTATTTCACAATAAATTGTAGCATTTTGAACGAGCTTTCCACTGCTGTTTGAATCACCTCAATCCAATATTTGACCAGAAAGTTATGGCCAAAACAGTGAAATATATGCAGAATCTAAATTTGAATCCAAACTGAATTTATCTCCATTTAGGGAAATTTCGATTTCATCCTTCCTTTGACTTGGTCAAACTTAACCACATCTTCTAGGTCTTCTCAAAATATACTTTATTCTAAGACTTTGCAATTTTCTCCTTTTAAGATGCAATTTCTTTTCAGCAACCTACAAAACACTAAAACACAAATCTAACACAAAGCGTTAGATAACGATACAGCTAAAAGATTAACTAATGTAAATTAAGAGGTCCACATATGCAATATTTGGCTCTTATCACTGAGGAGGAGACCAAATGGAAGACACTGTGGAATCTATCCAAGCTTTACAATGATCTGTTGTGGTAGAAGCAATCTGAATGAGGGACTGCTTAGGGGAAGGATTAGCGGCTTGATGGACAAGTTGGCTCCTAGAAAACCATATATGGCCCATGGTGATGGCTACTTGAAGTTGGAACTTACGACTTCCTGAATTGGAATTGCAAGCATCAGATGAGGCTTCAAAACAGCCACAATCAAATCTCCAAATGGTTGCTCACAAAAAGCATCAGTAACAAGGGGCCAAGGAGAGCTTCTCCACAAAATCTTTGTAAAGGAGCACTTAAGCATAATGTGAGAGAGATTTTTTAGGGACTTTGCAGAACAACCATAGCCAAGGATCATATTCAAAAAAGTTAACAAATTTGACAATAGAAGCACACACATTTGTTGTACGAGTATAAAAACTAACAATTTTAAAATATGCGATTTAAAAACGCAATTTTTAAAATTGCAATTAAAGTGTTTAGCAAGGGTTTAACATATGCGCATTGCCAACGTCATGGTTAGGAGAACCGAGTAACAAATATAAGGACAAGAGTCCTTCTAGAGTTCTTTTATCGCTTTTAAAATCATCAATAGATCAAAATTTAATAATGATAATCTTAAATTTAATAATAATTTTAAAAGTTACGTCACATTTCTTGTAGGCCGGGCCATCTTAATAGGTTTGTGTTATGGGTTTGGGTCTGCCTTATATTATATATTTAAGCCCAATATGATCTTTCAATAGAATCATTGAATTTGGTTGCAAAGAACAGAATCCGGGCTGCCCCAAAGTGGCCCGAATAAACCCGCTTTCAACGACCCGCAACTCCCTCACATTTCTTCCTTCCCCACCTTCCTCTCCTTCTGACATGGTCTCTGCAACCTGCGAAAACAATGTCCCAATCAAAACAAAACCCAGGTTTCCCTTCCAAACACTCGCTTACCGACTCGTCCATGACTCACACCCAACTCATCGACTCGCTCACTTCCCACATCTCTCTCTACCACTCTCACTCCAACTCTCATGCCCCAAGCCCTAATCCTAACCCCACCAGGTCCGCCATTCTCAAATGGTTCTCATCTCTCACAGTCCACCAGCGCCAAGCTCACCTCACGGCCGTTGATTCCAAGTTCGTCCAAATCCTCATCCAGATGTTCGGCAAGCTGCGCACCCACGGCCACGGCTCCTTCATCGCCCTCCCCGACCTCCCCTCACGTGATCTCCCCGCCCTCTGCTTCAGGAAGTCACGTGGCCTCCTCTCCCGCGTCGCCGAGTCCGACGAGTTGAACAGGCTGATCTTCGACTCGACTCGGCTCTTCTCCTCCGCCGAAGGCGAAGACGTCACCGCGTGTTCGTGCTCGATCGAGAGCGTCGATGCGGTGACGGTGAGCGAGGAGTTGGTTGAGGATTTGGAGAGGTTTGTGGGGGCTATGGATGGGATATCGAATGGGGGCTTCTTGAGAGGCGACGAGAGCGAGTTGGGATCGGATTGGGTGGAATTGGAGTGGTTGAAGGCGAAAGGGTATTACAGCTTAGAGGCGTTTGTGGTGAATCGGTTGGAAGTGGCGCTGAGGCTGGCGTGGTTGAATTGTAATGGTGGAAGGAGAAGAGGAGTGAAGTTGAAAGAGAAGGCGAGCGTGGCGGGCGTGGTGGCCAATGTGTATTGGAGGAAGAAGGGCTGCGTGGATTGGTGGGCGAATTTGGATGCCACGACCAGGAGGAAAGTTTTGACGGTGGCGTTGGGGAAATCGGCAAAAGCGTTGGTATTTTCTCAGGAACTTTGTTTATTTGTTCAGTGTTTTTCAATATTGTACAATGGGGCATTGTGGGTGCATAGGAATAAGAATGCATTTGTTAACTACCAAAATATAGAGGCATTGGATGCTTTGGTAATATGCATTTGTTGAGGAGAGAATTTAAGTAGACGAAGTATATATTTTGAGATTTTGATGGATGACCTAGAGTGAATCACTTTTGTAGAAAGTCGTAGTTGAAAGGGTAAGTTAGATAATAGTTTATGTCTGAAATGGGTGGATGAGATTTCTTCCTGGTTTTGCATTAGTGCCGGATATGTAAAGAATATTGCAGATTTATGGGCCTTATCCAGTAACTTGTCTATTTTGGTCATCTGGCAGAATGCTTGATTGTTAGACTAGATCATACCCGACACAATTCTTTAGATTTTTTTTTTTTTTTTGGATAAGTGATAGGCAAATATCATTAAATGCGTAAAGGCACCTTTAAGTATACAAGAGGAGGTACCTAACTAGAAGGAGCAAAAAGAAAATGGAAGTCACTATAACTAATTGTTAAAGGAGAAACATATGCAGCTGTCTGAAGATACAAAGTTTCCAAAGTTCTCATAGTCCTCAAAACATGTCATTTATTTTTCTCCATAAACACAATAAAAGGCAGTAGGCACCATTTTCCACACAACAGCACCCCCCATGCTGCTGGTTCTTTAGAATGTAGACAAATCTGTTAATCCCAACGTATGATTTGTGGAGTAAAGACGATAATTTGCTTGTTGGAATCATGTGGGGGGGAGGGATCTTGCTAAAGCTATTTGGAGGATGGCTCCTCTGTGTGTCATTTGGTGCATATGGAGGGAGAGGAATGCGAGACTTTTTGAGGATAAGGAATGCTCGGTTGATGGGGTGAGGAAGAATATAATTTCTATGCTACATATGTGGGCAATGGTGCATTATCGTGAGGAGCTTCCGACTCTAGAAGACTTTTTGAACATGTCTCCTTTGTATATATCTTAGGGGTTCTATTGTATATATTTCTTTTTTAGGGTTGCGCCCCTTTGCGCGTTTTAATAAAATTCACATTACTTATCAAAAAAATGATTTGTGGAGTAAAGACAATAATTCTTGTAATGAAGTATCTTGCACTTTTTGGGAAATAACACTTGCATTCAGTGTGAGAGTTTGTGGAATTTACAGATGTTTTCTTTCATCAGATTTTGGTTTCCTTAAACTCTGATTTTTCTATATTGATGGCCATTTGTAATTCTTTTTTGTTCTCTTGTATTAAATGGCACATGAAACCTTCAAATGAGAGTTCTTTTTGAGTTTGACTTTGTGTTTTGCAATTTTTCATTGGTGTCGCACTGTGCTGAACTTCACTGTTGAAATTTGTAGTTTCTCTCTTAGAAAGGTCCTCTTCCTTAGGTACTGTGAGTTGTCAATCACATCAACTTGCTGCTGGTTTTAGACATTTTATTGCACTTTAGCCTGACTTTCGGCTGCTTTAAGTTTTCAGATTCATGAGATTCTGAAGGGAGAAACTAGTGGTTTGGAGAATGAGACAAGGCTGTTTAGTGCAGGGGCAGATCATCGTGTGAAATACAATTATACTGTGGCAATGCAAAGGAGTGTCCCCAGTATGACTGTAGAAGCTGAATTTGGCTCAACCATTATCCCTGTTACTCTTTCTGGGAAGCCTACTTCCGTAGTCAATGTGTTTAGTAGTTTGCTTGTGCTCAAGGATATCATTATGATCATATTATCATGTCAAAATAGTGAGTATGATGCAGGGAAACTATTTTTTAGTACGTTGGGATCTGTTTGTACCATTTCTGATTGTATACTAAGGAAACTGCGAGGATATCTTATGGTTGTTTCACTTGATTGCACAAAACTTGAACTTCTTGGTGAGGGAATTGGGAAGTCATTACCTAATAAATCCAAAGAAAAGCCTAGTGCTTGCAGCCGTAGGAAAAAGGGGAGGAGCCGAAATATGAAAAAGGTAATTCCTTTTCTTAGGTCATCTCTAGATGATTTTCCATGTAACAATTCCCTCAAGATATTATGTTACTTACTCTTTTACAAGTTCAGCAAGTATTTTTATGTACAGACACATGCTGAAAATATTTAGTTATGATTTTTCCGGATAATATTTCAGGATCTTGATTGTGCAATTGCACATAAAGAGAAGGGGAATTTTGTGGATCTCAAAAAGGTACCTAATGGATCTCAGGAGAAGGAGACTTACAAAGAGACATCAGCTGTTCAAATGGTTACCAATTTTTTTTTTTTTTTTTTTAAGTTCTCATTTGGATCATATGTCTTATTAATGGTTTATTGTGTGACATCAAACATTTGGATAGTTTATAACTGGTAGCCTTTCATCAGGAACATGCCCGAGAAATGGCTGTTGGAAAAGCTCAAACTGCTGCAAGGAAGAGTAGGAAAGACAAAAACAAAAATAAAAAATCTAGGTTTAACAATACTGTGGATGTGGGAAATTTTGAGGGATCAGTCATGGAAGAGTCCTCTTTCTCTATTGTCTCTCAAGATGAGGCAGCAAAGTCTAGTCAAGCATCTGATAATCCAACCACTCAGAACGCCACAGATGATAATACAATTGGTAATAATTTATTTGCATCAGGTTCAAGTCTCCCTCGTGGTACTGTTGATGTGCCTACTAGTGAGGCCAGTGCCACCCAAAGCATTCAAGGAGATTATGTTAATGGTTCTAGTGAAAGATTCTGTCATAGAGGTTCAGAGAATAGCTTATCTAACAATGTAGTTGAAAATCAAACCTTACCTTTCAGATTAGAAACCTTAAATTGTAATGGCATACCTCCTGCTGTGCCTGCATTGGAGTTTGATAATATTCTCAGCAATGAAGATATCAGTTTTCAGGATTCTGCATATAGAAGTGAATGCGATGTGAGATTAACTTTTCCTGAAAAACCAGTCCGAGCTTTTGATGTAAAAGAGGAAGCTGTTCTGGTTAGGGAGCAAGAGAGTGTAAATTCATGTGATACTGAACCCTCAACTTCTTCAGAGCGCCCTCCAAATGAGTGGCCCAATGTAGCTCCTTTTTATTTTCCCTCTGTTAACTCGCATCTCCCAGCTGCCACTGACCGATTGCATCTGGATGTTGGCCGGCACTGGCATAATCACTTCCAGCAATCCTTCATACCTGCAATGCATCACGCCAGAAACTCTCCAATTGAAGGTGGGTGTAACCCAGTTCTATCTCGGCCATTACCAATGAGTTTAGATTGGCCTCCCATGGTTAGAAGTGCTTGTAAATTGGCTCCCTCGGTAACCTGTAATTATCATTCTGGATGTATCTCAAGGCTGCAATCTACTTTTCCACAAAATTTTGCCGCTCAAAGATTTCAGCTTAATGCAATGACCACTGATGATGAGAGAAAGTATTCTGGGGATTTCACTGACTTGCTAACAAATACAAAGGAACTAGCAGATGAGTGTGACAGCCACTGCATATCGGAGGAAGATGTTGAGGTTCATGCTGTTTCTGGGATAGATTATAATCAATACTTTGGCGGTGGTGTGATGTACTGGAATCCTTCTGATCATCCAGGGACAGGTTTCTCTCGACCGCCTTCCCTTAGTTCTGATGATAGCTCATGGGCTTGGCGTGAAGCTGACATGGTTAGGGCTGTTGATGACATGGTTGCCTACTCTTCTTCATATGGTACAAATGGTCTGACTTCACCAACGGCGGCTTCATTCAATTCTACTTTTGATCCTTTGGGGCCTGGACACCAGGCCCTTGGGTATGTAATGCCAGGAAATGAAGTACCTGGCAAGATGTTGCATTCCTCATCAACATTGGCAGACATAGTGGCAGAAGAGGAAGCTTCTAGTTCTTTGTCTAATATACCTAGTGATGTTGAAGGGAAGACAGGAGATTCACTTCCTTACCCCATTTTGCGGCCAATTATTGTTCCTAATATGTCCAGGGACAGATCAAGGTCTGAGTTTAAGCGTAGTCATGATCACAAAAGCCCGTGTTTTCCTCCTACTAGGCGGGAGCATCCTAGGATAAAGCGACCACCATCACCTGTAGTGCTTTGTGTCCCAAGGGCTCCACGTCCACCGCCGCCCTCTCCTGTGAGTGACTCCAGGAAACAAAGGGGTTTTCCGACTGTAAGATCTGGTAGTTCCAGCCCAAGGCACTGGGGTGTGAGAGGTTGGTACCATGATGGAAATAACTTGGATGAAGCTTGCTTACGCGTGGATGGTGCTGAAGTTGTTTGGCCTTCTTGGAGAGCTAATAATCTTTCAGCTCAATGATTCAGCCTCTACCTGCAGCTTTGCTGCAGGATCGGCTGATTGCAATGTCCCAGCTAGCTCGTGATCAGGAACATGTAAGAAAAGTATCTATGTTTATTTTTATTTTTATTTTTAAAGTTACTCTGGTATTTTGCAATGCAATGTATTTGATAGAAATATCATTGCACAGCCAGATGTTGCATTCCCTGTGCAACCACCAGAGGTACAGAGCTGTCCTACACGGAAGGCTTCTCTTTCTTTGATGCACAGCCTCCTTCATGATGAGATTGACTCATTCTGCAAGAAGGTACTAGGCGTTTTTCATTATTGTGATATCCGTCATTGTTGTCATTATTGCCATCATCATAAAGCTAATCTCCCCCCCCACCCAAAATCTCCATGCACAATTCCTTTCGAATATCTGTAGCTTTGTCCTTATACATTCTATTCATATATGTGACGATATGTCATTGATTGTATGAATAATATGATGGTATCCAAGGTTGCTGAAGCAAATGTGGCCAGGAAGCCCTATATCAATTGGGCAGTCAAGCGAGTCACACGATCTCTCCAGGTCCTATGGCCCAGGTCCCGGACAAATATATTTGGTTCAAATGCAACCGGTTTGTCCCTTCCAACAAGTGATGTGGACCTCGTGGTTAGTCTCCCTCCAGTGAGGAACCTGGTAATAGTTTTCTTGATTCAATTTTTATTTTTTCCTGTTCTGGTACTTTTATGGCAAAAACCTTATCTGCAAGACTTTTGATATAGGAACCTATTAAAGAAGCTGGGATATTGGAGGGTCGTAATGGTATCAAAGAAACATGCCTTCAGGTATGTTGACAAATTGTATTTTGGTGTTGCTGTAGTACAGCAGTTGAATTACTAGTGAAACAATGGCACCCATAACAAAAGTATTATTGATACTTATAGGAGTTGAAAAATAGGCTAACTACTTGCCAACTTGTCAACCATTTGTCCTTGGTTACTAACTACCCATCTAAGTTTCTAATAACTGCCACAAAAATTGGAAAATGGGAATGATAAGGTGTAGTTGGTGCATTTGGGCTGTGGGTGTAAGTTGATCTATTGTGTGTATATGGATACTTTTATCTCTGTTCTAAGAACACAGCCATTTATGAGTTACTGTTGTGCTCAAACCTATTTCATATATAAAGTATTTCTTTTCATGGAGAATAAACCCTCAAAGATCAGTGGACAAACCTTAGACCCATTTTCCAGGTGATATTTCAACTCTTCGCCTGGTCTACTCCATAAGAAATCGTGTTGAAGCTTCTTAATACGGCTCGCAACACTCACAATGAGAGGAAAAAGGGACATGAAGTATGTGGGTAAGTTGGAAAGTGTGCTCTTGATAAGGGTAATCCTACCACCCTTAAACAAATACATCATTCAACTAGCCAAACATCGTTCTATCTTCTCAATAATACCATTCCAGATATGTTTGGCCTTATAGGAGGCTCCCACCGGTATATGTATATACTTTAAAGGCAAAGAAGAAACCTCATAGCGCATAACACCATATTATCAACATTTCTTATAGGAACCAATTCCAACACGGCTAAGTTTATCTTCAGACCCAAAATACCTTTTAAACATAAGAATAAGCCTTGCAGGTGGAGCTGATTTGGATCAGCCCAATAGAAAATCAAAGTTTCATGAGCAAACAGAAGGTGAGAGCAATTAATCCTTGGAGAAGCCAAACAACAAACCCCCACTCATTGTAGTAGAAATCATCCTACCTAATGCCTCCATCACAATGACAAACAACAAACCCCCACTCATTGTAGTAGAAATCATCCTACCTAACGCCTCCATAACAATGACAAACAACAAAGGAGATAGAAAGGCCCTTGTCTTAGGCCATAGGAGCTAATGAAAAAACCTGTGGGAGTGCTGTTCACTGACACCGAGAAACACACCTAGGAAATACAATGAGCTATCCAAGAGCACAATTTCCTCCCAAAACTATACCACTTCATCATGTACAATAGAAAATACTACTAAACATTAAATTAAGATTTTTCTAAATCCATTTTGCAGATAACACCCGGTTCACCAGATCTTATTATACTACCAAGGCATTCATTGGAAGAACATAATCTAAAATCTGCCTACCCTGGATGAACGCATTCTGCTATTTAGAAATAATCTTCTCCAACATCATCTTAGGCTTGTTTGCTAGAATTTTAACAATAGTCTTGTAAATATCACCCACTAGACTGATTAGGGGAAAGTCATTCGGCTCAACAACCCCTAGAAACTGCTAGAATATTAATTTAAATAATTACTATTTCTTATTGGCTTAAGATTTTGGAATAAGTGGTAATTTAACATGGTATCAGAACAAATATTTTTTTTTATAAGTAATAACTAGTCCTATTAAAAGCGTAAGGCGCTCCTAAGTACACAAGAAGTATACAAAAGGATCACCTAACTAGAAAGGGAAAAACGAGTAAAGAAATCATCATAACTAATTGACAACGGCGACAAATGTGCTGCTGTCCAAAGATACAAAGTATGAAAGCACGAGGATAGAATGTCCTCGAAGGACCTCTCTAAATCCTCAAAGCACCTATTATTCCTTTCTTGCCATAAGCACCAAAAAAGGCAAGTAGGCACCATCTTCCAAACCGCAGCACTCCTCTGCCCCCCCGAAGACCACCAGCAGGCTAGCAAGGCAACAACACGCCTAGGCATCACCCAGGCCACCCCAAAGCAACTAAAAATAGCATCCAATAGAGTAGAAGCAACCTCACAATGCAAAAGGAGATGATCCACAATCTCCTCGCTGCTCTTACACATGCCACATCTGTTTATTACAATAACTTGCCTCTTCCTAAGATTATCCAAGGTCAGAATTTTGTCCAACCCTACCGACCAAACAAAAAAAGCCGCTCTCGGAGGAGCCTGCGTCTGCCAAACACTCTTCCAAGGAAAACTCATTGCTACCTTACAACTCCAGGAATGATAGAGGACCTTAACCTTGAAGAGCCCCCTTTTAGAAGGAATCCACCACAATTTATCTTCTCCCCCTTGCCTCTCTCAGAGCAAATGTTCTAAGTCCGAACCTTGTCTTTGTTATTTTTCTCCCATTTCAATTAAGTATTTCACATGTTGAACATCACTAACGTAAAATTTGAGCTCACTTGTGAGTGGGGGGTGTTGGAATATTAATTCAAATAATTAAATTACCATTCTTATCAACTTAAACTTTTGAGATAAATAGTAATTTAACATAATCTTTGAGATGAGGGTGATGAACGTCGCGTCTAGGCTTCCCTCAAACTTACCTCTATCATGGAAGTCATGAAGGACCTTTATGATGTCCTCTTTTAATACAATCCATAAAGCTTGGAAGAATGCTATGGAGTAACGATTAGGTTTCCGCCTTGTCAGCATTCATAGCTTTCACCACCTCCAACGCCTTCCTTTCCTCAAACTCTCTCAAATCAACTAGTCCCAGCCTCACCAATAGTATCGAAGGAAAGACTATCCAAGAAAGGCCTTCAACTGAACTTCACTGATGCAACTTTTTATAATATTGGATAATATGCTCACTAATCTCCAACCGGTTGGTAGAGGTTGTACCAATAGAGAAGTGTTAGAGAGCCAAACAAATAAATCCAGAAAAATTCAAAACTAATGTGGCAAGGGTTTTTAAATTAAAAAAATACAATTCTCTCCCTTATCTGCCACTCACGGTCTGCCACGTCAGTTTGGAACTTTTTTTTGGGTTCATTTGTTTGGCTCCCTAGCACTTGTCGTACCAACAAGGAGTAATGGAGTTCCCACTTTTTGTTGGAGTTGGCTATTTTCTGAACAAACCTCGTGCACTTGTCGCCCTCCCTTAACCACATGATCCTAGATTTTTGTCTCTTAACTCATTCAAAACTAATGTGGCAAGGGTTTTTAAATTAAAAAAATACAATTCTCTCCCTTATCTGCCACTCACGGTCTGTCACGTCAGTTTGGAACTTTTTTTTGGGTTCATTTGTTTGGCTCCCTAGCACTTGTCTTACCAACAAGGAGTAATGGAGTTCCCACTTTTTGTTGGAGTTAGCTATTTTCTGAACAAACCTCGTGCACTTGTCACCCTCCCTTAACCACATGATCCTAGATTTTTGTCTCTAACTCATTTCCTCCATGAGAGTGGATCTTTCTAACTCACTGACAACTTTTGCCTTCTTCATTCTCTCCTCAACACCTAAGTCCCCTCTCTTCTTCTATGCTGTCAAAAAGACATAGCTCTTCCATAAAGATATTTTTTTTCTTCTCTACATTGCCAAACACCTTATTCCATCTTTTTAAATCAGCTTTCAAAGCCTTGTGCTTCAAATTTGAAGGATCTATTATCCCTTAGAAAGTCACCACAATCAAGAAGGATTGGAAAATGATTCGAGCAAAGTCCATGAAGCTTCATCTGGGGCGTACTAGGAAACTGCGCTTCCCATGCCAGAGGGACATGGAATTTATCAATTATGGACCAAGAGGGTGATTGCTGATTACTCAACCAAGTAAAAAAGTAAAAGTGCGCCAACAAGAGAGAGGTCCATCAGGCCTTGATAAAAAATGAAGTCTTAGAATTCCATCATATCTGGGCATAAACAAGCTTTTTCCAATCTCTCACAATTTGATTTTATTGAAAGCACCCCAAAGCACCAAAGGCACGTTCCACTAGCTGAGCAAGCCAACCAACTCATCCCAGAGGAGCCTTCTATCCCTATTAGAATTAGGTCCATAGACACCCATAAAAGCCCAGGTGAATTGATCTTCAACATTTCTAAAAGGGACAACCAAGGTAAATTTTCCCACACACATCAATCTTCTCCATCACCCTGCTATCCCACATAAGTAAAACACCACCTGAGGCCCTTTGGAATACAAACAACTCCATTCCACATGATGGCAACCCCACAACCTACCACAACATTACGTGACACGACTTTCAACTTAGTTTCTTGAAAGTAACAATATCAACCTTCCCCCCTTTGAGCAGGTTTCTTACCCTTAGACATTTATCCCTCTCATTCAAACCTTCTCAACCTCCAAGATAACAATTTAGGCTTCATTAAGAACTGAAAACCCCCTTTCCTTTCATTTGCCACGACTTGAGCTCTCACTTTTTGAATCATAATTGATGGAGCACTTCAACTGTCTTGACTCCCTACTACCTTTGTTCCCTAGTTTAGAATTGGATGCTCAAACCTTCCAACTACAACTGGCTTCTATAGCAGTTAGAATTGCCATAAATTGCTTTGCAAAATCCACACATGAGACTCCCACAACCCGATGAATCTCCTTTGCTATTTGCACCACCCAATCTGAATACTCTGAATCAGAGTAGCCAGACTTCCCAACATTGCAGGAGATAGGAGCTAAGAGGAGTGCAAAGAGAGGCTTCCTCCCTAGTGAAGAGATCCCTGTCCCCACAAAGAAATGGGTTATACACAAGCTGTCTATTTCTTCCGTCACAACCCAAATCCATCCCAGCCAAGGCAGAAAAATTTATGAGAGAGGGAACTAAAAACGGTGAAGAATATAAACTCCCCTTTTTGATAGGAAGAGCTGCCCCCCCCACAAGCCTCAAGATCTCTAGGAAGGCAGCCCCCATCAAGCCTGAGGCACAATCACCTGTAACTAGCCTGTCAAACCAATAACCAGCTTGAGGTTCAGGAAGACAAACATCCAAAGGCCTTGGTTTGTTAACAACATTGCCCAGGCCACCACAAGCCTCCACGCCACCACCAGGAGCCTCTGGACTGCCCATGACACCACCATAAGCCTCCACATCACGGGACCGCAACACCGATCAACAGCAAAGGCACCAAAGGTTGAGTAAGTGGTTGCGAAAGCACTGCCATGTGCGCCTCCTTCAACCCATCACTGGCTACTCTTCAACAGTATTAAACATGAAGTGTTGGAGTGTAATTTTACCATTTAATCAAGACAACATGCAGTTTGCATGACCAAGCACCTTTAAATCAAAGGTCTTGTAATCCTTTCTTTCTTTGATCGGTTATATTCTTGTAAGATCTCCCTTGGAAATGTGGACTGCATTCGCTGGTCCTGGTCCAAGAATGGTAATTTCGAGGTAAAGTCGTTCTATAAAGCCTTGTCCAACTTTGACCATGAGGGGTTTCCTTGGAAGAGTATCTGGCATACTAAGGTGCAACTACGAGTGGCTTTCTTCGGGTGGACTGCGGCTCTCGGAAAAATTTTGACTCATGATAATTTGCGTAAGAGGAATATTGTGGTATTGGAATGGTGTTGTATGTGTAAGAAGAACGGAGAGACAGTCAATCACCTTCTTCTTCATTGCGAGATTGCAAGTGCTCTTTGGCATACTATCTTTAGTCGGTTTGGGTTGCTTTGGGTTATACCTCGCAGGGTTGGTGATTTATTCAATTGCTGGTGCTCAGGAGGACGCTCTCGGAGTGCGGTAGTGTGGAAGATGATCCCTCTATGTCTTATGTGGTGTTTGTGGAGTGAAAGAAATGCTAGATGCTTTGATAATTCCAGTAGGACCTTAGAGGAACTTATTCATTTTTTCTTCACTACTCTATACTCTTGGACGGCTGCTTGGTTAGCCCCCTTAATGATCAGTTTTTCTGAGTTTCTTTTTCATTTCTCTCCCTCTTAGGCGCTCTTTTTTATACTTCCCGTTTAAATGGGTTACGCCCCTTTGCGCTTTTTTTTAATCAAATTACCTTATCAAAAAAAAAAAGGTTTACATGAATAATAAAAACTAAAATTTCAAAGTAAGGAGTAGGTGAGCTTGAAGTGAGTGGAGTCTGTTGTCCTCTCTTTTTTATGATGTGGCCTTTTTTCCCTTGAGATGTTAGATGCACATTCTTGTTTTTAAACTACTTGTATTGTTGCAAGTGGAAGAATATTGCACACAGATTCATTGACCCATGGCACAGAGTAAAATTGACAATATCACTCAGAGACTGACTATAAGATGAAAAAATAGGTTAAATAAGGAGACAAATTGCGTTAGAGATTATACTTTAGATGGAATTGATGTCATTCATTTCTTCATAAGGTTCAGACTTGTTGCGTTAAGGTAATCAACATGTTCTTGGCTGTCTAAAACACTCTAATATCGATTCTAAACCTAATTCTCTTAATTTTGTTTTTGTTGCATGGCATACATATCTACTTCAAAATGCTAGGTTCTCCACTATTCATTTAAGAAAAAACTAAATTAGATTTGTAAGAAGAGGGTGCACGAACTTAATGATACTCGATTGTTGTGGTTGTGTTCATGATATTTTAATAAACTGATAGCAGTTTGTTATTTCTACTTTGTTTATCCCTAATTTTTAGTGATTGTAGTAATAAATCGTATTTGATCACGCCATGCTTCGGCCCCCACCTCTCCCGCTTCTTTTTTTTTTTTGCTCTGCCTGTTGTTTTGGCAGTTGAACTGGAAATATTTACCCTATTTTCTTCAAGCTATGTTAAATTGCTTTTGTTGTTGTCTAATGTGAGATTAAGATTTGTTGTATTGGTCCTTCAGCATGCAGCCAGGTATCTTGCCAACCAGGAGTGGGTAAAAAATGATTCTCTTAAGACTCTGGAAAATACAGCTGTAATGCCTCTTCTTTTGAACTCTGTTATTTTTCCTTTTCTTTAATCTTAGCCACTTCTTTTCATGTATCTTCTCATACTGGTGCCCCTTTGGTTTTAGATACCTATTATTATGCTTGTGGTGGAAGTTCCTCATGATCTTATCACCTCTTCTGCCTCTAATGTACAATCACCTAAGGAGGAGACTACTCACGTGACTGGTGAACAAGGCAGTAATGTTCAATCCAATATAGTTGTTTTAGAGGATGCTGTCCTGACAAAATGCATACAGATAGATCATGATACTACTAATGATTCAAAATCAGTTCGTATTGACATCAGTTTCAAGTCGCCATCACATACAGGACTCCAAACTACAGAACTGGTAATTTTGTTAGGAATATAGATAGCTATTAGACTTTGTACTTCATATTCTACCCACAGTTCAGTGTATTTTGAAGAAAGATCAATAAATATTATTTAAATAGGCTCGATCAAGTATTCACACATGTTAAAAGCTAACAGATATGGTAATGTTTTTTGATAAGTAACAGAGATGGTAATGTAAGGTTTGCTTGACTGCAATGAATCAATACCAATACTTTAGTTTAGCTTAATCTTGACGTTGTAAAGGAGAAACTAGGCGAATAGGTTCTGTGTGACTTATCAAAGTGTGTTACTGTTGAAGAGTCTCTGGGATTCTTTGTCTCTTACTAGAGACCTTCTAAACAGTAAAGACTGCTTAACATGCATTTCGCGAAATCAACTTTAGGGGAACATCAGGACTTGCATGCCAAAGATTGATGTTTCAGTTGAAAGCTTTAGGTGTGAATAAGTTCCTGTCCTAAGTACAGGAATTGACATTCCAGAACCATCATTGTTTGGTATACCTCTTTTGAGTTTTTTTTTTTTGATAAACGAGGAACCTCTCCAAGGCAAAGCCATTTTGTGTACCCATCCCCGTTAGGTAAACCTTGGACCTATGTAAAGCATCCCCTCCATACGGATCGGGTAATACTCTAGTTTTGCCAGCGAACTAGCCTTAAGGAATTTTTTGCACCCAATGGGATATTTGAACCTTAGACCACATGGACTACAACAAAGACCAAAGCTTTTACCACCTGAGCCAATCCCTTTGGGTTTTTTGAGTAATTTATCGATCTAACTTATGTTTGTATGTTAAGCTCATATTACTGGTGCCAAATTCAGTCTTATGGTGATGATATATGGATATCGATTGATTGTTTGCTTGTGTTTAACAATGATAATTCAAGTTAATCACTATGGATATTCCTATGTCAGATTTGGGATATGGACACTTTTAAGAAGCAAATTTTAACTGTGGATTCTCATGGTACATGAGGTTTTGAGAGTATGGTATGTTACTTCTTGTCCAACACACTTTTATGAGGGTAGGCTTATTGAGATCTGTTAATTGAGATTTGAAGGGCTGGTTTGGAAATGTTGTTTGAAAATTAGGCTGAAACCCGTGCCCCTTTCCCTAACCACCCAAGCAACCAAAAAACATAGTAAAAATAAAACATTGATAAAATATCCCTTTGAAAGGCAGAAATTTTCTGTAAGGTTGCTGAAATTAGGAAGATGGAATTGAGTACAAGTTAGCACAGTACATTGATCTTCCTATTTCATCAGCCCTTGATGTTTGATGGCCTTTACCTTTCTGTGTTTTCTGGATTGACTTTGGATGCATTTTTCTAAATAGACTTTGATCTTTGTTATTTTTATTTTTATTTTTTTATTCCAAATTGCACTTCAAGTTCAAAATATCATTTGTTTCTGTCACAGGTTAAGGAGCTGACTGAGCAATTTCCAGCTGCTACACCCCTTGCTTTTGTACTGAAACAGTTCTTGGCAGATCGTAGCCTGGACCAGTCATATTCTGGTGGCTTAAGTTCCTACTGTTTGGTGAGTGTTGTTGCATTAGTCATATTCTTTGAACTTGCATGTTCATGACCAAAGAACCTGAACAAACATCTTAAATTCTATGAAATAAGATGCACACCCTTCTTTTGGTTGGTCTTTTTGAGTTTGACATTTTTCATGTCAAGGACACAAGCAAATCAGTCAGTAGCAATTTTGCATGTGTTTACCTTTCTACTGTGGCTTTTTGTACAGGTGTTACTAATTACACGTTTTCTTCAGCATGAGCATCATCTTGGCCGGCCTATTAACCAAGTAACTACTAATATTTCACCTTTTTGTTGTTCTTTTAGTTGTGGAAGGTTCCTTATTTTTAAGTTGATGATATATGATACATTTTATGTATTTTTTTTAGAGTTGAAAAACATGTTCCAATCCCTCTATAGATGGATAGCTGTGTTCAATAGCTAGTTTTTGGATTTTTGTTCCTCTTTTCTCCATATTAGGGGTTTTTCTTATATACTTATGTACGAGGGTTGTGCCCCTCTGTACTTTTAATGAAATTGAATTACTCATAACAATAAAAATAAAAGAAGTTTCATGGTTTTCTAATGGGCTTTGGAACAAATTGCCATCTCCACCTCTCATAGGAATGGCATTGTGGCATTGATGGGTGAGATCATGGGATCAAGTCTTGTGGGGTGATTGGGATCATTTACCAAGAAAACAAAAAGAGTAATAGTGTTTATGGTTTCTTGCACCAAACCAAGTGTTGAAGCTCTTGGAAAGATCCCAATGGAATACTAGATTCTTCAACTATCACAACAATTTGGACACCATTTTGAAAAACAACTTTGGCGTGTTAAAGTTTTTTTTGTTCCTGTTATTAATTTAACATTGAGTAGCATGTATTGAACTTTAGCATGTTTCATGAGTTGTATTACTATTGATGTTTTTTTGCTGGGTTCTTGACAAAGCCAACAAGGTGGAATTTTTTGTTTTAATTTTTAATTTTTAATTTTTTAGTTTCCAACATGATGAAAATCTCGTCTAATGAAGCCAAAGAGTTGCATTAGGTTCATTTAAGGCTCTCACCTGCTCCCTCCTGCAACCAAAATAATTGTATAAATAAATGAATCTAAAACACTCTACTACCCATTTACAACATTCAAGCAGAAAACCTTGGTAAGGTTTTCAATTTTATAATTTGAATTTTTAAATTTCTCGTGCCTTGGTTACATGCAAGATTCAAATCCACAATTTTATGCTCTTTTTCCTCTTTTCTGTTTCCAGTATGTGGTGATAGTTGTTGATTGATGCTCTTGGCTAATTTCGACTTCAATGATCTTGCAGAAATTTGGAAGCCTTCTGATGGATTTTCTGTATTTCTTCGGGTAAGTCAATTTCTGATATCAAAGTTTGTCTCTTTCATTGTTGAAAGTGGTTATTGAAATTGACGTTGCTCTTTGATTAGAGTTACTTAATATTTACAACACAATATTTACATATATTAATTATTTTTTATCATTTAATGACTGATTTCCAGGAATGTGTTTGATCCTCGCCAAATGCGTATTTCAGTACAGGGAAGTGGAGTTTATATGAAAAGGGAAAGAGGTTGTAGGTAATAGCAGGACCCTCTTGCTTTCTATGTTGGAATATTTGACTTACATGAGATTCCCCTAAAATGTCTCTTTTGTTTAATATTTTGACGATCTTTTTTTTGATATTGTAGCATTGATCCAATACACGTTGATGATCCTCTATTTTCAACAAATAATGTGGGGAGAAATTGCTTTAGGATACATCAGTGTATCAAGGTAGCCAGCGTTCCTTGTTGCAGTTATTACTCTGATATAATAAATGTGTGCATGGCATGATGATTGAAGAAAGGGATTAGACTCTTCATTGACCTGTGTTATAACTTGGAGCTTAACAGATAGCTGCTTAAGTGTATTATGTAATTTTCATGATTGTTGATCATACTTTCTAGGAATCTTAAGTAGACATTTACTATTGTTAACTTTAAATTTGGCACATTCAGTTGGACCTGATGTGTTGAGTGTTATCATAATTACATTAAAAAGTAAATGTTAAATGTTAAGGGAGAATTCTGGAATTTATTGGGAAACTTAGTTCTTTAAACATTATGTTACGTTTTTTTTTTTTGGGGGGGGGGGGGGGGGAGTGGTTTTTGTGGATGTCGGAAACAATTAGCTAAAGGCACAAAAGCCATGAATTTTAGGTGAAAACACTAAGCAAAAAACAAATTAAGATCCTCATACCATATTGTCAAGTTCCTAAGTTCTGTTTATTTCGTTATAGTACATATAAACTTGTGCCATCATATTGATTATGCTTAAGAAATGCCCCCAAGTCCAGAAAGGCACATTAGCACACAATTACTACTTAGTAATTGATGTCCAAGTTACTGGCAGGCTATAGCTGTAATTTGAATTATTTTCTGCTGCTGATCCATGAACATCCACTGTCTGCTATCATAAGTTTTTTTTTTTTCCCTTCTTTGTTACTTTTGTGTTAGTCCATGCCCTGCATGTTGTTGGTAGAAATTGGACTTTTGTGATTCTATTGGTTTTATTATATCTCATACTCAAACATTATTTGTTCTCTAGGCATTTTCGGAAGCCTATTCTGTATTGGAGAATGAGCTTACATGCATTCCTGATTATGGTGATACATGTCCAACATCACCATGTAGACTGCTTCCAAAAATTATCCCAAGTATCGATCTGGTATAGGGATTCTTGCTAGCTGAAGAGTTATACATGTTTGGAAGGTATTCTTCAAGTCACTAGTTATTGAAATACTAAATTTGATGTTTGGATTTTTAATTTCATATTTTCGTCTCATTTTTCTTTTGACTCATTCAAGTATTGAATAAAGGAAAGGATATTAGAACTAAAGTCAGTCAAAATGGAATTATGAAGTTTTAATTGAACAGAAGATTTGACAGATCACTAGATCAGCTGCATATTTGGGTTGGATTTTTGTGGCTCTTGTTCACTGATTGAGTTGTTAAAATCAGTTAACGTAGATATAGCATGTCGACGAGATATGATGGTTTAAGTGGTGGCCCTCATGTTTGATTATGAATTCTAATTTGCTAAAGTTGTGAACCTAGCCTAGATATTTTTCTGAAATAAGCCTTCAATATGAGGGCATTACCAATGTATGGTCTATTAGAAGATAAAAATGTGATGTTTACATAGCAATTGTTCTGCTTGGGCAAGTTGTGCTTGTGGAGAAAAACATGAAAAAGGTGGCTGCTCCTGTACAGTATTGGGAGATAATCTGTGTTCCTTGACATATTTTTCTTTTCCTTCCACACACACACACATATATATATTCAAAAAAAGGATACCATGGGAACAATTTGTTTAGGTATTGTCTAATACTGTCAGAGAGTTTCATATGTAGTAGAAGTTTGCTCCATTCTATTAGTGTAGGGATATATAGTCTTCATAATCCTTCTATCATAAAGCATACATGCATGTGGCAAAAGCTTTCTGGTCGCTTCTGTCATTCTACTTAATTATCCCCCTTTTTTCTATTTTCACACGTTTGCTTTTTGATGACCCTACTTTGTCACTTAAATATCTTCATTTTATGTGAAATCAGGATACTACTTATTACTACAAGTAGTAGTGGTTTGTTTTTATATTACCGAGGAATATCTTGTTTTGTGGTTAGATCATTGTTTCAGGTGCACAGAATTAAACAGACTTGTGCCTGTCTACATATCTGATCATTGAACCTTTTGCTTTACGTTTTCTGGCGTTTACTTTTCAGTTGAAACATGGAGATTGCTGGGTGAGGACTGCTTCCATGTTTAGCAGGGTTGTTTGACATATTACACTTGGAGCGGTCTACATTCCTCAAAAGGTACTACATGTCAGTTTGTACTCTTTAGGTGTCTCCTAGTACACAGCCTGCGTACTCAGTTTCTCTGTTACAATAAACTCGTCTTTTTTTCTTTTTTTTTGCCTCCTGGGTGGGTTGGTAAGTAATGAGTTATGTTCACTCAAATAACCATCTAAATATTAAATGTGCTTTAGGGCTGGTAACTGACCCCTTCCGAGCGGAATTGGGTAGTTTCCAAATTCCGACCTGGGGGGTGTTGGAATTGGAACTTGAATTTCAAGCCGAGCCATATGGTATCAAATTACATGCATATTCGGAAATCTCGGGTCGGCTTGGAATTCAGTTTTACTGTTGGGTCGGGTTTAGGCCATCTTTTATGGCACTGGCAGCAGGTCGCAGTAGGCAGGTTGATTGGCAGCAGGTTGCAGGGAGTGGCAGGGCCTTCGCATGTATGCTGTTAATAGAACAAACAACAGGTATGCATGCGAACAAGCAAGATGAGAAAGGAGTATAAGAACAAAGGAAGACACAACACCAAGAGCAAGCAAAGAAGAGGAAAGCAAAACGTGATTGTTTGCTGCTGTTAATGGGAGGAAAACCTTCAAAACGTGATTGTTAGGTGCTGCTAATCGAGAAGAAGTCAATATAACAGCAAGTGCATATGTTGTTAACCCATAGTTATTATGGGCAAAGTTAGGATTTGCAAACAGAAACAGATGGAAAAGGTTCTGTGGGAAAATAATGCGAGACTACTGATAAAAAAAGGGAGATCAGCACAAACGGGAGGGAGCTGCAGCAGGGAGGGAGATTGCCACAAAAGGGAAGGAATGGCAGCAAGGAGGGAGATCGGTGCTCGGCAGCAGGGAGAAAGAGAAGTTGAGGGTTTCTGAAAAATACTGTATGTATCACCTGATTTTTAGTTTTTTTTATTATTATTATTATACCTCGGGTCAGGGTGGCTTGGAATTCGGAATTTTTTTAAATCTGGATTCAGAATTCCTCCCCGACCCAGGGCAGAAATCAATTTCTAATACTAACCCTGAGCTGAGGCCTGTTGGGAGCCGACCAGGTGGCTTGGGTCGGCTCGAAAACCTCAGGTTGGGGCAGAATCAAGCAGTTTTTGCCCAGCCCTAAATGTAGTTGATGTTTTATTTTACTTTTTAGGCTGTAATTTATCATACCACTCACATTTCTTGGCTGTCTAAGCTTTTAATTCAACTCAAGAAATTGTTGAATGTGTATTCATCTATACATTAATCACTTTCTGATGTTGCAATGTTAGTTTTGCAACTTTGTCCAGATGGTTGTCTAAGCCTTGGAGTTTAGCGATGCATATACGTCACTGCTCAACATTTATTATTGTATTGATTTACTGGTTTTTTACTCTGAATACTGATTAGATAATCAGGCTAACCCATAGTTTCAAAAAAAAACATTTAAACAAGCCATTGCTTAACAAGGTGTACGACTTGCTGTGATTTTGTTTAAATATTGATCTGTTCAAGCTATGGTCCTATATTCAAGGACAAAAGATGTTTGACCTGCCAAAATAAGACTGATGTTATGCAAGAAAACTAACTTCTTGCCGGACCAACGAGCACTTTATGGTTAGGACTTAAAGTTAGAACGGATAATGCCCCCAATGTTTTTATTTTTATTTGTTATAACTCCTTAAGTTCGTTGAAAATGTGTTATAAACCATTCTGTTATATTTTCTCTCAATTTCTAACGTCCGTCCATCCAACCCAATACTCACCATTTTGCCTAGGCAGTGAAAAATGGAATCTTATGCTCTGTTCACCCCTACTTTCACGTTCTAAAACAGAGTAATTGAATCTTATGCCATTAATCATAATCAACTCTTCGTCTCTCAATTTAATTTCTCTCTAGTCTTTCTGGGTGATGAAGGGGGAGGAAAATCTGGAGATGGTTTATTCGTTGATGGCCTTGCTCATGTCACCTCATAGTAATCTATAGTCTTTATCTCTTATACTCGTCTGTAACCAGTGGCAGTGGTAATGGCTTCTCCGGGAGCTCGCCTACTTAGCATATAGAATTCGTCAACACAATCCCATTTCCAAAGTACCCTTTTGGCAGTGGTGGATTGAATTGAGGCCGTCCATCAACAACAAATAGGAGCTTTGTCTGTTGATCAGGTAAAAAGCTCAAATGCTGGAGTTATAGCCTTCCACACAAACGTCGAGAGGGCTTCAAATGTAGTGTATTTTTCATGTTATTAAATCATCACTTGTTTCAAAAGTTTATGCTTATAGGAAGCTATAAATTTAATTACGTAATCAATATTTTAATACTCCCCTTCATATGTGCGTTTAAACTTACTTTTAATAGGTAAGATTCGACACATAAAATATTTAATTTAAATAAGAGTGAATTGATGGAATCAAGGTTCAAAATCATGACCTTTGAATCTAATACTATGTTAAATCACCACTTGTCCCAATATTTTAACAAGGATTCTGGCATAAGAGGCTTGTAAGTTCCCTTGCAATTTTTTTATTACATGATCTAGATTTCCTAAATTTACTATAAATATAATTGCAGCTGTAATGTTCTTTCACATTAAACTTATCAATTTTAGCTTTAATTAAAAGAACATGAAAAAAAAAAAAAAAAAAAATTGTGTTTATTGCGACAAGGTTGGACCCCCAAAGAATAATCATTTAGCTCCGTCACTGACTCTAAGAAACTCATTAGTATGGTGAACATCATGTGGTAATATTTCATTGATTAAAAGGATGAATCAAACCTTCAGGATTTTAAGAAAAAGAATAAATTTGTAAATACCCATACATTATGCAATTGGTGTATTTCCTAACCTACTATCTTGCATTTTAGACTACTATTTTCGATTTGATCATTATTATATCCGAGTTTACAAAGATTTTAAATTCTAAAATAAATAAAAAATGATATAAAAATACTATTATATCATTCCCATTAAAAGCTTTTTACTTATTTTTTTTTTAAATGGCTCGCGAATGGTGATAGCAGGCACCCTAGTCTTGTGGTGGTGGTCGTGAGACACCCGTCTTCTGTTGAGCACCCTTTTTTTAAAAAAAGAAAAAAGAAAAAAGAAAAAAGAAAAAAGAAAAAAAAATTAATGAGAAATGCATTATGGTATTTTACATGTCCATTTTGTTATTTATTTGAAAAAAGAAAAACAAGAGCCAGAGATGTTAAATTTAAAATCTTTGTAAACTTTGATAGGATAAGGTTGCTCAGGCTCTAGTCCTTAAGAAGTAGCTTAATCAGATAGAACTACGCATAATGAAGCGGATATTACTAATTCGAATCCCCCACTCTCTTGTGCAAACATGTCAAAAATAAAAAATAAAAAGTTGCTTAGGCTGTCACTAAGAAGAAATAGGCAAAGTTGGCAAACAACATTACAGCATCATCTAAAATGTTGTTTCAACTAAAAAAAAGGAAACGAGAATAACTTTTATAGAGGATTGGTACAAACTGTAGTCTTTGTGCCTTCCAATAAGAGATAGACACATCAGCGTAAAACATTGTAAGAGTTTAAAATGAAAACAACAGATCTCACAATATTCTTTACCTCAAAGTAAGGAATGGATCAAATTGTCACAATTTTTGTTCAAAAGAATCGAACCCACCAAATCGGGTTTGGTCGATTTGGTGATGAATTTCTTGAAAAATCACATCACATCTATAAGATTCTTTAATCTTCCAAAAGTAATTAGTGTGGGAGCATGACTTCCCAGATTAATTAGAGTAAATCCTATAAATACTCAAGATTGATTATATATTATATACTGGCTGATGTTTAAGTTAAGAAACAAAAAGTGGAGAAAAGATAAAGTTATACTCCGTTTGTTTTGACATAAAATGATTTCTGAAAAATGTATTTTGTTATTTTTGGTGTTTAGTGCGACATAAAATAATAGTCAACAAAAAGCATTTTCCTTAGATCCAAACTTACTCTTGAACGGAAATGGGAAAATTTTGTTTTGACGTAGAGAATAGTGTGAGATGTATATGGTGTTTTTATTTTAAATCTATTGGTACCCTACGTTAATCTACCTATTTCTTATTAGAAGGTCCAAAGGCTTAATTTGTATCAAATCCTTATAAAAGTTATTCTCGAAAGAAAAATAATTTTACAGGTAAGAGTTTTGTCACTCACTCATCCTTCTAAAGGTGATGTTACTTTTAAAATCATTATTTGATCAAAATTTAATAACAATTTATTCTAAATTCAATGGTACTTTAAAAGTCACGTCACTTTAAAAAGACAAAAAATAAGACAAAAGTCTTACTTCTAGTATTACTCTTGAAAAAAATCATAGATTAAGGTCAACTGCATTGTTTTCTTTCTTATGAAACTATGTATAAACGAGAAAATAGCATTTATGCAAATGAAATTAGAATAATATATTTAACTCGTGGCAAATTTTTTTTGGCAGTTCATCCAAAAAATAATAATAATAATCTGGCTAAACGGGTAGTGACCCATGCCATGCCAGCAAGATGTGAACCGGGTCGGATTCTAGTAGATTAGGAGGTCCTAGACGAAATATTCATATAGAATTGATTCTGAATTCCAATTTAACACACAAATTAGGAATTTAATTACGGACCTGGGGGTCATTAACAATGATATTTTTATATGCAGTCTAACAGAGCACAAAATGTTTAAAACCATATCAAACAATTATAGTCTTCAACACAAAGATCAACTCTGTAAACAAGAAAGAACCAATATTTAAGTTGGGCACAAAAACCGAGTCAAGCCAAACAGAGCATTAGACTGATTGAACTTGTTACGGTGCACAACAATGGTGAATAATATAAAATTAAAAAGAGAAGAGAGAGATCAAGAGAGCCGAGGCACAAATTTACGTAGTTTGGTAAAGTTCCTATGTCCACATGAGAGAATGACTATATTTTACTATTAATTATTCAGGGTTACAACATAACATATATATAGGAAAATTCTAATTGTATAAACCTATTTTGAAAAACTTTATTACACCCATGAGCCAGTAGTCTTCACTCCATCCACTTGACCAACCAATACTACTATTCTAATATTACTCTCTTTGCCTCAGAAAAATATAAGCCACTAGTTCCAACAAAGGCAATCATCACCAATAATGATTTTGAATTCAAACCAACTTGAAGGCAGCCAAGAAGCAACCAGCAGTCAACATAAATATCTCCTTTCTTGCTATATCTATAACATGGTGGATTACCATAATTTAATCGACAATTTTACAGACGGATATGTGAGTCCATGATCTTAGTAAGTATAAGCATTCTAACCATAATATATGTGAAGTGAGCTCCTCTTTCTTTTGAAAATCAATAAAACTAGGGTTTTTTTTTTTTTTGGGTATATCTAAAACATATATTACTCGTGCAGAGTTTTCATGAAAGGGTTTATCAATTGTCATAATTGCTTGGCAAATCACATAGAGGGTTTATACCAACTTGATATATATCCCATACTTTGAAGCAATGAACCAATTAAATGTAGACACAACTTCATATCCCATATTATGAAGTGCAACTTATCATCTTCTATCATATTCTTCTTATATTTTGTTTTACATCTTCTTCTTCTTATGGACAATTGCACAACCCCTGACTTATGATTTATCTTACTCAATTAAAAGTTGCTACTTTATAATACCTCTCAATTTAAATAAAACTTTCTTAAACAAAATGTTGTGCAACATAGCATATTGTGTTGTTTAAGCATTGAATTAATAAATTTTCCCCATCCAAAGTAAGTCATCTACATTACTATATACAATCAAGTAGATCTATCTACGTGCTTCAAATGTCTCCTCATAATTCACAAAACTTCATCGTATTCTGTAATTTATTTTTCTATAAACATTGGCTTTTGAGTAGTGTCATTAACATAAAGTGTCTTTTCAGATAAATCAAATTTGATATATTCTTATATGACATGCTTACTATACTTTTTGGGATACAATTAAAAAACTTTTTGAATGGGTTGATTCAGAGACGGACCCATGTGTTGATGGGGGTTGGCTCTAGGTAAAGAGTTTCTAACTACTCTCTCTGTCTCTCTCTTAATTGAATCAATGCACATCAAGATCCTCCATAATTCTTATGCTATTCTACCATGCAAATTTTCTCAAATCTCAACCATTGTTTACAAACTAAACGGTCGAGATGTTATGATATTGGTTATTAATTATTATTTCTTTTAAAATATTATAATACTAAATGGTCAATGTTGAGTTGATAGGGGTGATAAATGCTAATAGGACATGTTCCAAACCATTTAATTTGAAAATATTTGTTGAAATGTGTTCAATGTTACGTAATATATTACCCCCACTAGGAACTACAAAATAGCAATAAAATGTTAATTGTGAATTATATGTTTTCATTCACCATAAAATGTTAAATATTTGTTCTTCTACATGAATCTTAATGTGTATTAATTATACACCTTTGCTGATTTGTGAAATATTTAATTAGTAATTCCAATACCTAAAGAAATTCCAAATAAATTTGAACCATTATCATAACCCATACTTGCCATTATTTCCCATTTACTTAACAAACATATTGGAGGTGTCAAATAAATTCGGGAAACCGAATCGAAACTAGAAAACCAGGAAACCAAGGAGCTAGTTCTGGTTTCAATTGCAAAAACCGATTTTTGGCATCCGAAAACCGAACCAGGTGCATATATATATAATAACAAGTTATTTGATATTATATATATATATATATATATATTAAATTAATATATATATATATATATCATTACTTAGAGTAATTTACAAAATAGTCAATGCCTCTATAACAGTGATGTGTATTTGGCTATTTGCCTATTTGATTTGTTTGTTAATGAAGCGAGTTAATGCTTATTCATCAAAATAAAAAATAAAAATCAAGAAAAGGAAACCTTCGTTGATTACGGGGTAATTATTAAACAATTAAATGAGATAAATTATGGTAAAAATGGACAAAAGGCAAATTAGACACACAAAAAAAAATTTAATTAATTAAAAAAACATATTGGACAAAAAGCTAATAATTTTTTTAAAAAAATGGGTCAATTGTATGCAAAAAAAAATGGGCTTATTTTAGGTCCAATACCTAAAATAAGTCAGAAAAATAATTTTTTAAAAAATCAGTACAAACCAAAACTGGCCAATCGGGACCCGGTTCTCGGTTCTAATTTTCCAAAACCAAGAACCGAGGTACCGGTCCCTAGTTTTAGCCAAAAATCGGACCGTGTCGACACCCCTAAAACAGATGATATAGCTTTTGTGTTTATATAGTTTTCTACAAAATATAAGTATAGATTGTCTCATAAATGGAAAAATAGGGTGCTAATAAAAATACCAAATAGAGTAATTTCATTTGAATTTGAGCAAAAAAGTGCTCATTTTAATGAACTCCAACAATATTGTAAAAAAATTGGAAAAATGAACATGAAGAGTAGTAGTTCCGGTGGGTGTTGACTGCTAGAAATTTCTTTGAATTGATTAACCACATTGAAAATAGTGGATGCCAGCCAGTTTGTAGGAGTGGCGCGGCGGTTGGAATGCGAGACCTCACACACCTTGCCACCATATCATAACAAGATCTTGAACCTTGCAACTAGATTTGAAACTAGCCATCAATTTGAATGGCATGGGTTTGTTAGGTCAAGCAATCTTGTTGAATTTTATTTTTTTATTTTTTCGTTATTGCCAATCACTAGACCAATCGGTGAAAAACGACCATTTTGTGTAGGTTTTGTTGGGGCCCTTTTGGAATTTAGTTCGGGTTCATTATGAGCAGGGAGGAGTCAAAATGAAAGACTTCACTATTTATTTCTGAATTAAATAGTTCAGAACCAAGTTCTGAATTAAATAGTCAAAATGCATGTTTTGCTATATTTGTCCTAAAATGTCTTACTTCATGCCTTGTTCATATAAATTATGTTCCCCTGCATTTTCAAATAAACAACATTCATCAGTACTTTGAGAACTCACTAACTTCTAAGACCATGGTGGCATGAAGTGTTTAACTAATGTAAATGACTTTCTTGTGGCGTTTACTTACTACGTTGTAGACTAAACCCTTTTCCCTCTAAACTATGTTTTACACATGACCCAACATTAGAGGATGGAGAAGCGACAAACTACCTACTTTACCTACTTATTATGAGCTTGAGTTCGATGTTTTGGCTCGTCATTAAGCTCGGGTCGAGCTCGAGCTCGAGCTTGAGTAACATTTAAAAAAGCCGAGCCCAAACAAGAAAAGTTTGCTCAAGCTCGGCTTATTTACACCCCTACACTTCATTAAGCGATCACATAACCTTTTTTAATGCTGATACAATGCAATGAATGAACCAAGTGAATTATTATTCTTTTATAACACTGTAAACTCATTATTTCTTATAGCATTGACTCTCAATCTTGAGAGGGTTGTGAACTCAATTATGAATTGAGTAAAATGTTTCGCGGTCAAAATATTGATGTGTTAGGTGATCATTGTGGGAACACCACTTATCAGGATGGAATCAAAAATCCTTTGATTTAATCTAATCAATTTTAAATCTTCCATTGCGATAGATTTAATAGAATTTATTATTTATATATGACCAGAATATTTTAGTAAGAGTCACTAACCTCCACTCAATATACACGGCCACCAAGGGGAGATTCCTTAATTATGTAATTAGGTCACGTACAATATGTGTAATAATCAGTTTGTGGAGGAACTTGTATGGAAAAAATTAGCTCCAATAGGCTTAGGACACTTGTCATCTACTAACTTGTCCTATGTTGCTATTTTTTCAATTAATTTCACAAGATAAATTTAATTGCATTCTATTATTTGTTTTGATTATTTAATACTCTCAATAACTTCTTATAATTGCATTTAACCCCTCCATGAAATAATCCGTAGTCTAATTAAAGTCATGAATAAACTATTACTTTATTTCAATACTTCTTAATCTTAGTCTTTAAGAGATAGTTCAATCGGTTAAGAACTACGTCTTATGAAGCGGAGGTTACTAGTTCAAATCCTCCTCCCTCTTGTATGGATATGTCAAAAAAAAAAAAAAAATTCTTAATCTTAAGTACCCAACTTAATCTAGTATTTATGAAATCACATTTTACTTGGTACATTTTTGTTTTGGTAACTCTTACAAAAATGGCCCAACTAGAGACTTAGAATAATTAATTCCTAGTAAATCTATCTCAAGAGAATTATTCATATCGCTTTGACAAATAAGAGGATTATGGATTCCTTATTGAGGTGCAGTGTTCTCACAAATGCTATATCTATCACCAACACACTAAGATTTTGATTACGAAATATCTCACTTATATACATATAGCACATGTATTGCCTGAGATATAATGACACATCATAGAATATGTTAAGTTGTCTTCTAAGGGAAGGGTGTTGCATTTTAACTCAGTAATGTTGAGCTCCGTTAAAAAATTGGACAGAAGTAGCAAGTTGCTATTTAAGTTTACTAAAAGTATCATATGTGTCACTTTTTGAAACCGGGGTGCCTAGTTGAATTTGGCCTTAACCACGTATGCCGGAAAGGCATTTAATCCTTACTTTTATTAAAAGAGCATGAAAAACACAATGAGGTTCTAAAATATTTTCTCTAAATATGAACCGCATGCCTTTCTCTCTACATGTAAGAGATCAGGAGGCTGAGGCTGTCAAAAGATACAGGCAAACATCATCTAAAAGGTTGTTTGAACTACATAAGAAATAGCATAGATTAACGTCGACGACTTTGTTTTCTTTCTTATGACACTATATATAAACGAGAAACTAGCATTTTCTGTCAAATGAAATTAGAATAATATACTATACTTATGGCACAGCAAGATTGAATTCCGCCAGTAAACCACCTTAGCTCACATTAATGTCCTTAGGTTATGGCTGAGTTGGACTTGAGGAAGTGCTTATAATTCTCTACGTCTAGGCCCCAAATCTCCGGCTCTCAACGGTATGTGCTATATAAAATTGATGCTGAATTCCAATTTAACACACAATTTGAATTTTCCATAAAATTTCCAGTTATAAACTGTTTGCTTCATACATCGAAGTGAATTTCAACTTTCAATAACAAAGGTTTTTTATGGAAGCTTCTGAAATAATTTTATCTAAAGAAGGTAATCAACAATATATTAGATGTCTCAAAATAACAAGCCCGGTGTTCTAACATAAAGTAGTTTTAATTATTGTTTGGTTTCTTCCTTCTTTTTTTTCTTTTTTTCTTTTTTTTTTTGGGAGGGGTTCCTGGGATTGGGGATCACAAAAAACATTCAGGTAGGTTCAATTTAAACACAAGCAATTCCACACTACTGTGACCAAAAAGGTAATATAGCACCGGTTGGCCTTTTTCTGTTTTTGGAGACTGGCTCCTACATTTGCATTTTTGGTTCTGCAGAACTTAAACCGAGGCAGCAACTGCACCATCAGCTTCCTCAGCCATTGCCTGGATTATTCGGGGGGTGCCATGACGGAGATATCTGACTCTACATTCTCAGTTTTAGTGTTAGTGCTCAAAGAGGCTGGGGGAGCTTCAGACTCTGTGCCGACGGGCTGCAGCTGAACTTTGGCTTCGATCATCTGAGCTTCAGATTGTTGAGTCTCTGAGCCTGAATGATAGTGATTTTCAAGACTTGATCCTGACGCCGGTTGTGCGGATAACGGCAGTGGCTCCAGTGTGGCTGCTGCTGGTACCATTACTGGTGGTTGTAGATGTTGGGTTTGAGAGAGCACATAAGTCATCAACAGCTGAGCCAAAAGGACCTGGGGGTCATTAACACCTTGCTGTTGGACTTGAGGTGTTCCAGAAGTTGATGGAGCAATAAAGTTAGGAGGGTAGACTGCTTGAGACCCTGCTTGTCCATGCGCTGATGGAGCATTAAGGTTAGGTGGATAAAGTGCTTGAAGCCCTATTTCTCCATACAAAGCACGGTGGCCATGAAACCGCTTAAGGTTTGCAAGGTGCTTTTTACCAGTCAAATGACTTTCCAAAACCACCTGTGAGTCACACTTGACATTGCACAACTCACACAGCAAAGGAATCACCTGTTTTGATTTGGAGGGCTTAACTGGCCTTCTTGCTCCTTCATTAGTTCTCATATACTTACCTCCACGGCCCCCTCTCATGTTTCGCTTCAAACCACGCCCCCGAGCTGCAAAGTGATCCTGGCGCTTATTTTGAGGTTCGGCC
This sequence comes from Carpinus viminea, assembly GCA_013348765.1. Classification (NCBI taxonomy): domain Eukaryota; kingdom Viridiplantae; phylum Streptophyta; class Magnoliopsida; order Fagales; family Betulaceae; genus Carpinus; species Carpinus viminea. Next base: position 11,487,056 of record CP054668.1, read on the forward strand.
AAGACTTCAGAATTCCCTACAGTATCTGTCTCCTGCTCTGTTTCATTTCTATTGTCATCAGTAACAACAGCTGCAGAGGTTAGATTTTCAGGAGGGGGTTGTTTTTCCTGAAATTCCTCAACCTTTTCAGACTGAACAACTTCAGGTTTCAATTCAGAATTGGGCATTTGCACATTCTGCTGTCCAGTAATGACTTTGTTGAGTCTCTGCAATTCCTCATGTTTTTGCAAATTCTTTTTATGTCGCTTTCCATTCTTATGCAGCTCAAGGATTTCCGGAGTATTGCAGTCAACCCTACAAAGTTCACACCATGCCATACGGGGAGGTGGCAAGAATGAAGCAGCAGGCACTTGTGCTGGTACAGGTAATGGTGCCTGCCCAGAAACCGATGCTGAAGGTGGCTGCACTAAAGCAGCTTCACCTTCAGCTGGTGCAGATGATGTAGTTGTAGTCATTGCAGCACCATGTGGTGAGAAGTGCCTACCACCACCCTGGCCACGTCCCCTGCCACGAAAAGGGGGTGCTGAGCCATCTGGTCTTGCACCAACATGGCCCCGACCACCCCCTCTGAAGGGCCTACCTCCCCTTCTACCTCTACCTCTATATGGAGGATGCCCAATCTGCAGAATAGCATTCAAGGATAAAGTGGACTATGTACTGATGTATTTGCTAAATACTACTAGCTAGATCAGAGAGAAAAACCAACAGGAAAAACATGCTTTATAACTTTAAAAAATAAATCTTCATAAATAACAAATTAAGCATCTAAAATAAAAATAGCTAATACACATATCAGTGACAATAAAATGTCACAACATATACATAATGAGTTACTGTAACAAACAACCAACCAGACCGAAAAGTTAAAGTGACTTCGAGGTGTGACTGAGACACCAAAAGAACAAAAATCCTGTCCCAGAAAAGTAGACCTCATTCACTCAAGTTTACTACAGCATAAAAACTACATGATATTAAAAACCCTTATAAATGAGTAATGACATAGCCAGGCACCGACCCGGAAAGTTGGAACTGGGAATTGGACAACCAGGTAATGTCAGATGGCATTGTAGACGCAGGTTTTTAAAATTCTAACAAAACAGTTCTTCAATCTTATGAGAAACATGCATGCAGCCACGCATAAGTGGCCATGAAGCTTTTTGAGGCAGTATCTTTGAAGTCGTTCCTATCACTATTGTTGCTAATTATAGAGGAATAGATGCAGAAACCTTCTAAAAAGCAAAATATCTAATTTCCAAGAAACCAAGCATCTAGAACTACCTTTACAGGCACATGTCAAAAGCAGATCTGAAACAAATCTAAATTTGTATTTCCAAAGACTAATTTTGCAGGCTGTCCCTAGATTCCATGCCCTCTCTCTCTCAAAGATTAGACCTTTTTATTAACAAAAAGGCCCAAGAAACTCCAATCCACCAAACAATTATTACATCCCTCATTATCCACATCTTTGGCACCACCAAGTGCATGTTCATCTAGAAAATATTGGAGACTCTTATTCAAGGCCCTGAAAACAGGTTTCAATGCTTAATTAAGTCCAGAACACAAAATGAAATATCTGGTTCAAAACAGTAATGCAATAAAGAATCATATTGGATAATGGGCCAAGCACCATTTCTCCCCCTCCTTAACTGTAAGGTGCAACACATAATTCGGTCAAAATTACCAGACAGTCAAGCCAAGGAACAAGCATAGAAATGGCTCAACGAAATTATAATTATGAGCCAGAAACAAAAACAAATGATAACAGTAAAACCCAATGTGAGTGAACAGAATGACAATGCACACAACTTTGGGAAAGAACGATCACTTGATTTAAAAAAGCAACCAGCAAAGACCTATGCATCAATATTATCGCAATGAAAGCTATAGCCACAATTGTAAATAAGCAAATTAATGGACCAATTGTCTTTATCTAGTCACTTTAGGGATTTGTGGCCAAGTTTACAAAACTATATCTTTCAGAAGTTGCTGAGAATTTAATACCTATAGGTTATGAGCCTATTGTCCAATGATATTTCCATAAGGTCCAGAGGCAGCACAGCAAGATATATGCACTCTAATGGAGCACGAAATGTTAAAACAATATCAAACAATTATAGTCTTCAACACAAAGAACTCTGTAAACAAGAAAGAACCAACACTTGGGTTGGCACAAAAACTGAGTCAAGCCAAGCCGAGCATCAGGCTGACTGAGCTCAAAGGCAACCATCACCATTAATGATTTTGAAATCAAACCTACTTGAAGGCAGCCACGAAGCAACCAGCAGTCAACATAAGTGTCTCCAGCAAACTATTTGGAAAAAATTCATGTAGAAAAGACAAACTTAGGATAATAGGGTGCTTCAGGATTTTGCTAGCATAGTTATTAGCTAAGTATCTGATTTCTGTGGTGATGGTTCCCTAGATTTAAGTAAACAGTAGCGAGTTACTTAAGAATGAAAGTGCTTCACCCAGGAGGAGCTTAAGGATGAACAGAGCTAGTTGCTTCTAGCAGGCAGTTGCATTGTTTAATCTGTCCTAGCAGCTACTGAGCTGTAGCAGTTGCTTTACATAGAACTTAAAGAGTACCTTTTTTTTTTCTATTCAACGTGGGAGAAAGGGGAAAAGGGAGAACTTAGAGAGTACTTATTTATGAAGTAATCTGTGCTATAAATTATGTATCCAAACTCTTCTTATGTTTACGGATATGGATTGAAATTGAGTTTGTTTGACTCTACTTGGAATTCCCCCCTTTTGCATGTCTTTTCTCTATTCTCTATTACTTGCTGAGTTTTTAGCAGCTCTTCCTCCCCTTCTTGCTGATATTCTCTGCTATTCTTTCCTCTCTCTGCAATGCATTGTCATAAGCTTTTTATTTCCTTCTTTCTTGCTTAAATTCCCAGCAATCACATTTCATAATCTCTCTCCTATGCTTCTATTACCCTTCTCTAAATAATCCATTTCCATCTCACCACCTTCCTAGCAAGACAGCCTTTAATACCAAATTTTCAAAGGCTGTCCTGCGTCAATGAGGTAAGTAGGAACCAAAATTATCCAAGCCTCGTGAAACCATAGAGCCATAGCAAACAGAGAAGTCAATAACTGTAAAGAGATTCAGTGCTGTAGCTAATGTGAAGACCAACTAGCGATCCACCTTTTTGAGAATCAAGAGGTAACTAACTCATATGAAGTTGCTTCCTGAACATATAATTCCTGACTGCCTTAACCTTAGGGATTGGGTATCTTTCTTTTTTTTTCAGCCTTGCAGCACCAATTGGTCCGAATATTTAAGGTCTTCCCACAGAGAATTAAGTTTTACCTATGGCCAGTGCCTTAATCTAAGGGATTAGGTATCTGTTTTTTTTTTTTTCAGCCTTGCAGCACCAATTGGTCCGAATATTTAAGGTCTTCCCACAGAGAATTAAGTTTTACCTATGGCCAGTGTTCAATTCAAAACTCTAGGGGTCACTTTATGCCATCTTGTTTGGAAACAAATAAAGCAGAGAATATATGAGCAAGGCTTTCTGGATTTGACAATTTAAGCTAGGGTAAAATTCAGGATCCCATAGACGCTGGATATAAGTTACCTATATTTTCTTGAATGCAGACACTACTTATCCAATAGTGTTAGCTAATTTAATTGCAAATTACAGCAAACATGTGATGACACCTCAACCTCTCGCCTCGAGCTTATTAGTACAGTGAATCTCTTAATCTCACATATTTACTCTACGTATCAATATCTTTTCATCATTTAGATGTTCTATTTCTCAGTCTTTGATTTCTTATAGAGTAGCCATTTCTTTCTCGCACACACATATGTGAGAGCACGCACATGAGCTTGCACACAGTCACACAAAACATAAGCACACAAATAGACATGAAGACAACCCATAAGACTAAGAAAGCCACAACCTAATATTGGGAGAATTCAACCTAAAAGGAGTATAATAAAGTATTGGTAAAAACTGCTACACTGAATCCAATTCCCTATACTAAAAATTCTAGAAAATAGTATCAATTTGCTGTTTCTGTGCTATCTTGCACCATAGCCAGAGAATCAAAAGCAATGGAAATTAAGCGCAACAAAGACACACTAAATGCCTATTACATCATTAGTTATCTCTTTTTGTTTTTTTTTTCTTTTAATTTTTTGTAAGTCCTATCACATCATCACTTATCCACCCGTCTCTTCAACTTCCTTTACCCATGGACTCCATAACACATTTGGTAGGCTGTGTTCCTAAAGATTCACTGTTATGCACTTCATATAAGATTTCTTCTCAGAAAGCTTGAACGGATACTTATTTTTTCTTTCAGTGATGAAGCTTCAAAAATGTTAACAACTCTAATCTACATAGTGCAGATGCATAGAGCTAATATAGTTCAATAATTTGTTTTAACTTATTCAATTTCTCTGTACATATTCACACAATTCACATTCCAAAAGAGATTGCAATTCATACTCATTATCATTTCTGATACTTATATCAACTATACATGTAGTTCGTAGTAATTTCTACAAAAACTGAACGAGACCACATGCTCCACAAGTTCCACCTACAAAACCCATATGATAACAAAAAACAAAACAAAACAAAACAAAACAAACATTCAATTATCGGTTCACCGTGTTTCTTATCATGCTAAAGACATAAAATGTATAGAAATAGTGTTTTTACCATATCAATCAAATGCACCCTAAATATGTCCAAGCACATCAAACCCACATACTAATAACACCACAAAAACAAATACTATCCAAGAGCTAGCACGTTCCTAGCACCTGATATTATTCTTGACCAATTTCCCAAACGAAAGGACCAATTCAAGTACATACACATGTGGCTATGGTCACATACTCCATCAATTAAATTGGCAATAAAATCAAAACGGAAAACCCATTACCGTAGGGTGCAGATTCCCAGCGAACTGCGTAAGCTGCGACAGCCTCGCCACCGCCCGGGCCGTAGCCGGATTCAGTTGTTGCTGATTCTCCACAGCCCCTTGTGGTGGGTAATACGCATTCTGCTGGCTCTGCAAATGGGTCAGCTGCTGGGGCGGTACTGGGACCCCTGGAGGGTGAATAGAAGTAGTGGGTTCCTCTGCTTGCTGGATTTGGGGCTGATTTTGTTGGGTATAAGAACAGGCGTTGCCGTATTCATGGGAAGAAGGGTAATAAGGGTAAGTTTGGTCATATTGGTGAGCGTAGGAGTAGTAGGATGAGTAATCGTAGGTGGGTTGAATTTGAGATGAATCATAAGCTTCTTCTTGTTGTTGTTGTTGCTGCTGCTGCTGTTGTTGTTGAGATTGTGGTTGTTGTTGGTATTGGCGGTAGTCGTAAGAGGAGAAATCCATTGTCGTTGGCAAAGCTTGCAGTATTTGTTTTGTTGAAGGATTTTGTGGGGGATTTGAATGCTGCAATTTTGCTATGGCTATTGGGTATTCCCAACGGTGAGGCCGTGAGGAAAAGGAGGAAACTGGGAATGAGAGAAGCCAAGACGATGGCGTGTAGGATTTTGCTGGGCGAGTGAATTCTGTGATTTCGCTTCTTCAAAAATTGCACATGTGTCCCCGAGGTTTTTTGAATTGGTGAGCGAGTCCACCAAATCTTCAACTATTACACATTATATCAATTTTTTTTTTTTTTTTTAACATGTCTGCACAATAGGGGGAAGAGAGATTTGAACTAGTGATCTTCACTTCATTAGGCATAATCGTAACCGATTGAACTACCTCTTAAAGACACATTATATCAATTTACAAGAGTAATTCTATTCAATATATTACTATACGAATACGACTTTCATATAACTCGATGGTTTAATAGTTTAATTCAATTTTTATAAATGAATTTTTACTATTACATTATTAAGTTGTATAATGATCATATAACAATTTATTAATTAGCATTAATCTTTGTCCACATAATACATAAGAATGGCATGGCCCTAATTTTAGCGGTAGGAAAAAAACTATTAAACCAAAACCATTGATAAAATAAATAAATAATCCTTAGAACGTTAGAAATATATTCATTAATTCTTTTGTCTTTCGTTTTACATATTCATAACAAAAATATATGTGTGTGTCTGTGTGCGCGCGTTTGTGTGTTGGAGCCACATTTAAAGATCTGTTTGGTTAATCAATTTGGAGAAAGAGTTTTCAATATCTGAGAAGCCAAGAAAATTTTCAAACACATTACCAAACTGGCCAAGATTCTTAAAAATGCTGTATTATAAAGAGGGAAATAAAGTTTAAACATCATGTCCCCCAAAAGCTACTATTTCATTGTGGTTTGACAACTTTCGATAATAAGTTAATAACCATGCCTGAACAAAAGGTATACAAGCTTTTCTCTTTTCTTTTCTATTCTTTTTTAATTTATTTTTGCAGCAATTTTTGGTAAGCCTGACAATAGAAGGGATGCTAATCTTCCAGACCCTCCTCTATCTTCCTCATGGCAACAGGTCTCAAATACATCAACAGGAACATTGAACACCATATGTCGATCTAAGATGCATAAAATTTTCCAATGTAAATAAGGGATTTCACTGAAAATCTGAACTCCCCCATAACTGTCATCCTCCATCTCCAAGCTTTACAGCAAGATGAGGTGACAAGTGAGCTCTTTTGACAACTATTCACTAAACCTCAAAGTTCAACTTCATGAAGATCATCCCTAGAACTATTACGATTTGGCAAAGGATCATCAAGCCTATACAAAGACGGCGACACCCCAAGCACTTCTCCTAGAGGTTTTGTTGCATTCATCATTGAAGGATCACTAAGGCTTCCACTCCATGATGCCACACGGCGGGAGGGAGGGGGAGCTAAGTTATTGCCATTAGCCATTGGTCCTGTTCTCCTTTGTAGGATGTTATCGACGCTAGGAAAACGCTGTAGACTCGTTGATGACGAAGTTGACAATCTTTTGAAGAGAATGAATCCTCCTTGTATGAAGGGTGGTTGTCATTGCTCACAGTAGTCTCTAGAATGCTTTCTCCTGGGTTTTGAACCGTCTGTTCAACAGCAGCAACTGGAGAGGGGATGAAAAATTTGGGATTGGAACCACCCATAGGTTTAACAGCTGCAATAGCTGGTGACGGAAACAAGTTTGATGGGCTCCCACCACCCTTGTTGAATGTGTCAACATACCTGAAGGAAATTGCAGTTAGTTTTAGATGCATACTTGGAAACCATGGTGAAAAAAGCTAACCAAATATATATCCTAGTGGTTACTCTATTACAATCATGTTGAAGGGGAAGAAAAAATTTCATGTCATAACACTGAAACATGCACACACAAACACAGAGAAACAAATGGAGAGAGTGACCAAGCAGATAAGTTTCCCAGAGCCTATACCTTGAGTGAACACCTATCCGCCCACGTGCAGAAAACTGGTTTGAACTGGGTGGAATGGGTGGGATCCCAGAAGTCCGTTCAGAAGAGAATGGGCTTTTAGTTTCTGGCCCATTATTTGAGGGAAAAACTCCGGTTATTTGTGCGTCTTTCATGTTGTAATCTTGCATTCCATTCTGGAAAGATGCAGTTGTTGGTGGAGGTGGTAACACTGCCTCCTCAGCTGGAGGTTCAGCACCTTCCTCAACCCATCGCTTAAGCTTTTCATCATAATAGAATCTATTCGTCTCACCCAATTTAGCCTTCAGAATCATATTGCAAGATATAAATAGTCAGGTACGGTAGGCAAAAATGATCTTCAAGGAGGATGTTGCTTCATATACCTGTCGGTCTGGTCGGGATCTCAAGACCAATCCCACCGTCTTTTGGAATAGCTGTGAGCCAAAACGACCAAAACGAGATGACCCACCTGATGACGATACCTTTTGTTGCGTATACGAAGAGTTTGTTTCCTTGGACAAATCAGCCTAATTGAACACAAAACAGAGTATAAGGTCTGTCTCCCTTGATTAAGGAATCAACTTGGTTTAAGTACTTTTCCTACTACCCCTTCCCCTCCCCCACCCCACGCATGCGGGGCGTAATAGTATGCATATGCCATATTATGAGATTAAAGAACAAGTTAAAAGTTCAATTTTTTTTACGAGTTAATGAGATTATTTTCTAAGCTGGACTGATGTTTAGAGAGAGAAAAATTAAATTAAATTAAATTAAATTAAAATTAAAATTATTGAACTAAAAGTTTAAAAGCTTAGTTTTATTTTTTAATAAGTATTTTAAAAGCTTAGTTTTATAAGAATACTAGCAGCAACTTCCTTTTAATTTTTTCTAAATTTAGAAACTAAACTACTTGGGAAAATTACACTTTACCCCCCTGAACTATCCATTCATTTGCACTTTTACCTCCAAAGTTTCAAACGTGACACTTGACCCCCCCAAACTTTTAAATTTTTGTAATTCAACTAGTTTGACTTCTTTTTTTCCCAAAATGCCCCTATCACATTTTTTTAAAAAAAAATCCAAAAAGAAAAAAGATTCACCATATAGACATGTGATGGGGGGCATATTTCTTTTTGGTTTTTTGTTTTTCTTTTTGGATTTTTTAAAAAATAAAAGATGTGATGGGAGCATTTTGGGGAAAAAAAAGTCAAAATGGTCAAATTGCAACAATTTGAAAGTTTGAGGGGGTTAAGTGTCACATTTAAAACTTTGGAGGTAAAAATGCAAATGGGTAGATAGTTCAGGGGGTTAAAATATAATTTCCCCAAACTACTTTTTGCTTTCCTATTCAAATACACTCCACAATAGCTTCCTTTACATCACAAATAATTTTGATACTTACCTATCAAAACAAAAAACAAAACAAAAAAAGATTGGGTGATGTCCCTAGAGATTAAGTAATTAACAGAAAAGAGAACAGTAGCTGGCAAGAAACATAACATTTATACCTTTCTAGGTGCTCTCCCAAAGTCTGGCTCCGAGATGCTTCTGTTAGGCATTTTGTTCTCACCAGTCCATTCACTTATGGGTTCCATTGAAACTGAAGGCATTAATGAAGACATTCCCATTGTTGATCGACTGTTAAATACTTTCAGGGCTCCTGGTTGATGAGCATGTTCATTATGTTGAGCACTGTTATTGGATGTTGAAGGTACAGGTGGAGGTAGGCCCCCAACAACACGATGAGCAGTACTATCAAAGAAGGTAAGCAATTTACCAACCAATTTGGTTGGAGCCAAATTTGTGCCATAACCACCCTGGAAATAATATATTTACAGTAAGTCAAACGTCTGGCTTAATTGATGAAGAGAATAAATGTAGGATAGATACCTGCTGGTGGGTTCTAATCCGCTCCTCAAGAGAAGATGCTAATTGTCTCGACATATCCACTTCTGGTACTCTACCAGTCTTTAGAGACTTCAAAATCGCTTGGCAGTACCTAAGAAAATATATTATGTGATAAGTCCAAAGGTGAATTTACAGAAACCATATTTAGTTATTTATTTGTTTAGAAGACAAAAATATCATTGCACACACTAAAAGCAATCATACATACTTCAGAGCATCCGCAACTTTTCCAACTTCAGCAAGCATGTAGGCATATATAAGCTTATATGGCTGGAAAGGTAGAAGGAGAAATTGAGAATTACCGAGCACCTTTGAGTACTCATATAATTCTGTCCTCTGCGCAAATATTCAGAAAGCTCATTCATTACGTTATTCAGAAAAGAAGGTGACAGAAAAATCTGTAAATGCAAAACTTTCCAAACAACTGGGTAATAATGACCATGATCCACAACATATTCTACAAGCTATCAAATATGTTGCTGGGTGAAAAGACTGAAATTCAAACTTTAAACACTGAATAAAAGTTGCCAGGGAGAATCAAAATCAATCAAATCCTGCATTAGCATTGAAAATTCCAAGTTTAGAATTGATATATGAGACAAAGGGTAAAGTAGAACACCTGAATAGCCTCAGGACTAGCATATGTACGTGGAAATTTCCAATGATTTGCACCAATAAGACAAAGTCTTGCACCATCTGAATATGGTTCAAAATTGGCTTCTGCTACTAAATAACATATGTGAGCAGCAGTAATCTGTACAATTGCGTAACAGTCAGGATGAGATGGCAGACACAAAGATCTTTGGAGAAACGCAAACAGAAAAGGCTCAATATACAAAGAAGCCACATGCAACATACCTCTCCGTGCTCCTTCCATAGGCAATCTCCAAGATAAATGATGACAAGCTCATCATCTTTCGTTCTGTTAGCAGTTATGATGGCTAAATTCTCTTCCCATTCATCTAGCATGCGATTAGCCCCAATCTGTAAATACACAACATATGTGCCTAAACCAGCTGAGACAAAAATATGTTGAAGGAATCTTAAAAACATATAATTATAACTAGTACTAGTCATATATATATATAAGTCGAATCACCTCTCAGAAAGGCCTTAAAATTGCGACACGTGGCACAAATCAATTATTTTTTAAGTCAAAACTGGATTTTTAATACATTATTTTAAAAACTGAACCGGTTAAAAATTGAACCGGTTCAGTTTGACGCCGCCTCTTCCTTCTCTCTAACGGCAACAGCATCTCTTCCTTCTCTCTAATGACAACAACGTTCTATCTTCCTCAATTTTCTATCTTCTCTGTTTTCTCTTCTTCCTCTAAGGCATGATCTCTCTCTCGGTTTTTGATCTCTTTTTTTCCTCTTTTTCCAACGTTTTCCTCTTTCTCTCTCTTTTTCTGTCTCTCTGTTTTTAGAGTTTTCTAAGCAAAATGGAATTGGGTATCTTAGCAAATCTCTTCCTTCTCTCAGCAACGGCATGGTGAGTTTTCTTGATTTTTGATCGGGTGATATTTAACACTAATTTTTGATTGGGCGACTTTTAACTGATTTTTGATTGGACAATTTTTAACACTGTTTTGGACCTTTCTCCACCAACTTCAATTTGTAATCAATCCCAGCCTCTCTAGGATTTTCTCCACCGACTTCAATCTCTATATAACTCAACCTGCAAATAGGATTTTTCCCACTCTCCACCGTCTCTTGATCTCTGTATCAGGTTAGTTTCTTTATAGCTGTATGTTATGTCAACCTAGGTTGTATCTTTACGTTTTCTTTGATTACTGAGAAATATATATATGAAATTTTATTGTGTTCAGAGATGGGTTTTATGTATTAAATTTGTGTTCTATTAAATTTGTATTCACTTCGAATTGTATTCACTTATCTGATTGTCTAAATTCATAGCACATATTCTTTAATCATGTGTTCTTACTCTTTTTTTCTAATGATTATGATTATGATTAGTTGCTAACATGTTGGATCTTGGAATTTTTATTTGGTATAATTTATTTTGCATTGGATTATTTGACTTATTTGGCTAAGGTTTCAATATGTGAAAAGTATGGAAATGTAACTCATTAAATGCAAAGCTTTATGCTCTTTCTTTTTACCCGTGTTGTTCTCTACAACAAAAAGAAAGTTGTGCTTGAGTTTCAATTTATGTTGTGTTTTATAGTTGTATTTATGTTGTGTTTTATAGTTGTATTTATGTCTTGGTCGGTATAAGCCCACCTTTGAAATACATTAGTGTAAGCCCACCTTCCTACTGAATAATGTGTCTGGAGGTTTTGGATTCAAAACTTATTATTTGCAAAAAATATCAATCAATCAACCCCAACTGCTAGCATGCACACCATACTTTAGAGATTTTCATTCATCTGTGAATGTTTGCAACCTATAGCCCAGAAAGTAGCACATAAAATTAAGTGGATGGGGGGAAAGAGGCAAAATTCAGGGGCAGTTCTGGGTGCATTGGACAGAGCCCGTGAACAGTGATTTTAGATTCTTGGGCTATTTGTGTGTTTTTCATTGAAATGTAGTTTGGATTTTAGGGAGGAAGATCAGTGTGGATTCGGGGCTGGAATCGGATTGAAATTGCTAGAAAACTAAAGGTAAATGCAATAAGAATTAATATATGTAATTTAAATGTGTTTCTGTTTTATTTAATAGTAAATAGCTGGTGTTTCAGTCCATATTAGTATTTATTTGAGTGAGTTAATCAATAGCATATTCCCAGTTTCCCATCTTCTAAACACACACCCCCTTAACTACAAAAAATGAAAAATAATTGATCTCCTTTAACATCTGTAGGTTTGAATCTATATACCTCAATGATGACATTAAAGTAGCAAAGGATATCCGTGGAAACTATTTAGTTGTTGATCGTGCTCCTTATAGTTGGAAAGAGTGAGGACGGAAGTGCAATGTCTTGGTATTTTAAAATTCTTGCGCAGAAACTTTTGGTTACTCCAGTACTATTGCCTTCCCATTTATCAAACAATTTTGTTTCATGTCCACATTTCTTTCCTGCTCTCAGACTATATTCCCTAAATCCTCATTTCTTCCTTACTTTCAGGGTTTCATTCAGAGGGAACTTCTGACTCATGGAAATCTGCTCCATCCACATGATAGCTTGCATCACTCTAGGTCATCAGATTCTTGCCTTCCTAGCCGTATGAAATCAAGCTGAAGTAAATATATTGTTATGATCTTGTTTATTTTTTTGGATCTAAGGTTGTGTTTGCTAATACAGAGGTCTTAGTCATGCTCCTAATTCAAATTGAAAGCTGTTTTCTTATAAACAGGCTGTCTATGCACAGCTCATTTGTAATTTTCCCTCTCTCTCTCTCTCTCTCTCTCACCTTACACATATTAATTACGACTACTACATTAATTATTATTTTTGCTTAGTGTCCATTAGTTTATAAAATCGTTAATTGTTCGATATAACATGCTTCTTATTTGATATTTGTCCGAGGCCTATATGCCTATGAAATTTTTTGTTTATTTGTATGATTTACCCGGATTTTCAGATTTTTTTGACATACTTTTTATGCTTTTGAAAGCAAAAGTAAGCAAAAATTTATTTGATTATACCAAAAAGGAACTTCAAAACACCTAAGAGATAATTAAGATTGAATATAATGTAGTATGATTATTTGATTGCATTATTGACTGATAGATTTTTATTATTTTGCTATGTACTTTTTTTAAGGCTCATAATTATATAGGTTTTATAATTGTTATGAAATATAATAGGTATAACACTAATAATATTGTCCCCAAGAGGTAGCTCAATCGGCTGTGAACCACGCCTTATGAAGCGGAGGTCACAAGTTCGAATCCCTCCTCTCCCTACCCTTGCGTGGACATGTCAAAAAAAAACTAACAATATTAATGATTCTTACTAACTTTCTATTAATGCTTTGATAATCACAATTTAAGTATTCTTTGCTATTTTTTTCTTTATATTTTTCATTTTAAAATATACATATGGGACCAACAAAGATTTTAACATGTTTTAATCTATATGGATTAAACTAAATAAAGTTAAAGGCCTTAAGATAGTAAAATTTTATGCGACTTACACATTTATCCAATGTTCTGTTTATGACTGTGTCATTATGTTGAGTGATATACTGGTGTATAACTTTTGGTATGTCTTTTTATTTAAAAGGGCGTGATAGTTTTTTTTTTAATTTATTTTTATTTTTTACAACCTATACAAAAAAGCTCAGGAGATATATGTTTAAATTTGGGGAAACTTCACAAGAACCCCCCGAACTACCAGCCGTTTTAAAATAACCCCCCCAATCTTCAAAAACTCTCAATTTAACCCCCTGAACTTTCAATTGCTCTCAATTTAGACCCATTCATACAAATTAGGGCACAAAATTTTCCAAAAAGATCAAAATACCCCTAATTTTTATTTTAAAAAATATTAAAAAAAATCTGGAAGATGGAATTTTATACAAAAGTCACTGTTTTAAATTCACTATTTAAAATTTCAACTTCCAAAATGTTTTTTGATTTTTTTTAAAAATGAAAATATGGGTATTTTGGTCTTTTTGAAAAATTTTGTATCTTAATTTGTACGGATTGGTCTAAATTAAGAGCAATTGAAAGTTTAGGAGGTTAAATTGAGAGTTTTTTAAGATTTGGAGGGTTATTTCAAAACGGCTGGTAGTTTAGGGGGTACTGTGAAGTTATCCCTTTAAATTTTGAAATTAAACTATAACAAAGAATCTCATGCATACTTTTTCTACAACCAAAGTACTTTTTCGAATGTTCATAATTTTGAGTTTTATTTGTGTTGAAATCTAATAAGTATTACACCAACAATATTAGAATTTCTTTTTAATTTTATATTAAAATTTTGATTAAGCAAAATTCAAGTTTTCATCTTGCAATTATGAAAAGTAAATTTCATAATACTTATGAAAAGTATGATTATATATTTTTTAAATTTTTTAATTAAACGAGTTTATAACCCATCAATTTTTTTTATAATTCTATTAATTATTTTTCATTATAATTTAATTTTAAAATTTAAACACATCATTTTTCATTATAAGATAAAAAGACAAATAAAAATATATCTCACCTATTTAAATTTATAAAAAATAAAATAAAATAAAATAAAATCTTTATTCCTATAAGTATATATGATTTAAAATAAATAGTATAAAAAAAAAAATTAGCAATGGCATATGGAGTATATTGAAATATAATTAACGTAATTAATGACATCATATAGATATATAGATATAATTAACGAAATTAATTATATTGAATATAATTAACAGAATTAATGACTAATTTTTTTAAGAAAAAACCGGTTATATATATATAGACGTCTTTTTTTTTTAGAATCTTCAACGTATTATTACATAATAATTTGATTTATATTATTTGTTTTCTTATTTGATTCGGACATTAATAATAATTCATTTATTGAATAATTTAAATATAGAAAACTCTAGAAATATAATTAACGCAATTAATGACACTAATTAATTACCGGTTTTTAAGAAAAAATCGGTTAAAAAATTAAGGTTTTGCTAGAGGTTCTCCCCGTAGTATTCTTCTGACGTTCTCTCAATCTTACGTAGAATATGATTTAAGAAAAAATAAAATTGTAGTATCATTTTTTTGCCAACCGATTATTTTTTATGAGTTAATAGTTAGATTCTAATACTTTAAAACTTGTTTTTGAATTCAAAACTAAAACCTAAGGATGAAAGGTTAAACCTTTAGGGATAGTATCACCCAAAATGGATTTGATTATCCTAAATTTGGTGCTAATGCCTAAAAAAACCGGTGGTGGAGGCCACTACAATTTTATTTTTTCTTAAATCATGTTTTACGTAAGACTGGAAGAATGCCAGGAGAACCCCTAGTATTTTCCAAAAAATTATACATTAAAAAACCGGTTTAGCCTTCAAAAGAATAGGTTCACGTCACATGTCGCAATATTTAGGTACTTTAAGAATGATTCAGCTTTTATATATATATATATATATATATGATATGATTGTAATGAAGAATCCCGCGCAATAAGCTAGTAGACATAAAATGAGGATTTTTGTTTTCTTTGTACTCTTGGGGTTGGGAAAAAAATATTAGAAAAATAAATCAATTTGAGTATTAGATATTATCAGCACTACATGGGATACCAAATGTTTAACATCCATTTGAAGCAATGCAGTTTCATTTTGTTTACTCTAGGTTAGCAATATATTGATTAAATGTATGGTCCAAGACTCCAAATCAGATCCAGATTGAGCTTACTTGCCTTATTTCTAAGGACAAAACAAATGTCATTGAGGAAGCTAGGAATCCCATCCTTGCCTTCAGAATCCTTCCCCAACAAAACCATAGCTTTAACTATTTGTCCTACCTACTAGTAAGAACAGATGGAAAAGTCGAGCAATGGATCCAAGGGTCTCACATCCATCAGCACCCCCGTCCACTGTTTTTTTCCACTATCCAAGACTTCAGCTTCAATGCTGGTCTTCATATATATAACATTATAGTTGACCAGTCATAATTTAGAAATAGTACTAATATGATCATCATGGCCTACTGTTCTAGATTAATGAGAAGAAATTGAATATAGGATACTCATTCCTGCAGCTTGCTTCTCAATTCTCCATTAAATGTGACTATTTTATTGCCCCTTGTCACTGTATATGATATAACTTTTCTTTTCTTTTCTTTTTTCTAATGCAGTTCTGTCTCCATCATAGATTGTTTTGCAGATTTCCTGGATTTGATTGAACCTTTAGCAATTCATATGCTGGGATCAACCTCAATGTGATTTACTCAACTATCATTGATTGCTATGATAATCTCAGTTTCTGGACTCCACATACTTCTCTGGGTCCAATTTACACAAAAATCCCGCTCAACCTGATTTGGGATGGTGTAGACATTCTTTTTTTTTTATAAGTACAAAATTAACAATTACGCGCCAGGTAGCAGTTAAGATATCTAGACATTCATTAGTGATGAGAACAAAATCTAAGATCTAACAACCCCTAATAGAAGCATTCTAAGTCTTAGAAATGATATTCTTCAACACAGTTTCCAAATCTATTTGCCAAAACCTTTGCAATAGTTTTGTAGATACCACTCACCTAAATGATACGATGAAAGCCTTTGACCTCAACAGCCCACACTTTCTTAGGAATAAGTGTAATGAAAGTAGCATTCAAACTTTTTCAATCTTACCACGCTGATGGAATTCAAGAAAGACTTTCATGACATCCACTCTGATAACATCCCAACAAAATTGGGAAAACGCTATGAAAAAACCATCTGAACCTAGAGCCTTATCCCCATTCATGTATTTCACCACCTTGAAATCCTCCCTTATCCCCCAACCTGAAACCCCTTTAAATCGAGTCCCAATCTATGGTGTTGAATTCCTAAAAGTCATGTATTAGATTTGGTAAGAGAGCCCACTAAAGCTACTATCCTATGTCAGGCACGACATTGCAAGCAACACTACTTTTATGACTACCAAATAAAAAAATAAAAGACCCTTATGACGAGCAAAACTGCAAATATCATTTTCATAATTGAGTTATAATATCACCTTGACTGGCTGTTGATACGTATCCACAGAACCAGGTAAGCTGCTACCAGTAGTGGCACTAGAAAACACATCTGCAGGCTGCCCAGCAGCAAGCAGGCACAAAGTCCGCAATGGTGATCCTGCTATAAACTGGTTAAGTGCCATTTTCTTCACAGTATCACCATAAAACTGCCAGCATTTCAAAACAGAAAAGTCAATTGTCAGCATAATGTACATGTACGCTTCTGATAATTTGTATCTTCCATCAATGATTCTCAACAGGTGGAAGAGGCAGGTGAAAAAAGCTAAAATATGATGGCAAGAACCTGATCACCAAGCTGAGATGCAAGAACAAGTGCTGGTCCCCACAATTGACCTTCCTGTGCACATTGCAAAGCCTCTTTCTTCCTACCAGAGACAAGAAGACTCTGTACCTCAAGGGCAGTAGCCTAGGGCAGATTAATTTAAAACACATTAATAAAGTTCTAAATGGCATCACCTATAAAAACACAGGGAGAAAAGGAAAAAACAGGGAAAAGAAATATGGATACCTGAATCTGTGCTTCAGAAGGCAAGTTCTGCAAGCAGCATGCAAGTGCACCATACTCACTTTTTCTTTTGGCAGAAGCAAAGAGCTTAGCAACAGCCGACTCAGGACAATCACTTTCCTAATTTGATTTTAAAAACCCAGAGAAAAATAACCGTCACTAATCAAATCCATGAGAAACAGTTGAAATGGATTTCTTGCAGAGAAGAATAATGGGCTCCAAGTTACAGTCTATCATATGTACCATCTAATAACTAAGAAGGAAGAAATATGCTTTATTCTAAAAGTAAGCAATACAATACAGAACACTTATTGAGTTTAAATTAAGTGTTCAATGAAAACCAATTAGCCATATAATCTAACGCAATCAAAAGAATAACAAATGATATACTTGCTTGTTGATATTTATTCAACTATTAATGAGCAGTAGGTGAATAAAATAAATCAATAAGGATGAAATGCCATTTTATGAACCCCATAAAATTTGAATCGCTTCCTTCCTATTCTACAGCAAAAACTCATCATCTTGGATGAGGCCATAAAAAAATTTGGATCAATCACCATAATGGATGCAAACGTTTAATTTTAGAAATTCTTGAGATACCCTTGTATGGCCCAGTTCATAAAGATAACTTGTTTCCCAATTTATGCAGAGTACGTTTTTCCAGCTGGCCTCCAGACAGGCTGCATATAAATAGAATTAAATAGGAAAAATAGATAGTAAATCTTACCATCAATGCTTGGTCAGTGCCAAAGGGTGATCGAATTTTTCCATAATATTGGCACACTATTTTCAGCAAAGAAAAAAGCAACCTTAAAACTTCGGCTTTCCTGTAATCTGAGTGCAGAGATTCAAAGTTAGCAATCTTTTCATCAATCCATTTGTTTAACTCCCTATTTCCAACATTTCCACCAACCAAAGGACCAGGAAAAGATTGCTGGCACAATGCATGGAAATAATCACGTACACCCCATCCAAAGCTTGAAGAATCATTTTGGTCCATGACAACTTCCATCAAGTTGAGAACATAAATCACACCTCCTACCGAGTCCTTGACATGAAAAAAAAAAAATCAACATCGATATTGCAACAGTGAAACAATGAATCATGTACTTATAAAGCAGGAGAAAAAATAATAAATAAATCTGAAACTGAAACCAGAAGAAGATAAGGCCCTGACCTGGCTCCCATAGGAGTTTGTGCTAAAGGAACTATTATCTTTCATGACTATAAGTTTTCCACCAAATCCAAAAGTAGCTAGAGCATGTGGAGGTCGTCCTGCAGATGACCTCTCCTCAGTGGGTGCATAAGAGAACTGCATCCCACTCTGGAGCGGCTGTTGTGAAAAAATTACTGGTTTCTGACTATCCGAGTGAGCAGGTATGAAATGCATAAGTTGATTTAGCTCCTTCTTGGCCTGACTTTGATGCTGGGGAAAATGGTCATTTGGAATAAAGCTTTGAAACCCCAAAACTTTACTGCTACCATCAACACTCTGATTTGACTGTTCGTATTGAACAAGTGATCCAACCGAATTGAACCTCGATTGTTGATTTACAGAATCAGTTAAATGGCCGACCGAACTGTAATGGTTCCCTAATTTTTTATTTCCGTTGAATCCAATTGCATCATTCTTGGCAACATTCTGAGTTTGCCACATATTCAAACTTTGCTGATTGTAAGTGCTCTCAGAACCATCCCAGTTTGCAGCATGTTCTTGACTAACTAGACTTTGTGACCCATGATTCTCAACATTCTGGCTTAGATATTGCTGATTAGTATCTACGCTTTTTAACCGATTTGAAGTTGGAATATCAGATTCCAACAATTTCCATTCATTAGTGATTGTGTCATAGTACCACCCTGGATACTGGGGATCAAACACCATATGAGCTGGGTATTGCATAGTTCCTTGAGATAGCTGATTCTGGTGAGAGACACTGCCAGTTGTATTACTTGTATAGCCCTCAGCCACAGTTCCAACAACAGACTGTGCCTGACCTATTTGCTGCTGATAAAAAGCACCCACCGCATAGTCTGAAAGAACCTCATCACTCACTGCACGAGCATTTGCATTCGCATTAGTATCAATGTTTGCGGTTGTGTTTGCACTTGCATCATTACCAGCCAACTGATACCATTGCCCAGTGTTCACATCATACTTCCACCCAGGATAAAGATTTTCCAAATATTGACTATTACTCAAATCCTCACTATTTACATGCTCCCCCGTACCCACCCCATAGAACTGGCTTTCTTGATGTTGCCCATAACTTGAGGCCCCTAAATCAGCAACTGGGTTTTCCAAAACAGCATCCACAACATTAGATTCTTTACCCAACTTGCCCATATTCGCCACACTCGTAAATGGGTCTCCAGAGTTATCTCCCATTTCACTAAAGAAATCTGAGTACGAACCAAATCCACCACTGCCAGCATCCACCTCCGAGCCAAATGAACTCCATTGAACCACTTTCATGCCCATACCAGAAGGCTCGCTATTCTTACCCACTGCACCATCCAATGCACCTTCCTCCCCTATCCCCACTTCACTACCCTCATTTGTATTACCAGGTAGTGATGAAATGCTCACTTTGCCAACTACACTGTCATACTCCTTTGCATTTCCAGGTGTCAATGAATCGCTTTCTTTACCAAACATAGTGTCCTCACTTGCATCGAAGGATGCAGACGCAACCAGATCATTCAGACCCATTTCACCATCAAGCACCCCAAGACCGACATTGCCACCAGAGTCTGCTCCGGTGGCATCCACTTCGGCAATGCTTAGATTAGATAGCGCTTTTGCCTCATCTACAACATCATTCTGCACAGCACTAGCTCCGGATCCAGTACAGTCAATCTCATCATTAACCAACCTATCAAAAAAATCCTCGTCCGTCTGATCCTCCACCTCAAATGGAGGAGACGCCATACACACCAAACCCTAATCCTCCAATAAACCCCACAACAAAATTAACCCAAATCCAATCCCACTATCCTTCCAAAACGAAATTCATCACAAACGTATTGACAAACTATAGCTGAGAATTACTGGGTACTCCAAAATCATCAAAAAAATCCGCCCCCGACCATCTAAACCAAAAAACACCACAAACAAAAAGAACAGTAAATTGGGTTTCTTCCACTACATCACAAAAGATCTAGGGTTCACGCAATCACTGAAACTATATTTTGACTTTTTCGCATTCAAATTTTTACCAAAAAAAAAGGTTAAGCCCATAAGATTAAAGCGTTTGACTTAGTGATTAAATGCAAATGATGAGATGAAACATTGACTTACCTTTCAAAAATTAATGGCCTGAGAATCACAGAGAGAAAGAGAGAGAGAGAGAGGCAATGGGCAATCGAGACAAAACACGGATTCGCACCAGTGGTAAAAGACTCGGAAGAGAGAGGAGTGCACCAATTCCCACCAAAGTTGCACGTTATATGAATTCGGGTTTTATATAGAGGCCACGCTGGCACGGTTTAAGACTTTATTAGGCGCACGTGAAATGGAGTCTTCATATTGATAATGTATAGCTTTGTCATAATTAGGTTGGCAGTTGATTAAGATTTTACTAGTTGACTTTTCCCCCTTTTTTTTCTTTATTTACTTATTTATTTTACGAAATAGCAATCCCAATAATAATAAAAAATCCCGATAATAATAGGATTTCAGTTTAATTATATTTTTTTTTTTTAAAAGTAGGATAAGATTTCATTAAAACATCATATAAACAACTCAAAATACACAACAACAATCACTCTAGACCAATCAATAGAGTGTCACAATAAAACACAAACAAGTTCAAAATAGGGCAGAGCGATTGAAAAGGAATTTTACTCTAATTAATATGAGCAGGGTCCAAGGGCTAATAAATTGTGCTGTTAGGGGCTAATATATTTTTCAATATGATTAATATGAGCAAGGTCCAAGGGTTAATAAATTGTGCTGCTAAGGACTGATATGCAAAAAAAAAAAAATTACCTTTTAAATTTTTTTTTTTTTTGTTTCTTATGAATTGAGGGGTGGCCATGGCCAATATAGGTCACCCTCTTCCTCGGTCCTACATATAGGGACATCAGTTTTTGTAGTCTTTATAAACAAAAGAGGGGCAATTGATATGAAAAGAGGCTTCAAAGGAGGAGTAATAAGGAGGGTAACAAGTAAGCTTTCTTAATGCTATAAGTTTCTTTTGTGTTAATAGTGATAAATCACCGTTAAAATTATGATTAATCATTTAATCATTATTGAATTTTGATCAAACTGTAATTTTAAAAGTTACCTTATTTTCTTAAAAAATAAAAAAATAAAACACTACCTTATTTTTAAAGTGAAATAAAAATACTTGCAACATTACTTGAACCTTAAATTGAAAAGAGATGTGAGGGACAGAGATAAGGTCAAGGAGAGTAGAAAGGGGATGAATAAAGACGATAGAGGTCGACATAGAGAAATATATTTGGACTCAAAAGCTAAAGATCTGCCACTCAAGGCTGAGGGGACATGTGGGTTGATGTGAAGGAAAAAGGGCAACAAATCTAGCTTTCATAACGTAGAAAAAAAATGGAAAAAATAGAAGGAGATAAGAGGAAGAGGGAGAAGGGAGAAGATAGAAAAGGGAATAAGAGTTGGGGTTAAGAAAGAATGGCATGGAACAGTATTAGAATATTAATTAAATAATTATATTAATTATTTTTTATACTAGCTTAAACTTTTAGGATAACAAATTATTTAACATGATATCAAAGTGAAAATATTGAATTCAAACCTTATTTTTGACATTCACCTTCTATTTCAATTAAATATTTCATATAATAAACCTCATTTATTAAGAATAATTTAAATCTACATGTTAGAAGAGTGTTAATATATTAATTAAATGATCGTCTTCTTTAATATTGTCTTTAGACGAAAAATACATTTTCAACTAAAAGTATTCATTACTTTCTTTCTTTTCCTATTTTTGGTCAGTTTCAACCAAGCATAATACCACCATTGTGATAATCTCTAAGTAAATTAGCTAGCACATCAGCATATGATTCTTCTATTGTAACGTTTCCAAAATTAATTAACTAACTTGGAGTATTACTTATTGTTAGAGCACTTACTACAGCCTCTTCAAATCCATTTTTTTGTTAGTTTGAAGAGCCAATTTAACAAAAAGAGCTAAAAACCTCACTTTTCAGCCTCTTCATTTTAACAAAAAAGTTAACATTGTGAACAGTATTTATTCAAAGTTAACAATTACTATTCATTCTCTACTCTTTAAACAATTCTATTTTCTCTCTCCACCTTTTTCCTTTTTCTTTTTCTCTCTCCTTTTAATGAAAAATAAAGTAAAGAATGAAAGAGAAAAATAATATTTTAATCAAATATTAAAAGTGAATTGTTAAAGTAGAGAGGCTAAAAAGTGTGTTCTAAAAAGGTGGGTTGTTAAAATAACAAAAAGTGTACTTTTGGTTATTTTGAAAAGCTAAATTTGAAGATGCTGCTGTGAATGCTCTTAGAGAGTTATCACCTGATAACTCTCTCCATGTTATCAAGAATTCAAACGTACTTTCAAATGAAGATAAGGATAGCATTAGTTGTGATAAACCATTTGTAATTTGAATTTATATTTGTAATTTGAATTTTGAATTTATATTTGTAATTTGAATTTTGAATTTATATTTGTAATTTGAATTTATATTTGTTGTAATCTTTATGTTATCTCTTGTAACAGTTTTATCTATATATACAAACCCTTAACCATGATTGATGGTAAGGCAGTATAACCCCAAACACTAGAGTTATAATTTCATCACATGGTATCAAAGCCTTCCTAGGCTAACGTCATTTTTTTTTCCTCTCTGTTTCTATGGCTGCTTCATCCTCTTCTACAACTCCAATAGACTAACGTCATTTTTCCTCTCTATTTCTATGGCTGCTTCATCCTCTTCTACAACTCCAATGACCTATCTTACCGTTCCTTCTTCCTTTCCTCACAAACTCATGCAAACAAATTATTTAGTCTGGAAACTTGCTATCTTGCCTATCATCAAAAGCCAAGATCTTTATGGCTATATTGATGATTCTATTAAAAGCCCTCCTCAAACCGTTACCTCCATCGAAGATATTGTTAAAATTGTGTCCCAAAATCCAAATTGGCTTCAATGGCACATGCGTGATCAACTTGTTCTTAGCATCTTGATCTCCTTTCTCACAGTTGACATTATTGTTCATGTTGTTAAGTGCCTCACTGCACAAGAATTATGGCTCACTTTGGAAAATATGTTTAATTCCAAAGCCCAAGCTCGATCATTGACAATTCACCTTCAGCTTCACACTCTCAAGAAGGGAAGTATGTCAATCATTGAATATTTTCATAAATTCACCAAGTTGGTTGATACCTTACCATTGCTAAGCCATTGGATGAAGATGATATTATGTCATTTCTCCTTGGAGGACTCAATAGTGACTATGACTCCTTTGTCACCTCATTTACAACCTGAGTGGATCCAATCTCTATTGATGACCTTTATAGTCATCTCCTTGCTCACAAAGCTCGTCTTGAGCACAATAATACCTCTCCTGATCTCTCTGTTTCAGGTGTTCACATTGCATCCAGAGGCTCTTCTTCACGTGGGGGACGTGGTGGACGTCATTCCTACTCTAGCCGTGGGTCTTACTCAAACGGCAATGGCAACCAATTCACCCATAGTAGTGGTTCTTATTCAAATAGCCCCAACTATCGTGGCCGTGGACGTGGCCGAGGCGCCTCTTCCTTCAACTGAGCTCCTCGCCCAATCTACTAGATTTGTAACCGCATTGGGCACCTTGCAACTACATGTTATCAACGTTTTGAGCACTCCAACCCACAAGATTCTTCCCCTGCAATGCAAGCCTATCATGCTGCTTCTCAAACTCAGTCTGATTCCACCTGGTATCTGGACTCTGGAGCTACACACCACCTAACATTTGAGCTTGCCAATCTCAATGTCCAGGCAAATAACTACATAGGCACGGATGAAATTAAAATTGGTAATGGGTCTGGGCTTTCCGTTAAGCACATTGGCACCTCCCAAATTCATACTCCTTCTCTTGCCTTTAAATTGTTTGATGTCCTTCATGTGCCTAATATATGCAAAAATCTGACTTCTGTTCAGAAATTTACACAAGACACTAACACATTTTTTGAATTCCATCCCTCTTACTTTCTTTTGAAGGATCGTGCTACGAGGGAAGCTTCTACGTCGAGGCCCGAGTAATCATGTTATCAAGAATTCAAACATACTTTCAAATGAATATAAGGATAGCATTAGTTGTGATAAACCATTTGTAATTTGAATTTATATTGTTGTAATCTTTATGTTATCTCCTGTAACAATTTTATCTATATATACAAAGCCTTAACCACGATTGATGGTAAGGCAGTATAACCCCCAACACTAGAGTTATAATTTTATCACACTTATAATGCCTCCACATTAATTAACTAGTAATTCGCTAGAATTACTATCTTAAACTCTAATTATTAGAGTAAAATATAGCAAAAACTGGAAAATAATTGCCTAAGCTGAAACACTAAATTAACCTCAAAATTATCAAATATAAATATAGAGCTTCCAAGAGAATAGAATTTACAATATACATTACCGTATAAACTATAAACTATACCATGCAATTTTGGTCAAGCGACAAATTCAGGCCGTTTGAGCTCATGTACCAAAAGAAGATGTCACATTCACATAGGAGCCATTTGAGACTTGAAGGCCCAATTCCCTGAATCCCTTAATCATCAACTTTGAGGGTAACGCCAATCCGTTTAGGCTTCAGACTCTTCATGTGTGAAGTGGTCTTTTTCTTATCCTTTTTTGGTTTCTGTTTGGAAGCCTTTATTCCTCTATAAATTTGTGGCATCCAAACCTCCATGGCTTCTTTGGAAGTCTGTTCTGATGCTTGTTTGGGGTTTATTATGAATTCCCAATGGTAATATTCATCATATTGTGTCGTAGTAAGGTTTTACTCAAGCTGTATTTGTAGACGATTGCCATCTTTACCTGCTTTGAGGAGTTTGTACTTTGTAGTTTGTTTGGATTGGGTTTATTTGTATAAGCTTTTTAGCTTTATGTGTCTGGCCTGTATCTTTCTTATGTTTTAATGTGATTTCGGTTTGTTACCCCCCCAAAAAAAAAAAAAAAAACCAACTTTGAGGGTAAGGTTGTTCTCATGGGTGTTTGGAACCTCACATTTATTTTCCTTTAAAAATGATATTATGCATTCTCCAATTACACTCAAGTGGCATGGCGTTGTCAATTCATCCTTAATTTTTTTTTGTCATTTTAATTAAAATTGATTTAAAAGTAAATTAAAAATGCCACATCCTTTCCTTACTAGATTAGAATTCCTTCATTGATATTTTAAAAGGGGTGAAAAGACAAGCGGTTAATAATCGTCCATTAATCATACTAACTGCTAACGGCTTTTGAAAGCAATTAGGAAAAACTGTTAACCGCCTAGGCGGTTATGATTAGCAGTTTTAGTTTTTTTTAAAATCGCTAACTGCCTATATATATATACACACACATGAAACATTGTCATTTTTGTGTTTAAATTTTAAATATATATTAAAATCTATATAAAAAAAAAATCTAGAAATAATATTGTATGTAATATGATATTATCATATTATCATAGAAACAACATCATTTTGGGTTTTTTAAAAAATAAATAAATAAATTTTTTTCTTTTAAAATGCAGTTAGTAATTATTAGAGTTATTAACTACTAACCGCCTAGCGGTTAGTGGATTTTACTAACCATATAAGTTATTACGATTAGCAGTTTTTAGTCAATAACCATTAACCGTAACCGTCTTTTCACTCCTGTAGGTTAGGGTTTGTTACAATCTTAGTGTCCTTCCCACATGAGTTAAGTATAATCTTAATCATGTGTATATAAGTTCTTGAACACCCTTTTCTTGCAAGCCGATTTTCAAGGTGAGTGCTATCCAAGGTTTGTATTATTTGGTATCAAAGCTAGTTACTATATTTAGGAATTCAAGTCACGAAATGGGCAACTTATGGGGTTAGATTAAAATACTGATAGTTGAGTGAAGCCACCAAAGAGAAATAGTAATATTGGGCCAATGTAAATAAAGTGGTCTGCCGTGAACGTTGACCACAGAAGCGTGGTGATATGTTACAATCTTAATATCCCATATAAATTAAGTCTAATCTTGAGCATGTGTATATAAATTTTTGGACATCTTTCCTTTGCAAGTCGATTTTCAAAGATAATTGTCTATGTATTTATAGTTAGCAATTTTAGCCTATAACAAATAATTGTAACAGCCTTCTCACTCTAATATCTTAGGCTGCTTTGCAGGCAGGGGTGGAGGTGCAGGAGGCACTTGTAGCTCTGATTTTTGTAGCTACAGAATTGTCGAGATAATTACTCATATTTCCAAAAAATCGATCTCTCCTCACTGCTTTAAAAGCTACAGAGGCTATCCTTTAGGCTTTTCCCCCCATCACCTTTACGACAAATTGACAAAACCAGGAAAAAAAAAAAAAAGAAGCGCTCTGGATAAAGAACAATGCTTGAGATTTGAGAGTAAGAGAGGGACAAATGGACAATTGAGGCGAGGCTAATTTTTTTTTTTTTCAAAACCTTTCGCTCACTATAATTTATAACAATTAAATTTTTTCAAAAAAAAAATTTATAACAATCAAAGTTTTTTTTAAGTGTTTAAAAACTTATATTCCTTAAACTTTCTTCACAAATTTGACTAGACAAAAAAATAATAACCTTCAATTTATAAATGTCATAAGTTTTCCTTCTTAAAAATTAAAATAATAATAAACAATTCAATTTCCTTAACACAGTGCATTTAACATATTTAACTAAACGCTAAAATAAACTTTAATTGTTAAAATGGATTTTTTTTTTGAGAAGTTTAAATTGTTATAAGTTTTTTTTTTTTTTGGTGAAAATATTTAATTGTTATATGTTATAATGAGTGAAAGACTTAACAAACTTAAAAAAATAAGAATAAAATAAAATAAATGACAAATCAATTTTTTGAAAACGATAGATTTAACATATATAATTAAACGCTTAAAAAAAACTTTGATTGTTATAAATTTTTTTCTGAAAAAATTTAATTGTTATAAATTATAATGAGTGAAAGATTTTGAAAAAAAAAAAAAAAATAGCCCCAATTGTCCATTTGTCCCTCTCTTACTCTCAAATCTCAAGTATTGTTCTTTATCCAGAGCGCTTTTTTTTTTTTTTTTTGGGTTAATCTGAGGATTTTTTTTTTTCTGGTTTTGTCAATTTGTCGTAAAGGTGATGGGGGTAGGAAAAAAAGCCTAAAGGATAGCCTGCAGCTTGTGCAGCAGGTGAGGGAGATATCAGTTTTTTTTGGAAATACGAGTAATTATCCTGACAATCAGCTGCAACTACAGTAAAAAATTACTGTAGCTACAGTGCCGTTCCCCAGACCCCGTTCCACCCCGTTCTCCCCGCAAACAGAGCCTTAGGATTCTTACTCTATAGATGCCATATGACCATTCACCTCACAATAATTCTCTCCCTCTTTCTATTTTCTTTTTAATTTCGTTTGATGATTCAAAAGAGGAGAATTTGAGGATGTTTTTGTGCCGGAATGTCAGGTGCAGAGCACTGTCGTTGAATTTGGGTGTACTTGCAAGATTTGTCACATACGCCATGAGGATTGTCTGCAGACTGGCTCCGATCCTCAGGCCTAGCTAGTAGCCTACTATGCTCCCCCTTCCAAGTCAAAGCCCTACAGACATACTCCACCAATTCTGCAGACTTACGAGGCCCAAGTTTTTTGCTTTTCTTTTTAATATAATCTTCACGTTTCCTTTTGGATGCGTTAGAAAATCCCATAAAGGTCTTATGCAATTGCTGATCATTGCTAGATGGCCTACACTTTAGTCAAAAGGCCAGAAATGGACTCCAAGCAAGATCCCATGAATATATATATGTGTTTTTTAAAAATAAAAAATAAAAAAATAGTGTAATGTTACAATTTGATATACCGAGTATCCATCCTACTGGCCCAAACAGAGAATGTAAGCTTGAGTCAGGATCAACGGGCCCAAACCACGAGTCCCAATGAACCGTAAACGGCCTAAAGTTATAAATAATTTTGAACAAGAGCGGACCTAGGTAAAAGTTGGATTGGGATCCCCTCAAATTAGGGAATTCGAGGGGCTCAAATTATACATATGGACCGTTGGATGTTGATCAATGAATAATCCACTAAAGAAATAATAATAAAATATTACTTTCTATTTAAAATAAAAATAAAATTGATAAAATTAATAAAAACTTTAAAAAGATTTTAATGTTTTTTTGTGGTGGCTGGCCACTCTAGGTGATGGCCAGCCACCACTATTAGAGGTTAGGGTTGGCTTCGGCCACCATAGACCAAGCAATTTGGGGTGGCTTAGCACTTGGGGGTGGTTTGGCCACCCCATAAGCTAAAACATAAAAATAAAAATAGATGGCCCTTAGCCTTCTTAAAATGGGTTTGGTCCTTGGGGATGGACGATCCACCCCCAAGGGCCATGGGGTGGCTTTGGCTATCCCCAATTGTTGATTGGGGGTGGTTTGGCCACCCTGAAGGGCCAACTATTCTTTTTTTTTTTTTTTACCCATGGGGTGGCTTCAGCCACCCGTAGCCTCTAACGGTGGTGGTTGGCCATCACTTAGGGTGATCAGCCACCACAAAAAGAAACATTAAAATCTTTTTAAAGTTTTTATTAATTTAATTTTGATTTTTTTAAATTAGAAAGTAATATTTTATTATTATTTTTTTAGTTGATTGTTCTAGACAGTTGAATCAACATCCAATGGTCCACATGCATAATTTGAGTCCCTCGAATTCCCTATGGAAGGAAATTCGAGGGAATCCCGATTAGTGAAGGTTTTGGACCTTGGGGGTTTGTGGCCCCTCCACAATTTTAAAACTCCCATCCTCGTCTTTGGTTTTTTATTTTTTTTTATAAAAAATAAATAAACCCTTAAAATCATATTCCCCCGGGACCCCTCCCTTTTTTTCTTGCCCACCCCAAGCGTCAAAGTCTAATTCCACAGTTTTGCCCACCCAAAGCGTAAAAGTCTAATTCCACCCCCTGGTTCTGCGTTTCCTTTCATACAGTGGATACATGTGCGACACGTCGGCGTAGAAAATCAGAATACAAGGACAGCAATATTGCCAATATACAAGATTTTTCTTGCTTCCAAAAGCTGAACAACTTTGATATATGGGGTTCAGTTCACACAAGGAATTAGTCTTCACATCTATTAATTTTTTATAGAGCACGTGAATATAAAATTAATAGATTAAAATTGATGGATTTGATTCGTTTAATTAAATTGATTAAATTAAGATGGACTTAAATAGTCTTATGCTTATATCTCCATCCAACTCTAATCCGATACTCAACACTAGGATTAACAATTTTAATGCAACTCACAAACTTATCCTATTTAATTAAATAAATTATATTAAGATTAATTTATATAATCTTATTTTTGTTTTGCGACAGAATTTAACCTAACACGCAAACAAAAATTGCCGCCCTTAATTCGTAAGGTAAAGTGGTATTGCATTGAGATTGCGGTGAGCGGAGTCGGTGAGAGGATGATAAGACAAAAGGAGGGGCACTAAATATTTGTTGTTGAACAGAAGAGAGTTGACCAGCAGCATCCATGGCACTAGAGCTTGAGGATGAGGTAAACATTTTCCATCACTCATATTGGTCGTTGGCACTTGGTGCAGGGTGGCTTTGACTTGAATATTACACCGTGAAGAGAAAACAAATGAAATATATATATATATATATATATATATATATATATGTGTGCGTGTTTTCAAGGGATAGTTAAAAAAAGCCCAATTATTACTCTCAAAATTAATTTTAATATTTTTATTTTTACATCATATCAATTACTTTTTATAATTATTTAAATAAAAAAATCACTGTAATTTTTTTTTTTTTTTTCACATCAATCAATTCACTTCATTTTTCAAGTCTTTTGCCAAACACATCCTTATTTTTGTGAAACACTCCGTTGGTCATTTTCTCAATCACAATTATTAGCTTGCTTGTCCTTAGTTAATGGGTGTTACAACTTGTTCGAAGTTAATAGGGAGGAGAGAGTTTGGAAAGTTCTTTCTTATTTTTGTTTTATTTGAAATAGTAATAAGAATGGATGGATGTGATATAAACATAAAAGAGTTTTAGTTTTTTTTAAAAAAATAAATAAAGAAAATTGTATAACCGTTTTTTAAAAAATGAAAAAGGAGATGGGAGAGATTTTGTGTTTTGGTTGAAAAAGGATGGTGCTTGATGAACCTTTTAATAGATTTTTTTCTTTTCTTTTCTTTTCTTTGTGTGTTTTTATTGAAAAAGTATACTGATATGACATAACTGTGAAAGGAGTTTTGAGTTTTTTGTAAGAGAAAATGCAAAAAATTAATGTTTTTTTATTATTATTATTTTTGTATAAATGAGAGAAAAAAAAAGAGGTTTATTAATTTTTGACAAGTGTTGACATGTAATTAAAGTTAAAAGTTGTAAGCATTTATAGAAGTTTTCTTCAAACTAAACTTGTTGGCTAAAGGAATTTATTCTGACCCAATCTATTGAGCTTTTTATAACTTCAATTCTCACATGTAATTTTTTTGTTTTGTTTTGTTTTTTTGTTTTTGTTTTTTTGTTTTTTTGTTTTTTTTTCGATGTGTCCATATAAAGGAAGATGATGAAGAATTCAAACTAATGACATCCGCTTCATAAGGCGTAGTTTACAACCAATTGAACTATCCCTTGGAGACAATTCTCACATGCATTTTGGACACAAGTTAACTTATGCTCCATTTACTTTGATATAAAATTTTTTCCTTCGAAAAATATTTCCAATGACATCATTTTTTAGGAAAATGATTTTAGTAGAAAATAATTTTTGGCTGTTGGCTTCTATGAAGAATCAACGAGACTTCCAATAACCTCCAATCGCAGATTCCGACAATCTTAGCAGCGGATTTCGGCGAACTCTAACTGAGAAATAGCGTGTGCGAGAAGGAAAAGCTATGATGGCCTTGTGGATGGAAGGTATGGGTTTCAACATCTAATTTGTTGGAATGGCAGAAAACAGTGGGCACAATCTATTTGGTTAACCAAATACCAACCCCAAGTGAGGACACTTCTTTGCAGTTGAAGCTTTTCTAAAAGAAGCAAGTTGGGTGGTGCCAATCTACTCTAACCAAAGGGGGAGCTTTTCAGAAAAAGGGCAAGTTGATAGCCAAACTTCAAGGTCCTTTTTTTGGTTTTTGGGCAGCTTCAAGGCCCATTTTGATAACATAGTAACATGTTTAGCTTCAAAGTTCCGGCATGCCACGAATTCATATGCCCAAATTACTAGTAATTCGGACAATAAATATGTATAGTTGCTATTGATCCAAACAGGTAGGTGCAGGGGGGTGGAACCAGAATATCAACAAGGACAAAACTAAAACTAAAACTTTATAGGGGCTAAAAACCAAATTATAATTGTTTTACATGTGAAAATCAACCATTACTATTATTGTTATTAATATTTTACAAGCACTCATCCAAAAATTGTATGTCAGTTATATAGCAGTTTAGTAAATAATATTACTCTTATCTTGAAAGATCTTGGTATGCCAAAAAAAAAAAAATCTAGGCATTTGTTATAGCATTGCACCCAAGAACCTAATGCAACGGAGATTTTGACAATGCCTATGTTAGAATATATTGATATTTAATGTCAGATTTTATAATATTCTGTACAGAATATAATGCTAATATTCTCTATCTCAATTATTATAGAATTCTATCTTTATTATTGTAGATTATTCTTCCATATTTCATCAACCTCACTCAAGTAGAAATAGGTTGGACTTTGTATAGTTTTATCAACACAAAGAATACATTCATTTTTTTTTCCTATTCTCTTTCTTTTCTTCCTCTATTTATATTTTTAGCCTTCTGGAAGTTTTTGATCTCTGAGTTCTCTGCTTCTATTGTGAAGAATAAAGTCTTTTAATTTCTCAAATTGCATCGGCCCTTTGACCTTTCCATGACATTTCCACATCTTAAGAACATGCGGGATCAAATTATCATTGAGATTTGTAGATTGGCTAGGTGGATGATAAGGGGCAGAGCCGGAAATTTAGATGAGGGGAGGGGATAAAACCAAAAAATAAGATTTTTTTAAGGTAAACAATTAATTTAGGAGAAGGGTTCAACTCATAAAATAAAATAAAATTTAGAGAAATTTTTAAATTTTCAAAATTTTGAGGATTAGTGCCCCCAAAGAGGCAAAATCATGGTAGTTCCACCTATGGTTGACAATTTTTTACACAACCTACGAATTCGACACAAATTAAAAGGTTAAGGTTGAAGAGTCTGACCCGTTTAATTAAAAAGATCAGGTAAAAGTTTACCTATATAGTCTTATACTCATGTTTTGACACAATCCAAACCCAAAAAAGTGACATAATGGTGGACAATTTTTTATATGACTTGTAAACTTGACATGAACTCAATATAAAATTAGAGGGTTATAGTTGACGAATTTGACATGTTTAATTAAATTGATTGGGTCAGGATTAACTTATATAGTCTTATACTCATGCATTGACACAATTCAAACTTGATACACGAGCATGAATAGGCATCCTTAATTCCACCCCCGTAAATGACCACAATTGACATGGTTATTAGCGAAGGAAAATAAATTTTCTTTTCTTTTCTTTTTTATGGGTAAGGAGAAGAACTTCTCGTAACATAAAAAATAACGAAAAAATGCACTTTACCACTCTTAAAGTTTCACCTCATTTGCAATTTGGCATCTAATATTTAAAAATTGGCAATATATCCCAACAAAGTATCAAAAATTGGCAATATGACCCATTTATCAATAATTTCCGTTTTCTCTAACGAAAATTATTGAAAAGACTTATTTCCCTTATATTTAAAAATAAGAATAATTTAAAAAAAAAAACCAAAAAAAAGGCAATAGAAAAAAAAATTGAGGGTAGCTCGGCCATCCTCTTGGGCCATTTGGTCGGCCACCTCCCAATGGGTTTGGAAGTGGTTTCAGCCACTGAGCCTCTTGAGGGTGGCAGAACCACCCCCATGGGCCGTGGGAGTAGGTCGCCACCCCTAATCTAGCAAAATGGCTAAAGGCTCGAAGGGGTAGCTACAACCACTTTTTTATTTTTTTTTATTAGGGGTATTTTTGAAATTTTGTAAAAAATATGGGACAATTTTGGAAAGTAGAGACGACAAATGCACATGTTCCACACATGCGAAAGTTTTAATCAAATTAGACATAAATGAGTAACGGATGGGTCACATTGCAAATTTTTGATGCTTTGCTGGGATACATTTTCGATTTTTAAACACTAGAGGCCAAATTGTAAATGTGGTGAAACTTTAAGGCAGGGGTAAAATGCATTTTCCCCATAAAAATAATAGAAAATCATTACCAAGTTCATGCATGGGCTTGATAAAGACTTTTGCAGCCACTTTTTTTCTCATTTTTTTTAATTTTAAAAATTCCAATTTATGGAAATCAATATTAATATGCAATCTAAAAACAACGAGGGTGAAAATTAGGATTAAAGGAAGCGTGCATATATAGATATGAAACCCTAGAGGCTAGATGAATATGACAAGATTGGCCGCAAAGGGTGATCAGTCAATGAAATTTCTCCTTTGTATCATTTGGAAATAGAAGTCAAATATTGAATCAATTTCAAAGCCCACGAAGTTGCACCAGAATTCATGTCCAATGTCGACACATATGACCCGTAAACAACATGTGGGAGAAACAAAGAACCAGTCATGGACAGAGAGAGAGAGAGAGAGAGAGAAATTTTGTTCGCTTGCGTTTGATTGAAGGTGTATGGAGTACTTTGTTTTCTCAATTTGATTAACAAACATTACAATCATTTGAAGAAATTACACATACTTTGATTAGTCCTGCCAAAACCTGTTCAACTTGTTTTTGTCAATTATATGTGGACATTTATTTTTTTTATATATATAATTATGTAGATAAAATTAGATAAGAGAATCCTAATTTTTCAAAATACCCTTGTGTTAGTTAAAATAGTAATTAAATTATTAAATTAATTATTTTTTTATCGGATTAAACTTTTAAATTAAGTGATTATTTAACAAAATAATGCTATAAATACGACTTTGTCCGTTTTATCCCAAAAAAGTGATTTTTTTTTAAAAAAAAAATCATTATCAGATTGAAATGGATTAATGTTAGATTTTGATATAATCGTAATTTTACTTTTGGGATAAAAATGGACAAAAGTTTTCTACTAACATTACTCTTATTTATCATGGTATCACAGCAGGGATTCCAAATTTAAACCTTAATCCCATAGTTTACTATAATTAAAATATTTTATTTGCTAGATTAAATTTATAGAATAAGTTGTAATTTACCAATCTAATCCATTTAAAGGGCTGTATATCCATCACGCTAATTGACCTTAATTAGGATTCCTTTTATTTTTTTATTTTTATTTTTTTAATAACTCAAGGATTGCTTTTCAATTTTCAAAGATGACCGCTTGGAACATTCACAGAGCCGACAAAGTCAAGAATATTCCTTAACCCTCTCATACTCCAAAGCACTTCCCAATCCTCTGCCTAATTTGTGAAGGAAACTTTTGGAAATTGAACATTTCAGCAAGGAAGATTAAACAGATAGACTTCCATAGACTACCAAAGTCATACCAAATTTATCCTCAGGATGCCTGAAATTCCCTCCGATGAGTAGAAATTTTCATGGCCAAGGCCTAACAAAGCTTTAAATTAAGTGGCAAAAACTGACTTTAGTTGTGGAAACTCAACTAGGCTGAGTTGTGGAAACTCAACTAGCAGCCTACTGGGTAAAGATTTGGAGTAATTATCTGTTTAAATTGCTAGCAAATTGGGCAGATAATGTGAATGACTTCATATGTGACCCACTTGTTGAAGTAGATGGCTGGGCAGTCTAAAACTTATTTGGACATGTGGGAACTTCATATAAGATTTCTCACATTACTTGCTTAAACAGTAGTTGCTGTGGATCTCAATCTGTTTGATTGGGCCTCTGAACAGTAATAAAGCTACTATTCACATTTGATGAGAATAAAGATATACAACAATTGTATGAGTAATTTTAGAAGTCTCTCTTGTATCGTTCCAAAAATGAAGTAGCTTTTAAAATCATTATTTGACCAAAATTCAATAGTGATCAATCTATCACAAACTTAATGGTAATCTTAAGAGTTGCATCGTCCTTAGAGGGACATAAAAGTGATACAAGATAAACTTATAATGTTATTCAAATTATATATGTCTATAGATAATATGAAAGACTTTATATTAAACCCTTATGTCCAGGAAAGTGGCTAGACAGCCTGAACTTTATTTGGGTAGATACTGAACAAGTAATTGTTGTAAATCTCAATTAGTTTAATTAGACTTCTTAAACAGCAATAAAGTTACACTCTTCACATTTTATTGCCCCTACCCATATGGTGGTGCTTGACCTAGCTAGGTTCATGGATATTTGACGGAACCATGGGTGACTTTACAAGAGACAAAAAGACAAAGAAGACAGGGGGGAAGGCGGGGAGTCCAAAGCGTCTTTGTAATGGGGTTGGAGGGATCACATGTGATACACGAACCCTACTTGGTAGTGTGAGAGGCTTTTGAGTATGTATGACTTGGGAGAAATGGCATGGAATCATGGTGTTTGTAGCGTGAGCCAATGGCAATGCATACATATTGCATCAAAAGGATACCCATTTTGCAATAAAATAAGTTCGCATTTTGCAAAGAGGAGGGCTCAACAACAAGGAAAGGAAACAAAAAAATGTGACAAAGAATGCAACCCACGGAAAAGGGTTGGATAAGAAGGTGCCTTCAATGCCAAATTGGGTGGTGGGGGGGCCATTTTTATGGTTAAGTCACAAGTAAAGCATTGAAACTCTAAGGGGCTGCTGACTGCTTGGTGAGAAAATCGAGCAAAAGAAAATCTTGGGGGTGCTTTTTGGGGTTCCCATTTTGGTGCTTTTGGAGATGCTCACATGTTAGGTATAATAGAAATCTGATTCATTGGTGTGTGTTAGAAGCAATTTTTTTTTTTTTTTTCACGATTACCTGCAAAATAGAGAAAATAGTTACCGAAAGTAGGTCGATTCTTAGAGAATTGGGTAATTATATTCGGTATAGTGGTCTATCTGAATAAGGCTGTTTAAATGGAATTCATGACAAATTTTATATCTAACGCATAATAGGAATAGATGTAATTTGAAGTGGCAATTAGACGGTGAATATGGGACCAAATAATTAACTTCAAGTTTTTAATAAACATATTATGAATGACATTTTCAGTCGGATCTAGGGTTATGATCACAACCATAATAAATTCAAGCAAACTTGTTTGACTTTTTGGTCACGTCGTGGTACCAAATGTTAATGGCTCCAAAAAAAAAAAAAATGTTAATGGCCAAAAGTGAAGAGAATAGGATCTCTCAATCAAATTGAAAGAGTTTCCTAAATTTTGCATTAATTATATGAGTATGGGTACAATTTCTTTCTTTTAGGAAAGTACTTTGAGACTGGTTAGAAAAATATGTCACGTTGTAATGAGTAACTCAATCAGTTGATCAGAATCATATCTCATAAAATTGAAGTTACTAGTTATATCTTCATCTTCGTCCTCTTGAGGACAAAAAATTACTTTAATATATAAAGCTTGAGACTTGTTTGGAAGGAGTGGCCGAGTGGATAGTATTTCATGGGGAGCAGCTTAATTTAAGTTTCTAGTAGTCAATGCTCTTTTAAGAATACCGTAAAGATGAAGTAATTCACATTCATTTGTTCGTACGAGGGGGCAATTGATTTTGACACAAAAATTAGAAGGGGTGAAGGATCAACATACAAGAAAAATGATCATTATAGAATGGAGTTTGGCATTATAAATTTGATGTGAAGGCCTCCCAACTACATTATAGTTAATTAGCACGGCCTAGAGTTGAAGAATTTGACCCATTTAATCGGTTGAGTTAGGGTTAACCTATATGGTCTAATACTCATGCATTGACATAACCGAATTTAATACGTAACATTTAGGAAATTTGATACGAACCTAACATAAAATTAATTTGTGTTAAGAGGATTTAATTCGTTTAATTAAATGAGTCGGATTATAATTGATCTATATAATCTTTATATTCATGTCTCGACACAATACAACCTTAACCCAATACATGAACACAAATATATAAACCAACTCAAAATCAGCAATGAATATTGGAGAGAAATATAGAGTCAATCCCAAGTCCAACAACACTAATACTTCAACCTATAAAATCTTTTGATCGAGTTGATCATGCTTCTCGTGAAGTACCATAAAAGCTGCCTTTAAAAAAAAAAAAAAGAAAAAAGAAAATACTTTTCAATGATGATAGAAAGTTTATGTTGGAGCTTTGAAGATACGAGTGGAAAAAGGATCACATTGTTGACTCATTCTTTTTGGGGCCTTTTTGAAGTCATAAGCCGGAAAACTGAGGGTATTTTTTGTTGGCTTCTGTCTTTCCATTCAAACCCACAATCCCCTCCACTTGGAGTGTGAGAATATGGAGTGGCACTCACTCTCACAAAAACCCTTGTCCCTTTTCCTCTTTACCTTCTTCTTTCTTTCTTTCTTTCTTTCTTTTATTTTAATGTTTTGAATGGAACAAGAACCGACCCACCGACTGATAAGGCCCTCTAAATTCTTCAAATACTCAACTATTGAGGCCAGCCTACCCAAGCTGTCCTGCCAATCGGATATTGCTAGCCATTATCCTACAGTTTCCCAATGTTTCTGCCTCATTGGTCACCATTCAAGATAAGCATCACACCCATGGGGACGAATATAATTTTTATTATTAGAGTAATCCTAATCCTATTTAGAAGATCTGTTAAATAATTGAGATCATTAGTTTTCTTTTAGAAGTACTCATTTAAGGGCTTATTTTTACTATCACATTATTAAGTTATATGACAATTGTACTCGTATGTAATAACCATACAACTTAATGACGTGACAGTACAAATCAATAAAAAAAACAAACAAACAAAAAACATGTGAGAAAATTAGCATATGATATTTTTGTTAAATAAGAAAGCATTTTTAACATATTTAGAGATACAAAATACTTTTAGAAACTGCGTTGAAAGAATTATTATGACCCAGATAGTAGAAATTTTTTGTCATTATTGTTATTGTTATTCGTTAATATGGTTATGGATGAAAAAGCTCTTCGTGACGAAGATATTTTCCCTTTTTCAAATAGAAAGTGAATAAAGGGGAGAATTATAATTGGAAAAAGAAGAAAGGGAGAAAATGGGAAGAAAAGGCAGAAGTAACATTACCACTTGAAAAATAGGGGGAGTTTTAAGGGAATATATGTTGGCATTATACAGAGGATATTATTAGTATGATAACTTTGACTTAACGCAGGATAAATGCACGGCTGAAATGGATTAGATGAAAAGAAGAATAAGATGATCTTCAGCTCACTTTCTCCTCTCCCATTTTGCCACAATTTCACATGCAAAGATTCATAAAGTATATGCCTTTTTTTTTTTTTTTTGGCATTTATAGAAAATATAAAGATAATACAGCCTTCATAATTGGTATCTATGCCTCTAAAATATGTGAAAGTGAAAGAAAATAAAATGTTTTCAAGAAGAAGAAACAAATATGGATTGACATCATTTGCAAAGGGGCAAGGTTTTTTGCAATTGGACAGACAATTGTAAAAGGTTTCTAATAGGGCTTACTAGTCGACACTTGTTCTGACAGGTGAGCCTTATTGAGAGTCTTTCATAATTATAGGAACATATTGCAATCATGGCAAGAAAAATTGTATGAAAGAAAAATGTTAGTAACGACGGAGGAAGGGGGGGACCGGGGTGGGCCATGGTCCCCCCCAAAATAAGGAAAAAATATAATTAGAAGTAAAAAAAATAAAAAAATATAAAATTTGATTCTAATTTTAGTCATATGGCCCCCTCCCAAAAAATTTTGGCCCTATTTTTAGATTTTATGGCCATATCCAATAAAAAATTTTGGTCATATTCTTAATTTTTTGGACTATACCCATTAAGTTTTTATTTTTATTTTTAGCTCATACTTTCAAATGCTTTTTTTTTTTGTTCTTAGGTAATCTTTAGTTTAAAAAACAACAAAAATAAATTTTTTTAATAAAAAAATTCTAGAAAACCAAAAATTTTTGTTGGCCGGCCCCCTCCATAAAATTTTCTGGCTCCGTCCCTGTATACTACACCTTCATTATTCCTATCTCACTTGGTTGTTTCGATGCCCATATGCTCTCTTTTTTTATCTTTAATAATGACTGACTCAAAGACTGATGATCGATACCATGAGATGAGGGTCTAAAATAACATTTCAATGAAAATTTAGACATATAGCTCAAGGGAGGCCACACCCCCTTTATTCGAATTTAGCTTAGGTGTCGTATTAATAACAGAGGAAAAAAAAAAAAATCATCATACTTTTCTTCCTCCAGGTGAAGTCACGGGGGGCGTCCCGTCCAAATGGCAAAAGGATGAGCATGAAGGTCTGTTTGAGTTCAGGTAGAGCTTGCATGACAGGTGCTTGTCATTTTGACACTCCATTGTCGACACATTTGCTTTTCTTTATAAATTTATTTTTCCATATAAAACCAATTTTCAAAGCAAGAACATGGGCTTCTTTTGTAACTTTCTTCCTACATTTTACCCTTCAAAACAAGTTTTTTTTTCTTAAAAAAAAATTATTAGATTTTATAGATCAAACATGTATATATTACCGCAATATAAATATGTTATATAACTACCATACAACTAAAATGCCATGACAATGAAAATTTGTTATTATTATTTTTTTATAATATGTAATTTTTATAGTCACTTCATCCAGTTGTATAATAGTATATTAAATAGCAATATTGACTAGGGTTGAGCAAATTCACCGACTCGCTGCCAATCGACCAAGTTTCAATCGTGCCGATCGTGACTACTAGATGATGACAGGAAGCGGCAAGAT
The DNA here is from genome assembly GCA_013348765.1 of Carpinus viminea. Lineage (NCBI taxonomy): Eukaryota > Viridiplantae > Streptophyta > Magnoliopsida > Fagales > Betulaceae > Carpinus > Carpinus viminea. The sequence continues at coordinate 11,527,628 of CP054668.1, forward strand.
TTTCTCTATTTTGAATTTTTTCGGCGTGGTAGGTGAAAAAGGTTTTTTTTAACCGAACCACCGATCAATTTTTCATTTTTTTTCACTTACCAATAATATTGACCACCATTTGGATGATGGAGCAAAAAGTTGACGAAATAAATCGATGAAATTTTCAACTTGACTGACATTGTCGGTATGAAATGCGAAAACACAATTCTTTTACCAAAACAAACATTACTGACCGAGTCTAAACCCTAAGTATTCGTATAAAAGTTGACAATATGGATTGGAATATACTACTGATTGCATTAAGAAACGAGGGAAGAAGAATTACACAAAAACTTAAGAGGGGGCAGGTTGCAACTTTAAACAAAGTTTCTTTGCTTTTTCTTTTTCTCAGAATTAAATTTTATTTTCTTTGCAGAAAAAAAAAAAAAAAAAAAAATCTCAAGAAGTCTAAAGCAGATGTCAGAGTGACAACCACCTTTTATGCTAACTCTACTTGGATACCTTTTTTTAATGTTTAATTTTTTTTTTTTTTCTCAGTAGCTCTACATGGATAGCAACAGACCATCATGCTGGCCCTGCTTCTTAAAGGAGGATTTTCTTGATTCTTTTGCCATTTGAGCACCCAACTGTCTTTTTCTTCTTTGATGCATAAATTTTGTGTATTAATTATTAAATGACAAAAAATAAAATATATAAAAAAACCCTCAAAAGAAAAAGAAAAAGAAAAAGAAAATAGAAATTAAATTATCATTTATTACAAATTTAATGAATGTGACTGAAGGTTTCCATATATTTTTCAGTAGGTCTGATCTGACTGAGCAGAGGATGCCTTGGGTCACGCCCAAACCAAACAAAACTTTTCTCTCTTCTCAGAACAGGGGATTCTGCCTTTTTTTCTTACAATCTACCTTTTGCAGATTTCCCAGATATGGTGATGGATGGAAAATTGTGAAGAAAATCGGATGCACCCTCCAAGGCTTTTATTATAGTCATTAAATGATTATTATTTTAAAAGGGTTTATCAATGATTCTCTGCAGGTTATGCAGAGAAGCTTGAAAAAGTCTTGAGACAGAAAGAGAACAAAAATTACTGAGAGAAAAAAAAGAAAAAAAAGAAAAAAAGATTTTGGAACAGTGGCAGGTAAGAGAGAGTTGAGCATGTTCTTCTTCATGAACTGTACAATGCAAGAAGTAGTAAAGAAATGGAAGTTGCTTTTTCTATAGGAAACAAGTACAGGTTGATCACCCTCTTTTGAAAATGACTAGGTAAAAAAATATTCAGCAAAAAAATGAATGGTGGAACAGTTCACTACAACAGCTTGGAAGCTGATTTCATTCTTTTCTTCTACAAAATTCTACAAAAACCCAGTAGAGAAAAAAAGGAAAAAAGATATTTAAGAACAGTAAAATGTTGCTTAAAAATGAAGCAAATTGTAAATAAATATGTGGTTGTTCCTCAATTAATGGATGCTCATGCTCATGCTCTGAATCAGTTGTTACAGAAACAGAAGATAATTCCGAGAAAAGAATTACAGTTTAGAACGTAGAATAGTGTTCTATTAATATCAGATTTTGCGTAACAACAACTTTTTTGACATAATACCAGATCCAAAGGGACACCAAAGATCAAAATTTTTGTTTTCTGTTTTTGTTTTTTTTGTTTACCTTTGGAGTCAACCAGGAAAATTCAATGCTGATGAAGTTCATTGCCTAATGGGGTTCACGAATTCAGCATCAGAAACCGCAGAGAGCTCGATTTGGCTGATATCATCGTCATCCATTGGAGCTGGGAGATTAAGATCTATCAAAGCTTCACCAAGCTTGGCGGAAATTTTAACAGAAGGTGGTCGATGATTAGCTGAGCCTGTTACATGGGTTCTCTTATGGCCGCCGAGTGCTTGTCCAGACGCAAAAACTCTGAAACAAACTGGGCATTCGTGAATCTTCTTCTCTTGCTCAAATTCTGGCTCGTAAACGGGACGACCGGAATTCACAAGCTTGATCTTCTTGTGGCTCGCTCTGTGCCCGCCAAGTGCTTGATAAGATCGAAACGTTTTGTTGCATGTCTCGCACTTGTACTTTCCTCGCGTGCGAGCCTTTGACAGCTTAAGAAGCTGTTCCTCGGACTCTTCGCTGTCCTCCAAGGATCTCTCTGCTTCGTCTTCTTGGTCTTCTTGTTCTTGTTCTTGTTCTTCCTCTTCGAAGTCTTGTTCTTGCTTCTTCTTCCATTGGTCCCTTGAGAGCATCATTAGGCAAAAGGCGACATCTTCCTCAGTGGTTGTGTCGGAGATCGAACTCACCGGTTCCGGCTCTTCTTGTTCTTGAAGTTTCAGCAGCTGCTGATGATGATGAAAGAGGTACTTTTGCTCCAAATTTCGAGTCCGCTTGGATCGTCGCCGAGTCGGGTTCTTGGATGACTCGGTCTCGCTCTCTCTGTCTTGAAGAACAACAGAACCAGCATCCACAGCAAAGGAAAACTCAGGATCTACCAACCGAATGCTTCTCTTTGGGTTCTCTCTCAGCCCATAAAAGACACCCTTTTCTTCGTCCTCCTCATCCTCCTCCTCCTCAGAAGACGACGACGACGAAGCAGACTCTGTCTCACTGAGTTGGTCGTGTGGTGTTGCCTGCCGTGGCGGCGGTGGCGGTGGCGTGTCCTCTGGTTTTTCAGGAATTGGAAGATTCATCATATGAGACCTCATGTGACCCCCCAAAGCTCTGCCATTGGAGAAGCTCCTCGAGCATAGCTTACACTTGTGCTTCTCCATCACATGAAAAAAAGAAGAAAAAAAAAAAAAAAAATTCAAAGCCCAAATACCCAAAAAGCAGAGCAAAGAACAGAGCAAAAACAGAGAGCTATATGCCTATTTGTCTCTCTGCAAAGCTTGTGAGCCCTCTGGCATTCTCTTCCTTTGTGTTAGAGAGAGAGTGGGAAGCTAAAAAAAGGAGTAGGTGACAAGCATTCCTCCACCAAGTGATATATACAAACACCCAAAATTAAAAATAAATTAATTCCATAAATTGGAAAATAAATACACTAAAAATGGGATTTTCTTTTTGATTAGGGACTAATCTTACTCATTAAAAACGGCATAACACAATAAATTAAAATTTTAATTAATTTAACGCGTATCCATGAAGGAAGAAATAGCGACATGTAACATGCGAGCCTTGCCGTTTTTTGTTATATTTATTCCTCTTTTCCAAATTTCCCAAATTACCCCTCCTTGGAACCCAAAAATAAATAAATAAGTAGATAAAAATTTGTACTGGGTTTTCCGTTTTCTATGTTTATTTTTCCTCACAATTTTAAAAATTTTAACGAAATATTTTTTTTGGTTGTAAAAATGTCTAGGTTTGTTAAATTTAATGAAGGGCATTTTCGTAACTGAGGAAACTGCCAGAATCAACCGGTGGTTTGCTTGTACAAGTCAAAGAAACTGCTGGGTTTGTTGTAACGACGAAGCAGAATGAAAAACCCGCTCGGTTTAACCTCACCCGCCTGTAAGGTTAGGAAACACTAACCTACGATCACAAGCGAATAGGATGCGACCACGTAAGCCTTGTGCACCCACTTGGCGCCACCGCAGGCAACGGTGAATAAACAGTACTCTTGGTACGGTTGCTAAAAAAAATCAAGCTCCTAAATAAAGATTGAATCAGTTTTGTTTATTTGTAGATTCTGTTACCTTTATGCCGGTGATATTAGGGCCAACTGTCGGTGTTGGTAGCTTTAGCATGCCGGCTGGTCCTGTTTTTATTCAAATCTTTTCCAAAAATAATTAGAGAATTTTTTTTTATGATTTACTTGTTATAATCGTAATTTTAATTAATTAATTAATTAATTTTTATTTATGAATTTGCTTAATTTGGGGTGATTTCTTTGCCTTCAATTATGGATCTTTGGTTGAAATGTACAAAGGGGAATGAAGGGTGGGAAATGAGTAGGAAAATAACCTCCCATTGAGAAAGGAGTTTTCTAAGGGGTAGTAAATGCCGTTTAGTTAGGGGCAGGTAGACCCAGTCCTAGTCCTAGTGTGCCCCCCCCCACCAATTTGATCCATTGGGTTTAATAAATTACACATTGCTACTTTCTCCTCCTTTTTTTCTTTTTAATTTTTATTATTATTTTTTTAATTTTTTAATTTTTTGGTCTTTTGGATCTAGTTAACCGGGGATAGTATGTAGTTCGTGTTGACGTATTGGGTTTAAATTATGTTCTGTTTATGAGTTGCATAAAAAATTGTTAACTCTAAATGTTGTGTGTCGAGTTTAAGTTGTGTCGATGCATGAGTATAAGATGAATAGGTCAACCATAACTCGAACCATTTAATTAGACGGATTAGACATTTTAAGTTTACCTTGATAATTTTGTGTTGGGTTCGTGTCGGATTCATGGGTTGTGTCGAAAATTGACCACCCTAGTTATCGTGTGTCGGGTTCGAGTTGTTTTCGAGGTATGCGCATATGACAATATAGGTTAACCATAATCTGCTAATTTTGTGTTGGATTCATGTCAGGTTCACCAGTTGTGTTGATTATTGTCAACCCTAAATGTAGTATGTCAGGTTCGAACCGTGTTGAAGCATGAGTATCATATTATATGGGTCAAACAAGCCAAACGTCCCCAAGAGGTAACTTAATCAGCTGGGTATTACGGCTCATGTAGCGAAGGTCATTCGTTCGAATCCTCCTCCCTCTTTTCCTTCCGCTTGTACGAATATGTCAAAAAATGAAAATAAAAATTAAATAAGCCAGACATTCCAACTCCAACTCGCTAATTTTTTGTTGGGTTCGTATAACATTCAAAAGATCATTTCAAAAATTGCCAACCCTAGATCTAAAATTAATAACCAATAGGTTAGGTACAATGACAGAGTCAAGAATTTTCTTTGAAGGACATAATTAATAAAATAGAGAGCTTAACTTCTTCTTTTTTTTTTTCTTTTAAGTTTCATTTCTAACTTTTAATTGCGACAATATCCTCCCTAAACAACTAAAAAAAAAAAGAGAAAATGTTCCCCCTAAGGTAAGCAAAAAGACAAAAAAATTACTGTATTTTTTTAATAAGACAAAAATACTCTAATAAATTATAAAAAAAAAAAACGAAAGAAAATTTAAATTTCTACACCTTGATTTTTTTAAAAAAATTAGTTTTAGTTTTAGTTTTTTTTTTTTTCAATTTTATGATGGGTATTTTCATTATTGGGAGGGACAATGACACTTTTTAGTAGTTTATGGGACATTGTTTCAATTAAAAGTTTTGGAGGAAAAACACTATCAATTAAATGGTAATGTGAGAAGAGTATTTAGACTTTTTCCTAAATTCTAACCTTGAGCATTTTTTGTACCATTCAAAGGATTTGGCTCACGTGCCATTAAAATAAATAAATAATAAAAACTATCACATATCATCAGCACATGTACAATAACTTCTTCAACGGTCCTTTTTTTTTTTTCGTAAAAATTCCTATACTAGATACCCTTTACAACTAGAATTGGAAACATTTTCCACATGATCATATATGTGAGATGGAAATCCATATGATTGTCTATATTTATTTCTACTTTTCCCTAGGGCTGGGGGAATCAGATTCTCAAGCTAAGCCAGGCATGACTTTTCCTTGATACTATTTTTCCCACACTAAAAATCAAACCCAAGATCTATTCCTTTTAAATGACATTTTTTGCTATATTAATAACAGCATCAATTAACATCCTATTACGCTTACTTTTTAGACCAACTTGAGGGATATGGGATCAAGATTTCTTACCATTTGGGTGCCAAAATTTTATTGAAATTCTGGTAGCGTATGAAGAGGGAGGTTGTGGGACTCACTTGTTCCAAGTAAATATTTCTTTATGCGTATTATATTTATATATAAAAATACAGGAAACAACTTTGTTTTTGTGTTTATATATATAGAAATGATATCGTATATGGTAAGATATTATCTTTTTTTGGCTCTAGTAAGATATTATCTATTACCATAAAAACGATATTGTTTTAGTATTTTTTTTTCTTCACCTTTTTTTTAAAAAAAAAAAATCAAATTTTTTTCTTTAAAAAGCAATTAGCGGTTATTAAAGTTATTAACCACTAACCGCCTAGCATAAACAGAGGCGGCTAAGCAATTACAATTAATAGTTTTAGTCAATAACCACTAACTGGAACTACCTTTATACCCTACCAAGTGGTGCTGGCACAAAGAAAAGTTGGAAGAAATTAGAGTTGGTATGGCTATCAAATTGAGGAAACTAGAGGGATATTGAATTGTTTGCATGAATGGAAGGTTAATAATCATGTTGAGCGAGATCAAAATGGCGCGGCCCATCGTCTCGCGAATGAAGTGCCATTTATTATCGAGAAACATGGTCTTATTGTGCAATTCCCCCCAATGTATTTATAATATTATCTTTATTGAGCGTTGTGCTTAAAATGTTTTTCTAATATAAGTTTCACTTGATACCTTTCAAAAAAAAAGCGTCACACTTGAAATTTATCTTTCCTAGTTCAAACTAATTTTAAGTCTATCTAAAGTGCAAGTGACTTTTTTTTCTAAGGGTTAAATACAGGCTAGTTTGAAAATCTCACTTAAAGGTGGCCAGGCCACCGATCTCCTACAACCTCAAAAGCTAATTTAGGAGTGCTTGAACCAACCTCTCACTTTGAGGTGGTTTAATAACCACTAAAAACTTTCTAACAGGGTGTCCAGGAGAGCACATGGCAACACTTCATTGGTCTTGCATGATTTTTCTATTAGGTTTTTAGACGGCAGATGGACGGAGACATCAAATTAATAAATCTGTAAAGTATAAATATCAACTTTTTGCTTTTTTAAAATTCAAATACCTTTTAGAGAGAAATATAAGCCACATTTACCAATCATGCATTTTAACTCTGTTTTTTTTTTTCAAAATTCAAATACCTTTTAGAGAGAAATGTAAACCACATTTACCAATCAGATTTGATGCTCTTGATTTCGTTGTTGTTTCATTCTACTCTTCCCTCTTCCATTCATTCCTAATAAAAGAACGAAAGCAACTCCAAAGTATTTAATTTTTGATTAATTGCATATATCTTGGTGTGTGTATATATAATAATAGAGATGATGATGATTATATTTATTTGGAATAAAAAGAAAGAGGAAAAAAAATACATATTCTGAATTAGCTGGTAAATAAAGGAAAGGATGATTCCACGATCACTCTCTCTCATCAACATTCTCAAGTGTTAAAATTTTAAACACAAAAATAACATCATTTTATATATATATATATATATATATATAACGGTTAATAGTTAACAGGTTGCGATTTAGTTTTGAAAAAAATTTAAAATCGTTAACCGTAACCGCCTAGGTAGTTATAAATTTTTTGGTAACCATCTTCAAAAGCAGTTAGCAATTAGCGATTAGTGCAGTTAGCGGTTAGTAATTAATAGTTAGCAATTAGTGCGGTTAGCGATTAGTAGTTTTTCCAAATATATATATAGGCAGTTACTAGTTAACAAGTGGCAGTTCAGTTTTGAAAAAAATTTAAAACTATCCGTAACCGCTTAGGTAGTTAGCAGTTTTTTTGGTAACCGCCTTCAAAAGCAGTTAGCGATTAGCAATTAGCAATTAGTGCAGTTAGTGATTAATGGTTAGCAATTAATGTAGTTAGCGATTAGTGATTTTTCCTAATTGCCTTAAAAAACGGTTAGTAATTAGCTTTTCACCGCTATATTATATTATAATCTCTTCGAGACATATGATCCTAAGTTTTAAGCAAGAGACAACCGCAAGTTATGTGAGAAGAATACAGGAAGTGCAACTTTAGTCATGGAGACCATCTACATTTCAACTAATTATGTGAGAAGAAAAAAATCTCAACTTTGTTACAATAAAGCATACTATTGTGCATTTTGACGTCCGACATTGACAAGTCATCTCCTAGATCTATCATATATCAATTTCATTGTTATACAATAAGAGTGGTGGGTCAGTGGCCTTAATTCCTATGTAGTTGGTAAACACCATAATATGGGTTCGGTTTTCGCAACGAAAATTCTCATATTTGATTAGTATAAACAAGCTTGAATCTTATTGATGCCGTAGCGAAGTTGGTGAGCATTTGCGATCCATTGCTTTGTGAATCATGTAGTTAATTACTTGGGGTTGGTTTTTGTTTTTGTTTTTTTTTATTTTTTTTAACCTATATGGAATAACTCAAAGCCCAAACATGTTTTGTTTTGTTTTGTTTTTTTGTTTTTCTTGTGAATTTATTTTGGTCAAAAGTAAGAATCAAAGACAAAACCTGCATTGGCCCTTTTACCATGGATGCCTCATAGGAGGTTCTTGTTGGTCAAGAATTGAGCTATCAAAAATAAAATTGGATTACGTCAAATTGATGAAAATAGGGAGAATTCCACGAAGCTTTGAGAACTTGGTAGGAATGGTCCAAGTATATGAAGAAGATTCCTCTTCAATTTTCGTCTTTATATAATTAGAATTTCGTCTTCCACAAACCTTTGTTATTGGACCATTGAATGGTTTGATTAACCTCCAAAGTCGTTTTAGAGGGTGTTCTTCGTCTTCAAGCTAGAATGGTTAGGGTTTTTTTTTTTTTTTTAAATAATAACAATAATTTAACAAGGAAATAGGTTACATGGGTGAATGATTGGTTAAATATAGTTATCATCTGCTTTTAGAACATACTCTTAAGGGTCTTTCCAATGAGACATACGTTAAATTTAAAGAATTTAAGACTTTTGCTCAGATATCATATAAAGTTTTGTAATGAAATATAAATTGTGAAAAATCGCAAAAGCAAAAAGAAAAATAAAGATTATATTTTTTTGGATAGTTTGGTCATTGAGGCCAACGTCCACTACTCAAGAAGTTTTTTCAAGGCTGCGTTTTGCTCTTATTTACTAGATATGTTATTGAGAAAACCTTCAAACAAAACTTGGTGTAAAAGCTCAATTTATAATCATCAATATATCAAAATTTAATAATAATTATTTCAAATTTATTGATAATTTTTAAAGCCACAATGCATTTTAAATGGACAATTAAATAATTAAATTTATCAATTAAATTTTGTTGCCACGTATATTATATATATAGCAAAATATGTATGAAACCCATATACATGTGATGATTATTCGGCCAGGTAGGTTTGGGTTGCAAATACAAATTTGCGCCGGCATTTGAGGCAAGTGCTTGAAGGGAAAAACCCAGTGGGCTGCACGCGTTTTGACGGCAAGGCCGGTGACTTTTTTCTTCACCTCGTTGAATGTTTTCCGCTTTATTTGGCAAAACTTTTTTTTTTTTAATTTATTTATTACTGTACATCTCAATTTCTTGATAAAAATCAACATCAATATATATATACTTTTTACTTTTTAAGTCACTGTATTCACTTTTTATTATTATTCAAATAAAAAATAGAAAAAATTTTATTAAAGACTTTTAAATTTTTACTCGTTTTAAAATACTCATTCTTAAATTTAAAAAACTCTCAATTTAGTTCCATAAAATTTCAATTGCTCTCAATTTTGACCCATTCATCAGATTTTAAACATTATATGATGTTTATATCCCTAACTTTTGTATAAAATTTTAACTTCCAAAATGTTTTTTTATTTTTAAAAAATAAAAATCATGAATATTTTAGTCTTTTTTTATATTTTTAACGACTCAAATTGATGAAGGAGTCTAAATTAAGAGTAATTGAAAATTCAGGGGAATAAATTAAAAAATTTTTAAGTTTAGGGGTATTCCAAAACAGGTAAAAGTTAAGAAATCTTTAGTGAAATTTTCCTAAAAAAATTATACAAAACAAAACTTTTCAACTTTTTCAAACAATTTTTTTTACTGTTTCAGCTTGCTGCACATTGCATCATACTATGGCCCACTCAAATTTCCATATATATTTATTTATTAAACCCATATAAAATTCTTATAAATTGAATTGTGAAATTTTTTCTAACTCAATCTCTAAATATTTTTTAACATGTGAAAAACATAATTTTTTTTAATGCTATTAAAAAATGGACACAAATTTTCTACAAATTAGCAAGCTAGTTTCTAAAAGTGACATATGTTTGTTACCACATGAGAATTACATTTTTTTTAATATAATATATGCTTCTCACATTTTTTTAATAACTTAAATGACATGTGTCACTTTTTGTATGAGTTTCCTACAAATAGGAAATTTTCATCCTTAAAAAAAAAACCTGTGCAAAGCATATGTTATTCAAAAAAGATTAATTTTAAATACTTAACTTACATTTTATTCTCATACAACTAGGTCGATGTGACATTGCCCATATCACCTATTATATTTTTTTCTTTTTTAATAAAGATTGATTTAAAGGTTTATAGACACCATCACATCAGTCTAATTGTATATATGTAACATTACTACTCTAATTTTTATTTTATCTTTTATTGTTTTAGCTGCTATGAAACATATGACAATTTTAGAGACGGGTTTAGAGAAATTTTCTTACAACCCAATTTAATAAAAAAAAAATTAATGGTCTAATTTTGTGAATTGATGGAGGTGATTAGTCAAATAGTTAACGATCTAATTTTCTCTTATTGGGGGGTCTTTGGGATTCTGTTTTCTTCGTCTCTTTCTGTCTTCTTTCCTGTGGATTGTTTTTGATTGTTGAAATACATGTAAAGTTTGCCGCTTATCACGAGCCCTTTTTGGAGTTTCTGGTCTTAAATTTGCCAAGATTGGACATTTCATTGGTCTTTTGATTTTGGGGTTAATGCTTCATTGCTTCCTCAAATCAAACAAAGGGGAAAAGACAGTCACAATTGATTGGAGAGAAATGCACGGTTTCATCTTTTGTTCATCTCTCGTTTATCTTCGTACAAGAGAATGACAAATTTACCATTAAATTTGCTGGAGATTTACTGGAGAATTTCATAAAAAAAAGGTCAAAAGATATGTAGGAGAATGACACTAAACACAAGGACAGAACCATAAACTATTATGGGCATAGGCGGTGGGCCAAACAATTTTACTGCTAGAAGATAGTACCTTATTTATTTATTTATTTAAGAATTGAGGGGGAGGGGAGGGCATGGCCGATAGCGGTCCCCCCTTCCTCCATACTTGACTAAACACGTTTCATAATAAAAAGAGTAATGTTGTTTAATAAACTGCTATACGATTGTCATATAATTGAAATAATATGCAAGTAAAAATCAGCAATTGATGTTGTATTTTTGTAAGTGCTAATTCAATGGATGAGTTCCACGTCACATCCTCAAGTTGTCATAAATCTAAATCAAATTTGATATGTTCCATTAAAGCAACCAAATCTCCACCAATTTATGCAATGATGCACTGTTTATGATTTGGTGTTTGATCCTAAAATGCATAGTAATTAACAAAATTATCTGTTTTTACCTTACAAAAACTTTGCTATAATCACAAAGTTGTAAAAGAAACAATATACACCCCTAAACTGCCATCCCATTTTCATTAATTTACACCCTTAACCTACGACTCATTACAACTTGCTCTCCCAAATTACCACTTTGTTATGAGTAGATCTCCGAGTTAGATTTCACCAGGATTTGAAGGACGGGGTGGCGGCCGATTTGTAATTTACTAGCTTTAAAAATTGGGGGCATTTTGAGGAACCAATATTATTTACGTCAAAGGAATATGTTGGGTTGTTTTGTTTTTTTTTTTGACAAGATAAAAATAGAGGTATTTTTGAAAAATCAAGGACAAGTGTCGACACTTGCTAGACATGTGACGCATTTTCCATCCATATTTAACACATAAATTTGGCTCACGGACATGGTTATAACTGGGAGAATGAGATTTGAGTTATAATGAGTCACAATTTAGGGATCTAAGTGTAAATAAGGTGATAATTTAAGGGAATAAAATATAATTAACCCTTAAATTTTTATGGTTGAACATATTTGCGTACCAACCAATTTGGTGATAGCAAAAACAATAATGAATGTATAAAGGAAAAATAATCCTCCAATGATTTACTTGATTTTGACTTTAAGACCCCAGTTTTTAAGTTTGCTAATTTAAGACATGAGTTTACAATCATTTTAAATTTGAGACCTCCATCCAACTTTCCGTTAAATAAATAATATAAATGATATAAAAATACAATCAAGTCCTCATAAAATTTGAATAAAAGGTGAAAAAAGTGAAAGCAAAGATAAAAAATTGTATGGTAAAATTTGGGGAAAAGTACACTTTATCCCCTAAAGTTTGAGTTAATTTTCAATTTAACCCCTAATGTTTCAATTTTTGCAATGTATCCTCCAAGGTTTAAAATTATTTTAATTCCACCTCTCCGTTAGTTGATTTTGTCTTATCTGACGGAACTGTGATAACTTAAGCCCATTCTTTTTCCAAAATGTCCCCTTCCATGCGATTAAGTTCAAGAATTCAAATTGAGAGAGTTTTAAAATTTGAAAGCTTATCAAATCGTGTGGTAATTGAGGGTTATAAAGTAAAGTTAAAGTTAAAGTTTAAAAGAAAAGAAAAAAAGAAAAAAAAAAAAAAAAAAAAAAAAAAAAAAGGAGGAAAGTTCTGGCCAAAACTCGGCAGAAACTTCACATATAGTGACAAGGAACACTACGAAGGGCACACTGCCCTTTTTTTGTCGGGAAAAAACTACAAGAAGTACTAAACTTGTAGCATTGATTCTAAATTCTTTTGGATTATTGGAAATTTAATCATCTTTATGAAGCTTTGTTGTATCCTACTTAGTTTTTATTTATTTATTTTTTCTCATGTATAAAAGAATAGTATGACAGGAATCGCGATAATTGCTTATTGGAATTATTTATAGAGAAGAGGGCCATTTTAAGGCCTATTTGTTCCGACAAGTGGATCTTGCACCCTAAACTATCACGAGTAAATGGACCCTACAATTCCGTGCAATTCAAACCACCTAGTTACAAGAAATCCTTATTTAGAACAATACTTGGATCCACTTCATTATCATAAATGAATAATGATATTTAGTAGATTGTTATACGACTATAATACAATTTGATGATTTGCAGTGAAAATCAGTCTTTAACACGTCATTTCAATTGTATAATAATCATATAACAATTTACTAAATAGCATTAACCTTTAACAATTTAGACAGCGAGGCTCCCATATGGATATTCATATACCCCTTTTATTTTATTTTATTTTATTTATTTTCTGAAATTTGGCATGAATAAATGTGAGATGTAAGGCCCAATAATTGAGTGTAAGAGCCCAGCTTCAAAGTAGTTTTCACTTTTCAGTAGAAACCAAAATCAGTTAGAATGAGAAATAGACATACAAATTTGGAAGAATATATATATATATATATATATGTGTGTGTGGAGTTATTTGTGATTATATGTTGACATTTTATTTTTATTTTTTATCTTTTAAAATCAATTTAGTAGGTAGAAGAGGTGGAAGCAGAATAGCTTGACAGGGCATATTCCTATCCACGTAGAATTAGATCACCAAAAACACAAAACCAAAGGGGGTCATTTTATGTTTCGTTTTTCTTTTAATTTTAATATTTTTTTAAACAATTATTTTTTTTTCTTTTCTTTTTAATTTTTTTTCTCTCAAATTTATAAGGGTATTTTTGTCTTATTTAAATATAAGGTTATTTTTGTTTTTTTGTTAGCGTTGGGAGACATTAACATTGTTTTAGTAGTTTAAGAATGGTATTGACATAATTGGTAGTTTAAGAAACTTTAATAATGAAATGGTAATTTTAAAGGTATGTGTACTTGTTTTTTTTTAAAGTAATATTTAAAAGATGTGATAATTGATAAGTATGCGTGATTAAAAAAAAAAGTATTTTTGTATGTTAAAAGACACATCACTTTATTAAATTAGTTTATATAAATTAATTACAAATCATTTTCTGTTTGAGAGGAAAAAATCTAAGAGAAAAACAACTTGAAGACAGCTAAAAAAAAAATAAAAAATGAAGCGTAATCTTTTCTTTGACCCCTTCTGCCTTTTTATAAACAAATTTGCCTCTCTTCGCAAAGAGTTGCATCAATTTTCTTTTTAACCTCTAAGAAATTTTATCACCTTTCATGAAAATAATAAAATATAAAAATAACCATACTTAATTATGATATGATCATTCGATTCACATCATCAAAACCTAAATGCCAAATTAGATATAAAAAAATACTAAGTCTCAAAATTCTCCTCACATCATATTCGAGACGTACTGAACTTTATTAAGATCTATTGGAATATTGGTGAGACTTGGTTAAGACACCGATGTGACTTGGTCCATGCACCATCAGGATCCAATCCCGACACTGTCGAGACTAGGTTGAGACCTCTCCGAGACCCGATTAGGACCTTGTGAGGATCCCATCAAGATTCGGTCTGGTTACCGCCAAGACCTCAACAAGACTCAATCAGGACATTGTTGAGACCTTGTTAGGACTTGATCAAGACGCTGTCATAACCCGTTTGAGACCTTACTAGGACCTAGTTGGGACCCATCAAGATGCCATTGGGACTTGGTGAACATCGCCGGGACCAGTAGCTAGGGACCTTGCGAGGATACTGTTGAGACTTTGTCAGGCCTATTATGACATCGCTAGGACCTGATCAGGTCGCCAATCAAGCCATTGTCGAGACTTCACCAAGACCCAGTCAAGGCCCACTGGAGCTCAGTTGGGATACCGCCAAGATTCAATCGGGACCTAGCCAAGACTTGGTTGGAAAATGGTTGGGACTTGGTTGGGCTATCGCCATGATGTGGTTAGGACTTGGTTGAGATTCATTAGGATTTGGTCATGACATTATATATATATATATATATATATATATATATATATATATATATATATATACACCGTCATGACCAAAACTCTCCTCACATCACATCATTATCCCCAAAAAAAGGAACTTCGCATGGCCATTAATAATGTTCACGAATTGGCTTTAGGCGCATGGGACTTTTTGAGTCCCATGGGATTGAATTACTGCATAGGAGACATCAAATCCAATCTCCTAAATATTGAGTACGTCATACATGAAATGCAACATGTATTCCTTCCAGAGCCATGCGTTTAATGGCAGGCAACTATCTATTGGAAGATTCCACTTGGAGCAAATTCAACAATAACATGCTTGTTTTTATTTTTTATTATCATCCCTTCTCTGCATGGCCTTCAAATTGGAAGCCACCAAGACTTCTTCTCTCTCCCTCTCTTCAAATGATTAAGCCAAAGAAGTTAAAGTTAAATCATAAGACCCATTTAAGTGGTTGGATGATTTGATTTGGAATAGGATTATTGGTTTGTTAAGAAGCATTTGATGTGTTCAGTCGGTGGTGGAAAGTTGGTTGTTAGGTCTTCCATAAAAGCAGGTGGTTTTGGGTGCATTGTGTAAATCGAGTTTACGAAGTCAAAGACATTTTCGATCCATCCGTGATTATTCGGTTCGTTTGATAATACTTTTTAGATTACGGGCGATTTCAAGTGTTCTTTTGTAAGAGCATGTTTAGGACTATGCTTAAATAGAGCTTCTTTTTTTGGCAAAAATTTCATTTTTAAGCTTTTGTCATTTCTAGATCTTTAAAAGTGCTTACAATTTTTTATCAAACATGTACCTTTTTCATCAAACAAACTTTTTAAACATTAAACGCACTTTTAAGCTTCCTCAAACACACATTAAAATAGGCCCTAAGTATATATGTTATATTTAGGGAAAAATA
This sequence comes from Carpinus viminea, assembly GCA_013348765.1. NCBI lineage: Eukaryota > Viridiplantae > Streptophyta > Magnoliopsida > Fagales > Betulaceae > Carpinus > Carpinus viminea. The sequence continues at coordinate 11,543,349 of CP054668.1, forward strand.
CGCTTATGTGGTTTACTTGATTTATAATTAACTTCTTGTGGTATTAAAATGAACTCAGAGGTACCTGAGGTTTTCCCAAAAAAAAAAAAAATAGACTCCTCATAGTCAAACTCCGTCCAACAATTTAATAGATTCCATTAGTATAACATTTACTTAAATATGACATGTATCACAATTTTTTTGGCTCTAACGTTCCATGTATTAAAATCTGTTAAGTTTAGTTAATCAAATTTGGCTATAGTGACTAAATTATACTTAAACTACCACCTAATTGATAATGTTTCCCCAAACTTTCATTATAATAATGTTCTCTCAAAACTACCAAAACATTATCAATGTCCTTTCAAGGTTATCAAAAAAGATAAAAATGCTCATATATATTTCCAATAAGACAAAAATAACCCTATAAATTTGAAAAAAAATAATTTTTTTTTAATTTTTAATTTTTTAAATGAAAATTTTAATTAAAAAAATGACTTTTTCTAATTTTTATTTTTTAAAACGAAAATTTATATATTTTTTATATATATATTTTTAAATGAAATTATATTTTTTTTAAAAAAATTTTAATATTTTTAAACGGAATTTTAATTTTTAAAAAATTAAAGAAAGACAAAAATTTTCAATTTTTATAAAAGAAATCAATTTTATTTTTTTCCAATAAGAAGAATTTTTTATTTATTTATTTTTAAATTTGGCCACCGCTTGGATTTTATTTTTTTAGTTTTAGTAGGGGATTCGAACTTGACCTACGCTTCATAAATGTGGTTCACAACCGATTGAGCTACCTCTTGAAGACCTCTAAATTTATTTTAATACCACATTAAGTTAATTGCAAATCAAGTAAACTACATAAATCACTAATTTTGCATTTTTTTCCTTATTCATAATCTCAATTTTCCTAAAAATGAAAATTATTAAAATTCTCTATTCTTTCTCTATGAATATAATGTAAATTTTTGTTGTTTGTTTCACACCATCTTAGTTAAATTGTTTATATAACCTAATGTCAAATAGTCAATTGTGTAGTCCAAGAGTGATTTTAATAATTTAATTATTAGTTTACATTTTCTTTTTACATATGAATTCAAAATTAATTCAAGAATTTTCTAATATGTTTTAGGGGAAATTTCACTAACCCCTGAAGTTTGACCATTTTTGCAAATACCTCCATAACGTTAAAATTCTCACTTATCCCCCCTGAACTTTTAATTGCTCTCAATTTAGACCCATCCGTACAAATTAGGGTACAAATTTTTTAAAAGACCAAAATACCCTTGATTTTATTTAAAAAAAAAAAAACTGGAAGTTTGAATTTTATACAAAAGTTATCGTTTAAAATTCACTATTTAAAATTTCAACTTCCAAAATGTTTTTTTATTTTTTTAAAAAATGAAAATCAGGGGTATTTTGGTCTTTTTAAAAAATTTTGTGCCCTAATTTGTACGGATGGGTCCAAATTGAGAGCAATTAAAAGTTCAGGGGATAAGTGAGAATTTTTGAACGTTAGGGGGGTATTTATAAAAATGGCCAAATTCGAGAAAGTTAATTAAAAGTTCAAGGGGATAAGTGAGAATTTTTGAACGTTAGAGGGGTATTTATAAAAATGGCCAAATTTCAGGGAGGGTTAATAAAGTTTCCCCTATGTTTTAATAATAAAGGACCCATTAGTGGGTTCCATTCATATACAGGCACGTCATGTTGGGGAAAGTGCTTACAACACCATAAATTTGAAATGGCTTATTATAAGAGCCGGGTAACTTCAATTTTAGAATTTTGAATTACCACGTGATTTAACAAGTTTATATATAACTTTTTTAAAAATAGTAATTTTAAGACCTCTCAATTTGGACCCTAAACTTTTAATTGCAATCAATTTAAACTTTTCCATCAGATTTAGTAGTTAACTTTTAACGGCTATACCTAGAAATACTAAAATATCCCTGATTTTCTTTTGTTATATAAAATAAACCCTTGTGACTGCAATTTTTTTTTTATAACTTTTTTTAAATTTGGAATTAAGGGTAAATTTAGAATTTTATAAAAAAACTCAAGATATAAACATCATTATTTCATTTTTAACATTGAAAATTTGACTGAGGGATTCAAATTGATTGTAATTGAAAGTTCAGGGGTCTAAATTGAGAGATTTTGAAATTGGAAGAAGAGTATGTCAAATCGTATGATAATTCAAGGATTTAAAGTGAAGTTATCCTTAAAAGTTATGTGCTCTACTTGAATCTTATTCGTTAATCTGTTCTACTTTTCACAGTAGTCAAACGGAAAATAGTGGTTCCTATTATTTATTATTTGTGATTTTATTTTTTAATGATTCTTTTATTTCTTTGCCTTTTCTTTTTCTCTCCTCTCCTTCATTTTTCAAATTTCGCTATATTCATTTATCGTTATGGACGGAACCCACTTTGGATTTGGGGGGAACCCAAGGCCAAACAAAAAATTGGGGAGGAACTATTTTGCAAAAAATACCTTAAATAATTTTGTTTTTACCTTCATTTTTTTTTTGCCATAATTTTTTTTTTTTGGTCATTTGGGAGGGGGAATCATGGCTCCTGCCAGTATCTCCCCAGTTTCGTCTCTGTCGTTATCAGGTGTCTGATGCAAAGAAAGGCAAAAACTGATCGTGAGTTCTAAATTTAGTTAAATTGATCATCATTGTATTAATTTTGAATTTATTTTCATCGTAAACGGATAGATGAAACAAAATTTTAACCATGAAATAGATCCAACTCTCCTTAATAAATTTATTGTAACTTGATCAAAAGATATTCTTGCTCGTGAGTGATTAATATTAAAGAAATATTTAAGCTAGTAATTAATTTTGACTTAAAAGAGACAGGACCCTTAACTATATATATATATATATTTATAAATAAATACTGTACTTTAAGGTTGTGTTGAGTGTTCTCTGTCGCCATGAAATTTGAGTACTCCACTCCCTCAGAAAGCAGCTTGATCGATTGATGATCATATGGATATCCAATAATTGCATCCATGTTCTGCATATATATATATATATATATAAGAGTTAGTTAATTAATATATTTATCATATTAATAATCAAACAAATCTAAATATAAAAAATCAAAATTAAAAAGGAAAAAGAAAAAAGAAAAAAATTGACTATGATTAGTAATTCCAAGGTTGAGCTGGTCTTTTTAATTTCCTTCTCTCCCCACCACTAAGCCCAGCGTAGATAGTGGTGCTAAAACCGCCCTTATCTTTTCTAGGTCAACGATTAGCCAACTTTGTTGTGGTAACAAATCTCAGACAAATGGGAAGTAAATGGTGCGAGAAACATGCGATCACAGCTCCTGACACGTGTCGTGCCCTGCTCCATCTGTGCCAATCTGCTCAAACAGGCACCACAACTCAGCTGATGGTCCGTACGTCATCATCATTCAGCCAAGCTAGTCAGTCAACGTTGAGGCATTTTTATGTAGTGTGGATGCACTGTATTGTATAGCTTCACACTTGGCATCCTGCTATTGGATCCTGGGCTCTAAATGGGATCCGGCAAAGACAAAAATTGCACTGATCCAGTCATTTAGAGGGATAAAAAGTAGTGAATTGAAAGACCCTAAACACTGTTTCTGAGAAGTTGATGGTTGAGTGGGGAGGATCGATCAGCATTATGGCCAATGTAGACACTCACTACCAAAACAACCTTTTCAATCCAATACGTGTAGAAAAAGCGGGCCGAAATCGCAATAAATAATTCAGACAGTAAATATAGGACAATAATTTTCAATCCAATATGTATAGAATAAGCAGGATGGAAATTGCAATAAATAATTCAGATAGTAAATATGGGACGACAATATGCTTACTTATTATTACTCAGGAACAAATGGACGGACCCCACCAAAAATTTACAACAGGAAAAAAAGAAAAAAAGAAGAGTAAATTAAGAGCTTTTTGAGTTTATACTTACAGTTTCTAAACACAAAAAATTACAAGAAAGAGAGAGGAAGGGAAGTTTTTTAAAAAGGAAAAAAAATGAAAATGAAAATGAAAAGAGAATGAAATAATTACTTAGAAGATGGATCGTTGCTTCGCTTCACAAAATGTTATGGGTCAGCTGCCACATCAGTAGTTGAACCAATCCCCACCTGCAACCAGGGTGAGGAACCCCCACTCGTGTTCATGTCCTTCAACTCACTTAGCTTAGCTAACTTCACACTACTGTCTGCCTCATCATCCAAATTCTGCATTGAGCCATTGCTGTCATTGTTATTAATGTTGTTGTTGTTGTTGTTAATGTTGTCGTTGTTTTCGTTGTCGATGACCTTTTGACGGACGATGTGGCGGTGATTATCTTCCTTTTCTACATGATCTTTTGCAGTAGTACCTATCCATGACTGTAAATAAATTTCTGTAGATATTTGGTCCCGCCTTGCTCCACTAAGATCTTGATCGACTGGGGCTGGAAGGTTAAGGTCGAGCTTGAGATTGAGCAAGTTTGGATTATTGGATTGCTCCACCTGATCTTGAAACGGATGAAACTTAGCTATATTGGACGTGTCCGGCGCGTTCGATGTGATCCAATGGCACCGCTTGTGGCCTCCGAGCGCCTGCCCGGACGAGAAAATCCGGTGACATATCGAGCACTCGTGCACCTTTGATTTCCTCTTGGACATGGACGCTGACCCCGACGACGACGGGTTAGGGTAACCATGGTCGAATTGTAGGGTTGAGTTTGATTTTGTTGGGAAGAAATCGTCGTGCGTGATCACGTCGTCGTCGGCGGCGGCTAAGATATCGTCGCTGTGATCGAGCCTGGCGGCGAAACAGCCTTTAACCTTTTTGTGGCTGGCTCTATGGCCGCCCAATGCTTGGTGGGAATTGAACACTTTCTTGCATGCCTTGCACTCGAACAATCCTTTTGCCACGCCCTTGTTCTTGTTGTTGTTGTCGTCTACAGGAGCCCTACAAGAAATTGGAGCAATGAAATTATTCACGGGGTTTCTTCGCTCCTGGTCTTCTTTACTAGCTGAAGCACAAGACTCTTCTGCCTCCGCCTCCGCCTCCACCTCCACCTCCACCTCCGCCGCCTCATCCTCCTCCTCCTCGTCCTCCTCTGCCTTGGCCGGGTCGACTGTCGCGTTCGATAACATCATTAAGCAATTTGCGAGGTCTTCCTCCTCGCTAGACGGGCAATTGGAATTGAAATTACCCACTTTACCTCTCAATGATCTCTTTCTTTTGGACCACCCACACCCTCTTCTTCCATCATCACCGTCTGAACCAGGGGATGAGATTAAGGACTCGGCGTCTTCAGAGCTGCATTTCCCATGTTCAAGAAAAGATTTCCACGACAAGAATTCTTTACCACAATTCTCACAAACCCGGCAGCTCTTGAGCCGATTCGGGTTCGTTCTCAAGGCGTACATCCGCTTGTTGCTAGGCGGAACGCTGCCATTACCGCCGAGCTTCTCCTCCCAATCGCTAGCCGGGTCTTCGTCGTCGATGTGCCCGCCCTCGTCCCCTATTCCGTGCGCCCTCATGTGCCCTCCTAAGGCTCTTCCGCATCCAAAACCTTTCTTGCAAATCTTGCAAAAGTGCTTGAAGTTTGTTTGTTGATCCACAATCAAAGCCATACAAAATCTAAAAGGACCAAAAAAAAAAAAAAAGAAAAAAGAGAAAGAGAAAGAAAAAGAAAGAGAGGATGATGAAATGGGATAAGAATGGAAGGAGAGAGGGTAGGAGGGGTGGAGTTTATTCTTGTACTACTGCTAGTTGTTGTGAGGCTCCTTGATTTTAGTTGGAGTATTGGTTGTGGTTAATTTTGTGAATGAGAGAGAGGGAGTGGAGGGAGCTCCCTGAAGAGCAAGAGAGTGTGGTGACAAGTGGAGGGAGGGTGAGAGGGTGAGAGACTTTTTCTAAAACTTTGTGGTGGTGGTGGCGCCGCCGCCAGCCAGAGGAGGAGATCCGTGAGAGTGTGATATTGAGAGAGAGAGTGAAGGAGGTCCGTACGTCTAGTGTGTTAATTTGTGTGTGTTTGAGAGAAAGAGAGAGAGAAGGAGAGTGAGGGAGTGAGTGAAAGGGGAAGGAGGGAGTGGTTCTAACTGCCATACCTATTCATATCCCTTCAATTCCAAGCCAAGAAAACTAACCCATGCTTCTCCTTGTCTGTCGGTTGGTTCAAGCTGCTTTTCCACAAAAAATATATATCTATTATACCCTAATTCTAATAATTATGATTGTAATTATCATTAACCTTTTTTAGATTTTATTTATTTATTATATAAAACCCTTTTTTTTAAAAAAAAAAGAACCTAAAAGTGGATAATATTGAAGGGAGGCATATATATATATAGGTTGTTCCTGTCATGTTGTGTTTTTTCGTATATATATATTATTTTCAAGACGTTGAGTCAACCGCAAGAACTTAATCCACCCGAGGAGTTAGGATCTCAATCAAGAGATTTGGCCTAAACCTTTTTAGTGTCCCCATTGAGTCCATTGATGATCTTTCCCATTCTATTCCAAATTAATTATATTTTTGTGTCTCTGCATGCTTCATTTCTATAATACTATTAAGATAGTTTTCACTAACCACATGGTTTTCTAGTATTAATTAATCCTAGTAGGACAAAAACTAACATAACTCCATATACTTAAGATTCATTATTAGAATCAACCCCCAATGTTTATCAAAGGGTAATGTTATATTAAACGTGGCAGTACAAATCAGCCCTCAATTTTTATTTTATATTTTTATTTTTAACACAGATTGATCAAGAGCTAATGGGCACTGCTGCCACACCAGCCTAGTAAAATGAAGGTGAGATGTGGGCTTCTTTTTATTAAATGAGTATTATTGCCATATACCATGTCATTATTCCACTATGCTAACATGACATTGCTAGTCCACTACTATATATAATAATAATAATAATAATAATAATAATAGCTAATTTAAGGGTAAATTGACAGTATCATATCACCATAATGAGATAGTGGTGTAATATATAACATTACCCTTATCAAATATAGCACTTGTGATATGCACAATGACTTAGATGCCAGTCTTGCCAGATGCATCAAAAACCAAAATCGACATGTTACAAACTATTAGCATAGACGAAACTACGAATTTAACTATATTGGAGGCGGATTAATTGCATAGAAATTTGTTTAAGGAAAACCATCACAAATAAATTTGCATTTATTTATTTTTGGTTGGATGGGGCTGGGGCCATGGTCTCCAACCTCCCCTTGGCTTGTCCCTTACTATGAGTCTAGACATGTCTAATGTTGCATGTTAGTTATGTAGCAACAAAACTTTAATCAGTATATATTATTAATATACGTCAGTCTAAGGAGAGATGTATCTATATGCTTTTATGGGTTGGTTTCTGTTTGGGTGGCATGTGTTTATGTCATGTGCTCCACTAAGTCATTTAAATCTTATTTATTTTATTTTATTTTTTATATATATAATACTAGTACTGTTAGTGCTGTAGTAATCATAGAGAAAGACTTGTTGTAGCTTGCACTTCAGTTAAATGATACCACCTTAATTGCTAGTTTAATTATCTAGGAAAAGACTTGCATTTCAATTCCATTAATTAATTAATAAGTTTTCACTTTGGAAGAAAAATAATAATAAGTATAATACTAGATGGTGGAAGGAAGCATAACTTTTTATTTATTTATTTTTAGGGTAAACTCCACTATATATTCCTGAATTACCGCACATTTTGAAAATATCCTTCTAAATTTTAAAAACTCTCAATTTAACCTCATAAACTTTCAATTTCAATAAATATATTCTCTATTTCGGATTTTAAAAGTTAAAAGTGATAAAATGACGTTTATACCTCTAATTTTTTTTTATAAAATTCAAATTTACACTTAATTTTAAATTAAAAAAAATAAAATTGTAATTTAGTCTTTTTAAGCATTTTCATTAAAAATTAACGGTTAAAATTGACAGAATGAGTTAAATTGATTGAAATTGATAGGTTAAGGATGTAAATAAAGGCTTTTTGAATTTTAGGAGAAGCTTTTCAAACCCGTGATAATTTAGGGATCTCAAGTAAATTTTTATTTTATTTTAGTAAGATTTAATATTAGGGTGAATTTGTTCATATATTTATTCATATTGCTAATTACGTGATACACACTGACAACAGTAGTGCATTTTTCAGCTGGTGAAGAAAGGGATCGAAAGACGGCCCCACTTTGCTGTACGTTTGATCTGTCTGAACTACTTGACCTTTTTAAAACATAAACAACGATAAAAGTGGAAACCTATTAAGGTTGATATAACTGCTTTTCTTGGTAGGATATCAGGATATGTATGTCTTGTCAGATCATGTCAGGCAAGAAATATATTTTCTGGAACTAGGCTTCTTTTTTTAATTTTCATTTTTTTTAAAAAAAAAATTAACAAAATAAGGGAGCCAGGACAAATACATCAAACAAAAAAAAAAAAGAGGAGAAAAATAGATGGGGCAGCCTAATGAAGCCCCCAATTCAACTAGCATAGTGCAACATAAACCTAAAGATTATTGAATATATGTAAAATGAAAAATTTTACTTTAAATCACTAAATTATCGGATATTTCGAGACAATTATTCTAAATTTTAAAAACTTTTAATTAGATTCTTTGAACCTTTAATTTAATGCAATGTATTTATTTCGTCAATTTTTAAATGTTAAAAAGATAAATGATCATTATACTCTTGACTTTTTTAAAATTTTAATTTATCCTTAATTTTAAATTAAAAATTAAAAAAATAAAGTTATTATTAACAAAAAAAAAATCTCATTGTGACCTTTTTTTTCTTCAATTTTTTTTTAAAGCAAAAACAAAAATTGAAGGGTAATTTGGTGTTTTAAGGGTTTCCATTAGAGTTTAACAGAAAAAATTGATGGAATTGGGTAAATTACATCAAATTAAAAATTTGAAGAGTAAAATTAAGAGTTTTTAAAATTGGGAAATGTCTTCTTAAAACGCGTGATAATTCAATGGTTATTTGTAAAAATTCTCTTTAAGTAAAATAATTAGTCCAACCTAATTGAATCTCTTCTAGACTAGATGTTTGGTAACTTGTTCCAAATTAGTCGGGACGAGTTCAACCACAAAAAGCTTCGTTCGGACCTGTCAAGACTTTTTTTTTTTTGACATGTCCACACAAGAAGGGGGAGGGGAGATTCGAACTAATGACCTCCGCTTCATGAGGCGTGATCCCAGCCAATTGAGATACCTCTTGGAAACTAATGTTTCATAAATGCGGTAGAATACCTCTTTTGGCCGTTTGATAGTGTTTGGGTGAGCCACTTAGGAATAGAAAATTAATGATTGTTTCAATGAGAAAATCAATCGGTAATCCAATTTACCATTGGACTATGAGATAGAACTAACAAGTTAACGTAACATTAAAACATAAATGCAGACAAACTTGGAAACATACTTAAGAGTGTGTTGTCAAGTTGTAAGTACAAACTTGCTCACCAAACACTTATAATGTTGGAAAAACGTCACCTTAATCTCTCAATTTTTATCACTTTTATAATCATTTTCTTAAAGTTTACAATGTCACCCAAATTTTCAGAATACTCTCTTCTTTCTTTTTTTTTTTCTTTTTTTTTTTTTTCAGAAGTAAATAATTTATTTATCAAAAGAGGTTGAATTCCGAGGCTGTTTTTGCGCATTCAATTTTAGGTGCATTATTGGAGACTAATTAAGCCTCAAATCACACACACATATATATAGTAATTAAATAGGGTTTTCAAATTTCCAATAAGTCAAAGACAATGGAGTTCTCCAACCTTCTTATCTGAGCTTGAATCCGATCCTTTTGAACTATCAAAATCACCTAAGAAATACAATATAAGTTATATACGGACATAAAAACAATTTTCCACCAGCTAGCAACTAAGCTTCCTAAAGAGCTCCAACATTATCCATCATATATTACATACTAACATTTAAGCAATTGTTATGCTTGGTTATTAAAGTTTTTGCGCTCGGGTTCATCTAAGTATATATATTAACCGCTCACTTTTTATTTTCTTAATGTGAGACACAACATCTTAATTTCCTTCTCAAGTGTGAGATTTACAACAGTTGCAATAAAACGCTTTAAGAGCCATCCATATTCTTTATCAGAGCCAAATCATACACATCTAAAGAAAAAGGCACTCGTTTAACCGGAAGTTAACCGTAGCTCTAATACTAATTATTTTCCTAGAAAGTCCACAAAAAGTACACTAAAATACATATTCTTTTAATTATTTTTAATCTTGGCTCTAACATTGTGCAAAAGCACCTAAATTCAATTATGCAAACAATAAACACAAACCCTTACTTAATGCTAAATAAAGAAAACAATCAAACAAGTAATTGATCACACAAAGTACAGCTAGGTTGCCTATGTCCATTAGTGGCAATTATTACAATTATATGGTTGAAGAGACACAAAGTTCATCATTCTATAGAGTTTTTATAGTGAATGTAGTTTTCAGTTTTATGTCTCACATTGATCAAGTATATAAAAAATAAAAATAGTCGTTAATATATACTTAAGTGGACTAAAGTCCATTAATTTTGACTTTATATATATAATGACAATATACTTTGGATTATACCAAGAGAAGTTCATGCATGCCACAAACAAAATTTATTTATTGTTTTTTTTCTTTGAAAGATCATTAGTTCTTTATCTCTTAAACGCAAGACAGTCCAAATCAATCAATTAATCTATATATACACACCCAAATTGAAAAGGTTTATAAGGTGATCATACAGGAGCTGGATATTCTCCTTTTATCTTTTCTTTTCCTTTATCAATTTTTCTTGAAAAAGCTTGTTAATTAATAGTTGAGATTTCATTGATAGTGAGCCATGAAGTTCCACCCACTATTCAAGTAGTCAGTAAACTCTTTGTCAAGCAATAAGCAAAGACATTGCTTCAATAAAGCAGTGGGTTTAGTCTGTAATCCATCATTAATCATTCTTTTTGCTTTGTTTCCAAGCATTCCCAAAACCCAACTAGCAAGTGATAGTGATAAAGTAGAAGAGAGCTGAACCCTCTCTACTCTGCTCTCCTGCATCAGATCTACAAAACTTGATCTCTGATCACCATAGAAAAACTATATGAAACCATAATTTTTTTGACTTAGATACTTAATTGGGCTGCTCATTCAAAGGATTTCATATATATATATATATACACACCATTTCATTGAGGGGTAAATTAGCTAATGATTATTGAAAATGTTTGATTGACAAGTATAGGATGGCCCACCTCTTTCATAGGAGAGCAACAGTTTATGACTAATTATTAGTCATATTATATGATCTTCTCAAATCACAATCATGCATTTACTGGTGTGGATGAAGGCATTTGAGGTGCAATGTTGCATTCAGTTTGTATACTTTGTTCTTGAAAATATCTGCATTATGATCGTATCTGCATAATTGCATTTTGAAAGATGCAATCTCATGTTAACCGTACTGGATTAGAGATTTTTTTATGCACTATAATCAGGAGCTGAGTTGTTAGATACTGAGTTAAACTTTTATACGTTGTCAGAACAATTTTAACGCTCTTTTGAGTATGTTTTCCTTGCCCCACGCCATCAAAATGCCGTATGGCAATAGGAATAGAAGTAGGATCCTTTAACATTCACAGCAAGCCTCCATTGCCGTAGACTTCAAGTTGCATTCAACCTTGTATATGCTTTCTTCTTGGCATTTGCGTGTAGTTTTTCCAATGCCTGGAGTTGTACGAGTGAAATGGACACTGTGGACCAAGTTTAGTAGGTCCAGCAGGTCTAAGGCCATCAGTTAGCAAGGCAAGTCTTCTCATTTCAAGCTGCTTAGTGAAATAATTCTCTTTAAAATTAATATTTTTTCATAAAGCAGTTATTGGAAAAGTACTTTTACTAGAAAATAATACTATTGCATGAAAACTGGAAAAGGAACTAAAGTAGTCAATTTTTTTTTTTTATGACTAATTTATATAACAACTTCTACTAGTGAAATATAAAGTTCATTTGGAATTGCGTTTGAGAAATAAAGCTTTTAAGTCAATAAGAGTTTTTGGGCAAAAACTTCATTTTTTAGTTTTTGCCAAAAATGCGTTTATTTTTAGGATTTTTGAACCTTTAAAAACACTTTTTAATTTTTTACTAAACAAGTATTTCTTTTTTTTCAAACAAACTTTTTGAGTGTTAAAGCACTTTTAAATCCCTCAATCGCAATCCCAAACACGCTCTTAGTCATTAACTCAGAGGAATTAAGAGGGTAAAATTTACACTAAGTAGTGAGATGTTTATCACAAAAGTGATTTGAGTTTTTTTTTTTTTACCAAAATAACCTTTTTTTAATTGGCTTGGAAAAAACTTTTTAAAAACTAAAATGCGTCTTTTGGCTCCAAACGGAAAACCAAACAAAACCTAAAGTTCCAATTCGAGATGCTAATATGCATCAAATACAATAAGTTAAAAGCTAGTTTTTATGTGTACACTAAAATTTATAGCACTTCTTTGTGTAAATTCATAGGGATTACTTATTCGAATTGTTAGCAATTTAAACAAATAATATAAACAATTTTATATGAGACTTACTAGTTCAAATAGATGATTGAACAACAAATGAATTTCTTTTAGTACTCACCAAATTGTTAGCAATTCAAACAATAAGGCTCCGTTTACTTCAACGTAAAATAATTTTCAGAAAATGATTTACTTTGCGAAAATGATTTCCGTTTGACCAAAATTACAAATTTTGGAAATTGGTTTCCCTTTTTATTTCGTAAACCATTTTCCCCTAATTCATTATTCTCTCATTCACGCTCAAAGCCACACGGGTAGTTCTCTCTCAGATTCTCTTCTTCTCCTTCACGACCATTTTTCTTCTCTCTTTCTCCTTCTCATCTCTCTCTTGGTCAATAACTCTGACTCCTCAATTTCGTTTTCAGAAAATCTCCAAAATCTTTGATCTTCCTCTTGTCCGTCTGTGGTCATGAGGCGAAGGAATCAAAGAGGGCATATATATTCACACCATTTCGAGAATGAGGTAAATTAGCTAATGATTGTTTGGTTGGTTGGTTGCCCCTCTCTAGAACAGTGATTTCATCGTCCGATCAAACCACAATCATGCATTCTTGTGGATGCATTTGAAATTTGTAGCATTACTCTTCCAGTATATATAAGTATATCTTTGTCTCTTGGATCATCATCGCTTTTCTTTCTTCTTTTCTTTGAAATTCCATTTCTTTCTCTCTCTCTCTGGAGGCTATGATGATGCTTGTGATCGTTTTAGTAGAGTGAAATTATTGTTGAAAGATTTTGACCGGATGGCCTTTGTATCACAAAAGGCAGCCATGGCCGCATTCCTTTCCTTTGCCTCATTGAGCCCTTTAGACCTCCACCCTTCTCAAGCCCCTAGATCTGGATCCACAAGTTTCTTTTTCTTTCCTTATTTCTGTTTGCCTTGAGAAAGCGAGGCAAAAGTATTAACATTGACCTTTTTTGTTTTTTTTTTTTCCTGCATTTGATTTCTTTGATTTTTTTTTTTTGGGTGCTTTTTGTCCATCAGAGGCACAGAACATTTTGGAATTGATGAAGGTAACGCTTTTTACGAAGAAAATTATATATTATTTTGTTGGGTGAGTGATGTTCCACTGACATTCATACCGTCAAAAGCAAAGCAATTAATTTTGAAGAGTAGGTGACGTGATTAGTTGATCGATAACCCAAAATATAATTAAAAATGTAAATGTAATTATGTAATGATAAATTCTGCGGTTACCAATTTTGAAACGATATGGTAAATTGAAAACAAAATAAATAGACAAGCACTTAAGTTCATCGAAATTACAATAACCAATAGATTGAATTAAGAAAGTTAAATACTTCATTATCCTTAAAGCATTTTTTTTCTTTTTCAATCTCTAATTTCTTTTTTCTTTTTTCTTTTTTTATAAAAAAAATGAAAAATATAAAAATATTCTCAAATAGGGATTATTTTTGTTGAATTTTAACAATCAAACATAAATTATTTTATATTGTGAATAAAAATTACATTTTATAGGTTAATATAATTAAATTAAAATATGAAAAAAAAAATTGATTTTCCGTGTACGCGGTAAACACCGTAAAATGTTTTCAACAGAAAACATTTTCAGGAAAAATGATTTCCCTGAAAATATTTTCTGACGAAAATCATTTTACGTTGAAGTAAACAGAGCCTAAATTCCAATCCTTCTCAACTAGGCAGTCTTGTCTTTTTTTTATTATTTAAAAAACACCCTAAACTGTTTAGGGAATGTGTTCCATGTGTGGGCTCCAAAGATTGGTCTTATCCCATCAAATTTTGTTGGAATTTTGGTGGGCAAAAAGATTGATGTGGTTACTTATGACAAAACAAATTACAAAAAAGAAAAGATAAAAAAAATGACAAAACAAAAAACTGCAGATCAGGCATGGTTCATATCGGGCTGGGCCTGGAGCCCAGACTAACTGTCCCCAAGGAACTCATGTTTCTATAACCATAAATGAAAAGTTTGAAGTATTATTGATGTGGTTTAGGTACTTCAAAATTCAAAAAATTTTATAAATTGAAGGGAAGTCATATTTCGCCTGTATATTTTTATTTAATTTAGATTTTGCCATTAGATTTTCAATTTCAAGAATAAAGTTTTTAGGTTTTGTCCAAATTTTAAATAGGTTACTCTATCACTTTATCATCAAAATTAACGATTTCTCATTTATCACATGTATGTCATCCATGAAAAAAAAAGACCTAATTCAAAAAACAAAAACCATGCATCTTGTTCATCATCCTAATCTAACCTTCTTTGACTTTGTAGCATGAGAAACGTCGTACTTTTTCCTTCATACTAAATTTGCACAACACTTATCAACTATCAAGTGTCAATCCAAGGGTGGAACTATATGCATATGGGGGTTGAAGCCCCCAAGCCCCAATGTTTCCCTAAAATTTTTAAGAAATGTCCTTAGATTTTTTATTTTTTATTTTTTAACTTTTGCCCCCAAAACTATAAATACTAGTTCTGCCCGTGTCAATCTACGCAATACTAGGTTCGTGGATTTGGAGAAATTGTACCTATTGTTCTTGTAGAAATTTAGGCATAGGGCAATTATGATATAGTGTGAAGATTGATAACTAAATCTCTCTAAAATTTATTGTAATAGACTTTTCTTTGTAAAGTGACAATACTTTTATTATTTATGATATAGGCTAATTTTTAATCTACTCTAAAGGTTTTTTTTTTTTTTTTAAATTATTTATCAAGGTACTAATCATAATTATTTGAGAACTATATCTCTGAACTATGTCCTTGTTGTATATGAAACACACTTTTATACCAATGTTCTCTAAACACTCAATTTGATAGAAACAACACTTTTCAACAAATTTTACCAAACGGACTCAAAGTTGCCTAAAAACCCGATGGTGAATTAGGGTTATAAAATTAGCACCTTGAAGTTATAAGAGGGATAGAATAGCAGCAACCTATCAATTACGCTGGGGTATTCAGTTAGCAAAGTCTAAGGTCAACTGGAAGTTTTTGAACTTTGAGAAGTAATTGCCAAAGTGACGGAAGTTTAGAGGGTAAAGTCAAGTTTTCCCTAAACTCACTCTTAATCAATAGTGGATCATTTCAATTACTTGTATTTAATTCAATATACCAAAGTGAGAGACTTTAAATATTAGATGGATGTTTGCAAAAGACGTAATATTTTTAGAAGCTAAGTGAAGTTATTCCTAAAAAAACAATATACTTTAACCTAATAAGCTAAATGGGCCGACTACATATACCCATTTTAGTTGGTCCATTAGAATCCAGAGTCCAACATCTCTCACTTGCATAATGATTTAATGGCTATATTATACACGTTAATGTACTGCGCGACCTACTTGAACACTAATGTAAAACGATAAAAAAAAAAAAAAAAGGTGAGGATTTCAACAATATGAATTGCTTACTATTGTAGGGTTCTCTTTTTCAAAGAGTTCATCTTGAATTCATTAAGAAACTCATATGGATCTTATAGTCTGTTTGGGTTTGTGATTTTAAAATGTACGATTTAAAAATAGCGATATTAAAATGTACGATTTGAAAACATGATTTTTAAAAACGTAATTAAGAGTTTAGCAAAATCGTAGTTTAATATTTAAAATTGCAGTTTAACCTTTCAAAATGTGCTTTTTTTTTTAACCAAAAAACACCCTTACCTGTGGTTCAAAAACAAAGATTTTATGCGTTGTTAAATTGTAATTTTAATAAAATGCAATCCCAAACAATTTAGTTTCTACAAATTGGTTTAAAATCACACGTTTTGTTTATGAAATCGCAACGCCAAGCATACCCTTTATCTAGTTGCTTATCAAGAGCCTAACCCGAATATTTTATTAACAAATAGTGATTCAACCCTTTCCATTTTTTCCGTTATATCAACAATATTTCAAATAAACTAAATCAAACAACTTAGTGTAATTATCCAATCTTCTAGTAAGATTTTGCATTGCTTATATTTTTATATATTTTTTGTTTAGCTCAAAATGCAATGCATGTCAAACATTCTTAATCAGTATTTTAGATGATACATCTATAAGAAGCAAAAAGAAAATACATGTTTATGGAGATAAAACGACATTGAATTTGATCTCTCATGTAAGCAGCACCAAAATTAAGCATATTTTGTCTAGTGATTAGAGAGAGAGGGATTTGTTTTGGGGAAGAAAATATGGTGGAAATCTTTCAGAAATGATTTTGAAGGAGGGTCGACTTTGAAGTTTAGTTTTCAAAACATGGGTTAAAATTATAATTTGTTTAAATATAATATGACATGTGTCATGTTATCAGCATGAATACTGTTTATTAACTCTGATGTAGTGTATAACATTATACATATAAGAATCTCTTCATGTATCTTTTAATTAATTAATTTCATTCAAAGCTAAAATTAACAATACTATATAATTTTCTGTTAACTCCAAATCGCCACCTTAATTTGACTGTAAAAGTCCAATTTAACCTTTTTTGTTTTTGTTTTACTCCATGTCTTAACCTTCTTGGCCTCTTCTTAGTTTGTCTCCATCTGCGTGAAAATTGAAAACTGCGTTGCAAACTTGGACGGCTACCGGGTGGGATCCACTGCTTTGGGGTTTGGTCCACCTAGACTGTTACTAAAGCTTTGGACCCACGTACATCCACGGTGGATCCCGCTAAGTTGCCGTATAGTTCTGTCCTTTGCCGATAGAGATTATATTTGGACAGTAATTGATATAATTAAGTAAAAAATTATAAAAACATATATAATTTAAAATATATATTAAAAAAACAAAATTAAATTTTTTTATAAAAAAATAATTAGGGGTAGTTTTGAACCACCATAGTGATGTCTAAACCATCACCGAGTGGTGGATTAGCTATCCTCAAGTGTCTAAAGGTGGTTAAGCTACCATCAGGAGGTGGATCAATTGCCCCTAAAATTGATGGGAGTGTTCGAGCCAACACCAATAGCGATTAATTTGAACCACCCCAAAAACTGCTCAAGAGTGGTTGAGCCACCCCCAATAGCTACTTGGGGTGTTGGTGAATTGACCACCTCAGTGGGGGTGTTATGTAATTTTATAATTCTTCAAATTGTTCGTTAATTCTTAAAAAAAAATTGATGATTTAATTAATATTTTAATAATTTATTTTAATTTTTTTTATTGTGAAACAAATTAATTTTAAAAGGATATTCAACCTTAAAGAAAATATTATAGGATGGTACACTAACCTTGAAATAGTCTTTATTTTCTGTCCTAATCAAATCTGTACGTGCATGCAATTATTTATTTATGACATATAGATATCATAATTAAACGTGGAAGAGATGAAAGATTCGAGAAAGAAAAAAAAAAGAGTCAGATCATTTGTGCTCAACAATACGTAACTCTAAATAATTCATAGATGCCTTCTGTTCTGTCTTAGACGGCAAACCAAAGTCTAGTATAGGCAGTAGCTCAGCCGACTTTTTAGTTCATCTTCAGCAGTACTAAAAACTACATACATATTTTTGCAAACAACCAAACTGATCAAACATATTATTTAATTAGGTCTGGAAGTTGACGACAGATCGGTAAGTTTTTCCGGGCTGCCAGCCGGCAGGAATGACGTTGTTGGCGACGATGGTGCTGCCGGAGTTGAGCGAGGTTAGGCGGATGGAGAAAGGAGCCTTCAATGTTGAGCCAGCATCAAGTTTCCAAACTGCACCCCATGACTGCTGCATGGGAAGCCAAGAGACGGAGTCAATGGCCTGTTTGAGGTCGACTCCACCGAGGCTTCCATCTCCGTCTTCGTATTCGATTAGGGAGGCAAAATAGTTTGGATTGGAGCCAGCGTCCACGTGGAAGGCTACTGGCACACCAGGCCAGTTGCATTCCACTCTGAAATAAATAAATTTATATTAACATATAAAAAATAAATTAATATTAATTCATTCAGTATTAACAAAAATTTTTAAAAAAATTGTTTATTAATATATTTTAATTTTTAACTCAAACATCTATCAAAATCAAACACGACATTCTAACTTATCCATGACGCTTCAGCTTCTATACGATGATGCCCTTACTACATTAGCAACTCTTTACATTGCTCCTATAGGCTATTGCTTACACATAATTTTTTAATGGCAGGTTTAGATTGTTGCTTAGGATATAATTTGGTATGATATATTTTTTCTTATAATAAGGCCAACTACCAGGCCTTTTATCTTTAGAGGAAAGTTCACAAAGGATTCATAAACTATTATGTGATTAAAAGACCACCATAAATCTTAAAACTTTTCAATTTCACCCCAAACTTTCAAACTAATACAATCAACACTCATCTATCAGTTTTTGGACGTTATAAGTGATAAAATGACTTTTACATCTCTGAAACTTTCGTAAAATTTCAAATTTAAAAGTTTTTATAAAAAAGGGTGAAATTTGAAAAATAATTTGGTCCTTTTACTGGTTTTTATTAGGGTTTAAAGGCAAAAAATGATGGAGGGAGTCAATTGCATCAAATTTAAAGCTCAAGGTGAAATTTAGAGTTCTTAAAATTCAGGGGCCTTCTCAAAACGTTTAGTAGTTCATGAGTTTTAAGTGAAATTATCCTATATTTTTTTCATGACAAGGGCCAAGCTTAATATTTTGGTTTAGATATGTAAATTTTAACTATTTATATACTATAGTAAATAAAATTTTCAAAAGAGGAGAGCCATGACTAATGCCAGCCATCTCCTCCTTCCGTCTTAGGCTTTAGTCATTCGAGAAGAGATGATTAATTAAATGACAAAAAAAAAAGGAAAAAAAACAAACAAACAAAATGTTGAAAAAAGTGACATTGACAAGAAACTTAATTTAATTATTTGAAGTAAAGACATAGAAAAAATATATATATTTGAAGTAAAGAAGTGATAAATACAATAATTATATATATATAGTCAAAACATTTGAAATAGAAGACTTTAAAACCAGGAATAAAAGACTTTTGACAATAATGAAGAATTTTTATCACACTTAACCAAATGCATTATTTTCTTAATTTCCACCCACCCCACCCCTCCTCATACGCCATTAATTTACCTTCTATATTCAATCTCCAAAACTCCAGCATTGCGTAGTTGATCAGCTTTACCAGAAGCTGCCATGGCTCCAAAAGCTGTACCACTCAAATCAAAATGAGCAGATTCTGAGTTACACCCCGGACACTCGTCGGTGATCACTACAGTCACCGGGTTTCCCGAGCATGCTGCATTCCCTGTGCACCTCACCTGCATAGTCGTTGATGAACCAACAGGAAAACAAGCAGCAAATTAAAATCATCTCAATTGTATGGCAGTCATATAAAAGATTTTTATTTGATCGTCAATCCAACCCACATAGATGTCATGAGCTTTCCTTGTTTTTGTTACCTGATAACAAGCTCCACACCCTTTGCCTGATTCATATATAGAAGGGCCTCCAGCCGATATCATTGAAGAGAATGGGGCTTGCTCTACTGTAGTCCCATATCCACAAGCACCCCCTGCATGGACAAGACATGAAAATTGAGAAATATATATTTATTTATATTTTTCTGCAAATTTTGTATGAATATTTGGTAATAATTAATGTTTTTTCTGCATTACCATCACTCCCGGCACCTGTGGCGCTTCCATACCATGTTGCACCGGCGGGTGACCAACCAGAATTGGATGGAACATTAGTCTTTGAGACATTGAGAAGCTTGGGCTTGAAGCAAGAGCTTGGGTTGATCAGAAGAGAAACAAGAGATATGAGTGTAAACAGAGAGAAGGATTGTTGAAGAACAAGAGCCATTATATGTATATCGCAGAGTGGAAAGTTGTAGTTTTGGCTTGAATTAATGAGATGAATTGGTGAGCTAGTGGTATTTATAGAAGAAGAGCAGTGCTTGAGTTCAAAATACATCCTATTATAACATGCCACGTCTCAATTTGAGAAGATTTGAGCTTGAATTTTCTTAAGGTACAAGGCAACATTTTTTTATGTGTGAGAAATGGGGACGTTTCCATAATTCACGTATTCACCAGCATGGTAAAATACAAAGATATGGGCTATTCCTTATCATAGAAATTAGAATGCCATGACTTCAGCAATATATCATGCACGGATCATTTGGCTTAATTAAGGTTCATTGAATTGGGTAACAAAAAAACTTTGAAATTTCAACATATTAAATTCTAATATATATATTCATGGATGAAAATTTAATATTATATATATATATATATAGTGTGATAGCTCTTTGATTGATTGTCGTTAATTAGTCATCAACTTCTAAACCTTAATTCGTGAAACAAAATTAAAACCATTAGTGCTTTTACTTGGTAAAAACAACTTTCTTTTTTAAATGGAAATTTGATGTTGCTAAGGAAATCTGAGCCATACTGTGGCCATGTAGAGGTCAGTACTCTAAGGATATACTTGGATGGTGAAGAGAACAAAAAGTAGACATTCGCTAAAACGAAAGAGGGAAAAATGCAGAATCAGTTATAGTGGTTTACCTGATTTGTAGTAAATTTTCGATGGTATCAAAATGAACTTAGAGGTCCATGAGATATTACACTTAAAAAAACAATTTAGCTTTTATAGCCAAATTCCATCAACTAATATAACAAATTCCTTTAGTATGATACTAACTTAAATAAGACAAGTGTCACAGTTTTATTGGCTTTGACGTTTCTCGGTTTCAAAATCTGTCAAGTCAATGAACAAAATTTGACTGTAGAAACTATTTTTTTTTTTTGGGGCATATTTTAGGGACATCTGAGTTTATTTTGATGTTACAAGAAGTTAATTGTAAACTACGTAAACATTAGGAATTGATATTTCATTTTTTTCTAGATGAAAATGAGTGTATGAGATGATCATGAGAACCCAAAGGATTTCTTTGTAAAATTAAATTGTATTATTTCCTTATCAGAGAATATTATAATCTGGTCGTTTAATTATCTAAGAATCTCATTATCATGAGCTTTACATTACTTATATTGTACATTTATATGGCCTACAAATAATTTCATCTATAAGCTATACATTTTGACATGCATGTTTCTCTTGTAAATATGTCCTGCATATTTATTGTGATACTTATAAAATAACTTATGCTCTCATAACTCGAACTATATTGTTGTGTAGCATATGGCCACGAAAAAAAAAAAAACGTAAAAAGTCTGGAGTAATCATAATTCATATACTAATACACGGACTTCACCCTATAATCATATTTTATTGGCTTAGTTTAATTTCCACCATGATAGTCCAAGTCATATCTCGTAGCCTTTCTTTTCTTTAGACTCTAGAGTTTGTGCAATTAAACCGAAAGAGTTGGTCACGTTTTCCATGAACATTGCATCAACTAGAAAACGGTTTCCCACTAGGACAGTTATGCCATCTTGGCGGGACCCACATAAACTGTAAACCCACATGCTTCGTGGGTCCCATGATTCAATCCGCAGTGAGCTTCGACCGACCAAATTAGCTTTGTATTCGGGTCTTTGTTTTGTTTTTTTTTTTTTACAATCACCCCCTTTTCAAGGAGATACTTAATTACCTCATCAAAGATTTGCGGTCTTGATTGAAAGCGAAAGATAGATGTTCGTTGATGATGCCGTTAATGACGGTTATTAGCCGTTGAAAATCTCATTCCCTGCTTATCCAACGACAGGAAAACATCCATCTCGCACGTGGGAGTCCCACACACATTGTTGAAAAACAACGGCACGCAATATTTGCCAAGGATTGGGGTGTTTTTTCCTATGTATTTATATGCCTGCGAACGTACGTAGGCACTTAATCATAAGGTCCACCTTTATCCTTCACAAAAAAGGTTGACTTTTGATCTGAAGTAACAGGGAAGGACCATCAAACGGTGGACATTTTTTTTTATGGCTTTGTACATGATCATCACTTTCAATTTGGTGACTGATCGAAGGCTGCACATGGCCATCACTTTCGAAAAAAGAAAAAAGAAAAAGGAAATGGACAAATTGTTTGTAGGTAGGTGAAAGAGAATTTAGTGTTCTAATTCAACTGGAAATAGAAATTGACATTAATTCCTCTTCTAGATAGGAAATTTACACATATAATTAAACGGCATGACAATATATACTTAATTATTTATTTCAAGAATTTCATTTCATGGTTCAAATTAAAATTTATAAATCTAATTATGTATATGTTATCATGTCATCTAATATTTTAAATGACATAATACTATGTACATGTACATTTTTGGTGGGTTTTGCTAATTAATTATTATGGGGTGATTATGTTTCTTGTCATAAATTTACCTGATTGTAGGTAATTCCTTAAACAAAAATATAATTTGAAAACCTGAGTTAATGCAAATTTTTATGAAAAAGGATCATCTCCATTTCAAATTTTTATCGGATGGATTGAGAATTTTCACTCTTAATACAATAAAGCTATTCTCGTTGATAATAATAGTTGAGCAACACTGCCACATGACCTCAATAAAATGAAATGAAATAAGAGTATAGTATATAGTATTACTCGACATCAATTAAAGACACGCCGAAAGACGAGATTGATATATATATCCCATTATGGTTTGACTTATCTTATACCTGAAATTTACAGGTTTGGATTATATTAGATTTTGTGGGGCTAGATAATATTCATTACGTCTAATATGTCCTACTGTTTGAATTATAATTGTAAAGCACTAAAGCATATGCCATCCACGTTGTCCATTATTATTATTATTATTATTATTATTATTTGGATAGAATGGCGACATATTAACAACCTAGCTACAAGAATTTTGATAAAAGGAAGCCATATTTCTATAAGTGAAATTCGAAGAGGGGAAAAGAAAAGTGATTCTTCGAGTCGTTGCATTCCAGAATGACTAGAAATGCATGCTTTTTCACCAATCACAGCTGATTATTTTATATATTTTTATTTTTTCGTTTATTTATTTTTTCTTTTATCCTTTCCTAATCTCTTATGGAAAGTCTTCGAACAAGGGCTGTGAGCCTATATATATATATCATGGTCTTCTTACGACAAATATAATGGACATGATGATCAATTTTAGCCCGTTGGATCAATTTTGAAGTACATTGGTCGAATCTCAACAAATACAAAGCCCAATAGGAAGTTCTGTGGATGACACACGACCAAAAATAAAAACAGAAGAAAGTACCAAAATATACACGTACACACAATTACAGAGTGATGAATAACAAACATTTGAAAACTATAAGATAAACCATGCTAAATTGATAAAAGCAGTACAAGACATTTGAATATTTGACTTATAGCAGATAGCTGAGTGACTAGCGCAATTAGCATGGTGCCATAGTGGACACGATCATACGATATTGTTAACAGCGTAGGCCACCAATGGTCAGATGTAATATGGCTGTTTTATGATGACCGCTAGTTTGTGCGCATCGAAGTCTCAGTGTTGTACCAGAGGTTCTGCAGAGAACATACAAACCTATTGAGAGACTATATGGAGTTGAGGTAGGACAATATGTGTAGAATTTATCATCGTAACGCCCATGAAATTCAATTAATTAGTAATTGACTCCAAGGTTTGTCTCCTTACCTTGGCCTTCACAAAACAAGACTAGGATGTTCGTTGAGAAATACAATGAAAGGCTTTCAACCACATGAATGAGAAAGCAATAACTAAATACTACAATAACAACTAGAGTAACAATAAAACATCATAATATAAATAAATCATCAAATTGTGCTGGTCAAAGACCGATCATCAAAATAGAGATCATAAGATAATTGTTTGAAAATAAGATAACAAAATCAACACCTAAGTTTAAGAAATGCCGACATGATGACAATCTCAATCATCTCCACCCGAGTGGTTCTTCCATCATCCCACACGGATTTGGGTTAGATCGGGTCCATGTCTTTAAAAATGACTTGAATAAGATCTTGGGCCACCACCAACTGGCTATCTGTAGCCATCATATTTTATACTAGCTAAACCATGCAATTATATATAATGGAGGAAAAAAATATAAAAGGGTAAATATAAAGACTTAATGAATAAAAATGCACATAATATTTATGTCATTTAGCGATGAACTCTATTTAGTAAAGTATGCAACATTTTAAGTATGACACTTATCCATGAATAATGTATAGGTATAATACATAATATAATCATGTGAGTTAATGATAGTTTAATTGTATGATCTACCCACCTGATCAAGTCCAACCTTCAGTGGCCCACAATACTAATATGTACATCTTGTAGTGATCCCACCGTTAAGACTACATGGGTCACAAAACAATCATTGGATTTAAGACTCATATATCACACCAACACACACATTTGACCATTAACATGTATAGTAAGTCATTGCTGTTATGTAGCATACATCGGTGTACCATGTCATTCGATGCAATTAATTATGTCTGTATTTTACATGCATGCTATTACAAGTCTCATTGTCTCATTCTCCTATCCTTCCAAACTATTTCTAAGGCTACCAAAAAGGATTCTAGGACCTCCTATCTCAAAATAATGCTTCCATGCATAAAGAAACATCCAATAAAGATGAAACATTAAACCAACTTAAATAAAGATTAAAGAGAAACAACATAACTAGAAACTCAAAACTACAAACTAGGCTAATTATGAAAAGCACAACATAACAACTAAGAAACAAGTTAAGCTTAGAAGATTACCTCTTAAAACAAAACTTCCAAGAATTACCTCTCATTTTCCAAGAACTCACAAAATCACTCACACAAAGGTTCTAGAGGGTTTAGGGGCAAAAATGGGGAGTGAGGGTTGTGTTGTCTAAACGTTTGGACAAAATGGGCAAACGTTCAAAAAAACCCGATTGGGCAAACATTCGGGCTCGAGGCTGAACACTCAATAAGAATGTTTCAGGCAAAACTCCCATTTTGTCCAACGAGCTTCTAAGCAATTCTAAACTGGTTATAGGTTACAAAAGGATCTCTACATACTTTAGCCTAGAACAACCTTACCATGCAACAAGAAATATGCTAAATTATGAAACACTAAATCATGATAAAACCAAAGTTAAAACCAAGAAGGACATTAATTATAAGCTCAAAAAATTCAACCAAACCTGGGAATAAAATCTAAGCAGAGTAGTACGTAACTAAATAGAACATGAAGTTAGTCAAGAAGATTACATCTCTTTGGGCAAAATCTCTAAGAAAATCTTTGCTCCTCTCTCAATTAATTAACTTAAAGTAATTTATGCTAAATGGGACTTTTCTCAAAACTAAGGTATGTATACATGTATGTGTTAATTTAGTTTCAATAAACAAGTAACTAGGGATGATCAAATAATTACAATATATTATATCAATGCACCCATTCCAATGGTTTGAAATATTAGCTTGAACAGCAAGGTAAGCACTTTATATGGAACAGATCAAATTTAAATTATATGGAAAGACACTTTATATCATATACTGCTCAAAAGCCTACGTCTATAAAATAGAAAAATTACAAAAGGCAATAGAGTTTTGCAAACTATGAAAGGACATTTGAAGCAAATATAACAGGTTGACTTGACCATAGTAAGATACATGCCTCACTTTGGATGGAAAAAATGTCTTGATTCAACACTTAAGCGACACAAAATGTTATGTTGTACAACATTGCCTTCATGAAAATTTTATTTAAAGAAGAGCTGTTATAATAGCATCTTATGATCGTAAGATAAATCATAAGTGAGGTGCCTTTTTGACTTAATTAGAAAATAAAATATTGTCCCTTGGTTAGGTTTAGAAGCTTCAAATTGACTAATTCTTATATGAATATTGGCTTGAATAAAGTTCTATTGTAATTTTGTAATTTTTTTAAGAATGTTTGTTCTCTATATTCATCATTTCATAAACATAGGGGTTAATTGCTTTTTTAGTATATCAGTTGCACTTTTTTATTTTTACCCATAGGTTTACAAAATAGTCAAAATGGAAAAAGACAAAATCGATATCTTTGTTAGTTTCCATGAGAGAAAAAATTAACGATCTACCACGTGTTACTGCTAAAATATGCCACGTGTCCTAAATTTAAAATATGAGTTAAATACCTAATACTCCTTTGGGGTTTCACAATTTTATTTTTTCCCCCTTAGGGTATGATTTTTATCATAGGAGGTCCCTATAATTTTGATAAAGTACTAAATTGATCCTTCTATTAGTTGACTTAACGGACTTACATGTGGATGAATGAAAATATAACACTCAGCACAAATGGCTACGTCATCAGTGATGATGTGGCCACCTAATTTATTTTTTTAAAAAAAATTGGGGTACAACGCCTTAGGCACCAAGGGTGGCCTGCCACCCCAAACACCATTGGGGGTGGTTTTGACCACCCCCTTGGCTCCATGGGGGTGGTCGAGCCACCCCTTGGTGCCTAAGGAGCCACCCCAAATTTTGTCTTTTTTTTTTTTAAAAAAAAAATTTTTTTTTGATTTTTTTTATATAAAAAATTTAATTAGGTGGCGGCATCATCACTGATAATGTGGTCACTTGTGCTAAGTGTCAAATTTTCATTCGTCCATGTGTTAGTTCGTTAAGTCAAATAACGGTCAACTGACAGAAAGACCAATTTAGTCCTTTTATCAAAATCACAAAAACCTTTTGTGATAAAAATCAAACCCTAAGAGGAAAAAATAAAGTTGTGAAACCCCCAAAGGGGTATTAGGTATTTAATCATAAAAAATAAAGACAAATTTTTCCTCCAAACTGGGTTGGAGGAATTTACTCCAACCTAGTTTATAAAATGACATGTGTTTATTTTTTTAATAACATGTGAGATGCACATGAGTTTTTAATAAATTTATTCCAACTTTGTCCATACTATTAAAAAAACATGTGCATCTCACATGTTCAAGAGACACATGTTACTTTTATAGACTAGGAGAAAAACTTTGTCCAAAAAATAATAATACTTTTTTTTTAACAAAAAAAAAAAACTAAACCTAAAAAAAATAAAAAATAAAAATGCATGGTGGCCGGCCACCCCATTTTGGTCATTAGGGTTTGCAAAAATGGGTTCCATCTTTGAAACGTTTCTTATGCAATATTCTGAACCTCCGCAGAGAACCGGTCCCACGGCTGCATTTTGTCAAACACTTGGAAGACATTGTTTCGTTGTTCTTCTTGGTCAGATTTTGAGGAGCTTCGAGTTCCATTTTCAATGGTTTTGGTGTTTGGTAATTGTTGAGGTTAATGGCTCTCTAAGACAGGAGGGCGTTTCAAAGATTCAAGCTTTGCAATGCCTCTTCATCAAAGTTCTCCCACATGCTCATTGTCTCGGCCATTAGCGCTCACATGCACACACAGCGAGAGGAAGGGAGTCATAATGATTATTTTTTTTTTTTAAGGCACAAGGCATATTTTGGGAGTAACACGTGGTATATTGTTAATTTTCTCTCATGAAAATCAACATAGATATCAATTTTGCCTTTTCTCATAAGTCAAGTATCATTTTTTTGACTTTTTTGAAACCTAGGAGGACCAAAAAAAGAAAAGTGCAAACCAAGTACTAAAAAAGTACTTAACCCTAAGAATATATTGTTCTAACAAAACAATATCATAGATATAATGAGAAATTTCTTTCATTCAAAATTGATCTATGCTTTGTTTAATTCTTTAAATGTCATCATCGCAATTAGTTTTCAGATCTGGAACATATTCTAACGAATCATGTATTTGGTCCTGATCCATCACAATTTTTTCAATTAGATAGTGATTTCTTTGCTTTTTCATCTTCACTACAAGTACATTCCCAAACGCAACCTCCTTTGTTGTCTCTACCATCATTGACAATTCTTTCGTATGCCTAATAATTCATATGTAATCAATCAATGATTTACTCCTAGAAAAGAACCAAAGAGGGAAAAAAAAAAAAGAAAAAAAAAAGAGACAGACCGATGATCTAAGATCATTACTCTTAAGGTTTCTTGTAAACTAACCCTTAGAAAACGACTCAAGGTAATCGGAACAAATAAAAAATTAAAAAAAAAAAAAACCTTCACCTTGTAGATCGCCCGCTAACCGCTATAACCGCTAACCGTCTTAACCGCTAACCGCTAACCGTTATAACCGCCTAGTGGTTAGCGGTTAGCAGTTGTTGGGTTTAATAACCGTAATCGCTTAAATCGTAACCGCTTTTTATATAATATATTTTGATAATTATAATTATAATAATATTTATATATATAACTTAATCAATTTATCATTAATAATTAAATCACATTTTTGTTTTCAATAATTAAATCACAAATTGAGTATTAATAAATTATTACTATAATTTATATGATTATATCACATGATCAATTGATCATTAAATCATTTGATTATATAATAACAAATTATATATATATATATATATATATATATATATATAATATGACATAACTCATAAGTCATAAGTCTATAAGTTAATTATATGATTCATATTATTCATGTATAATGATAGTATGATACTTACAATTAAATTAAACAATATGTTACCTATAACCACAATTGAATCAAAGTATTATTAGATATTTTATACTTAGAAAACATATATCACATTATCTTAGATTCTTAGATCTAAGATAATTTTATTATATTAATATGAATTATGATTTGTGAGATAATATGATCATATAATTTAAGTATGAGTGTATGACCATTAAATCATTAGTAATTTAGTACTTAGGAGTTTGAGCATTATCATTAGATAATAAGTTCAATTAAAAAAAAATACTATAAGTAAATATGATAATAATTTAAATCATTAGTCATATGATCTAATTTAATGAGATCATATGATTATATAATATCAAAGACATAAGTTTGTAATTGAATAAAATATTTTTGAAACTGTATATATTTATATCTTCTAGCATTAATTTATTTTTATTTTTTCTATATATATATATATATTGTCTATTTTATATTATTAATAATAAGAATGAATTTCACATCAAAACGACGTCAGTTTTGAGAGAAAAAGGCATTAAGGGTTAGGATAGGAATTTTCATCTTATTCTCTTTTTCTTCCCTATCTCACTCACTCTGTTGGCCGTCCCTCTCTACAAACTCTACTTCTGAACCGTCTCTCTCTCGTTGCCTCTTTCTCTCTGACTCTCTCTATCTCGCAGTTTTAATGTTTTATTTGTATCATTAATGTTTTATTTGAACATTTTTTTATTTTTTTAATATGCTGTGTTGAACTTTTTTTTATATGTTTTATTGAGCTTTTTTTAATATTTTTTTATATGTTGTGTTGAACTTTGTTTTTATATGTTTTTTTTTTTTTTTTAAAGTTAACTGGTTATGAACTTATGATTTAATACTTAAAGATTTTTTTTTAAAAAAAAATTTAAAGTAGGTCAAATATTTTTTATTTTTCAATATGAGTTATTTTTATAGCAATTTGGCCCAAGAAGACACTAAAAATACAAAAAAAAAAAAAGAATGAAAGAAAAGAGAGTGAAAAATGCTATAGTGCTTAATAAAAGCAAAAAATGGCCAAAAAAGCCTAATTTTAAAAAAACGGTTATAGCGGGCGGTTAACTATTTTACTAACCGCTAACCATCAACTAGCTGCTAACCGCTATCCACTAACCGCCTAACGGATGCGGTTAGTGAAATTTAATAACCACTAAGACGGTTACGGTTAGCGGTTTTTGCCAATAACCGCTAACCGTAACCGCCTTTACACCCCTACGTACATCCACGGTGGATCCCGCTAAGTTGCCGTATGGTTCTGTCCTTTGCCGTATAGCTCTCTGTCCAAAGAAGTGTGTATATATATATAACTTATCTAGAAATATATATATATATATATATATATATATATAACTTCATTTTATATTTTTAATTATAACACGATTTGATAAGTCCTTAAACTTTAAAATTTTTCAATTTAAATTCTTAAACTTTCAATTGCAGTCAATTTAAACCCTCCTATAGATTTTAAATGTTAAAAATAAGACAATAACGTCTATAGCATTGACTTTTTATAAAATTTCAAATTTACCCTTAATTTCAAGGTTTCTCTAACTTTTTTTATTATAAAAAAAATATGAATATTTTGGTCTTTTTAGGTATTGCCGTTAGAAGTTAACGGATAAATGTGACGGAGTGATTCAAATTGACTGTGATTGAAAGTTCAGAATTTAAATTAAGAGGTTTTGAAGATTGAAGGGGGCTTATCGATCTTATGGTAATTCAAGGGTCTAAGAGCATATTTGAGATTGCGTTTGAGAAATATAGCTTTTAAATCAAAAAATACTTTTAAGCAAAAGCTTCATTTTTAAATTTTTGTCAAAAATCCGTTTTTGTCCTTTTGTAAGTACACTTTACCCCCAAGCAATCTCAAAGCAAAAGCTTCATTTTTAAAGCTAGCCCAAGGGTTTTTTTCTTAGGCGAAAAACAGTTTTCTATGTAATTTTATAATTCTTTCAATTGTTTGTTAATTCTTTAAAAAAAAAAAAACAAGAATATATTTATTTAATTAATATTTTAACAATGTCCTTTAACTTCTTTCTATTTTTATTACGAAACAAATTACCTTAAAGAAAATATTATAAGATGGTACTCAGTACATGGTACTTAGTAATCTTGTGAATATGAGGAACAGGCCTTCTTGGTAATTTTTTTTCTTAAAACATATTTTTATACCCAAATTTTCTATTAGCCCCTATAAAGAAACCAAAATTTCACATCATTAACACTTGAGCTCCTATAAAACTCACCCCAGCTCAAATTTTAGCCCCAAAATTAGAGTAAATTGAAAGAGATAGTGTTTTACACTACTTTTCACCTACTAGGCTATTACAAAATTTTTCTTTAATTTGTGCTTGTTCATCGCTGATTGTTACGACGTTGTGATTTGTGATGAAAATTCTCCTGTTTGAGTAGTGAGTCGTCTTTTGTAAGTTATAGCTTCATTATATTTTATTTTTTATTTTGATTTTATTTTTGTCCCTATTAAGATAAATTTATAGATCCGTCACCATACACGAATCTTCAAATTGTCTTTATTTTCTGTCCTAATTATGATAGATATCATAAACGTGGAAAAGATGAAAGATTGAGAAAGAAAAAAAAGAGTCAGATCATTTGTGCTAAACAATACGTAACTCTAAATATATAATTCATAGATAAGCTGGCTTTTTAATTCATCTTCAGCAGTACTAAAAACTACATATATTTTTGCAAACAACCAAACTGATCAAACATATGATTTACTTAGGTCTGGAAGTTGACGACAGATCGGTAAGTGTTTCCGGGCTGCCAGCCGGCCGGAATGACGTTAGCGACGATGGTGCTGCCGGAATCGAGCGAGGTTAGGCGGATGGAGAAAGGAGCCTGCAATGTTGTGCCAGCATCAAGCTTCCAAACTGCACCCCATGACTGCTGCATGGGAAGCCATGAGACCGAGTCAAGAGCCTGTTTGAGGTCGACTCCACCGAGGCTCCCATCTCCGTCTTCGTATTCAATTAGGGAGGCAAAATAATTTGGATTGGAGCCAGCGTCTACATGGAAGGCTATTGACACACCAGGCCAGTTGCACTCCACTCTGAAAGTGAAAGCCACAGATTTTGTTAAGATGGTTGAGAAATATATTAAGATACAAATTAAGTATGAATAAAAAATAAATTGAAATTGAAATTAATATTAATTCATTTAGTATTATCAAAAATAAAAATAAAACAATTATTATTTTTGTTAATATAGTCTAATTTTTAACTAAAACACCTATCAAAATAAAGCACGACATTCTAACGTAGCCATGACGCTTCAGCTTCTACGTTATTGACCTTTTATAATTTGAAACTCTTTTATTAGAAACTCTCTTATATTGCTCCTAGAGGCTCTTGCTCATGTATAATTTTTTAATGAGAAATTTGAGTTATTGCTCATGATAGATTTTGGTATAAAATAATTTTCTTATATATAATTAATGAGGCCAACCACCAAGCTTTTCTATTTTTTGGAAAAATTTCACAAAAAATTCCTAAACTACTATGCGATTTGAAAAGAATCAAAAGACCATACTAAATATTAAAACCTTTTAATTTCACTCCCAAACATTCAATTTAATGCAATATACCACATTTGCGGTTTTGGATGTTATAAATGATGAAATGATTTTTACTTTTGAAATTTTTATAAATTTCAAATATTCCCTTAATTTAATATTAAAAATAAATAAAAAACGAATATTGAAGAGTAATTTGGTCTTTTTAGTGGTTTTCATTAGGGTTTAATTAACGACAAAAATTGACAAGGGATCAATTGCATCAAATTAAAGTTGATCAATAAGTAAAATTGAGAGTTTTTAAAATTTGAGTGATTTTCTCAAAATGTGTAGTAGTACTTTGGGGTCCCAAGTGAAACTATCCCTGCTTATTTTTTTCAAGACAAGGTCCAAGATTAATTATTTTGGTTCAAATATGTAAATTTAGCTATTTATATACTATTATAAATAAAATTTTCAAAAGAGGGGAGAGCCATGGTTAATACCAGCCATCTCCTCCTTCTGTCTCTAGTTTTAGTCATTCGAGAAGATGATTAACGAAATGACAAAAAATAAATAAAAAAATGTTGAAAAAAGTGACAATGACAAGAAACTTAATTTAATTATATGAAGTACGTACTGAAGACTTGGAAAAATATATATATATATATTTGAAGTAAAGAAGTGATAAATACAGTAATTAATTATGCTGTCAAAACATTTGAAATAGAAGACTTTAAAACGAGGAATAAAAGAGTTTTGAGAATAATGAAGAATTTTTGTCGCACTTGATCACGTGCATTATTTTATTAATTTCCACCCACCCCATCCCTCCTCATACGCCATTAATTTACCTTCTATATTCAATCTCCAAAACTGCTGCATTGCGTAGTTGATCAGCTTTACCAGAAGCTGCCATGGCTCCAAAAGCTGTACCACTCAAATCAAAATGAGCAGATTCTGAGTTACACCCCGGACACTCGTCGGTGATCACTACAGTCACCGGGTTTCCCGAGCATGCTGCATTCCCTGTGCACCTCACCTGCATGATAGTTGATGAACCAGCAGGAGAATCAGCCGCAAATCACAATGAATCAAACCAACCCACATAGATGTCATGAGCTTTCCTTGTTTTTACCTGATAACAAGCTCCACACCCTTTGCCTGATACGTATAAAGAAGGGCCTCCAGCCGATATCATTGAAGAGAATGGGGCTTGCTCTACTGTAGTCCCATATCCACAAGCACCCCCTGTATGGACAAGACAAGAAAATTCAGAAATATATTTATTTATTTATATTTTCCGGCAAATTTTGTATGAGTATTTGGTAATCATTAATCTTTTTTAATTTCTGCATTACCATCACTCCCGGCACCTGTGGCGCTTCCATACCATGTTGCACCTGCGGGTGACCAATCAGAATTGGATGGAACATTACTCTTTGAGACATTCAGAAGCTTGGGCTTGAAGCAAGAACTTGGGTTGATCAGAAGAGAAACAAGAGATATGAGTGTAAACAGAGAGAAGGATTGTTGAAGAACAAGAGCCATTATATATATATCGCAGAGTGGGAAATTGTAGTTTTTGCTTGAATAAGATGATCAATTGGTGAGCTAGTGGTATTTATAGAAGAAGAGCAGTGCTTGAGTTCAAACTACATCCTATTATAACATGCCACGTGTCAATTTGAGAGGATTTGAGCTTGAATTTTCTTAAGGTACAAGGCAACATTTTTTTATAAGTGAGAAATGGCGACATTTCCTTAATTCACGTATTCACCAGCATGGTGCCGTATGGGAGGGTAAAATACAAAGATATGGGCTATTCCTTATCATAGAAATTAGAATGCCATGACTTCAGCAATATATCATGCACGGATCATTTGGCTTAATTAAGGTTCATTGAATTGGGTAACAAAAAAAACTTTGAAATTTCAACATATTAAATTCTAATATATATTCATGGATGAAAATTTAATATGACATATAGTGTGATAGCTCTTTGATTGATTGTTGTTTAGGGTTTAGCTCAATTGATTTTGTTATTGGGCTTATCCCCAAAGGGTCATACCATTTAAGGAAAGCATGTTATGTATAAGCACATCCATTTTTTCACACCCAAATTAATGATGTAGGACATCACAATTACTGGCCTCTTGAAACTTATTATTGGGTTTACCTCAAAAAATGTAATATCATTTAGAGAGAGTATACTCCAAACAATTGCATCTCATTTTCCACACTTGAGCAATGTGAGACATCACACTAGAATTTAAGACTAGGATGATGAAGAGAACAAAAGTTAAAATTCACTTAAATGAAAATGAGAGTGAATGAGATGATTGTGAGAATCTATAGGATTTCTATGTAAAATTAAATCGTATTATTTCCTTATCAGATAATATTATAGTCTGGTGGTTTAGTTATATAAGAATCTTATTATCATTAGCTTTACATTACTTATATTGTACATCTATGTGGCCAATAAATAAGTATTTTCACTATATTGTCTTTCTTTTTCTTTTTTCTTTTTTTAAGAAGAAAACATTTCAGTCACATTCATTCAAAGATAATACGAGCATAAAGTTTTTACAATACATAGAAAAAAGTTCTGAAACAACTATATATAGCCAAAGCTATGGGGTTACAAACGTCGAAGATAATGTCAAAGATACAACCATTTCAATTTCCAACAAAATCCGCTAACCCATGACTAATCTTCAGATATAACAACAAATCTGCTCCAGACATATTCATCCCAATGCATAGGTAGCTCTTATTTCTTGACTTGAGAGTAGAAAACCCCCATGCCAAAATTCTTCCTCCTTGACCTGAAAGAAAGATATAAATCTTATCTACAACCCAAAGGTTTTGACTATAAACAAATACCTCACAGATCAACAAGAGAACAAAGCCTTATTACAAGATACAAAACAACAAAAAATATAACATAACAAAGAAAAAACCAACAAAAATAGAAAAATACATGGAAAATAAAAGCAAAAACACCAAAAACCCAAAAAATAGGAGTACACTAGGCGGATGACGGCGGATGGAAGAAATGCTGATCACGTACTTGCTGGAAACCGGAGTTGGCCTTGAAAGTGATGAATAGGGCCAGTGAAACACGGTGGGGGGTGCAAGAGCAAACCCAACAATGGATGGTGGACAACAAAACAGTGCGGCATTTATAAATAAGTATTTTCACTGTATTGTCAAACAAGTTAATAAGATGATAATATAGCCTAGGCTAGCATAGGAAGGGTAGACATGTACTTTATTGCAGGATCACCTTAAATCTCCTTGTTTTTCTTTCTTCTTGCATTGGATCTCTCTCTCTTCTTTCTTTCTTTTCTTTTTTTTTTTCTTTTTTTTTTTTAAATACTTTAACATGGTATCAAAGTCATTTTTCCACAAATTCTTGGACAATGTTTGAAACATGCATCTGTATAACTTCCAGCAAAATCAGAATGATGTGGATACAAAAACGTTCAAACAATGTCAAACATCTTTACAATGATGCAGACCATTCCTACAATCCTCAAAAAATGTTCAAATGTTTTCTAGGTAGAAAGTGTAATTCGAGTTTTTAAGCGTAGCGGCTAGGGTTTTAGCTTAGAATTTTGGCTAGTATCTTCACAAGAAGCTCTTATATGAAAATTTAGCGATTGAGATAAGTAATCGCTCATAAGAACGCCAAAATAAGTTATCATCAAGCATAAATATTTTCATGTATAAACTATACATTTTGATATGCATGTTTCTCTTAAAAATATGTCCCGAGTGCCTGACATTTTATAAATGTTAATTTAAGAATATATTAATCGAGAATATTTATTGAGATATTTGTGAAATAACTCATGTTCTCATAACTCGAATTATATTGTTGTGTAGCATACGGTCATGAAAAAAAAAAGGTAAAAGTCTGAAGTAATCATAATTCATATACTAATAAACTGACTTAACCCTTAACCCCATAATTATATTTTATTAGCCAAGTTTAATTTCAACCATGACAGTCCAAACCATTTCTCCTACCCTTTCTTTTTCTTTAGACTCTAGAGTTTTTGTGCAATTAAACCAAGAATTGGTCACGTTTTAAATGAATTTTCATCTTGACGGGACCCACATCAACCGTAAACCCACATGCTTCGTGGGTCCCATAATTCAATCCGGAGTTTGGACCGACCAAATTAGCTTTGTTTTCGGGTCTCTGTTTTTTTAGAATCACCCATCAAAGATTTGCGGTCTTGATCGATTGAAAGCGAAACATACATGCATGTTCGGTTGATGATTCCCTTAATGACGGTTATTAGCCGTTGAAAATCTTATTCCCTGCTTATCCAACGGCAGAAAAACATCCATCTCGCACGTGGGAGTCCCACATTGTTGAAAGACAACAGCACCTAATAGTTGCCAAGGATTCGGGTTTTTCTTATGTATTCATATGCCTGGGAACGTACGGTACGTAGGCACTTAATTATAAGGTCGACCTTTTTCCTTCACAAAAAAACAAAAGAAGTTGACTTTTGATCTGAGGAAACAGGGAAGGACCATCCAACGGTGGACAATTTTTTTATGGCTTTATACATGGTCATCACTTTCATGGTGAAACGGAAGACGCACAGAGAAATCAAAATTCTCAATTTGGTGACTGAGGCTGCACATGGCCATCACTTTCACGGGAAGAAAAAAGAAAAAGGAAAAAGGAAATGGACAAATTGTTTGTAGGTGAAAGAGAATTAATTAGTGACAAAAAATGTTCATTGCATTAAACTTCTAATTCAACTAGAAATAGAAATTGACATTAATTAATTCCTCTTCTATATTGAAAATTTATAGATATAATGATGTATACGTTGCTGTCTAATTAATAATTTTAAATGGCATGGCATGATACGTACTCCATTTTAATTCCACATTTGATTTTCTCAGCCTCAATTTCTTGTAAGAATTTTCAACCATTTCAAGTTCATTTCATGTTTCAAATTAAAATTTCATGTTATCATGTCATTTAAAATTTTAAATGACATAGTACTATCTACACATACATTTTTGGTGGGTTTTGCTAATTAATAATTATGGCGTGATTATTTGTTTGTTCCTGGCATAAATTTACGTGATTATAGATAATTCATTAAGCAAAAATATAATTTGAAAACCTAAGTTAATGCAAATTTTTATGGAGAATGATCCTCTCCATTTCAAATTTTTATTGGATGAATTGAGAATTTTCACTCTTAATACAATAAAGTTATTCTCATTGATAATGATGATTAATCAACACTGCTACATGGCCCCAATAAAATGAAAATAAGATAAAAATATAATATATAGTATTACTCGATCGACATCAAATTAAAGGATCGTGCCGAAAGACGAGATTGATATCCCATTGTGGTTTGACTTATCATATTCCTGAAATTTACAGGTTTGGTTTATATTAGATTTTGTGGGGCTAGATAATATTCATTACGTCTAAATATGTCTTACTGTTTGAATTATAATTGTAAAGCATATGCGATCCACGTACGTTGTCCATTATTATTATTATTATTTGGATAGAATGGCGACATATTAACAACCTACAAGAATTTTGAAAATGGACCTTTGATAAGAATTTTTCACAAATCACAGCTGATTATTTTATTTAATTGTTTTTTTTCTTTTAATCTCTCACGCAAAGACTTCGAACAAGGGCTGGGAGCCTATATATGAAGCAGTCTATATATCATGGTCTTCTCTCCGACAAAGATAATGGACTTGATGATCAATTTCAGCCCGTTGGATCAATTTTGGAGTACATTAGTTGGATCTCAACAAATACAAAGCCCAATACGAAGATCTGTGGATGACACACGACCAAAATTAAAAACAGAAGAAAGTACCAAATTGTAGTGAATCCTCACTGCTCCAACTAATAGTTACCGAGAGATGAATTAGCTAAATGAATCACAATTTTACTGGATATGTCAAAACCTATTCATTAGACAAGTATATAATCTCTCGTTCTCTGACGATACTTGAGTATATGCTTACCACACCACATAGTAATAATGCAGGACTTGACTAATTCCTACTGACCATATGCCTGACTGTAAGACAAAAATATGGTCGATATAGTACATAGCATGTAATGCACGAAAGCCTTCATCAACTCTTCCTAGCATATACTTCCTAGAAAGAGGAAGTACGTAATAGAAAAACTTCTTGAAATATAAAGTAATAGCCTTTTGTCGTTAGCTTTCCAATGCTATTAAGCTTGTCTTTATTTGATGTCAAAATAAAACGATACTGTCATTTTACTTTGGTAAGGTCTTTTTTGAACAACATATACAAACTTAAGAGTCAAAAGACGGTTAGTAAAATTCACAAACCACCTCCGGTCCTCCGCTAATTGCCTAGGCAGTTAACCGTTAGGCGCTTAACCGGTAGGTTGGGATTCTAACATCAAAAAATGTTCTTGAAGAAAGGTGACCTTTAGGGGAGTACTCCTGAGAGCACCGTCAACATACAGGTTTGATGCTACTCTTGGAAGATGACTTCCCAAGAGCACCATGACACAGTATAGCAATCTGAAACAGTTCAATGGAGTTCCACCATTGAAGAGGAGCTAAGTCCATCTCCAAAGAAGCTAACAAAAGCAGTTTTCTCATGATATTAAATTCAATCACCATTGAATTTGAGAAATAAATACCAATATGATATTAAAGTCAAATTTTATTATGTTGGTGATTTTAAATGTAAAATTACATTTGAGATAACTCTAGGGGACTTTAGCCCTCCTTATATCATTACTCAATAGAAAAGGCTCTTCTTTTTATTTATTGCATAATAACCGAATTATTATGTATAATTTATGATATTTTAAAAGAAATAAATACCAAAATGATAAATCTCAACCATTTAATTTGATAACAATGGTTTAGATTTGAGAAAACTGCAACTTTGAATAACCTTAAAACTCTATGGGATCTTGATTTATATTGCTTTAAATATTAAAGAAAGACATATATACAGAGATAGTAGTTAGGAAACTTACCACATCAAAATCTAAAACTCAACGATTCTGCATATAAATGATATCTGAGGGGTTCGTGACGTGCTTATTATAACATTCCAAAAGACATCTAACAGTAAAAGCATTTTGATGATGTACGGCCTTAATTTTAGAATTTGGCTTGCAATTGTTTTTCGCGCAATGTTCAAGGATATGATAGTTTTCAAAACTCTTGGTATTACGGAAGCACTCTCCAAAAGCATAAGCTACACAAAATTTGTATACTTTGTCGGGAAATGGCCATGTGCTTTTATATCGAGCACACTCACCAATTGACCGAGTGTAAGCTAGGCACAAGTGCAATTCTCCAACATCAAGTTCAGAGGAATAATTAAGTAGGCAATATTGGAGGTGAAGATTGAGAGAATGATGTTGGGGCAAGGTCCTAATTGGCTTGCACAACAAAGAGAATAAGGATAAGCTATTTCATCATCACCAACATAAGTTTTCTGACACATTTCATAACCATCTTTCTTCTCACTTTAGAAACTTTCTTACTTTGATCGAGTTTAATTGAACATGTTAATTTAAGGCTTAAAAATTACATTTATATGCAAGTAAAGTGACTTGTCCCCAAGAAATAGCTCAATTGGTTAGGAATCACGCCTTATGAAGTGGAGGTCACTAATTCGAATCTCCCCTCCCCATCTTGTGTGGACATGTCAAAAAAAAAAAGTGAAGTGACTTTTGGTATCGCAAAAATTTTAGTGGTTCTTAATTAACTTAAAGTAATTTTATTTTTTGTTATAGAAAAAGGTTCAAAACAATACTTATGCTAAAATGTGACTTTTCTCAAAACTAAAGTATACATGTATGAGTTAATTTAGTTTTTCAATAAACAAGTAATGAGGGATGATCAAATAATTATAATAATATTACATCAATGCACCCGATCAAAAGGTTTGAAATATTAGCTAGAAAAGCAAGGTAAGCAAGTCATATAGGAATAGATCAAATTTGAATTATATGGAAAGACACTTTATATTCAAGATACTACTCAAAAGCCTACGTCTAAGATATAGAAAAATTACATAAGGCAATGGAGTGTTGCAAACAACGAAGAGACTTTTGAAGCAAATAGAATAGATCGACCTGATCATAGTAAGATACATGACTTAATTGGGATGGAAAAAATGTCTTGATTCAATGCTTAAGTGACACAAAATGTTATGCTGTACAACATTACCTTCATGAAAATTTTATTTGAAGGAGAGCTGTTATAAAATAGCATCTTATGATCGTAATTAAGAGAAATCATAAGCGAAGTGGCTTCTTGACATAATTAGAAAATGAAATATTGTCCCCTGGTTTTTAGATTTAGAAGCTTCCAATCGAGTAATTCTTATATGAATATTGGCTTTAAGAAATTTCTATGTTAATTTTTTTTAGGAATGCTTCTTCTATATTCATCATTTCATAAAAAATAAATAAATAAATAAAAAGAGCATATTGCTCTAATATAAAACAATATCATAGATAAAATGAAAAATTCATTTCATTCAAATTTGATCTATGCTTTGTTTAACTCTTTAAATGTCATCGTCCTAATTTGTTTCCAGATTTGCAACATATTTTGGCAAATCACATATGTGGCCATTGCTCGGTCCATCACAATTTTTTCAACTAAACAGTGATTTCCTTACTTTTCCATCTTCGCTACAAGTACATTCCCAAATGCAATCTCCTTCATTGCCTCTACCATCAATGACAATTCTTCTATATGCCTGATAATTCCTTTGCCATCGGTCAATGATTTCTCCCATAAAGAACCAGATAAAAAAATTTAAAAATAAAATAAAATAAAGACAGACTAGAGATCTAAGATCGTTACTCTTAAGGTTTCATGTAAACAAACCCTTAGAAAATGACTAAAGGAAATCGGAACCCAAAAAAAAAAAAAAACTTCACCTTATAGATCGTTGTTGGAAGCAAATCTAGAGAAAAGATAAACCGGAATTGGTGCAAGCTTTATTAGCAAACACACTCCCTCCTCCTAGAATAGTTCTATTGTGGCTAGTAGGGGTGCTCAAATGGTTATAACCGGTAGTTATTGGCAATAATTGCAACCGCAACCGCCTTGAGCCGTTATCAATTTTTAATAACTGCAACCGCTTAAGCAGTTAGCGATTATTTTATAACCGGCGGTTAACGGTTATTTAATTTAATAACCGATGGTTTTATAACCGCTTTTTTTATATGGGCTTTTGAGTTTGTTTAAGTGTTTTGGGCCTTTAATGGCCTATTTTTTAGGCTTATTTTAAGGTTTAAGGCCAAAATGTTCCAAAAAAGATATAGGAAAAAAATATGCTTTGAATAAGGTTTAGCCCAAAACATCACATACCATATTATATATTTCATATACATAATCATAAATAACCCAAATCCATTAATCCAAATACAAATGAAAAAATTAATATATTTTTTATTAATATAAAATATTTAATATATATTTATATTATTATATATAAATGAAGGCAATTAGCGGTTATAACCGTCTTATCCTACCCCATAAAAATGCTAGCTGCAACCGCCCTAAACAGTTAACGGTTTTTAATAACCGCCCACCAAAGTGGTTGTCGGTTAACAATTAGCGATTATAAGTGGTTTGTCGGGTGATTATAACCACCCTGTTTGAGCAGCCCTAGTGGCTAGGGTTTTTGAGAGATGGTTAGTTTTTAAAGAATGAAAATTGATTTTGTCTAAGTTTTGTTTTAATTGAGAGCTGTTTAAAAATTGCAGCTTTTGATAATGTGAGATAAATCATAAATTAAATGGGTAATTACCTTTTTCTCCCATCAACTATTACGCATTATCAATTTTCCTCTATGAATCGCCAATTTACTGCCTAACCATATCATACTACTATTTTCTTCCCAAAACCTCAATTTCATCAATCAAACTCGTTAAAAAATTTAAAATGACTCAAATACCCTAACTTTATAAAAAAAAATTAATTTTTATAATAAATAAATAAATAAATAACTCACCCAAAGGGGATGGCTGCCACCCCCTATTTTTTAAAAATTAATTTATAAATTTATATTTTTTGTTTGAATTTTTTATTTGAGAATATATTTGTGAGATTTAACCGCTAAACATTCAGTAGCTTATTTAATATTTTGTCATAAACATATATAATTTATAATGAAACTTTTATTCCTATTTT
This sequence comes from Carpinus viminea, assembly GCA_013348765.1. Lineage (NCBI taxonomy): Eukaryota > Viridiplantae > Streptophyta > Magnoliopsida > Fagales > Betulaceae > Carpinus > Carpinus viminea. The sequence continues at coordinate 11,586,149 of CP054668.1, forward strand.
GTAATTTATAAGGCAATCTATCATGTAACTATCTTCAAGTTTTAACAAATATTTTCAAATAATGGTTCGACATGTCACCTCTATCAACTCAACATTCAGTAGCTTAGTATGTATAAATTATAATAAATATTTAAAGAGAAAAAAATATATATCAATATGATAAAATCTCAACTATTTAATTTAAAAATAATGGTTTAGAATTGAGAAATATGCAAGTTAGAATAATCTAAAAAATGTAGAGGATCTTGATATGCATTGCTTCAATTAAAAGAAAGACATACAAAGATATTAGTTAGGAACTTCATATTTTTCGTTGGGAGATGGCCATATGCTTTTTAAACTAGCACAACGACCAACTGCTTCTGTAAGGCACCAGTACGGATGGGCTTGTTTCTCCATTTTTTTTTTAAAAAAAAAAACGTGTAATGGGCCAAGCCCATTTCAGATATCAATTTTTTTTTTAAAAAAAAAATTGCGTAGCAAGTGAAGAGCTTGTCTACATACAAATTATCTTCGTAGTTTACAAGGGGGTTTGTAATTAAGTTTACTTTGCCTCTACTTTGAATTTTTTATACTGAGTGAATTTTATGGGTTTTGTTGCCTGAAAGCGGTTGTAATTTAACATGTTCAAAGGATTTCCATTTTGTCACCAAAAATTCATTAGGTTAATTGTTGGGTGCTTGGATTTGTGATTTGGTGTTGAAATCCAGATCTGTATCAATGTTTTAATCAATTCAGACATCCTGAAGACAACGTAATCAGACAGAATTAGATTTTAAATCTCCAAATGATTTATGGAATCTCATAATTGAACATAAATTAGCCAGAAAACATTAATAAAGCTTGTGATTTGGTGAATCCTGATGGACATGGCAGCATATATAAACTATATGGAGAACAGGAAACATGATCTCCTTTGTGTTCCTAAACCAATTGGTATATTCTCGACATCATTTTTAAATAAATTTCATCCATCTTCTATAATGGAGTGGAGTGGCTTCATTACATGAAAAATGGCGATAAAATAAAATTAAAAAAATACAACCCTATTATTGCCTCTACTTTATGTTTTCTAAGAGTAAACAAAACTTACTTTTTTGTAGAATAAAATATTTCCTCCGTGGCCTACTTTTCCAGAGAAACTGTGGTGGCAAAAGAAGCCTATTTATATTTCTAATAAAGATAGAGAATTAAAAATATAATTGGAAGCGTAATTATAAAGAAGAAAAAAGTAAAGAGAGATTTAAGGTGTTTCAGTTTTAAAAACTTACGTTATTATTATTATTATTATTTTCATTGCACCAATGGAACTGGCCTTAGCACTTGCCCAACCATATGAGAATTATCTTTAAGAGTCTGTTTGAGATTGCGTTTGAAGAATCTAAAAGTATGTTTAACATTCAAAAAATCCATTTGAAAAAAAAAAAAAGTCGTTGGGTAAAAAATTTAAAAGGGCTTTAAGGGTCCAAAAAATCCAAAAATACTCAAAATACACTTTTGGCAAAAACTTAAAAATGAAACTTTTGCCAAAAAACGTTTTTTAACTTAAAAGCTCTATTTCTCAAACACAATCTCAAATAAGCTCTAAGGCAACAAAACACTACCACTATTGGTTCATTGATACTGTAAAAGTATTATTAAACAATTAAATTTACATATTTCTATTTGTTTAAACTTTTAATAAAAATAGTGATTTAACAAAGTTTTATCTATAAAGGCACTAGGGATGTGTCGAAGTATTGATTAAATGATTAATTTACTTCTTCCTATCAACTCAAGCTTTTAAAACAAGTGATAATTGTAACACAGTGTCAAATCTAATGATTGTACATTCAAACCTATTAAAAAATAAGTTTGATCCTACACAAGTAAATGGGAGTATTTTGATATGTTATAAAAGAAGAGATCCTCTGAATTCCAATTCTTGTGTTTGATCGAAATAGGTGAAGAGCGTAATTTGATGAACTATAATCATTATATGTTTTAACTTCATGATTGCACTTTGGTTATAACAATTTCACCTCAAAGGAGCCTAATCTAAGTGCTGACATTTGGTTGAAATCATAACGAGCTTCAACTTGTGTGTGAGAGAGAATTGGATTCGCAATAATTATTTGTTTGAATGGTTAGTAATATTAGTAGAAAATGTCTGTGATTTTAAGACTTATTTATTTGGATAAATGATTGGTCAATCTAAAATTTATTTGAACAGTGAATTCCATATAAAATTTCTTATACTACGTGTCGAAATTATTAACAATTCCAACATATATTGGTTGTGAATGAAATAAAATGGTTAGGAAAAAATGAAAGGTATCCTTGGCCATTTTGAAAGTGGTAGTAAACCATAATTACTCAAGACGATAAAGAGGACAAATTATGATGCCAATGCCTCCTATTCAAACTTATTTATTGGCTTTTCTTATGTCACAATTTCAAGATTCTTTCTTCTAAAAGACATTCTTTTTGTTTAAATATTTCTCAATCTCTTAATTTATCCACATTCTTTTTAAGATTATTATATCGTTATCCCAAAAGCTTCAAACCCCACCCCACCCCACTAAAAAAAAACTTGACCTAAATTCTTTGTAATAACTTAAGCCTAATATATAGAATATTTAATTTAAATAAAAGATATTCCCTTTCTTTTTCTATTTTCTGAATTAAAAAAAAATTAAATAAAAGATAAACTATCAAAATTTAAACTCAAAATTTTTGTTCTGACATTATATTAAATTATTTGTTATCACAAAAAATAATGAATATGAGCATTTAATTAATTAATCATCTAACAAAATGTTAAAATCACGACTTTTGTAGCCAAGTTGGATCAAAACTTATAAAAAAAAAAAAACAAATAAATAAATAGATAATTGAGAATTAATTTTTACTGTCACATTATCTAAATTATAAGGGAAACTTCACTTTATCTCCTGACTTTCACGCGATTTTACAAACCTTCCCCTCAAACTTTAAAATTTTTCATTTTGGATCTCTGAACTTTCAATTGTTCTTAATGTGGACCCTTTATCAGATTTTTAACATTACATAACGTTTATACCTCTGACTTCTATATAAAATTTTAACTTCTAAAACATTTTTTTATTTAAAACCAAAAAAACAAAAATTAGGAATATTTTTTTTGTATTTTAACGGCTAAAATTAACATAATAGTTCTAATTGAGAGCAATTCAAAGTTCAGGGGTCTAAAGTGAGAGATTTTAAAATTTAAGGGGAAGTTTGTAAAATTGCGTAAAAATTAAAGAGGCCAAAATAAAATTTTCCTTAAATTATATAATAATCTACCAATTTTAACTACTCTACTCAATATAACATTATATGAATATGCCCAAGGGCAAGATTTGCTTCCAAATGGCACGGCCGTGTGTGTTCAAGATGGACAGTTTGGACGGCTATTGTTCTTTCAGCCCAAAAACAAAATATAATAATGTTCGTTTGGCACCAAAGGAGCCGAATATTAATTTATAATTAATTTACGCTCCATAACAGTTGAAAGAAGAAAATTATAAAATAAGCATGTTTTTGCATGCCTTGTGGGTAAAAGGTTTGATTAAAGCATCCTAGCCGATGCTTTAAATAACTCATAATAATCAAATATATTTATTGTGAGTTATTTTATTCTTTTAGTATAGTAGTCAAAATATAATTTGTGCTATAATAAATTGTTTCGTATGAAAGTTTACTGAAGTAACTATTTTTTTAATCTTTTCTTTCTTCATTCTCTCTCACTTCGATCTCTCTCTTTCACATATGGAAGAGTACGTGTGTTGTAAAAAATAATAAAAAATTATTGAATAAATTGTTTCGTATGAAAGTTTACTGAAGTAACTATTTTTTTAATCTTTTCTTCCTTCATTCTCTCTCACTTCGATCTCTCTCTTTCACGTATGGAAGAGTACGTGTGTAGTAAAAAATAATAAAAAATTATTGAAAAAAAGTAAACGAAGTAAAAATAAAAAAATTGTATTTGCTCGGTTGCTATTTTAATTATTACCATTAGAGATGCTCTAAGCATGCTTTCAAGTTCATTTGGGTTCGCAATTTCATAAAATACGATTTAAAAATGTGCAATTTAAAAACGTGAACTTTCTAAAAACATAATCTCAAACGATTCATTTTTTATGATTTGATTTAAAATCATAATTTTTATCCATCAAATCGCAATGCATTCGAAGTGGGAAGGAGCAGGGAAAGACATGATTAAACACTAGAACTTTGTTTAAGAAAATAAAAAAATAGTTGAAGATTCCTCTCCTACCAACTTGTCCTCTCATTACTTCAACTCTCTTTCTGCCCACTTTCCTAATTCCCTTCCTTTAATTAAGCTGTCTTCTGTTGGCAATACATAATGACCTAGATCCTATGCCACATTGTAATGTGTTAATTATTCTATATATATAAAGCTTTTACTCATAATTAGTACAAGTGTAATGATCAAAGGGGGGGTCAATTCATGCAAATTAAATCTATATGCATTACATGCTGTACAAGTTGACCCTAGCTTTCTCTTTGATTATTTTGCAGCAAAAAAGAATTATTTTGTAAGAAATGCAGCCCGTGATTAATCTGTCCTGCAGGGCTTTTTTTATTAATCAAATGATGCTTGTTGGTGAAACAGAAACTTCTCCGTGATGGCAGGTGATCATCAACTTCTAGGGGTGGAGCCACGCATGTCACTAAGGCATCGTTTGGCAAGAGCTTATTACTATTCATCTAATAAATTTAATTCCAAACATTTTTATTTTTTACATCATATCAATCAATTTTAATATTATTCAAATAAATAAAATAATAATTTTTTTAAAAAAAAAACTTTTTTCATGCCAAATATTCTTATTTTCTGTCATTAATCAATTTTTGTTACGGTTCCTATCCACTAAATAGTAATTGTTAAATGCAAAACGGAACCCAAAGGTCAGGGTATATTAGCGATCAGTGAGGCTTCAATGGACCAAAAAGGGCAATGATCATCAAGACATCAACTGAAAAATTCAGCACCTACAAAAAAACCAATGGTGTTAATTATACTTAATTCCTTCTATTATCATTCATTTACACATTACTCATATTCACACTTAATTCCCTTCAACTACTAATCACTAACAAAAAAAATTATTTTATTAGTCGATCAGGTTAAATTTAACCAAAAAAAAAAATGCACACTTAAAATGCATGTGTTTATTTTTACTTAAAATTAAAAAAAATAAATCTCAAAAAAATAAAAAATAAAAACCAAAAACACCTAACCAATAAAAAAAATGAAAGCTTATAAAATAAACAAAAGATGGGTTGTCGAATCACACCCCAAATTCTTGGTCACCCTCAAGTCACAAGGGGCTTGCAAAAGCCTACACCAATAATGTTTTGGGTGGCCAAGCCAACTCCAAGTGTGTTTGAGGGGTGGCCGAGTAACCCCTGAATCACATGGCAGAGGTTGTTTCACCTCCATGTCGTTTAGGGGTGGCTTAGTTAATCCCTTTCAAGTTAATCATGGCTAAGGAGCGTTTTAGTGTTTTAGGTGGAGCGTCAAAGATATTCAAAAGTTTCCTTTTATGGTAGCTTTGGCCTTCAAAATTTTGACAGGAAGAACCTAAAGGAAGATGATCATCATGTCTCTCACATTAATTTGATATTCAAAATCCAAATTCAAATACATAACTAAATTAAGTGCAAATCCTCGTTAACCAAAAATAATTATTCTTTCTTTTTTTTTTCAATTACACTCAATGATAATTCACAGAGGAAATAACATAAGATTATAGGTCGTGGTACGGTATCAAACCATCACGGCTCTCTTTCTTAATGTGTTTTAGGAGGGTCTTTTTTATTATTATTATTATTATTATTATTATTTTTAGTTTAAAAATATGTTCTCAAGTGACATAAAGCAATTTTGTATTTTCGGTCAGTTGTTCATGTCTTTGTTATAATTTTGAAGAAATTTCATTTTAGACCTTAAATTCCTGCGTTTTGAAAAGAATCTCATAAATTTTAAAAACTCTCAATTTAATCCTAAACTTTTAATTTCAATCAATTTACCTTATTTGTCATATTTTAAACTTAAAAGTGATAAAATGATATTTATTCTCCTGACATTTTTATAAAATTTTAAATTTACCCTTTATTTTAATTTTAAAAAAAAAAAAAACAAAATTGAAGGATAATTTGGTATTTTTAGGCATTTTCATTAAAAGGTAACGGCTAAAACTAACGGAAATAGGTAAATTGATTGAAATTAAAAATTCATGAGTGTAAATTAAAAGTTTTTGAATTTTGTAAAAGTCTTTTCAAAATGGGAGATAGTTCAAGAGTTTAAAGTAGAATTTTCCTAAAATTTTTGTATTCTCATTTCTATAGCCAAGACATAGAAACCATAACTTGGGGCAAAATATTCCCCAAAAAAAAAGGAAAAATGTAATATATATATATATATATATATAAACCTTTTCTGCAAAAAAGAAGAAGTCACTATATTTCCCTTGTCTATATATCAAACCACAATAGTTTTACATTACTCAGACACTTTGTAGATCCTTAAAACACTTCCCAAGAAACAAAATTTACTTTTTACTGTACAAGAGAATTACCCACACCAACATGGTGGGTAAAATTCAGAGAGTAATAATCATAAAACTCCTAATTCAATCAAGTCTACAACATAACACGAGCAATCTGATTATACCCTCTTTCTTCTTTCCGCCTGCCTTTGATTTCTTCTGCACATCGTAAAGTCCTCTCTATATGGTAGCCTCCTCCAATGCTCACTTCTCTCTCTAAGTGGCAACAATAGCTCTCGAACACACTCACATTTACATGCAATTTGAAGCCCATCAAGAACAGAAATTCCAGCTCCAACTCGTTCAATTCTTCTGTCGTCAATCCCCCAACTCGTGCAAAGTATGAATTACGGTAATTCCTGGTCAAAAACAAGAGCGGGTGTTAGAATTAGAGAACATAAACACAACACAAAGTTCAGATTAAGATTAACAAATGTTTAAAAAAAACTCACATGTCCTCCACATATTTGGAAGCCACCATGATGGTTGTAATGAGAAGCCTATGAACATTCGTGGCACTGATCCGAAACCCTGCATTTCTCTGGCAAAACCGATCAATATAGACATAAGCAACGACATAAACCGACGGCCCGGCTCTGGTGTACCGGAAAATCCTCTCCAGATAGGACTGGATCGTCATGTCCGGCGTCTCGTGGCAGTCGAAAACCCGGGTTCTGATGGCCCATCTGCAGCTCTTGGCAATCCTCTCATTCCTGGCCATACTTCTCTCGATGAGGGAGGCAAGAACATTGATCACCAATGGGGTGTTTGAGTCTTCCTGGTACGAATAGGAAAAGACATCGGATCGGAGCTTTCTTGGGGATATTGTGAGGGAAGATGAAGCCATATTGGATTGAAGACGAAGGTTTGGAGAGGGAGAATGGGTTTTGTCGCTGAAGAAGAAGAAGGTGTCTAGAGAGGTTTATATAATACAAGAGAGAGTGAGAGGTGAGCGTACATAAAGAAAGAGGGAGATGACATTTTTTGGGGACATTTGGAACTTGGAAGGTGGGTGGAAGCCAAGATAATATCAAACTACAAGATACGTGTGCCTCCTCAATGTAAAGGCAAAGTACAAACCACCAGCTAAGCTTTATTCATTGTATAATGCAAAAACCCTCTCACTCTCACTCTCTCTCTCTTCTTAAAATTTGACTCGCCGACAGTGGGTTGAAGGGCATGGATGGAAGAATACTTTAATTCAAATGTGATGATTATAAGATTACTCAAATGTGATGATTATAAGACTACGTAAATTAGACTTTAATTTGACTCATTTAATTAAACGTATCAAGCTCATTAATCATAATTTTCATAATAAATTTATGGGTTGTGTTAAAAATTGTTAACCCTAAATGTTTTATATCGAATTCAAATCGTGTTAAAACATTAATATAATACTATATATGTCAACTCTAATCCAATCCATTTAAATAAACGGATCAAACTCATCAATCATATCTCGTTCATTGAAATGATATTTAGGACGTTTTTGGGTATACGTTTGCATGTCCAAGTGTATTTAACATTCAAAAAGTATGTTTAGTGAAAAAAGTACCTGTTTGGTAAAAAAATAATAATAAAAGCACTTTTAAAAGTTCAAAACATCAAAAAATGTTCAAAATACATTTTTGACAAATGATTAAAAATGATGATTTTGCAACAAAAAAAAAGGTTTTTTTTTTTTACTTAAAGCTTAATTTCTCAAACATGCTCTTAAGATTCTTTCAACTTTCTCAGGTGAGTTGGCATGTTCCATCTGTTAAAGTTTTAATTGAATAATTAAATTTATATATTTTTATTAGCTTAAACTCTTAAAATAAATGTTAGTTTGATATGGCATTAGAGACAGATGTCTTAGGTTTGAAACCGAACTTTATTACTTTACTCTTTATTTCAATTAAATATTATAAGTGTTGAGAAAATGTTAAAAATATTGATTAAAATGTTATCTTTTTTTATTAACTTAATTTTATATCAATTTTAAAATTTGTATAAAAAAATAGAGAGGTAGAAGACATAGGTAGGTGATTGGTCCCACAAAAGTGGAGGGCATTTAAAGATTGACTTTTGCCTCGAGATTTGTGTGAGATATGCCTCCAGGGTGAGGCCCGTTGTATGTACGAGTTGTAGGTACTACACGTGCGGGGGCTACACTCATCAGTATCATCGAATCTTGGTTTGCAACTTGCAGCACGTGCAAATGCTGCTCGTAGAAAATGGAAGCAAATTACTCCCATCATCAATGAAATCTATCCCAAGATTGAGTTTCCCCATCTCTCCGTGCTTTTTCCTTTCGGCCATTTAATTCTTTTGTCATCTCCCTCTGAGATGGATTGAGGTCTACAATTAAATTTTTTTTAAAAAATAAATAAACTAAATAAACGAGGAGTCATATCATCGTCGTTAGTCAACCTATGAGAGGGTGATTGATCATCTCAAGGTACGTGTTGGTTGAGCGTGAGATAAAGAACTATAGCAATTATCTATTCAGATTGATACATGTGAAAAGTCTTCATATATAAAATATATATGTTCGATCGAATAGATGATTAAAAGCAATTTAAACAATTAATTGTCAAAAATTACAATCGAATTGGCCACTCTAAAGAGTAGTTGAAGAGGCTGAATTCACTGAACCACCAGAAATCCATGATAACGACTCTTTAAGAATCATTTTGATTATTCTTACTCTCAATTATGATATTTGGCATTTTATATGCCTGCTCTGATGCTCAGCATTGAACAATAAGGTTCAGTCTGTCCCACAAAATGACATTCCACTTGAAACTGAAATTCTGTGGTAACATTTTAAAGAATTTTATAAACTTTACCCCTCAGTAATTTATTGAAAAATGACAAATTTGTAACTCTTTTACTATTTATTGACACGGGACATGACATTGACAGCATACATGTAATAGAAATGTCAAACACATTCTCGTGACCGACTAATTTAACATGATATCAGAAAAAAAAAAGTTTTGTGTTTGAACTACAACTTTACAATTTATCTCTAATTTCAATTAATATTTCACTTGTTATAGTTCATATATTAAAAAGAAGTTTGAACTCATACATAAAGAGAAATGTTAAAATATTGAGTCCCTTCTATCGGGATGTGGTGCAAAATCTCATTTTACAGTCTTCAATAAAAATTTGATAGATTAAATAAAAACATCAAATACAATAGAGATGAAAACACTGTATTTTTAATTCAAATCAATATTATGGACTTTTTCATTCATTCTAATCCAACACCTACCCCACACAACTCCAAGCCCCTATCACTAGAGTTTCTAAAACCAACCAAGACAGTGTCTAGTAGTTTTGTCAATGATTTTGTCAATAGGTATTTTGTCAAGATAATAAAAATTATTTAGTATAAATAATTATATTATTTTTTGGTGTTTTAAATTTAGATGTCTACTTCTTATTCAATTATGCAAAATACTCTGTTTACACCATGACATAATTTAAATTAGTGTTTAAAATATTAATTTACAATTTTCACTATAAAACCCGTACAACACGTGTATTTTTTGAATGATTTTAAAGAATAATTATTTTAAATTATTTGAAAGATCTAGATCTATTTTCACTATATCTTTCTTTTTCACTGAATTTACTTTCCATTTTTTTTATAGAGCTCAACTCAATGAGTACCGACAGCCGTACCGTAGCAGGAGATAATTTAGTCCTGGAAGAGAAAATGTAAAGTACCAAAATAATTTAAAAGTACGAATAGTAAATAAATTAATAACCAATTGATGTTTCAAAGCAGTTGGTCCACAAATAATATCCACGTACTCGATCAGAACTGTTGGCAGCCTCAATTATCTTTTACAATGATTGAGCTTCTTATTTTTTGTGTGTTCTATTTATATCACATACAATATTAGGAACCGACACTAAAGTGGTGCACCATATGGAAAGATAATATATAAAATAATAATAATAATAATAATAATAATATGTCGTGGATCCACTCACTTCATTTTTCAAATAGGCAGTGAGAAGCTAGCAGACAGAACACATTTTAGGTGAAGCCCATTCCTGAACTTTGGTCTGGTCATTTAGGAGAAGAATCCTTGTAGAAAAATGGAGGAAAAAATGTAAAATTTGTCTTCTTGGTTATAAGAATTTGTAATAAGCTTTTTATGCTTTAAAAAGTTACTTAAAATTCATGGTAATAAGTATAAATAACAAATAACAACCCCCAATTTGAAACTTTCATTTAAGATTTTGACAATTACTATCACCACATCATTCCCAAATCTTTCAGGTGGTTTAACTACCTCTTCTTGTCAATTTGGAGTTATTCAACCAATCTTGACCGTTTCGGTCAAAATTTCAAATAGAAATTTCGGGTGAAACGGAAATTATATGTCATTTATGCTCATCATCATGACAATAAATTTTAATAAAGTCAATTTTTAAACCCGAATTAAGTAACTTATTGTGAAGAGAAATACTACTAAGCATTTTCAAATGTATATCTCTCAACACTTTCTTTGTTCTTTTGCTATTTTTTATTTTTAAAATGTGGATGTGAGTGAGCCAGACAAACAAAAATGTTGGAAGATGGACACTTGTAAAAGTGTATTAGAATTTCCTTTCTAACTACGACAACCTATTCATTTGCTAATGTAGTTGTTAGGCGTGACTGCTAGTGGCTTGGAACCTTGAAAAATAGTAAGATAGTTAAGATAGTTAGTGGTGGAGTGCCGCACAGGAGGGGGAGGGTGATGGTTCCACCTCTGATGCTAAAGTCAATAACTTTTTATTTTATTTTATTTTTTTTACATATTTACATGAGAGGGGAGTAAGATTCAAACTAATAACTTTCGTTTTATTAGGCGCGATCTCAATCAATTAAACTACCTCTTGAAGACACTAAAGTCAATAACTAAGATCGGATATAACAACAAATTTAGGAGGTGTTGAGGATAAATCTTTATGAAAAATTAATGCAAAAACGTAATTAAAGTCTAAAACATAACTTCATAATGAATTCATAAAATAATTCTTCTCTCTTGTGCTCCTAGGCACTTATTTAAAATTAACTTTAACTTGTCATGATGACGTTACTTATTCTGCTCCCTCATCAAACTTGCTTTCTGACCTCCTACTGCGTCTCTCATCTTTACCTGAAAATATAAAAACAAAACCAATGACAATAAATATATATATATATATATATATATATATATATCTCCAATAAGCAATATTCGCTAATCAATTTAAAATCGGTTGGTAAAAACATTTTATTTTAAAATGTTCTAGTGAAAACATTTACTTGACATTGAATAAACAAACTTTTGAAATTCTTCTTTGTAAAATTGGACTCAAGAAAAACATCCTTATAAAAGTTTGTCTTTGTATGAAAATAAGCTTAGGATTTAATTTCAATTTTTTTATTTAAATAATTGCCAAAAGTATCTTGTTTGGAATTTTCTAAAATATTAAAACAGTTTCTTCTAGAAAATTTGCTTATTAACCCTATTTTATCTTAGAAACTTCTAAAAATTTAACTCTTAAGAAAAAGGTCCTTTTTAATTGGAGATTCACCAAGATTAGCCCATTAGACCATCTACTAACTAGTTTTTTTTAAAAAATTTAAAGCCTACAAATACTTAATTGGGCATTTGGGCTTAACTACATGCATAGCTAGTTTGGGCCCAATTACCTAAAAACGCCAAATTTTAAAAAATTTCAATTTCATTACTTGAATTTTCAATTTGATGCAATTTACTCCCTCCAACAATTTTTGTCGTTAAAACCTAACAAAAACTCCTAAAAAGACCAATTTACACTAAGATATATATATATATATATATATATATTTTTAAAGGCTCACTGTAAAATTAAAGAAATTAATCACATTAATAACATGTAATCCATTTAGCTAGATTAATATAATCTAATCTAAGGTTAAAACTTACATTAGACAAAGGGAGAGACATAATTTGGAGTACCTAGGAATAATGTCGACATTGCATACCTTAAGAGTTAAACTTGGCGTGATGCAGAAGATCCAGGCTAGCACACGGAGAAGATACAATCTTTTGTACGAATTATAATGATTTTAGTCAAACCTCCAGGAAATATACTCTCCACAAAACATTCTGTATAACAAATCCATCGTCGTATTTTTAGGTCGACAACATCATATGAAGGAGGTGGAAGGGGAGGAAGAGAGGAATATGGCGAAGGTGTAGAGGAATGGAGAGCAATACGAGGGTTTCTGGCTCTTGCTGTTGCTAGCAAAACCATTGTTAAACTTATCATCATCACCATGAGTTTCCTTATACCACTTGCATCCATTGCTCCTCTCTTGATATTGGGATTAATCGACAATTTATAGGTCTTCAGATAGTGCTCAATGGAACCAGTCAGAGCAAGTAATGCTGTTTCGTAAACTATTATACGACTGTCATATAATTAATTGAGTTTTACTGACACATCATAGAGTTGTATGTCAATCTTATATAGTAATCTACTAAAACAAGTATAGTTTACTAGAATATTATTTAGTAAACTATTATACGATTGCTATACGTACAATTGAAATGACATGGCAGTGAAAATCTGCTATTAATTTTTAGTTTTTTAACAAGTGCTGATCCAATTATTATTTTCGATTGTGACATCATCCGGTTGTATTACAGTAATATAACAGTCTACTAAATAACATTACTTTTGAACAAAAGTGACTTTTCATTGAGGACGTGTTTAGCAATGACTTGTCACTTTTCATTGGTGGCTTTGATTTTTTAAGTTGTGATCCCCACAACGAATTAGAGAAAACGTAGTATCCAATTGTCACATTATACAAGGTTTATTAAAAGGAAACATTAATTCTAAGACGAAGGGACAATTCATGAATTCTTGAAAATAATGAGAGGCCAATTAACGAGTGTCTTATTAAATATTGCCACTCAAATTACGTAATTTTTTATTATTATTTTCCATTACCTTTCTCCATATATAATCTCATATGAGTCCAAGGAAATAAATCACACTACATTTCTTTGGTCCAATGATTAGTCGATATATCAACTAATAGGTTTGAAACTTCATAAATGAACGTCACTACACTTCAATCTTCCACTAAAAATATTTGGGTGTAGATTAAAGTAAAAATTCCCTCTTTATATGTTAAAATACTTGCTATAAATTATTAAACTCATTATTTATTATCAACTTAAATATTTGGAATAACCATGTTTTTACCGTGATTCTAAAGTTTATGCAACATTTTAATCAAATATTCTCTGTATTTTCTAGTTCCACGTTTGGAATGGAGTATTTAATTTTCGGAATAGGACCCACCCATTTTAGTTAGTTATATGTTCTTTGTTTATTATTATTATTTAAAATATTTTTTCTGGTCACCAGCTATATATTTACTTAAAGCTAAATATTAAATAATATGTGTGATAAAATATTTATTGACAAAATGATTAGCAAATGTAATATGAATAATAGTGTTAAAGTATAAATAATGTCCTTTTCTTTGTTATTATTATTTACTAGAAGCAAAATTAGTGAATGAAAACTTCAAAGTTTAAAACGCTCATTACCTCAAATGCGGATAACGATAATATCCGCATTAACCACGTGAATGCAGATGTAGATATCAAAAAATAGTATCCGCATTTTCGCCCCAACCTGATAGGATGCCAGTTCCACGTTTGTTTTAAACAGTTGGATGGGACCCAGAAAGATCATCATCTTTGCTGACCCTGAGTGGAGCCCAGCCCATCATGATGTTGAGACTTGAGAAGCGCTCACACCGGTGGAATTAGAAATGTTCCATTTTAACGTGTAAGTCGGGTTGTGGCATCGGACCTCAAAAAACCCAATTCAAAGCCCAGTGAAAAGATCCAGGCAAACGATTTTGGGATTGGACCTTTTATTTCCAAATCCATGGCCCAATTCACGAATCCAATAATGGCACAAGCCCAAAATCTTGTGCCCAAGACCTTCATGGGCTTCATCCATGTGGCAAATTTAAGTACTTTCTTTCAAATCGATGAATAACGAAAGTATAAGCTTCTTTTGTTTTACCAAAGTAACCTTATCAATCTTATCAATCGTGATTGTCTAATTATTTATCGATATCAAATGAGTAATTTTAGAAGTCATTTTTGTGTCACTCTAAATATAAGATAGCTTTTAAAATTATTATTTAATTAAAATTTAATAATAATCAATCATGCTCAATTGTGATTTTAGAAACCACATCATTCTTGGAATAACACAATAGCAACTTCTAGCATTACACGGTTTCAAATAGAAAGCATGATCCTCTCTCTAGTTCAAATGAACTTGAGAGTATTCAATTAATTATACTTTAAAGGGTATTTTGTCTTTAACCTTTTTAGGGGACAAAAAAATACCCCACTATAACTAATTGAATATTCTCTCGTTTAAATGAAATAGAGATGATCCTAATTCTTTAAATAAACCCTTCTATCAACTTATTGTCCAATTAATTAATTGCATATCATGTCATATCAATCAATTAATGTTGCGTAATTCTCGTTTGACACCTCATGTGCGTATTGTATGAGACAATTTAAAAAAAAAGAATCTTTTTATTTATGATATGTTTGCAATTTAAAGTAATTGTACCACATGGCACACAACGAAAGGCCATGATATTAATTGATTGGGCAAACATAGCGTGCCCATTAATTAATTGGACGATAAATTGATGAATAGATCTATTTAAAACCAAAGAAAAACACTTAAGGATCTAATTATTAAAATCCCATGAAAACCTAAGGACTAAATTTGATTCTTCCTCTATATATATTGTCATAAAAAGGTGAAGTAATATTCATATGCCACATAGGATTTATCCTAAAGCCCCAAATGTATCCTCTGATTGGCTGATTCAAAACAAACAAAAAAACAAAAAAAAACCTCTCAACCTCTAGATGTCTTCGAATGTTTTCTAAAGGAATGGACCTAAAAGAATTTCGTTTTCTTTTTCTTTTCGTCTTTCTGAAAAGGACCAACTAGATAGGGATAATTATATGGTCCTAATAAGGCACTTATTAGTGGTCCAACACTTACGAATAAGGAGGTCATTTTCTCTCCTCTACTATAGAGCTTAAAAGAACACTCAAAATATTGCTTTGTGGCAATAGTTTAACACATGCATGTCAATATCTCATATATATCTAGTATCTCCCATGATTATTGCTCCATTGAACAAATATTTTTGTTGTGGTCACTTTTGCTGAAAAAAATATTCTTCCTGGCTATGGTGCAATCTTAATGCGCAGGCATATTCCAAGCAAGAAGAATGGACTAGGGGCCTTTAGCCTTTAGGTATACATATAGGCAGAATCATTACTTTTTAGAGCATTATATGTTTGAAATTGCACAAAAGTAGAGTTTTTAAAGTCAAAAGATTAATTTTAATTTTTTTTAAAAAAAAATTGTGCATTTTTGTTATTTTTAGATTAAAAAAATGTTACATGCTTACGTAACGTGTTGAAAACTAAAAGATTGATATGGTAGGATTTTCTAGGAATCCTAGACTTCCTAATAGGATTTTTGAGGAATCCTAAACCTCCTTGGTTGAGCAATCAGAGGAGCTCGTGACTCTACAAACATAAAGTTTGAATAAATTCTTGATTGATCTTTATTCATAAATAATGCAATATTTAAAGACAATAGAAAATAGAGTCTCACATGAGATAGGACTTCTATTTGAATCAAAAGATAAAACATATAAATCTAATCCTACCCAAAGATAAAAGAGATAAACATAATGTTGCACAAATTTAATTGTACTCACCAATTGCACAAGTCAATTGTAATATAGCAGGCGTGCAAGTGGAATCGAACCCACAGAGAATCGTGTTTGTCAAAAACCAATTTTAAAGTGCTTAAATTAAACTTATCTTAACCTAGTCCCAATATCGAACACGTGGCGTGCATTAAAATAAACTAAATTAAAATGCAATAAAATAAAGAAATAAAAAATAACTAAAGTCCCTAATCCACCTCACAATAAATTAATTAATATATAAACATGCTTAGCTCATATTCAAGAACATTTATGCTACAAGGCATACTACGGCGTTAACACATTGTTCATATTTCCATCTAAATGAGAATAATATGAACTAAACATGAATATATATTTAAATATATAGTTAATTAAACATCCGCTATCTATTAAAAGCAATGCATGTTCTAGTGTCACGCTAGTTCATGCATATCTATGCAAATCCTATTGTGCCTATTGAAATAATCAAAACGTACGCCCATTTGACAAAAGACAAAACATGAAAGGTCTAGGTCCAAAGGATCCAATGTGAAAGTGATTTAACACTAACTACAATGGATAAATGGACGTAGCCCTAACGATGAAATGTATCCATCGGACTAAACGCTATGACCAAACAAATGCGGCACAATCGATGCAACTTTGTCACGAAATTAAACCGAAACGAACTAGCATGGCAAATAATAAACGGATTAAACATAAAACTAACTATGAAAGCATTTAAGTAAATCTAAAGTGAAGGGAATAGGAGACTAAATAAAGATAAAATAAAACATAAATTAAAATAAACAATAAAATGACGTTTAGAGTGTTTAATAGTGAAGAACAGGGAGGACTTAGGCCCAAAGGGGCGCCTCAATCGCTTCAAATGTGAAAATGAAATGAAAACATAAGGTCCTATTTATAGGTTGGCGGAGAGTGCGTCAACGCACTACTGCGCTTATTTGTGGTCGAACGCAGGCGGTGCTCGATCGCAAATAACTGCTAGGCGGTTAGGCGAGTCAAAAAGCGTCGTCAACGCAGCACTGCGTTTCGAATCTGAATAATCGCTAGGGCCGATCTGGGCATGCATTTGACCCTGCTCATGCGGCGACCGTGGATGCGTTGACGCGCACTTCGCGCGCTCGAACGCACACTTGGCGAATCGACTTCTTCACTTGGTGCATTTTGCCTTTTGCTAGCCATGTTTTAATGCAATGTCCTGCACAACACAAAATACTAAAACACTAAAAATAATTAGATATTAACAATGTTAAAGGCCTAACGAATATAAATTAAGGGGTCCAAATAAGCACTTTTAGGCACCGATCACATAACCTAAGAGTCTTTCACACTCAACAATATTAAAATAATAAAACAACTAAAAAACATAAATAACCTAATAGATAATACTTCATAACAGACTCATTACCTAACAATGACTGCACATAACATTCCATCCCTCTTTGAATCGAACTTGTCCTCAAGGTCGTAGAAATATTCACTCATTTTTTTTCTTTTATTTCTAATGAGCCAATCGAAAAAACAATGTTAGCATCGTATTTCGTGCAAAAGCCGCATACCCCACACCACTACCACAACGTCAAAACTTAGCCATTATCTATTAGGTTATTTATTTTATTAATGTTTTTTAAGTTGTTTTATTATTTTAATATTGTTGAGTGTGAAAAACTCTTAAGTTATGTTTATCTTTTTTATCTTTGGGTAGGATTAGATTTATATGTTTTATCTTTTGATTCAAATAGAAGTCTTATCTCATGTGAGACTCTATTTTCTATTGTCTTTAAATATTGCATTATTTATGAATAAAGATCAGTCAAGAATTTATTCAAACTTTATGTTTGTAGAGTCACGAGCTCCTCTGATTGCTCAACCAAAAGGTTTAGGATTCCTCGAAAATCCTATTAAGAGGTCTAGGATTCCTCGAAAATCCTACCATATCTATCTTTTTTATTTAGTTTTCAACATGTTACATAAGCACGTAACAAAAAAGTTAAATAAGTACTTTTAGAATTTTTTACCAAACATGTCACCTTTTTATTTGACACAGCTTTTTAAGTATTAATAGTATTTTTTTACCTTTGCTAGCCCAATCTCAAATAGACTATATTAGAATCAGTAAAAATCTAAGTTAAAAGGATTTATATTATAAAAAGTATTAAATTTGGGAGGGCTTTAAACTTCTTTTTATTATTGTACAACTATGATGAATAATATGGAATAAAAAAGAATGGAGTGCAGCTGCTATACGGATGGGGCAAAAAGGGGGCTTTTTTGCCCTCCATTCACATGCTGACACCTCACCATTTCAAGAAAAATAAAATGAGAACAAAACACCCAGTTTTTTTTCTTCTTCTCCCTCACCTCACGCACACACCTGGTTTCTTTCTTTTTCTTTTTCTTTTTTTCTTCTTCTTCTCCAGTTCTCCCTCACCTCTCCAGTGACGGCACTCACCATCTCTGGCGACGTTCTTTATTTCCGGCCAAACCCAATCCGAAAACACACACCCAACCTCAAAAATCGATTCTAATATTTCAAAACTTGATTCTAATGCCTCAAAAATCGTTTTTAGATTCAAAACTAAGACCTAGATTTTGAAAGTTAACCCTATAGGGGTTCGGGATTCGCTGGAGAATATGAACGTGGGTCACGCCGGACCCACGAGGTACCATGGTGGGTGGGCGTGGGTCGGAATGGTGGCGAGGTGGGTGGGCGTCATCGGCCATGGTTGGGTGGGCGTCGCTGGCCAGCCTTCTTCCTTCTTCGTTTTCCTTCTCTTTTTTTCTTTGGCTGACCGAATCTAGTGTTTTTTTTTTATACAAGTTTTTTGCAATTTTTTTTTTTAGTTGAGGTGTCTTGCTCCTATTGGTGGGCGTAAACTTGGTCATTTACGCCATGACCGAATTGAAGATAAACTCAAAAGAATGTCAATCACAGATTTACGTGGTTCGACAAGCTGGTGCCTACGCCTACAAGAGATTGCAGCTACATTTTACGGTTAGTAATGATTTAGGGTTACAACGTAACATACTTACACGAAAATCCTAATTGAACGGACGTATACATAGCTTCGCTCCGTCTACTCGGCCAACTACTAGTATTCTAGTATTACTCTCTATACCTGAGAGAATATATAAGTCACTAGTTTCAACAATTTTTATGGGTGGGAGTAGTTCCACCCTAAGGTATACAACTGGTTTTGTGAAAGAGCGTTAGTAACAATTAGGTTTTATGTATTGGCTCATTCTAGTGATCAAAACATGGGATGTAACCAGTTTTCATCTCAGAAAAAGAAACTGTTGAGTATACACATATATATGAGTGAAAATTCATTAAGCCCTCCCTACATTGGAAACATATCAAAAGAATGAGTAATTAATATAGCATAATTTGACCTATTTTAAAGCCAAAAATTTACATTTACTTTTTCGATTTATGCTTAGTTTTCCTGTAGAATTAAATATTCACCAATATGAAATGTGAAAATTGAAATTGTGGAGACTTTCTTTTTTCTTTTTTTAAATACCCAGTATTGGTATTTTAGATATTAAGTAAATTTTTCCACCTCATCCTGAAAAAGAAAGGCCTAAATATCAAAAGCTTTTTATTTTGTTCTGTCATCCTCATCCCAACAGCACAAGAATTTAATGTAAGATATGGACACACATATAAGGCTTTCTAAGGGTGCCTTTAGCTGGTTTTAGGTGGTCCAATTTGTTACTTAAGACTGTTTTAATTCAGATTTTCTAGGTATTGCATAGCATGTAATCTTTTCTTTTCTTTTTATAGTACAGGTATACTGCTTCCTGAATTAGGGATGACTCCGCTTTTTTCAGGTCAACAAATTTGTTAGTTTTATTACCATGTATTGCATGGAGTGTACATAATAAATTTTCTCTAGACCGTTCGTTTTAAATGAACAGTCCAGATCATGCCAACAATTCAAAAAAAAAAAAAAAAGAGAGTTCGATAGTTTTGGCGCCCAACAGGACGTTTTGGGGTGACCGTCAACCCATCGACCCCACGTAAACCCCGACTCACTTTATTTCCTTTTTTATTTTGTTTTTTATTAACGCTGGCACACTATGAATCATTCATTTAAAATAAACAGTCCCAAAAAAAAAAAGGACTGCAGCCTAGCCGGCTTATATGCACTAGTACCCTGGTAATATGTGAATCCCGACAGTCCTATCCAGTCCATTTGCATCAGCAATTGAGAAAGATGGCACTGTTTGAAGAAAAGAATCTGATAAAGAGGATTATGATCGTTTGGAAATTGGCCAAAAGGACAAGATTCCTGAAGGAGGCAAAGATCCTTGATTTTCAACGTAATGCATGTGGTGATCTCATACTCCAAGCGTTTCCTTTCCTCTCCAATCATTTACACTTGCTCTTGTTGTATCTCTTTCTTTCATAGCCATCACCTTCATCTACACTACTTCGCACGCCCCAATCCACATTGATGGACACTACACTGCTGCTTGTAAACGTACGTATGTTGGGGTCCCATTGAGAAAAAAGGAGATCGAACAAGTCCTTTTTCACACAAATATTTGTATCTAATGAAGAAGATGAAAAAGAAACAGAGGTGAAACGATAGAAGGGAAAAAGAGGGTTCAATTATTGCTTTTTATTTGTATGGTTCCATTGACTGAATATCATGTTAATTAAGCCATGGAGTTTGTAGTGCTATTATAG
The DNA here is from genome assembly GCA_013348765.1 of Carpinus viminea. Lineage (NCBI taxonomy): Eukaryota > Viridiplantae > Streptophyta > Magnoliopsida > Fagales > Betulaceae > Carpinus > Carpinus viminea. Next base: position 11,607,237 of record CP054668.1, read on the forward strand.
CCAATGATTGGGATTTTTCGGTAATTTTTTTTTGCTCAAATCGTTAGTAATTTAGACAATACAATCTAAGAGAGTTCATACGGATCTACTTGCCAAAATTAATTTTGAATCGTCTGACCACTTAATCGGACAAGTAAACTCTTTCATTCATTCTTCCATTGACCGAACATCATGCTAAACCATGGAGTTTGTAGTGCTATTATAGTCAAGGTTGCGTGGGATTTTCGTTAATTTTTTGCTCAAATTGTTAGCAATTAATACAATAATTTTGGATTGTTCGGCCACTGTATACTCTTTTCTTCACATATATTGTTTAAATGAATAGCAAATTGTTCAAAAAATTGTTGAAAATCTTTACCTTTAGAGTGAAAACCCTAAAAAGCATGGACTTTATGGTGTAACCAATAGAAAAGCCTAAACGGAGAAAAAGTTGGATTAAAATAAAGTTTTAAAGTTAAAAAACAAAAGTTTTATTTTTAAGTTAGAATTGTAGAATATTTGATTAATATGAAAATATATATATTTCGTATAATACATTTTTTATTTGAATAATAATAAAAAAATTTGTTGTTATGGTTTACAAAATAAGAATATTTGAATTCATTTTGAGATAAATATTAAATGGTGTGAGATGTTTGGTCATGTTCGGTCCATTCCTTCGGCAAAGAAACCCTAATTCTTACCGCAAGAAAAAATTGAGCATGCCCCATCAAATCAGACTCTGACATCAGGAACGTGCTTTTCTGACATGCCCTCCAACAGGGTTTTGAACTTAAATGTATGATACTTTGAATCTTAGTTTTCTTATCCAAAAACTGTATTCCTGTTTGTTAACATCTCCTGGAAAGTTTTACTGGCTGTCGTATCAATTGTTCATCATTCATAGATTACAATCCATATTAGATTTGACTACAAGATCTACAAAAAAAAAAATATTAATAATAATAATAAAATCATGCTCACGTATATATATTCTACCGATCGTACTACTTCTACAGATTCTCCTATCAATTATGTTGTATAAACAGAATCATAATCCATTTCACGTTTGACCAACAAGAAAAAGAATTAAGCTCTTATTTGACAACGTACGTTCTACAAGAAATATTCCCATGCGTAAAATATTTGTAATAATTGTAATTCCATGATTTTTGTCCAATTATGTATACATGATTCTTCCTTTCGATCATACCTACTTTATTCTACGTGTCAGGATTTTAAATATATTTTCATATTTTCAAAATATTGATATTCTTCACATTCATTTTATATTGACTAGCGTTACGTGTTTAAAGTAACTTTTCTTTTATTTTTAATGACGTGAATAGCATTTGAGCGGGAAATCATTAGTAATCTCTTCCCATTTTTTCTCAGCAATCAAATGGATAATGGAACCAAGACAATTCATTCATAATGCAATGAGCCTACCTTATCTGCACTCCATTTTTACAAGAAAGGCTAAAATATTGGCTTTTGTCTTGTAGTTGTGTAAAGGGCTAAAGTCAATTCATCTATTATGGCGGCAATGTATGTGGATCCCTCATGACAGATATATGTGCCGAACCTTTAATACACTTGACAGAAAACAGCATCCAATCATTTATATGTTCATCTTTAGGCAAACATTGCATGTTAGATGTCTTCCATGAGCATCTAATAAGAAAATTGTGGGACAGGAGAGAACTGCTGATATATGGCTTGATAGAAATTATACGTTTGAGTGCATGGTGAAGTGATAATCATGTAATTGACCATATTTGATTGATTACAAACACTAAAAGAGGATTTTGTATGTTCAACGCAAATAATAGAAGCAAAAAATTCGCTATAACTTACAAATATTCAGTATAATGAGATCCTCCAAAGCGATGCTTTCGACAAATGTTTAGGGTTTTTACACTCACGTTGTAGTTCATATGAGTGTCATGTGACACAACATTGGGTTTTCAAGTGTAATTAAGAGTGAGAAATTTGTGAGACAAGAGAGAGTTGATATATAGATTGATAGAAATTATACATTTGAGTGCATGGTAAAGTGATGATAATGTAATTGACCATATTTGAATGATTACAAGCATTAAAAGAGGATTTTGTATGTTCATTGCAAATAGTAGAAGTAAAACTTACAAATATTTGGTATAATGAGGTACTCCGAAGCAATGCTTTCGACAAATGTTTAGGGTTTTCACACTCACGTTGTAGTTCATATGAGTGTCATGTGGCACAACATTGGGTTTTCTAGTGTCGTTAGGAGTAATACAGCTTTTGTTACAAGTTCTCTACGGAACGTGACACTTGCCGTGTTAGCCGGTGATGGTTCAAATGGAATTGAGCGGTCATTGCCACCAAGAAAGAGCAAAAGGGAAGTAAAAAAATGAAGATACATCTTTCATTCAAAAATACAAACGCAGCACGGAGATCCCAGATTAATTAGTTGAAAGGCAAAAGAGATTATTGTACACCAAATGCGCCAACTATTCACTAACTGGTTACCCCCGAAAAAGGGCACCATTTTTCTCTATTTCCTTCTCTGTTGGAGCTACTATACACTAACGGTACTCGCAATATATAGAAACACCACCTTTTGTACGCCCTTGCAGCAACACAAAACTGTATCAACTGCATGCACCCAACTTTTGATTTTTCTCCCTAGGTAAGCATTGCAAGCAACAACGCCTGCATACCAGAAAGCTTAGCCCTTAGAATTAGAAGGTGGTGGTTGATGCTGCTGCTGCTGCTGCTGCTGGTACATGGCAGCCATCCTGCTGTAAGCATCCATGGTCATTGGCTGCAATAAACTTTGTATTACTCACTTTATTTTCAGCCTCACGGATCATCAGGCTCTTGTACTAACAAAATCTCTAAAATACAGACACATTGTAAAAAAAAAGAAGAAGAATCTATCAAATATTATCAGATCATCAGAAAGCAGAAGTAATGGCACCAAACTAACTGGTTTAGCAACTGTTGGAATTTACAAAGAAAAGTTTGTGTACTTGCATGCTTCCAAGGGATGGGGCTTCCTCATGATACTATCCAAGGGTTTAACTTAAAGAAATAAGAGGTACAGTATCTTTTACCATTACTATTTCAACTGTGTCAATAACTATAAGCTACATATAATTGCTTATTTTTTGTCATGATCTAAAATAGTAAACACAGCTGTTGATGCAAAAGATTAAATATGATTTGACTCATTTAATGACCTGATGGCAATGAGTAAGCAACAATTGACTCAGTCCTTGTAGTTCCAATAAAACCAACTTGGTGCTTTTTAATCATTGCAAGAAAAGCCAAAGAAAAAAGGAAACAAAAACAAAAAAACTCCCCAAAATCAATAATTTAATGAACAAGTGAATGGTATCTAGCGAAATTGTCAACTGAAACTGAATGTGCATACCTGTGATTGGCATGCAAGGAATGCGGACAAGGGGTCTGGCATTACCGCTGCCGAGGTGGCAGCTTGTAACCGGTCACCGCCGGAGCCATCCCAGGAGGCAATGGGCATGAAGGCAGTAGGGTGAAGAACAGGCGAGATGCCAGCGATGTTGGGGCGGTTGATGGTGTTGATGTCCATGCCCATACCAAGTCCGATGCCCATGCCCATCCCCATGCCTAGTGGAGCCATCATGGACATCGGAAGTTGTTGCATGGCCATTGGCATCATCATTGGTTGCATGTTCATTCTGCTCATCATATTGACTTGAGCTTGCAATTGCTTTAGATATTCAATTACTTCATCAAGCATCGACGCCTTATCAGTCTGCAATAAATCAAGAAAGTATGAAGAATGAATACCAATCAGTGCGGGTGCTCTAAAACTATTTAGTAGTGTCTCTCATAAAGTTCGTGGCTTGGAATGAAATTAATGTCGAATTTTGCAATGCAAGAAAGTATGCAGAGTCAATGCACATATATCCTCTAAATCTAGCTATATAGCATCAACAAACTTGTAAAAAAACTAGCGTCTACGACAAACGTCTGATTCGTAAGCTTTTTAAAAGGGTGCTCTTTACTTTACAATTGTGATGTGACATAAAGATAAAAGTAATTTTGAGCGTTTTATGTTTCGATCAATTGTTTGTTAATGCTTTTGTTTTCTTGCTAAAACTGTCATAAAAAAGTGCGTCAAACGAACTCATACTTCTCTCTCTGCATTATCGTTTTCCAAATTCCAATGCTTTTATGTACCTAAATTTTCTAGGCAGAAGCCACAAGTACATATATAGTAGGACTTCTTATAAGATATAGGTGAGATAGAGAAAAGAAACCTGACCCCCATATGCAGAAACCTGTCTAATTAACCCCAAGCTAGCTTGAGAGAGCCTGCAAGATTCAGCACCCGACATATTTGACCTTGTTACTTTAAAGATGTGTACCACATAAAAAGTGACAATACCCTCTCTCTCTCTCTCTCTCTCTCCACAAAAAGTTTTTGGAAATTTAGACTAATAACGTGGAAATGAGTGATTTCAGACAAACATAATTAGGGCCTACCAATTGAAGGATTTGTTTTGGAGCAAGTCGTTGTCTCCACACCTAACAGCTTTCTGTCAAATTGTCCCCCATAGCATGCAACTAGGTGCATGTGTGGACTAGGATCGTCGGATTCAGTCCCACAATTCCCACAGCCATTTGTATGCAAAATAAGCTAGGACCACATCTATTGCATTCACTGTCACCCATCTAATCTTAAATCTTTCAAGTTATGAGTAGTATCTTAAAGTCTGAAAATTAGAAGACTAACCTCATCTCTAGCTGTTTTTCTTTTTCTTTTTCTTTTTTGAGATTTTTTATTTCTTTATTTTTTATTTTTTTATCAACGGTTAATTTAGTGATATAATTTGAGTGCTATTAGGGATAATAAAGCTTTTACTATAAGTTTCTTACAAATTAATGTGATAGTTTACATGGTACTTACCAACAAAAGGTAAGTAGCCTCTAATAGACAAAACAAAACCTTAAAGAAAATCTACCTAACATGGTAAGAAAAATCATTGGCTCGTTTGGAAATACTATTTAAAACAACTTTTTACTTTTTAGCCAAAGAAAGGAACCAAAAAAATATTAACAAACAATTCAACACACAAAATACTTAAAAGCAACTTTCACCTTTACATCATGTAACAAGCGAAAAGCCAAAAAAAAAAAAAAAAAAAGCTCGTTTGGCAACACTCTTTAGAACAAGCTTTTTGCTTTTTAGCCTAAGAAAGAAAAAAAAAAACACATTAACAAACAATTCAACACACAAAATACTCAAAAACAATTTTTACCTTTACATCACGTCACAACTAAAGAGCGGAAAATAAATTTAAAAAATAAAAAACCATTAAAAAGCATTACCAAACGAGCCAACCGTCCATAAATGAAATTTCTAGAACAAGATCCATCATGTTACGGATGCCATCCCATGAAAAAAATCATTCCTCATTATTATCCAGGGGCCCACTGATCATCCGCCGACTGCATATTAAATGGAGATGGTAACATGGAGGAGCAAATTTCTAGTAGTTTGACATTTTTGTCTCACAATTTAAACCCTAAACAAAGACTGTAATAAAAATAAAAATAAATTAAAAATAAAAACAAAAACTAAAAACTAAAAGATAAAAACTAAAAACAAAAATAGAAACATTACGATAGCTCACCCATAAGTAGGCCTGAAAAAATTTAAAAAAAATAAAGAAACAAAAAAAAAGGGCCAAAACAAATAATTGTGAAAGCACTAGTAAAGAAAAAGAAAACACGAGAGTTGAGACAGAAATGGCCAAATATGGAACTGCATACCTTACTCGAATTGGGGACCAGCTTCTGCAGTGTCTTCATTCTTTGATTTATTTTATCTCTCCTTTTCTGAAACAAAAATAGATTAAAAATCATTTTTAAATTGAATACAGTCCACAATCCTCCCCTGATTCTTGGAGAATCCCGTCTCTAATAAAAGTGACATGTATCCCATCCCTTAAATTCTCACATGGTAAGTGACAGTAGAAACTGGGTTGGAAGAAAATTCCTCTAAATCCGGTTTATAGAAAAATCACCGGATCTATCCCAATTTCAATGATAATTTTAAAAATCATGAGAAACAAAACAAATTCAATGCAAAATTAATGTCAGAGAGAGAGTGAGAGAGAGCAGAACAGAGCATACACGTTCAGACTGGTTATGAATGGCAGCAGCCCTACTCCTTTTGGTAGAAACAGAGGATTTTCCATTGCCCTTCTTTTTGTCCTCATCGCCTGCCTCCCTCTGCACAAATTGTACACCATGGACCATAAAAGAGCAAAAACAAATAATCAGTCAAATAAATAAATAATAAACCATAAAAAGAGTGGAAGACAATTAAAAGTAACTACAAAAAACAATATAAGTCATGAAATCTCATTTACTTATTCATAGATTAAGTATTTTAGATAAGATAATTATATACAAGCTACGTTAATTATTTAATAAATTTTTATATAATTAAGTCGGTTCAAACAAAAGTAAAATCATTAGCAGAACAAGCTTGATGCTCTTGCCTGAGGTGGGCTATGGCAAACGGAGTCATGGTCATCGGTGGTGGTGGTGGCCTTTGTGCAGGGCTTGCCGGCGGAGCTGGTGTGTTCCGGGGAGCCAAGCGACGTGGAAGTAATCCCAATACCGAGGTCCATATCACACGTGTCAAGCGTTACATGCTGACTATCCATCCCGCACGTGGCGCTCCCAGTGGCGCTCTGGTCTCTGCTGCTCCACTCCGCAGGAACACGCGCCTCCGCCGCGCGTCTCCCCGCCAAGACCACGTCCACGTCTTTCTCCTTCGTCCCCCCACCACCACCATCAGCAGCTCCGCTGCAGGACCCGACACGTGTAGAGCACCCGACCACGCACGTGCCGAGCCCCTCCATGACCTGCCCCTGCCCCTGCCCTTGCCCCTGGTCAACGTCGGAGGTCCTGTTGGAACAGGGCACGAGCGCGTCCATAGTCATAGTATTAGAGGCGGCAGCGGCTGCATCCTGGTGGCGGTTGTCGAACCACGGAACCAAGTCTTCGGCGCCGGCTCCGTCGAAAGGCTTCCGGTTGGGAGACGGCAATCTAGTGGCTTGGTTCACAATGGATTCCAAAGTTCCGCTGGCGCGCGGCTTCTCCCAAGTACTGTACTTGGATGCAGAGGTGTTGCAGGTGGTGGACTTTACCGGCACACGTGGCGGTCCTAAGCCGTGCATAGCTAGCTGGCCGTTCTCCCATGTCAGCTCCGCAACTTCATAGTCCAGCGGCTCCAGCCTGTGTTATCATACAAAAGAAATGATTCAGAATTACCTCCCGCCGCCATATTTTGCCAAACGACAATATATACATACATATATATATGGAGAGAGAGAGAGAGAGAGAGAGAGAGAAAGGGAGTACATGGGGACGTCAGGAGGGGTGGTATTGGAGTGAGAACGAAGGGAAAGCCTGGCAGTGCTGGGATTGTCGTCGAAATCCCAGCTGGGAACACACTGGCTCATTTTGTAAGGAGGAGTTGCCGGAGGCAACGGGTGTTCTGGGGAGGAAGGAGTAAAGGGTATTTCTCTTCTTCGCTTATGTTTTAGCCTTGAATCAGATTTCATGTGTTTGAGGGAGAGAGAGAGAGAGGGGGAGAGAGAGAGAGAGAGAGGAGAGATTCTAGTCCACAGGTACAGAATACAGAAAAAGTTTCATATTATTTATGGAGAGGGAGAGAGAGAGAGAGAGAGAGAGCTCTGGCTATCTGCAGCAAGACTTTGACTACAGTCTCAGCTTATGCTTTATGCCTTTTATCCATAAAAACATATAGATTTATGAAAAATAAATAATAAAAAATAGTAAACAAAAAGGTTGTGGGCTGTGAGTGTGAAGTATCTTTGCAAATTGCACGCAGGAGTGAAGTGCGTTTTTTCTTTCTAGGAAATTTAAAAAATAAAAAATAAACTTTCTTCTCAAACTGGTTCACTTGTCAATTGTCAGCCCCATCTTTTATCGAGGCGTAGGTTCTCCTCGTGGAATCAGGCGAAGGAGTAGCTCAAAACGTGTTTAAATTGCTAATTTATTTATTTATTTAAGTACTTTTATTTTTTGTTTGAAAATCTTTTCTCATTTAGTATAGAGGGATTTGTTAGAAGTTTTTTTTTTAGTGTTCTTCTCATATTTTTTTAGTCTTACATATAATATTATTTAAAAAAAAATAAAATTATAATACCATTTTTTGTCAATAGATTAATTATTATAAATTAATATTTAGATTATAATATTTTAAAACTTATTTTTGAATTCAAAATTAAAACCTAAGGGTGGAAGGTTAACCATTTAAGAATGGTATTACCTAAAATAGATTTGATCATCTTAAATTTAGTGCTAATACCTCAATTTTGATACTAATGCCTCAAATTTTAGGTTAATACCTAAAAAAATGGTGGTGAAGGCCACTACAATTTTGTTTTGTTTTAAATCATATTTTACATATAAGATTGAGAGAACGCCAAGAGAACACTACATAAAGAACCCTAACATTTTCCTAATATAAAAAGTAAAACTACTTTCTTTTGTTCTTTTTTATATATATATATAGAGTATTTTTATATTTGGATGGTATGTTAATCTTTTTTACTTTTTTATTTTTAATAACAAGTCTTTTTTTCGCTCATTTCATAAAAATATATCATGTTGATCTACCAGCACAATATCATAAATTCAATGAGTAATTTCATTCCACGTCACAGGTCATACAAGCCTAGAGAAGATGATGAAATTAAACTCAAACATATCTAATTATATGAAGAACAAGTTCATCTTTTAAGTATTTGAATGTCACCTTCCCAATTAGTCTTCAGATCCACTGCATATATTCCGGCAAATCATGTTCATGTATATTGTCCGATCCGTCAAAACATTTCAAACTAGACAATGATTTTCTCTCTTTTTTATCTCAGTTACAAAGCACATTTCTTCTACATGCATGATAATTCTTATGCCATCTGTCAATTATTTGCTCCCAAAAAAGAATTGGAGAGAAAAATGAAAGTCAGATTAGAGATCTAAGACCCATATTATGAGGATTTCACATAAATAAAACATTAAAAACAGACTAAAGGTAATCAAAAGTCAAAACCCCAAATAGCATAAAAAAAAAACTGGAAAATGCTAGGGGATATTATCGTAGGTTCTCTTGGCGTTCTTCCAGTCTTACGTAAAACATGATTTAAGAAAAAATAAAATTGTAGTAGCCTCCAATTGTAGGTTCTCCCATCTGTCAATTATTTGCTCCCAAAAAAGAATTGGGGAGAAAAATGAAAGTCAGATTAGAGATCTAAGACCCCTACTATGAGGATTTCACATAAATAAAACATTAAAAACAGACTAAAGGTAATCAAAAGTCAAAACCCAAATAGCATAAAAAAAACTGGAAAATGCTAGGGGTTCTTCCTGTAGGTTCTTTTGGCGTTCTTTCAGTCTTATGTAAAACATGATTTTAAAAAAAAAAAAAATTTGTAGTGGCCTTCATCACCGATTTTTTTATGCATTAGCACCAAATTTGAGACATTAGCATAAAAATTGAGGCATTAGCATCAAATTTGGGATGATCAAATATATTTTGGGTGATATCATTCCTAAAGGATTAACCTTCCACCATTAGGTTTTAATTTTGAATCCAAAAATAAGTTTTAAAGTATTAGAACTTAACTATTAACTCATAAAAATTAATCTGTTAGCAAAAAAATGATACTACAATTTTATTTTTTCTTAAATCATATTCTATGTAAGACTGGGAGAACGTCAGAAGAACATTACGGGGAGAACCCTTAGCAAACCCCAAAAAAAACTTCACCCCATATTTTGCTGTAAAAAAAAATTAAAAAAAATTAGAAATAAGACAAACTCTTCACTTTGTTTTCTGAAGAAGAAAATAGTTGGGGAGGATTCTTCCCTCCTCCTAGAATGATTACCCTTGTTTTTTTTTTTTTTTTATTTGTGTTAAATTTGTTCTTGAGAAATAAAGAAAGAAATAAATACTTATTTTGCTATACAAAGAAAAAAGTATATTTAAAGTTGTTATGTCTATGTATGTCTTCTTTTATTTTCAGAAACAACAAATGTCTTTCCATTTTGCTTTTTTTCAAAAATTTCATCGAAAAAATGCGAAAGATATTTTGAAAAAGTTATCATAATCATGTCCTACATTTATCTTAAATCGGTGAAAGAGTTATAGAAGGGAAAATATCATCTGGAATCCATTTTAGATGGGAGGATATTCAGTTATAGCTAAAATTTCTTCATAAATGTGTTATGTATCTTCTTAATAAAATATATATATAGTATTACTTAAAGTTTTAAAAATAATTAAAATACAAAATAAAAAAAGTCATCTCTCCTATGCTACACTCAATTGGGCATGCAAGAACCAGTTTTAGGCAGCCACTAGGTTTTCTTTGTTTTAGCAGCCCCCTCCAGATTGTCGTCACTCCTCCCCACATCCTTTTCGTACCAGGCTCTAGTTATTTACTTGATGTCCTAGTCCCGGTACCCCTCCCCTTCCTTTTCCTTGTACGGCAGTCTCTCCACCCCTAGGGTCTAATGATTTACTTGATGATCTAGCCCCGACTAGGTTCCCCTTCGCCACTTTCTTTGGTTTTTTTTTTTTTGTTTTCTTCGGCTTTCCTTTCTTTTTTCGGTTGTTTTTAGGGGTCTTTGTGCCTTGTTTGGGTCTTCCGGCTTTCGGCGTTTTGCAACCCTTCGCCTGAGGTAGGTCCTCTATATGCCCCCACCACGTCATTCTCCCATCATCACCTTTCTCAGCGGTGTTCCGGCCAGATTGCACTCGAGCCTTCTCCGGTTGATCATTCTGCTTTTTGCTTTATGTTTTATTTGGTTTCTCTGTATTTTGTTTCATTTGTTTTATTTTGTTTTGATTTTCCTTTGTATTTTGTTTTTGTTGGATTTTCCTATATTTGCTTTAATATTTCCTTGTATTGCTTCTCTCTATTTTGTTTCGTATGTTTTTTAGTTTTTACAGTTCTACCGATCTTCTCTGCGCTTGTTTCGCCACTCTTCGTCCACTGCTTGGCCTTTTTCCGCGCCCCCACTGCGTCGAGCTTCCAACACATCCTTCAGTGTACGAAATCTACTTGCACGCAATCGGTGTCAAGGAATAAGTGTTGGCCTGAGGTTCTCAGCCCTTAATGTCAATGAATAAAGTGTTGGCCTAGGGTTCTCAGCCCTCAATGTCAAGGAATAAGTGTTGGCCTGGGTTTTTAACCCCCAGTATCAAGGAATAATTGCTACATATGCATTAGTTAGTTATGTCTGGTACATATCTGTATTTCATTAGTTAATTAGTCATAAGTTAACGGATTTATTTTAAGAGTTTGAATTGTAATACGTTTTGTTTTACGTTGGTATCTTTGTAGTTTTGCTACGAATACTTCAAGATATGCCCTGTATTGTAAAAGATTTGCTCTTTATTCATGAATGAGACTAAGATGAATTTTTCAAAAAAAAAAAAAGATCATCCATTTTTGCCCTAAGGGGTGATTGGCCGCCCCCGTTATTACCAATTAGGGTGACCAGCCACCTTAGTAGTCCTTGTGGGTGGTTTAGCTATTCCCAAAGGTCATTGTAAAAAATAAATAAATTTATAGCAATTGCCTTTGGTGCTGGCCGAAGCACCCCATGGGCCATGAAAGTGGTTCGGCCACCTCCAATGGTCAGTTTATGGTGGTCGAAGCCACCCTATGACCTTTGGGATTGGTGGTGGTTCAGCCACCCCAAAGGCAAATCCAAATGAATATATATATATATATGGTTTGCCTTTGGGGGTGGCGGCCACCCCCAAAGGCCGTCACTTTTTATAAATTTTTATTTTTATTTGACCGGCCACCCCGATGGATAAAAATGAGGTGGTTTGGCCACCCCTATGGCAAGAATGGGGATTGCTATTTTTTTTAATTATTTTTAAAACTTTATGTAATATAATATTATTTTTTTTATTAGGAAGACACATTGACACGTTTGTGGTCTTAAGATTTTTTTAAAAAAATAATCATAACCATTAACCAATACCCTCCTAAAGAGGGCATGCATTTAATTTGGCAAGTCAAAGAAAGGAGAAATTGACCAAATTTAATTTAATAAAACAGTAAGGAGACAAAATTCTATTATAATCTATAATACAATTATTAACAATATAAGCACAAAACACTCTTAAAACCAAAAAATCAACATCTACTTTTATATCATATTAAAATGTTTTTTCAAACCAAGAACAAAAAATATCTCTCAAAACAAATTAACAAGTAGAGAACATCGACATCATATTTTAAACTGTCTGAACTCCCGTTAAACTAGAATTCTCTATTACTATACTGTCTAGATCCTGCATCCTAAATTACTCATAACATAATACTTTTGCGACCGTGCTCTTAAACTGTCAAAAATTAAAAACCCAATAAATAGGTAATCCTCATATATCGAAGTTTTAATCCTTCTCACTTCTCATGTATATCCTGTGGATCAAGTTGGTCTGAAAACACATGCAGATCGATGGAGCTGCCGACTCAAGCAGCCCCCATTTACAGTTGAGTTGTCCAAATGACTTGACCTACTAATTGTTAGTTAAGATGTCGCCACGAGGGTTTAGACAAAAGTTGTCATTTTAAAGGCGTTTCAAGTTTCAACTACTTGTCAATACGTTCTCGGTTTCCATGGGTCAATTTATAACAACAGTAATTATTTAATCCTGGAAAGAGAAAATAAAATATTAAAAAAAAAAAAACAGCGGAAAAGGAAGGACGAAACAAAAGCTATATTTGAGTCGGCCATCAAACGGAGAATAGAACAATTATCTGACATAATCAATCAGAAACACTTTTTTTTTTTTTTTTTAAATATATATATTTATTATGCAAGCCATTCCAAAGTCGCGTCTTCTAGAGTATTTATACGATATGTAAATTTTATATGAATATAATATAAAATTAGTAAATTAAGGTTAAAAAGTTTGATTTGTTTAATTAAATAAAATTATATTAGGACTCACAAATATAATCTTCCTATCCTTGTACTTTGATGTGACTCAAACTCGACATTTGACAATTGACATTTAAAAATAATAATAATTTTTTTTATATGACCCACAAATTGAGCACAAACCAAACACAAAATGAGTGAATTATGATTACTGTTAAATTATCTGTATCTCAACACATTCCAAACTTAACACATAAATACGAATTGTGTGTATTGAATTCCACCTAATATTTGTTTTATGCCCGGAGAGTATAAAATATTGAGAGTAAATTTACACAAGTTGACAAAGAAAATGAGAATCATTTTCATTTTATTTAAACAAAATAATATTTAATTAATTATAATAAATAAGTATTTTTATCAACTTAAAAAATAAAAAGATAAAAATATCAATCTCTTATAATTAACGGACATTATCCAAAGTGAACTAGAAAATGGTATCCCTGACAATGGTCGGCGGAAGTAAATTGCCGTGATTTAACATAGGACAAGCGAAAGCCAGGCTGGTCCAACCCACGTCAGGGCCTTTTGAGTCTGTCTGTCAACAAGGGCTTCAAAAGGCAGGTACATTGAATTTTCTGGGCCTTAATATTTTGTTGTCCACTCGTCCTAGATTTTGCAGTCGCCTCCATTTGATTTGCGTTGAGCCAATGAAAATCAGCACCGCTTGTGTCCAATTTACATTTATCCCTCTTTGATTTCTTCAATTTGATTGAGGTTGCAATGTTCATCCTTTTGCCCTTAAAAATACATAAATGCCCATAAAAAATTATTAATAAAAAAACACAAACAAAATTAAAAATTCAAGGGAAGGTTGTGGATTAGCTTTGTATTTTTTTTTTTTTTGTCTTTTTATGAGTATTTTTCTTTTCAAGAGATTTTAAGGGTATTTTTATTTTTTTAAGAGGCAAAAATGGGTTATAATAAATGTAATGGGAATTAGGATCCTCTATAGCTCAATTGAATGGGATAATATCTCGTTAGTTATAGTAGAGAGATATTTTAATCTACTAAAAAAATAAAAAAAAACAAAAATATCCCTCTACTATAATTAACTGAATATTATCCAATGATCATGTTCCCCGTAATGGTAGATCGGTGAGGTATATGAACCAAATTGAAAATTTGAGGAGACATTTCAATGAAGATGGTAAATTAATAGGGATAAATCTACGGAAAACTTCACTTAACTTCCTAACTAAATTTTCTTCACTTTTGCAATCTCTCTCATTCTTAAACTTAAAAAACTTTCAATTTAGTTATTAAGCTTTCAAAATTTTGCAATTTCACCGTTATGAGGGGCGAGAAATTCTCAAAATACTCTCATTTTTAAAAAATAAATAAATAAATTGTAATTTAAGGGTACTTTATAATTTTATAAAGTTTATAAGAATATAAGGATCATTTTATATTTTGACGGTCTGATTTAACCACAAACCCTAACCCAAGGTGAGATTCCAAAAAATGGTAAATTGATATGGCGGTTCATTTGGCTTTCAATTCTCTTGGTAAATCCGGAAAGCAAGAAATGCAAAAGCATTTGATAAGGTGGAACTTGAACCTTGGTGGATTATTGCTAAAGTAAATGTCCATAAATCTGATTATATTGTTAGAATAATAATAAACATGCTAGAAGATTAGAATACAAACAAATAATTACGAGGCATCTCTTTGATATTTTTGAATCCATTATATTGTAAAATAATAGCACCAAGTGAGTCTTCCCCTCCTTAGTCCTTTCAATAGGACAACCCAAATTCTTCCACTAATGAGAATATAGGTTTTGTGTGTGTGGAGAGGAATGAGAACCTAGTCTATATAAAGAAAACTATACTAAGTCCACTTATCAATGACTCCTAACCTTAGTAGGCTGACAAGCTTGTAACACCCCAAATTTAATTAGTTAGTAATTAACTTGAAGTGTCACCTCTAAAACCATAATCAAGATTAATGCAGCAATTTTCTTTTTATTTTTTTTTTATTTGTAACTATCAATACTAATCATTACAACCATAGCATCCGGCCACTAAGTAACCATCACATCAATTGTAATCATTACATAATATTTAGGAAAAATTACATATAACTATCAATTATGTCAATATCCTTCCTAAACTACCGAATAATGTCAATGTCCATCCTAATGACAAAAATACCATTAAAAAATTAAACTTAAAAAATATTTATAAAAAAAGGTTATTTTTTATTTTATTTTTTCTTTTAAAAAGTAATCAAGAAGAAAAACAAAAGACCCCTAGGGATGGTGGTCGGACTACTCAAAACTTATAGGGAGTGGCCAAGCTACCTCCAACCGCTATTTGGGGGTGGCCCCTAAGGGGTGGTTTTCTTCTTTTTGGTCTTTTTCTTTTTTCTTTTTTTTTGGCCTTGGGGATATTTTAACATTTTTTTAATAATTTAGGAGGACATTGGCGAAGAGGTGATAATTTGAGGGAGAGTGAGTACTCGGAGTATTACTTATAGTAAATTCATAGTATTGTACATGCACTTGTGAGGTTTGTGTCCCACATTGAGAAAGTATAAAGAATAAAAATAGTTAATATATCTAAGTGAAACTAAGCCCATTAGCTTAGGCTTTTGAGCTAGAATTGTGTTAAACTATGTATATTAATGTACTCTTGGTAAAAACTTTATAATCATTTTATCTCTCAACAATTGGTATCATAGCTTATGGTTAGCTTCCGCTGCTGCTGATATGAGTGTCTTGGTTTGACTCGGTAAAAATAGTGGTTTCTCTTAGAGTACACGTGGCACTCGTGTGTGGAGAAGTTTGATAAATGTAAAAGAAACTCAGAAGTAAGGGGAGATTTGTTGTGTAGGTTTGTATCCCACATTGAGAAAGTATAAAAAATAAAAGTGGTTAATATACCTAAGTGGATCCTTAGGCTTTTGGACTAGAAGTAATGTTTTATTATGTATATTAATTTACTCTTATTTGACTATGTCGATGTTAATCTCCCCAACACATAGTAATTAACTTGTAATTAGTTGGAGTTACGATACCAATAATAACTATCACAGTAAATGGTAGTGAAAAGCGGGAATAAAATGATTTAATACAATTTCAAATATCTTTAAGTATAATAATTGGGAAAACCTGGTATACGGATGGTCTGCAAAACATGAGTTTTGCAGCACCCACTCAGATAATGACACATCACATAAAAGTAAAAAAATGCACAAAAAAAATCTACACTCACCCACAGCTAATTTTCCTCTAAAGAAGGAAGGATTTTAAGAGGACCTCTCCATCATCGTGAACTCATATTCTCCCAGAAGACTCAGTCCATTAATAGAAGCTTTTGGAGCGACCTCCTTCAGGAATCCTTCACGCAAGCAAACGCGAGAGAAGCAAGAGTAGAAGCTTTGCCAGTAAAAGAGAAAGAAGAGAAGGAAAAGAAAGGGGAGAAAAAAAGAAAGAAGAGAAGGTCGCATCAAACCCACGGCCGGCTCGATCTCGTCTGCCACCGAGACCCACTGACCTGGTCTCGCTGCCATGGGTCTGCTGCGTCTGCACCATGGGTATTGCTCCGGTGGTCTATTTTTTGGTTTTTTCTGATGGGTATGCCCTAGTTTGGGTATGGTTTTTTAGTTTTTTCTTTTGTTTTTTACATGGCTCCGGCGACTTTTAGGGTGATAAAATGACGTCGATTTTAGGATGATAAAATCCCAAAAAGGGTTAACCTTCCCATCTAGGGTTTAGTTTTGAATCCAAAATAAATTTTGAGGCATTAGCATCAATTTTTGAGGCATTAGAATCGATTTTTGAGGCATTAGAATCGAATTTTAAGGCATTAGAATCGATTTTTAAGGTTGGATTTTACCTTCTTCTTTTTTTTGGTGTTTTTCGGTTTGGCCGGAAATAAAAAAGTGGCCGGAGATGGGTCATGGTTGGTTTGGTCGGACTCAAATACCCACTGGGTCGCGTGAAAAATATAGTGGATTTGTCAGCCGCTGTGTCTGGCCGGAAATGAAGAAAATCGCGGATGGTTTTGTGGTTGCCGGAGCAAGTGGGGTGTTTTGGTTATTTGTTTGGGTTTATCTGGTGTTTTGAGCTTATTTTGCCAAAATAAGTTTGGCAAGGTGTCATTATATGGTTGGATGCTGTAAAAGCCCCTTTTTGCAGATGGACTGCATTGTAGGGGCTCTCATAATAATTACTAGCATTAATTACAAACATAGAGCTTCCTAGCTTTGTTTGGATAGGCTGATTTTTGTTTTGGTTTTCAGTTTCAGATTTTTTGGTTTTTGAAATAATCTTACTTCAAATTCCCAAGCTTAAATTTGTTTCTAATATTTCAAAATTTGGGTTTTGAAATTCTCAACCCAAACAAAGAACTCACATTGATTTCTTAAAAAATCCAAACTTAAAACGAAAACAGGCCTATCCAAACAAAGCCAATAATAAAACCTAACAAAATAGGCTAGTTAGTATTCATTCATAATCAAAAGAGAACTACATGTTTTGGAAAACGTCAGTATTATGCATGTAATGAGGGATGCCAATAATATCGCGCATGCTTGCAAAATTGGCTACCACAAACATCACTATGTTTATTTGGTTGGGAGATGTCCCACCAAGTATATGTGATATTGTACGGAGGGAACAATCTCTCCTGTTTGTGTAATCTTTTGATGGATCTTTTAAGATAATGAATATTCATAATATTTCTTAAAAAAAATAAAGTATTCTTTCAAATCTTTATCCTTTTTTTGGAAAGAACTCATTCTCATTCCATAGAACTCGAGAGCAAAAGCTCTTATAATCACAGGGTAAACTCTGAAGTAACCATAGCCTAAGCTACAAAGTCACATGCAGAATCTTATACAAACCAGGCAACAAAGGCCAACCAATCAACCAAATTCAAAAATACATCCGCTATCCCATTATTAAAATAGCAAGATAAACATTCAAATTTACTTGGTAGGTTCAAAAACTACTGAACCAAGTAAACACCATCAGCTATACAGGAAGCGTTTATTCCACAATCCTAAGAGGTAAACCCTCTCATGCCGCTACTTATCCTCTTCAACAGTTAAACCAAGATACACATTCATCCATGACACTAAAGTCTAGACCATTTTTCCTCCTCAACCCAAAAGCCAGGGTAACATACACATTCACAACACATACGTTAGGATCAAAGGGGATCCAAACGAACCATCGAAACCAGAGCATTATTACAAGCAAATAACAAACGAAATACAGGGAAAAGAAAAGCAACAGAACTGAATATAAGCAAAAAGAAATATAGGGAAAGAAACTGATAGCGTGTACACTGACCCCGTACAAAGAATAGCATGGTGGAAGCTTGTTGCAGTGGGGGCGCGAAAAAAGCCCAACAGTGGACAAAGGGCAGCGAAACCGGCGTGGAGAAGATCGGAAGAAATGGAGGGAAGCCCAAACGCGATCTGGCAGAAACACCGCAGTTGAAGGAGGCGATGGATGCTTGATGCGGTGGGGGCGCGTGACAAATCTACAGCAAGTGGAGGACAGCGAATCACCAGATGCCGAAATACCCAAACAGGGGAACCCAAAAACAAACGGAAAAGTGAGGAAAAAGCCGCCGGGGCTAGATCATCAAGTAAATAGCTAGACCCCAGGGGAGGAAAGATCGTCGTAGAAGGAGGAGGCGGGAGAAGAGGAAAAAGGAATGGGGGCATTGGATCTAGGGACATCAAGTAAACTATTAAAGCCCGATGCGAAAGGGACGTGGAGAAGAGGGATGGCCTTCGCCATCCCTCCTCCCCTGTAGTTACGGCGTTTTGGGAAGAAGGTGGCAGCTGGTTGAAGCTAAGAAACCCTAAAGAGAAAACAGGAGTTGGAAAATTGTTGTTCATTGCTCAAATCTGCATCCTAATGAAATGTTTCACAAAAGTCCACCAAACCTGATTATCTGCAAAACAATGAAGTTAAGTCCACAAATCAGTATGTAATTTATTTCATAATTTATTATGTAAACGTGTTTCACAAACTTTCTTGAAAAATCCCAGGTAATGACATGAGTTAAAATGAAAATGTATCGGTATTGACTCTGCTGCTACTACGCTAATACAAAATGGTTTTAATATGTTGAAACAAGTCACCATAATATCAGGCAGTGACGAAGTCAAACAATTTATATGAGAGGTGTCACTAAAATTTTTTTGAGAGTGTTAAGCAGTAGCTTAATTAAGTGGACAAAGTTTTCCTCCAAATTGGGTTAGAGGAATTTCCTTTAACCTAGTCTATAAAAGTGACACATGTCCTTTGAACATGTGAGGTACATATATTTTTTTAATACCAGGGACAAAGTTAGAACAAATTTTATTAGAAATTCATGTACATTTAACATGTTATTAAAAAAAGAGATACATGTCACTTTTGTAGATTAGGTTGAAGAAAATTCCTCCGACCTATTTTGGAGGAAAACTTTATCCCAATTAAGTAGAAGAGAATAATTTTTTTTTTTTTTTGGTGTCGTGTAGAACTTGGTAGGAAGACAAATAATAATAATAATAATAATAATATAGGGTCAATTCATATTTTAATGCATTAATTATGCTTAGTTGGTAGCGTGACCAACTTGTCTTCTCATTCCATTTTCAACCTTTTAACGAACTCCGATTAATCCAAAATTTTGATGGTAAATGGATTACTCAAAGATAAACATTTTTGGTATTTTACTTGAGCATCTGAGCATACTTTTCAATTATTTCATTTGATTGAAGTTTTCAGGCAGTATATTCTCTTCAGCCTATTTTCAACCCTTAATCGAATTCCGATCAATCTCATTTTGGTTATGTATATAACTTACAGGAAAACATTATAATACTTCAACCATTTTGAGAATGCTTTTCTATTATTTTATACTATCAAAATTATAGTACTTCAACCTCAAATGGTCCGACACATCTTAAGAATGAGTGATCTTGAAGGGAACAAAGTCTCCCAGGTCTGATTGAGCTATAGTCTGACTCAGTCCTACCAGGACATCAATAAATATCAAGGTGGTTAATATTAATCATATATATGTAAAGATTCTTCATTGTGGATATTCGAACTCACGCCCTAGTACTTGCCTAATCACTTTAGAGATTTTCTTGCGCTATTGAACTACCACCCATGATGGTTCAACTATCTCTTGGTTAAGAACTAAAATGAATAAACAATTTGGCCAAAGATTGAGCATGGAAGGTTTAAGGTTATTCCTCCCAAAGGAATCATGAACAAGGGTAGGATCAAGTGGATGGAAAAAGACTCTAGCAACCTAGTAGACATATTTTGTTTGTTTGTTAGATTTGGATTTATCGACGTCTCACCCAATAGTAGTTGCAATTATCCCGTTATAAAAGAACGACTATTCCATTCCAAAATGTTACTACATATACCAAACGTAGCCTTGGCTTACTAAAGTTTAAAACAAAGATTCCTACCATTCTACCAATACTTAAATGCTCATCCTCTAACACAAGATTTAACTTTTTTTTTTTTTAATCATGTTTGCACAAGAGGGGAGAATCCGGCTTCTCTTCAGTCCAAAATGGACTGGAAGGAAGCTGGTTGATGGCTAGAGTCTCTTCTTAGAGATCCTAAGGCCATCAACCTGACACGTGGCCCACTTTAAAAATAAAAATAAAATAATAATTTACTTTTAAAAATAAAATTATAATTTTTATTGTTGGTTTGATTTGGCCCTTTGGAGTAGTCGATCCATCCCTAAGGGCCACCTTTTGGCCTTTGGGGTAGCCTAAGCCACCCCATGAGCCAGGGGACACGTGGCCCACTTAAAATAAAAAAAAATAATAATTTACTTTTAAAAAATAAAAATATAATTTTTGTTGTTGGTTTGATTTGACCCTTTGGAGTGGCCGAACACCCCTAAGGGCCACTGTTTGGCCTTTGGGGTAGCCTAAGCCACCCTATGAGCCAGGGGGTGGCTGAAGGACCTTGGGGGTGGTCTGGCCACCCTTAAGGGCCAAACCCATTTTAAGATATAAAATGGGGGTGGCCGATTGTAATGACCCAAATTTTATTAAATATGATTTATGATGTATTGATTTAATTAGTTAAATTCATATTATTAAGTGGAAGTTAGGAGATGGAAATGATATTTTGGAGATATTATGGATTATTATGATATTTTAGATAACATCTTATATTAAATATCATTTATAATATATTATAATATAAGATATTATATTATATTAAATATCTTTTATAGATATTTTATACTTTATAGAAAATTCTAAATGTATTCTTAAATATCGTCTATAAATAGGCCGATGGTTTTCATTCAAAAATTCGGAACAGGATTCTGTCCATTTCAAATGAAATGGATAATATCCATTTAGTGTAAAATGAGGGGTAATATTGTCTTAACATTAAAATTGAAGGACTAAATTTACAATATTACCCCTCATTTTACACTAAATGGATATAGTCCATTTCATTTGAAATGGACAGATCCTATTCCCAAAAATTCATATCTCTCTCTCACGTACTAGAGTTTGGGAGAGAGAAAAAGTCAGTAATCGGGAAATTATGGATAATGATCAATTGCAGCAGAATGAGTGTCAACAAGTAATTACCTTTGACAATTCATTCATGTAATCCACTGTAAGTATTCTTACTTACTGAGTATGATATTGATATCCAATAATACGGATTCTTATGGTTTTATAACTTGTACGGCCTTTTGATATATATATGATTCAATAATGATTTATATTATCGGGAATCAATTGACTCACTACTTCACATTTTTTGTAGTGCTTGTAGGAATGAAAAGTCAAGGTAATTTATGTACAAAGATTCAAAGTTGGTGAAATTTGTCTAGAGTTTAGACAATTAGTTAAATTTGTATAAATGCCTTGTACGACATAGCTTTGGGTGTTTTTATATAAAGAAAAGTATTTATAATGATATTATTTTGTATTGATAATTCCTCTTTTTCCGCTGTGTGAGATTATTTCAACGTAATACTCAAATTTATTTACAATATTAAAATAGGGATGTTACACCGATTCACCCCCCAAGGGCCTTTAGGGATGGCTCCAAGCCACCCCCAGTGGCCCTCAAGCCACCCCCAGTGACTATTGAGGGGTGGATTGACCTCCCCTGACCAGCCCATGGGGGTGGCCCTATGTCTCAATATGTGGTGGCCGGCCACCCTATGTGGCCAACAAAATAATAAAATATTATTATTTTTTTAATGAGATACATGTCTAGTTGATGGCCTTAGGATCTCTCTGAAGAGATCCTAGCCATTAACTGGATCACCTCCAGTTTATTTTGGATTGAAGATGATCTTTGTCTAAGAAGGGAATGAAGATTCAAACTAGTAACTTTCGCTTCATTAAATATAGTTCTAACCGGTTAAACTAATTCTTGGAGATAACACAAGATTCAACTTGATGATGCCATATATATGCTAATAGGAAGATAACACTGTAAAATCAAAAGCCCACAGAAAAATATCTGAAAAAAAAAAAAAAATAAAAAAAATAAAAAAAAATTTAATAAAATAAAGAAATCCGTGACCGACTGAATCCTATTACTCACACCAAAAGTCTTTTGTCATGACGATATGATAACACACACCCACAACAAAATAGATAACGGCGGAGCTTTGAATTTGCCAAAAACAAACAAGAAATTGTTAAATATAAGAAGATAACGACATAATTTTTTATTTCTTTTTTGAAAAAAAAAAAATTCACTTTACCTTTTAACTTTTATACGATATATAAATTTTTTAACTTTAAAATCTTTTAATTTAAACTTCTGAATTTTAAATTATTCTTAATTATAATCATTCTGTTAATTTTAACCACTAAAAATATAATAAAAAACTTAAAATATTCTTAAAATTGAAAGATATTGAAAGCAATTAAAAATTTATAGGGTCAAAGTAAAAAAATTTTAAAATTTAAAGAAAATTTATAAAATTGCGTAAAAAGGCAAATGAAGTTTTCCTAATTAACTAAAAAAATGACAATGAAAAGGAACAAAGGAAAAAAGAAAAAGAAGCAATCCCACTGAAAAAACCTTATCCGTCTGCAAAAAGTTGAACATTCTGAGCCCAGCCTAAGGCGTACTTTACACAGCAGATTGTGTCACCGCCTGACTCACGTGAGACAACTTTTTTTAAGAACCTCTAAAGGATTACAATCCTCCCCTTATTTGCTAATCATTTTTCTTTTTTCTTTTGAGTTGCTAATCATTTTCAATAATGGAAAGAATCTCTCTTTTCTCTGAGCATTAAAAAAATTAGAAGAAAGAAAAAAAATTGAGATACCAAAACTATTGCTTAAGAAAATGTTTACTGTAACTATTACCTTGTCATCGCTTTAAGAATAATTTCTAGAATTACTCAACTATCTTTATTAACTTGTTTTGGGGTTTTTTTTTATTTTAATTTTTTTTATATGATATAAAAGGTTAAAAAAAAAATTTGTTTGGGTGTGTTTTTAGAAGTACTTTATGTTTAGATTATTTATTAATGTTTTTGTTCTAAGATAAGAAAACAAAAAATAGAAAACCAAAATTTTAACAAACGATTTTACTACAGTTCTCTTACAAACTCACATAATACTCTATATTTTACTGGAATAAGTGTCATATGGACTATAGACGCTTTAGTTTGCTAACATAATAATCAGTGTCGTGAATTATTATGTCGGTTTGTAATTGTAGTAAGTATCATTGGATTTAGACTACCACCTAATTGTCTACATTTTAGTAGAACAAGATTCTCTCTATTTCATTTATAGTAAAGATTTAAAATTGATGTATCTGACTGTGTATATGAAGACAATATTGACACGTTTTTTAAAAATTTAAATAACGTGATACGGTTAGATATACAAGCTTTAAAATCCGACCATAAAATAAGTACTCAGAAATTATTATCCTATTTTAATTGCTGACGTGATAAATATTAAAGTGAACTGATAAAGATTGTATTCTATCCTTAGCCTCACTCATTTGCTTAAAAATGTCAATTATATAAAACTAGATTGATTTATAATTAATAATCCCATTATTGTTTCTGTTCAGAAATCCAGAGAGACAAAAGACAAAAACAGCTGAGAGTAGTTTAAGCTTTGGTTTGGTTTGGTTTATTGGAATTTCAAACACAAACCCTTTCCTTGGTGGTGAAGGGAATTCTAATAAACAACCTCAATAAAATAAATTAAAGAGAAAATGTCAGATTCAGCAGAGACAAACCCTAAAGCTCCCAATCACCCAAGCCCAAATCTAAAGCAATCAAAGAAGGTGGCCAGAGCAAGAACTTTGAGCCTCCCAGATATATTCTTCAAAGACCAGGAAGCTTTCAAGCATGCTATTCACCAGATGCAGCTCCACCAACCCCACCACCAATTCCCGCTCGCCACGTCGCCGTCTCCTTCCTCCCCAACAACCTCCTGCTCGTCCTCTAACACCGACCTCACCGCCCTCTCCCTAGACCCGCCTGCACCCGATCCCACCTCCCTCCTCTCCGACACTCTTCTGTTGCACATCTTCTCAAAGCTTCCCGTCACACAATACCATTACAATTCTTTGGTCTGCAAGCGCTGGTTGTTCCTTCACGGTAGCTTGGTGCAATCGCTCAAGCTCTTGGACTGGGGGTTTCTCGACTCGGGTCGGATTTTTCACCGGTTCGCCAACGTCTCGGACGTCGATATCGTCCGCGCCTGCATCCGGTCGCGCCGAAACTCCGGTATTCTCGTGACCCACAAGGCCGTTTCGGTCCACGTCGATTCGAACTTCTCCGGAAATGGGTTTATCGGGGCGGCCGATTTCTTGCCGACCCGGGTTATTGACCAGGGGCTCAAGTCGCTGGCCGAGTCGTACCCGAATCTCCGGAGATTGGTGGCTATCGGAGCGAGCGAAGATGGGTTGTCGTGGATGGCCAAGGAGTGTCAGATACTGCAGGAATTGGAGCTTCACTGTTGTGGGGATTTGAGCTTGAGAGGGATTTCGGGGTGTAGGAACTTGCAGATTGTGAAATTAGTCGGTTGGGTGGATGGATTTTACGGCTCAGTGGTATCGGATATCGGGTTGACGATATTGGCGCAAGGGTGTACGCGGTTGGTGAGACTTGAGTTGTGCGGTTGCGAGGGAAGCTACGACGGGATCAAGGCGATCGGGCAGTGCTGCCAGATGCTCGAGGAAATTATCCTGAGAGATCACAGGATGGATGCGGGGTGGTTGGCCGCTTTGTCGTATTGTGGGAATTTGAAGACTTTAAAACTGCAGTCGTGCAGGAGCATCGACTCGAGCCCTGGCCCAGACGAGCATCTGGGGTTGTGTCGGACGCTGGAAGGCTTGCATTTGCAGCGGTGTCAAATGCGGCCACGGGATCAGCACGGCGTGAGAGCGCTGTTTTTGGTGTGTAGGGAGGTTAGGGAGATTGTGTTGCAGGATTGTTGGGGGTTGGAGAATGATGTTTTCGGCTTTGCTGGTATTTGTAGGTATGAGCTCTCTTTGTCATTGTGTTGTACAGATTTATTACAATTGTGGAGTACACTTTTAATGTGTTTTCATGTCGTATGGCGATTGCGCATGTTGTTTTGAGTTGAAGAGAAAGTAGCTGTTACTGTATGACTAACAAATTTCTTGTATTAGTTAGACATTATATGCACTGTGAAAAAAATATACATTGAGAATCAAATAAAAAAAGTTTCTATTTTAGTAACTTAAGAAAAAACAAAACAACAGTAGTCTTTGGAAAATATTCTTGTTAATATGAACAATATTTTTATGGCTGTATTTGTTTGCTATGGACATTTAAAAGCTACCTGGCTATGTACTTATGGATGAGATTGAGAGTTGATATGAGGTGAACTAAAAAAGCAGCCATTAGGAGATGTTAGGAATTCTTTGAAATCAGTATTTGTGAGTTGTAATTTTTATTTTAAAAATTGTTATATCCTCTGACTGAATCACTAATATTACTTTTTCCAAAACATAAAAACTAAAAGTGATTTGAGAAAGTCATGCTTTCAAAGAAATAAGGTGCAGTGAAAGTTTATGCATTGTTGAGGCTCCTGAAACGAGAAGGCCATGATAATGAGGTCAATTGTTGAACGGAATATCTTATTAGGTGCCCTGGCTTATTAATATGAAAGTTTTAGTAACCTAAGAAATATTTATTGTCTAGAGCATGTCTTTTAGATATTCCAAACTAGTAGAGTATATATAAGAACCCAAGGTATCACTGATTCCTCTGTAAGTTGGAGGGCTCCATCTTTGTGGCTAAAACTTAAAGATACTATATTATTTAAAAAATCACAACATGATCCTTTAACCAAGTGTCAGCTATGGAAAAAAATTTATTGGGGTTTACATCTTTCCTTGAGTTACCCTTATCTTCTTTTATGGTATTCCAACTTCTTTATACAAGAAGATCTCTAAGTTTGATGTGTGTCCTTGCACTGGGTTTTCCCTAAAGCAAATCAGAGAACATGTGAGAGACTGAGTCTGAACCAATGTTGAATCAAAACATGTTATGGCCATGGTTTCTCCACAGGTGGAAATGCATGTAAGGTAATGGTTAAAATGCAGGATCTTTGTCCCCCATGGATGCTGAACAGTACAGATATAGTAGTTTAGCATAAAAGAATAATGAAATTGACATAGTAAGTTCTTAAATAAGTGAAATTCTTTTAGGGAAGGTGTATCAGTTTGCCAGATGACTGTGTTTATAAGATCCTCAGAGATCAGTAAACTAGAGAACTAAAAGTTTGCAATTCAAAGTTTTTATCAATGTGAATACATAAGAAAGTATCAATTTCAAGAAGAATAGTGTAAATTTAGTTGTGATGTTCCAAATAAGTGTTCGCTAGATGTTTTATTACAAAAGGAGGACTTATCTATAGTTTTTTGAAGGCTGCTGATTGTTTTTATTTATTAGTAATCGAGATATCATTAAAAGCATAAGCGCACCCATGTACACATGAGAAGGCTGCTGGAAATTGAGATGTGATAAATATATCAGCACAATTTACTTCTTGGAAAGTTTAATTCAGATTCTCAAGAAATCAAGATAACACTGCCTGTCAAGCCAGTGGTCTTTGGATTGAAATGGTATCTCCACCCCCCATGAATCTATTTGAAAATGAAGTCATGTGACCCGTAAAGTAACTTGACTTATAGTTTTCTATCAAAAGAAAAGAAAAATACATTTCCTGCAATCAACAGTAGAAATTACAAATGTCCTAATATCTGTATGCACTATGTCTGAATATTATGCAAAGCTGTATGGGGGGCGGAAGAAATGGCTTCAATGACAGTTTTCACAGTGATCCATATTCTTGCAATTGTATTTGAGGCCTTTGGAATTATTATTATTTTTTGGTAGTGGTTTTCTTTAACATCAGTGTTGGTTATGAATACAGATGGAAAATGGAATGTGTGTTGTGTGTGCACACTTGCGTGTTTTTCTTTCATACAAATCTAAGTTTTCAGTTTATGCTCTTCATCTTCTGCTTTGAAGAATTCTTTGTTTGAGGCCATAAATAAAAAGCCCATATGGACTTGTCAAATAAGGTCTTTACATTCATGATAACAGCTCCTCTTTATATGGATGGTCTCCATCATTTTATGATTTCGCAAGGTGTACTTTTACCATGGCTAGTGGCATACAACATTTTGATACATTGTCTAATGAGGAACTAATAGCTGCCTATTTGAAATCTTGTATATTATATAGCCAAATATTGTTGATTTGAAGGTTTGAATGAAAAATTTACTTTTCTCCTTGCCTAGGGGGGTGAAGGTGCTTTCTTTGGAAGGATGCTCATTGCTGACAGTGGAAGGTTTGGAGTTGGTAATCCTTTCTTGGAAGGAGCTTCAAAGACTTAGAGTAATATCGTGTAACAAAATAAAGGACAGTGAAGTGACTCCTGCCCTCGCAGCCTTGTTCTCTGTTCTTAAAGAGTTAAAATGGCGACCAGATTCCAGGTCTCTCCTCCAATCAAGTCTTGCTGAGACTGGTTTGGGAAAGAAAGGCGGTCGTTTTTTCAGGACTTTTAAGGGTTGAGCTTGCTACTTCCTTCTTAGAATCTGTGCTTCAATCAGTGAAACTCAGATGATTTACATGGCAGCGTCAATACAACACACTCCCGGCTACGTTGTAGACTTTGTAGTCATTGTTTCGTCTAATTTGGAGGTTTATCATCATGATAACAGATGATGGTTTGCTTTCTTGCTTACGGCACCCTGCCAAAGGGGGCACATCCTTCGAAGCATACTAATCCCTCACCACTTTAGTTGTAGATGGGATAACCAGCTTGACCAAATTTTGGCGTCAAGTTAAAACTGTAATGTTGTAGGTTGATTCCCAGCACAGCTTCCCTAATGTTCAACAAGGTTAGAAATGCTAATTTTGTTATGTTGGGTAGTTGAACTGACTTGGTAGGCATTAGCATAAGCAAAGACAATTTAGTACAGTTTTTTCACATCTGGAAATGTAGCATCTGTTCTTCTACCACAAAGTTATAGTGAAAAACTTTCTGCAGTTTGAATATGCAGAGGATCCTTTGTCATTTCATGAGTTTGCGTTGTTGGGTATTTTCTTCAACAAAGCAGAGGTTCATCTGACCAATGCCCCCCAATTTCAACAAATTACTACACATGGAAGTGACGCATGTTTATTGAAATTGCTGTGTAGATTTTTGGCTTGTTCTATACATGCTATCTATGCATGTTCGGATGACAGAGCACTCTTGCACAGATTGATATTGCAGGTTTTTCTCGTCTATGACATATGGATGGACAAATATACAGGCTGGAGTTTTTAGCTTTTATTTACTCCATCGGCAAAGAATTGTCTCTCTTCGTTGGAGTAGAGTCAGATTAAGAGCATGTTTGAGATTGTATTTTAAAAATAGAGCTTTTACATCAAAAAGTGTTTTTTGGCAATAGTTTCATTTTTAAGTTTATGTCAAAAGTGCGTCTTAACCATTTTTAGACTTTTTGAACCAAAGTGTTTTTAATTTTTTTTTTTTACCAAACATGTACTTTTTTTTTCGATCGAATTTTTTGAGCATTATCCGTACTTTTAGGTTCTTCAAATGCACACTCAAACATATGCTAAAGGATATGTTTGGTATGTGTAATTGGCCCTCTAAATATTTCATTGTTTGGTTGGCTTTTTATACCTGTGCTGACTTTGTTTTGTTGTAAATTAAAATTGTATTATAAGGGTATTTTAAGATTTTTAATTATAATATGATTCTATTTACTAGTATATTGTATTATACCAAACAATTGAATAGAAATAACTATTGTTATTTCAATAGCTATTCTATTATATGTCTTCTTCATTTTTTATAATAGTTTTTTTTTTCAATACAATATTGATTTAACATACCAATCATGCCCTAAGGGTTAATGGTTTTAAACTTCATTGCCATGGGTGAGATTATGGTTCAATTCAATTCAAAATTTGATGTTTATGAAACTTGTAGAATGCCCCCTCTTGTGCAACAAAACTATACAATAAAATCCAGGCTACAATCTCTCATCATTCTTGAAAGAGGCTCCTTCATCCATTCGGATCATATACAATTTAATACTTTTGTACTGTATTATTCTTCTTAGGTCTATTGTTGAGGAACACCCCCCAATTTTTAGTTTATGTTTTTTTTTTAGGATCCTCTATTCTCTCTTCATTTCGGATAAAAAATGACAAGGATCCTCTCTTGTAACAATTTTCTCTTATCAATTAGAGAAAAAAAAATCAAAATAATAATAATAATAATGTAATAAATTGTTAAATTGGTTTCTGATTCAGCTACTTCAATGGTTGAATTTTGGGTGGTCTAACACCTACTGAGAGTCCAATTTTTTTTCTTTTACTATTTTTAGAGTAAATTTATAGTTAGAGACTTGTTATTCTTTTTAACTCTTGTTCATCTCTTATCAAATTCTTTTTAAATTTATCGTTAGATTTGTAGGATCTACATTTAAGCCTTACAAATTCAATGATAAATTTAAAATATATATGAA
This sequence comes from Carpinus viminea, assembly GCA_013348765.1. NCBI lineage: Eukaryota > Viridiplantae > Streptophyta > Magnoliopsida > Fagales > Betulaceae > Carpinus > Carpinus viminea. Next base: position 11,637,277 of record CP054668.1, read on the forward strand.
TGAAGTTGGACAGAGTTCAACACGAGAAAGAAAAATAACATTTCTCTAACAATCAATGATCATGTCAGAAAAATAGCCAAAATTTATATCAAGAAAATTATTTGTTACATAGGCAATAAGAAGGATAAAGTTTTCTTTCGAAATTGGGTTGGAGTCTTTAACCCAATCTATAAAAATAACACGCTTATTTTTTTAATAACATGTGAGATGCACATGAATTTTAATATTATTTATTTCAAGTTTGTCCATGCTATTAAAAAAATATGTGTATCTCACATGTTCAAATAACACATATCTTTTTTTATAGACTAAGCTAAAAGAAGTCGGAAAACTATGCCGTAATAAGAAATTATATGTCACTTTTGAATCCACAAAATTATTTGTCACAACCTTAAATCAGGAACATTTCTAAAGGAATAGAAAGTATTGTAGACTTGGACAACTAATTATAGTCTCACGTGGCGGAAACCCATTGGTTGAGTAGTCGTCGACACGAACCACGTTGGTATAAAAATCGTGTAAGGAAAGAATCGGAGAAATCATCCCGAGCAGAGTCAAAAGCCATTCTCTCTTCTTCAAAGGCGGCCGAGTTCCGAATCACTGAATCTACTCAGGCGAGTTTTCTCTCCCTCTTTTGCATAGCTATTCGAATCTCATGCATGTAGAATTTTTGATCCCCGATTATTTTGAATATGTATCCGATGCGCGCGGTTATAGATCCGATCTATGGCATGAAATCTCCAATCTCTTTTGGGATCTTGTTTTGAGATTTGGCCTTTCGTGCACTTTCGTTCCAGATCCGACTTTTCTAGTGCGATTTGGAGATCTAGGGCTTCTGAATTAGCTATATAGGAATGTTTTATGTTGAATATGTTTGCTTCTTCTTCTTCTTCTTCTGGTCTATTTTGTAAATTCATTTCGTTGTTGATGAATTCTATTGCAATTCTATTTAAATTCGTTTCTATTTTGTTTTTTAATCAATTTTTGTTTTATCTTTGTTTGGAGTATTGTGTAAACCAAGCGATTCATCGTTCTTTACGTGCAAAAGCAATTTGTTGGCGATATTTTTCTTAAACTGATCCAAATTTTGTACATGCATGAATAAATGTTTGAGTTCTATGTAATTGATATCCAATTGCGAGGTTTGTTGTCGTTTAAAGAAAATAAATGAATTATTCAACCCTAGATTTAGAAATTTAGGTTCTTTTGGTGCAACTGGCATGGTATATTAGAGTAAATTCTCTTCTTCTTTTTTCTGGTAATATTTTCTTTGTTCCTCACTAAGCATGTTTTGATTTTGTGGAAGATTCGCTGAAAAATGAGAAAATGTCTTCCATTTGGAAACTGTTCTGCATGCTGCCAAAAGACTGCTTGCACTTGAAGATTTCGTTGCAAAATACTGAAAGAAATAGCAAACAGCTCTATATTATGCTCATGCTTGACTGAGCAATGCTGCGATTGTTTTCAGAGTATTTTAGCCTATATAACTTGTGTAGCTCCATTTGTGAGATATTGAAGATCTTGCTAAATCTTTTGAATGACTCTTGCAGAAATGGCGTTGGGCGGACCAGCTCCCCCGAGGGGAAGTGCAGCAGCTACTGCAAGCATGCGCAGGAGGAGGCCCACGACTGGTGGGGCCTCCGGAGGGACAGCTGGGACTATGCTCCAGTTTTACACGGATGACGCCCCAGGCCTCAAGATCTCTCCGAATGTTGTCCTTGTCATGAGCATTGGCTTCATTGCCTTCGTTGCCATCCTTCATGTCATGGGTAAACTGTACTTTGTGAAAAGAGAGGCATAGTAGGGCACTGACCTAAATGATAGAGATTCAATGTGGTGAATTTTGGGTTTTGAACGAATAAGTAGTTATGTCAAGCGATGAAAGGTTGACTTTTCAATTTATTAACTTCTTTAATGGTTGAAACAGCTGTAGTTTGTCTTTGTTTCTGTTTATTAGAGGGAAAGGTTTCTGCAAACATTTTGTTGGTGTTTACGTTTCTTGTCCATTAAAATGAGAATACAGTCATTGCAAAGCATTCATTTTCATTACTGCTGTTGATTGGCATCATATGCTTAAGCATAGTTCGGTTATGCAAATATGATTTACATTTGAAGGGTAATTCTATTTAGTACATTGTTATATGATTGTTGTACAATTTAATGATGTGGTGTATGTCATTCTAGTTGTATGACTATCGCACTACTTTGTGAATCGAGGATAATTTTTGCACTTCAGCAACATTGTTAGTGGTGTGATATATATATAGCAGATTTGAGATCATGGTTATTGATAGCTCCTTATGGCTGCCATGTTTATTTTCAGAATCTCTTCTTTCTGTACTTAACATTGTGAAGATGAAAAGCTGAAATGTGGGTTGCCTTTATCATGGCAACATTGCTTCAACTGACCTTAGATGTCAATTGAAGTATTTGCCATTTTTACCAGCAACCTTTGATCTGATTGGCCAAAATGGCCCCAATTCCCATTAGAGAGGATCGAGTGTAATGTTTTTATACTAATGCGAAAAAAAATGATGGATATGCATATTATGTGCAATTGCTTTTTGACAAAAGTTTTATTTTTAAGCTTTTGGCAAAATTGTGTTTTGGTCATTTTTAAGCTTTTGGGACATTTAAAAGCATTTTCAATTTTTAAATATGTATTTTTTTTTTCTTTAAATGTATTTTCTTAGTGTTAATTGCACTTTAAACCCCTCAAACACACATCCAAACAATCCTGAAGTATCAATCAAAAGCATCTTCTTGAAAGTATAGATCACTTCCATGAAAAATATAAAAATGAAAGTCATGCTCTATTAGAATTTGCACTTGGCATGTTACATGTTGAGCAAATATAGAAAATCGTGTGTATTTTATCACCAAACAAGGGGCCTAGGATCGAATTTTGTGTACCACAGGAGAGGAGAGGAGTTTAAAGAGATGGATTGAAGTAGAAGGAAACACCCGAGGCTATATACGAGAAGAGAATAACTTCTATAAGGAGCTGGTGCAAACTAGCTCTTTTGTGCTCACCAATTAGAATTAGACAGCTAAGATTTTCATACCAAATCAAATAAAGTGAAAAACATCGGATTAAACACCCTCTACCATCATCCACTAAAGACAAAACTCTACTTTTTCTCCTCTCCCCCCCTCTCTCTCTATGCCGTGAATTGCAGACATAAAAAATCACATTGTATTTGTGCAAATGAAAACCACATTGTGAGAGAAAAATAGAGAAATAATTTCGGTGAGAGAGAAGTTGTGTTGTGACTGTGAGTGAGAGAGGAGAAAGCACTAGGCAGTAGAGAAATTTTTTTTCTCTGCTGCCAGTGTGTGTCTATGAGAGTGAGAGTGAGGGAGGAGAGAGAGAGAGAGGGGAGCACCAAAGAGGTCTAGGTTGGGCTCTATCATCTTCTCTAGCAAAATTTGGGCGGTGCTCCGGATTCGTCAACGGCAAGCTCTTGGCTGGGATGCAAGGTATCGCTGGAAGATAGAAAAATAGAAAAGAAGAATTGTGTCATGAGTGAGACTTTGCAATTCATGGCGTGAGAGAGAGAGAGAGAGAGAGAGAGGGAGAGGAGAAAAAGTAGGGTTTTGTCTTTAGTGGATGATGGTAGTGGGTACTTAATCCGATGTTTTTCACTTTATTTGATTTGGTGTGATAATGCTAGCTGTCTAATTCTAATTGGTGGGCACAAATGAGCTAGTTACACCAGCTCCATATACAAGTTATTTTCATATGAGAAATGATAGTTATTAGTACTCTCATACGATTGTCATTCAATTATGATGATGTGACAGTGGATATCAACCATTGATTTTTATTTTTACAAGCTTATATTGATTTAAATGTTGATTTTCACTATTACATCATCATAGTTGTATAACAATGGTATAAGAGTTTACTAAATAGCATTACTTAGGCCCCGTTTGGTTCGCGGATTAGGCCATTGGATTGGACTAGCTAACACTAGTGTTAGCTAATCCTTTGTTTGGTAACATTCTATTCCTAGGAGTAGTCTATTCCCATGGGACTACTAATCCCATATACACAGGGTTAGCTAAGCAATTAAAAAATGAGTGGCTTAGCTAATCCTTTCCTGTGGGATTAAACATATCGCGTAAAATTGTCCAAAAAAACCATAGGCTTCTCACATCTCTCACGATATCCATCTCTCAAAGCAATGTTCTTCCTCTCTAAAAGCAACGATCTCCATCTCTCAAAGCAAGATATTTCTCCTCTCTTCTTTGATTTCTATTTTCTTGATTATTTCTTTCTCTATTTCTTGAATTTTTTTGTGGTATCTTCTCTCGTAGTTTTTTTTTCAAATGAGTTGGCAAATAGCTTTTCAAATCCCACACTCTCAATTTCTTTCAAATCGCAGTTTTTGTTTCTTGCTCTCAATTTCTTTTTCGTTATTTTCTCAATTTTTTTGTTCTCCTCCTTGTAGATTTTTTTTCCAAATCGCATACTTTTTTTTCCTCACTCTTGAGATCCTATCAACTTTGTTTCTTCTCAATTTTTTTTCCTCTCCTCTCTCGCATGCTTTTTTTTCCAAATCACATTTTTTTCCTCAAATCAAACCGATTCTTTTTGTTTTTCATTTTCGTTTTGTTTTTTAAATCACAGCGAGCTTTCTTTTCTCTCTCAATTTCTTTTTTCGCTTTTCTAGTTTATCCTATCAACTTTGTTTCTTTCTCAAAATTTTTTTCATTCTCCTCTCAGGGTTTTTAATTAGTTTTAATTATATACTATGGTGATATGATGATTATGTGATTTTTATATAAATAATTTTAATTTTCTAGTATAATTGCAAAATAAATAAATAAAATCCCACATACATAACACAATTTAAAAAAAAAAAAAAAAATTATAGTATAGTTGTTTTATGTTTTGACCAAAAAAAGGTCCTTAATAATATAAATTGTATTTGTATTATAAGGGTATTTTAGGAAATAAGATCACAATAATTATTCTATTCACCAACATATTGATTGTACCAAACGAAGGAATAGGATTAGGTAGTCTATTCCTTTGTTACAACCAAACAAAAGAATAGGAATAGCTAATCTATTCCCAGTGGTAGCTAATCCTTTTCCAATGAATTAGACAATCCACAAACCAAACGAGGCCTTATTGTCGATCGACAATAGCACTAGCAAAAGTAATAATTAGGAAATTTCAAAAAATTAAATCCAAAACTAATTGTCTTGACACATTTTGAAAAATAAGTGGAGTATTAGTTCCAAGATTGAGAATAGGGTACATCTGGACTCTCCTAGATTTTATTTTATTTTTTTAAGGTTGGATTGAGAAGAGAAATTGCAAACAAGAGTATGAAAACAGAAGGCTTTTAAATGTGAGATTGAGATTCAGTGCATTTGTTTGCTCATTCGACTTGTAATTTGGACAAGCAATTGTAAGATGACCCTTATGGGGGCCCACTTACCTAGGCTGGTGTTTGGGTGGTTAAGACCTACTTGGATAGAGGGTCTTCTCACAATAACCCTATCCAAAGGTGTGAGAGAGTAATGAAAAATGATTTATGCAGATAAAAAAACGTAAACCGTTCTATGCCTCATGAAGGGTTAACCACTAGTTTACACCCCGCCAAACACTAATAAATAAATAATAATCATATATATATATATAAAAGGCGAATCACTCTCAGAAGTGCCTTAATATTGTGATATGTGACATGAACCATTTTTATTGTAATGCTAAACTGATTTTTTAAGGCATAGTTTATGAACCGGTTTTTTAAGAAAAAACCGGTCATTAATTGCATTAATTATATTTTAAGAGTTTTCCATATATAAATTATTAAATGAATTAAGTATTATTAATGTCTTAATCAAATAAGGAAACAAATAATATAAATCAAATTATAATATATTAGTACATTTAGTCAATTTAACGTATATTAATACGGTTAGGATTTAAAAAAAAAAATTAGTTATATATATAACCTGTTTTTTCTTAAAAAAAACCAGTTATTAATTGCATTAATTATATGTATATATCTATATAACATCATTAATTGCGTTAATTATATTTCAATATAATCTACATGTCATTAATTGCGTTAATTATATTATAATTCATGTATTATTCTTGCTATTTTTTTTTATATATATACTATTCATTTTAAATCATATATACTTATAGGAACAAAGATTTAATTTTTTATTTAAAGAGTTCCTTTTAACTTATAATGAAAATTATGTGTTTAAGTTATTTTCAAAAAAAATTAAAAAAAAATTATGTGTTTAAATTTTAAAATTAAAGTAAAAATCAATCATTAAATTAGCATAATTAATGACGTTTAATTATATTTCAATATTTTTCATATATAAATTATTTCATAAATTAAGCATTATCAATGTCCAAATCAAATAAGGAAACAAATAATACACATCAAATCATATATATCATATATAATAACCGAAATCTTCTTTTGAAGTGCCTTCAAATTGCGACATGTGGAGTAAAACTTTTTTTTAAAAAAAACTAAACCAATTTTTTAACTCATTATTTTAAAAATCGAACATTTAAAATTAACGAGTTCATATTTTTGTCATGTCAAAAAAAAAAAGTTCACATTTTTGTTCTCTCTCTCTATCTCTCATTTATCCTCTTTCTCAACGTCTCTCTCTTTTTTTGGTCTAAGTCATTCATTCTCATAACCCACACTATGCGCAGGATTCTTCATTCACTATATTTGTATAATTTACCCAAATTTATAATTTTATATGTTGAGTAATATATTGGTGTATAACCTTTAATATGTCTTTTTTATTTAAAAATGCGTCATTTTTTTAAAAAAATTTGAAATTAAACTATAACAAAGAATCTCACGCATAGTTTTTCTACAACCAAATTATTTTTTCGAATGTTCATAATTTTGAGTTTTATTTATATTAAAATCTAATAAATATTACACCAACAATATTAGAAATTATTTCTAATTTTATATTAATGTTTTGATTAAGCAAAATTCAAATTTTCTTCTTACAATTATGAAAAATAAATTTCATAATACTTATAAAAAGTACGATTATAATATAACCTTAAAAATCCCGCACATTGTGCGGGTTATAAGCTCGTAATAATAAAAACAAAAACCTTTTCTAAAAAATATTTTAGGCCCAAACAAATGGGCCCAAGTAGTTGGAAATTCTTTCTCTTTCTGCACAAGTGGTTAAAATAACAAAGATTTGGATATAAGAGGAATCAGAGACATTGAATTCAAAAAGAACTCAACAACAGAAACGCAAGAAGCCCAAGAAAATGATGATGATGGGAAGAAGTATTACGCCGATAGATTCCTCCTCCCCATGGAAACCCGCCATGAATTGATCAACTACTCCATGGCTCTCTTTCACTACAACCACAGCTATTCCAAGATAACGAAGGCTCCACCTTCAGATTCCTCTGAAGGCTGTTCAGCATGGAGCATGAGCTCTCTTATGGCCGTCTTGCCGGAATCTCCATCACCCACTTGCAGCGCCGCCTCCTCCGGCCCTCGAGACTCTCAAGTCCCCATTGAGCCTTCCGATGCAAGAAACCAGGTATTTTGGAGTTTGATTAACTTGTTTCTTGTTGGGCTTCCGATGTATATATTAATGCAAGATTTGATTCTCTGTTTGTTTGTTGTTGGGTTTTGCCAAAGTTGAACTCTTTTTGCTTTGAAATCTCTCTCTCTCTCTCTCTCTCTGATCTCTGATGAATACGTACATATTTATGATGAGAATGTCTTTGTGTTCTTGATTTGTTAATAAGAGTCTGTTTGATTCAATTCTCAGCGGCAAACTTCTTGTAATGAAATAGAAAAATGGATGGAGAATGCCAAAACATTTTGCCATTTTCGTCGAGAAGTTTCCAGCCTGACTTCATCTCCAGTTGAAGTGAGCCGTACTGTAGCATGCGCTAACCACCATATTCGGGGCCTCCGAAGCCGGAAGCTTCAACAATGGACGCCACAAATTGCTGAGCCGCCACAAACCTTACCATGCTTTTTGGATGAACTCAAGAGGCAGGAGCTTCAAGCTGAGATTGACGGATGGAAGAAAGATAAATATCAGAAACTCGTGCACAAGTGAGATAACAAATCCTCCCTCTCTCTCTCTCTGATATTCAAGAGAGATTTTAATTAAGAATATTCTGGCAGACTGGAAAGGAAAGAAACTGCTATCAATGAATGGGAGTTGAAGAATACCAAGAAGGCCATGGAGGAGATGAAGAAATATGAGGTATATATGGAAAATATATATTTATTTTTAATGTTCTTCTTAATCAAAATCCTTAATTATGTCACTAATCTGGTATTTATAACATGATTTTAGAGTTTAATCATCTAAATGATGTGGATGGCCTTGTTTCATTCACTAAATGGGATGAAATATGGTATTGTGGTACTTTAGAGAGCCAAGCCCAATTGTGGTCAGAGAATTGTTTCAACAAGTGTTCAGACAACTCGAAACTTGTTAATCCGAGCCTCATTGGAAGCCTCTCTCAATTGCCGGCCCCATTGCAGGGGCAGACAACGTATTCTAATAAACACATAAGAGCACTAGCAACAAATGTCCTATATGACATTCTCTTCTTTATGTTTAGGGAAAAATTTCAAAAAAATCACTGAAATATACTTACATTAGATTCCTTACATTTAACAAATTCTTAAAGGTTGCTACAGTGTTTCCTCAATATGTAGGAAACCAAAAGTGGTTTCATATACATTATTTTAATATGAACATTTATTTTTCCTCTCATTTTTCTTCTTTAATGGGGGGATTATGTTGGAATTTTGTGAAAAAGTGAGGGTAAGTAGGAAACTAATATTTTGTAAAGAAATAATATTTTAATGGTATTGAGAAAGATAAGAGAAGTTATTGTGAAATATATTTTCAAAGAAACAAAAAGTAGTATTTTACCCTTAGGAAAATCAAATTAAAAAAAAGTTGCAGCTAGTGATCTAAGATCATCAACGAAAGAAATCGCAGATTATTTCTTCCTCTCATCCATCATTTCTTGTTGGCAGAGCAAGCTGGAGAGAAAACGCTCCAAGGCATTGGCGAAGACAAACAAGAGAATAAGCAGAGTCAAGAACGAGGCAAACAGGAAGAAATCAAAGGCGAGACGATCAACAATTGACGAGATATCGGCAGTTTCAAAATATTATGAGAAGATCCGAGCCACCAAAAGTTTTCTATTGCTCAAGCTTAGGAAGTTCTTCTAGTTAGGAGAATGCGATATTGATTTGATTTTAAAATTAATATTGGATCAAATTTTAATTACTTTTAAATTTTGATCTAATACTGATTTTAAAATTAATGTCACGTATAAAGAATAAAAATATAGTATATAGTTCATATTCAATACATCACCGTATGACAATTACACCCAACTTTTGGTTCTAGTAGCATTACCATTCCTGCCCTTTGAAGAAAAGAGCAAACACTTCTTTCATATTTTCTCTCTTCGTTTTATTTAGGGGTAGGCAAATTAACCGGTTACCAATTACCAATATTAACCAAACCAATATAACCGTAACCGATAGTTATTAATCGGTTAAAAAATTATACCGATAAGTTTATCGGTCGGTCAAGAATTTATTATCGGTTAACAGATATGACCGATAAATATTTTTAATTTTTAATTTTTTTATAATTTTGTACTTTTTACTCTTTTGATTTTTATTTTATAATATAAAAAAAAATATAGTGGATCAATATAAAAAAAGATTCAATAATCTAGTTTAGTCATATATATATTTAGGCCCCCAAAAGGGTCAAAACAACTAATTTTTAAAAATTATTTTAGGTTTTAACCCAACAAAAAGTATTTGGGTTTTCAAAACAATTAATTTTTGGCTCAATTAGCAACTAGTAAAATGCTCAATAAAAAGTTAACAAAAACCGGTTTAACCGATTACCGATATGACCAATTAACCGATAGCTTATCAGTCGGTAATCGGTTAATCGATAGCTTATTGGTCGGTAATCGGTTAATCGATAGCTTATTGGTTGGTAATCGGTAACCTTATTAACCGGACCGATATAGCCGATACCCAACCCTAGTTTTATTACCCAAGTTAGAATTTTTTCGAGGTACTTTGTGAAGGACCTTGCTTCCATGTGGTAAAAAAAAAACTACCAGACATCTACGGTAGAAAAAAAGTAACCGTCCAAATTTATTTCAAATATATTTTAACTCCAACCACACTGTAAAAAAAAGGTTGGATGAAATAGACCTAACGCCGTTTCAAAAGGAAAGGTTGGAGATCTCCCATTGACATTAGACTTTGGGGAAACTTCACTAACCTCCTCAACTTTGGTCACTTTTACAAATATCTCTCCAATATTTAAAATATCTCATTTAGGTATATCAAAATTTGGTTTTATCTCACTTTGTCTTTCCGTACAAAAAATCCTAGCATAATGTCAATTTTACCCCTGACTTTAAAACTAAAAATGCGTTGTTTTGAGAACGGTATAGTTTTGGAGTCAGGGATAAAATTGACATTTTTTGTACAGAGAGGACAAAATGAAAGAAAAACAAAGTTTGATACACCTATGTGAGAGATTTTGAATATTTGAGGCATATTTGCAAAAACCGCAAAAATTCAGGGAGAGTAAGCGAAAAAATTCACTATTAGATTCTCCAATCCATCCCCACAACACTGAACACCTTCCTTCCCTTACGAGCATCATAAAACGTTTTGGAAGCATAAAGATCCCATAGACATGCCTAATTCCAATACCAATCTTGGGGTCATCGAGAACCCATCTACTATGAGTTTTCTCATCATAAGTTCCCAAATGCATAATAATCGTGCCTATCATCGTTAACAATTGTTTTGAATACCTGTTTGATACCCCAAAATCCAACCTGCACACATGGATTTTGAAAACCTTCGCGAAAGTACCGTGACCCAGAAGCCAACCACCTTCAATGCATGTACAAGTGTTAAGCTAGTAATTTTATTTATCCTTTGAAACTCACAAAAAATTATGATTATACAGAAGTTTTGATTGTCTGATCACAAAGCATGCCATATGAACGACCAGCTCTCAAATTCAAAAACAAATCCCACTTGTCTCCAAATAAATCCAAGAGATAAGAGTTGATCATCCCTAGTCCAAGCCAAGCAGGAAATCTAAGCCATTCCATTTCCCAAAATGGATCCAGTTCCCAAAATCGAAAGGCCCTGTTGCCACTACAAGAGGAAGAGAGATTCATGGTACATCTTTTACCCGCATTGACAAGGGACGATCGAGAAGCTTGAAGCTTGAAGCTGCTTCATGCATGGCTTCTGTTTAGGTTGTGAAGAACAGGGGAGAACAGAGTGACGATTGTGAAAAAGGAGGTAAGTATGCGCTTTTTTCTACCTTTTGAAACGGCATTAGGTGTTTTTCATCTGACCTTTTTTCACAGCGTGGTTGGAGTTAAAATATATTGGAGATAAATCTAGACCGTTACTTTTTTCTACCATAGATGTCCGATAGTTTTGTTTACCACATGGAAGCTAGGTTCCTTTGTGAATGTTACTTTTGGAGCCAATCAATAACGTTAACCATAATCCAATAAAGAAAAATAGCAATTTTTAACATGGCCTGTAAACCTAATACGAATTCAATACAAAAACTAAAGGATTATGATTGAAAAGTAACACATTTAATTAAATGTGTTGGGTTATAATTGATATATATAATCTTATACCCATACCTTCGACATAACCCAACACATGACATAATGACTACCAATTTTTTTACATGAACCGCGAACCCAACACTAGCTCAAGATAAAATTAGAAAATTAAAGTTGAAGAGTTTAACACATTTAATTAAATGGGTTAGGTTATACATATGCCTTAATATGACCGAAACTCAACATATGACATAATGACTAGCAATTTTTGACATGATCAATTAGACACAAACCCAATACAAAATTAAATGATTATGATTGAAAAGTTTAACTTGCTTAATTAAATTAGTCAATTTATACTCGACCTATATAATCTTATACCGATGTTTCCACATGACCTGACATAATAAACAATTTTTTACATGACCCATAAAACTGATATAAACCCAATACAAAATTAGTATATTAAGAGTTAAATGAGTAACTCATTTAATTAAATAGGTCAGGTTATAGTTAGCTTATATAAATTTATACTCATGTTTCGATATAACTTGAACCCGACACGCAACATAATGACTAACAATTTTTAACATGACCCACAAACCCGACACAAATCAAACAAAACTTGTGGGTTAAGATTAAGGAGTTTGACCCGTTTAATTAAATGAAACAAATTAAAATTAACTTATGGTCTTATAATTTGACAAGATCTAAACCCAACACGCAAACACAAACTTGATATAATTGTAAAAATCAACTATGTGATCAGCACTTACGTGTTAAAAATATATATATATATTTAAAAAATCAATGATTAATTTTCACTGATTCTTCATTAAAACTGTATAGCAATTTACTAAAAAGCATTAGTAGTCATTACCTTCTCTTAGAAATTTAACAAGACAGTACTGCGACGTAGCATTTACGCATCTAGTGTTTCAGGCGATAAAGAAACAATTACATGAAGCTATACCCAAGAGCTTAGAAGTTTGAAAGCAAAAATATTTACAACTATCCATTAAATACAATTGTAAGAATATTGAATACTACATAAAATGGATTTAGTTGCTTTACCTAGTTAAAGTACATAATTGTCCTGTCTTTGATAATCAAATGCTGCAAAAGAATCAGTGGGTGTTGTCAGCTACCCAACCAGAAACCATACTCTCATCCACAGATTTTGGCCCTCCACAGGATCTTGAGACTGATTCAAATAGTTTTTCAATCTCCGGGGCACACCTTATGAAGGTTTGGTTCCAAAAGTTGTATCTAGGATTCTGAGAAAAAAAAAAGGACCAACTTAGAAGAAAAGTTTTGGAATTAAAGTTGCAAGGCATACAGTGCAGTTAAAAATATCATTACCTTAATTAACTCGATGAATGTAATCAGAAGGCCCCATGGATGAGGTCGGTTGACAATCAGGCGTTCCAACAGCACTCTTGTAATTTGCTCCTGGATTATTTCCTGCCCACGCCAAAGGAAATTAGAATTCAAGGCAAGCAGCTGAATATTCTATGTAATCTTTAAAACAATGCGAGTTAAATCATCGTATGCTAATACCAGCTAAAAGATACTTTACAAAACTGAATCATTTAGAGATTTAACAATAGAATAACCTCACTATGACAACATAAAATGAAAAGTTTAAAGATCAATTTTTTCTTGCCAATTTAACAAATGCAAAATCAGAAAGAAATCAGCTTTCTAATCATATTTTAGGCCTGAATACTTAAAAGGAGCAGTATATCAGTCCATCCATTTTGTTGAAGGGCATGCACTTAGTTTACATTGCTTGAAATCCAAAAATCAAACAATCTTTCCTATTGCCTAAGGAAGAAGTTCTAAGCACAGTGATCGCCATCTTCAGCGTCAGTTACAAAATTAAAAAATTAAAAACACGCAAGACAAATACATACAAGTGATATTGTAAATAAAACATTTCGTACCTGATTTGATTCGGCAAACAAGTAAAGAAGGATGAAGGAGAAGTAATGTGTATGGGTGTTTGGATAGCGCAATTGGTTAGCAACCGCATTAAGAAAGAGGTAGCGCCCTTCAGTGTCTAAGTCCGCTATTAGAGCCTGGAAGATGTCCAAGGCGGCACCAACAAAGAACATTGCCAATGGGACAGTGTTGGTAGGGGACTGTGCATGAGGAGTTTTCGACTGCAGCTGCTGGATGGCCAGTAGAAAAATAACATGAAGATAAGCATCAAAACACACTTTCTAAAGCAGAGGGGGAAGAGACAATTTCCTAAAGACCTTTTAATTTCAAATTGATAAACATATTATCCTATATCCACACGTCCCACGTCTCTGGAGCAAAAACACACGGCAAATTTAAAATTAAATACTGTGGTTTCTTCAAAAGTTCTTTTAAAAACAGATCGAGTGCAACAAAAAAAAAAAAACCGATAATAGCACTTAACTCATTGGTAACTGACCAATCAACATTAACAGGTAAAGAATGCATAAGTAACAACCCAGAGGACAACTTCAAACATGTAAAAAAACTGGGGAACGCAGTCTGCTAACAATGAATGGTGGTCTTTTCGACCCTGAGTACACATGTACAACTGTACAAGTAGGGTAAAAATCAGAGTACCTGCATTCCAACATAAAGCACAAGGGCGTTGATCAAGGGTACATTGTAACGGGTACCAGCAGAGGCAGCATCACTTGGTGGAAGTAGTAGTTTCTGCTTCAGTTCAGTCACAAAAGATGCAGGCTGCCTAGTCTGTGGAATATGCCCAAAAACAAAAAAGAAAAATAACAAAGAAAGAAAAAGGACAAGAAGAATGTAACATTAGAAAGAATAAACTCCGGAGCACGGTACTAGAAGTAAAGGAAAGAAATGTCCAGAATATCATGAGGGAAAAGCACAGAAGAATAGAGGAGAAAAAAGAAAAGGTAAGTAAATGCCGCAGCAAGTGAAACACAGTTTCCCCATGCATATTTTCTAGTATTTTAAAGGCTAAAACAAACAATGAAGGAGACAAAACAAGATACCTTGAGATACTCATCTAAGTCAGCCTTAATCTGCTTTGCTTTAAGAGCTGTCTCAACATCAGAGAGAATGCGTGGGGACTGCCTGATTTCTGCGAGTAAATCAATCTGCATATCAAAGAAAACCAGTTCCATTCAGGATTTTTTATTCTCTTCACGAAACACTTTACAAGTATTACATTCGATCAATCAGGTACCTTTAGATTGGGAGTAGATGGATCTGGCAGCCTCATATTACGGGGAAATGCACTAAGGATAATGTTTCGCATTTGTATGCAGCTCGGAGGAATAACATCACAGAAGGTAAAATGATAATCACACAGGAACTCAGGGAAATCATGAAGCAGCACTAACAGCACCCTAAGCGTGCCTTTGTACAGAAAATGAACCTGTAAATATTAAAGAAAACAAAAAGAATGAAAGATAGTTATACTTGAGTCATAGTGGCAGTGAGCAATGAAACCCAGTAACAAAGAGACAAACCGGCACTCCGAGTTCAGCATTCCTCAAAAATGGCTCCATGAATTGGAACAAGTCTACCAGCAAGCGCTGCACAAAGGGCCACCCCTTCTGACCATTTACAGTGAGCATTTTTGGCATGAAACTCCTGTGACTCACCAACTCAAGCCATGCAAAGCTGAAGAAGCATTTCAACAAAGTTAGTGTTGCAGGTGGCAAAATAGAAGACACATAAAATAAAACAGGCAGGCCAAAATCATGATGCATATAAAATCCTCTTCAAATAAAATATGTTCCAAAGAAAAATGCCACCCATATAATAACGAATACCTACTTGCTGATTAGCATCAGCATGCCAAGGGCCTTTTTAAACCCCTTGAAAACCTTCAGAGCCAATTACCCAGAAATATAAAACTCTTAAGACACTATCTAAAAAATTCAGACCATTCTAAAATCTTTCATAATAGGTACAGACAACTCTATTGCATGATCAACTTTCTCCTCTATTAGCAGTGCCCATCAAGATTCCCAGTAGAACATTTCAAACCTAACAGCCACTTGACAGATATCTTAAACAAAGTCAAACTTGGCCATGGTCAAGTTGGAAAAAACTGATTAGGTTTAATAAACGTATCAGCTTTAAAAATCTAAAAACTACTTGATTTTCAGAATCAGCAGCAGAGAGGATCAGAAAAGAATATCGACTTCAAACCACCGCCAAAAATCCAACCTATATTTCTGCCCACTAAGAAGCCTTTAATCTCATTCTGGCAATGTGTTTTACTGATGACCCTGGTCAAAACATCTACAAACAATGTAAATAAGAATGATCAATTCAAGAAAGTTAACAGTTTCCAATCAAGTCCTGAACCAGCCCTTAGCTTCAAAATGAAAATCAATTAAACACCAACCTAACTTTTCAAAGAATTTCTTCAATCCAAGCATTAACAAGTATCTTTAACTATGTATTTTTTATACTTTAATAGAAGCTAATGAGTATCTGCTGTGCTATAGATTCCTTGCTTGGGGATAACACTAACAAAAGTAGATTTGCTACTTCAATTGATAGTTCAATTTAAATAAACAACATGAGGAACTATAGAATAATGTTTCATAGAGTACCTATAATTTTAGTGCACACCATCAGTCCCAACAATTTAATTACGGACTTATTCCAATTTATTCAATCTCTCAAACTGCCCTTCATTTGTCCATCTAGAAAGGTTACTAAAGCAAAGAGGAGGAGATCAACTGAACATAACTTGTCTAACTAGCAAGCTTGCACACTAATATTCTATGAAGGATGCTTTAATCAACTTAAAACATACAATTCAACAGTTCCTCACAAATCAGTCACGAAACTATTAATTACATCACTAAAAAGAACCTACAAGTCAGCATTCAAACTAAAAGCAAACATCATTCACAATCATCCAAATTTAAATCTATCTGTACCAAAGCTCACAGGTTCATAATGTTAATGTCAACATGTCCTACCATCAGAATGTTGACGGAACAAATTCAACATGCTAACCTGAATGTAGGAACTTTAAGGGGCTGCAAAGCATGAAATGCATTTGCAAACGCTGCCAAAATCTGCGAAATACAGCACAACTTTAGTGTATCATGGACGGAAGAGTGAAAAAGCAAATGATAACTATCCAAACCTGAATATTTGCACCATCAATAACAGGATCCAGGGAACTCAGGTCCAGCAGCCAGTTAATGAACAATCTAAAATATGGTCGCGGATTAAATGATGTTTTCTTCTCCTCTGCATCCTTCTGGATGAATCTCACAGTGACGGCCAGAATCTGTCGTATGCCATTTATAAAATAGGAACCATCATTCTAGAATAACAAGAGGGGGAAAAATATGATTCAAAAAAAAAAAAAAAAAAAGAGGGGAAAAAAACAAATTTTTAGTTTGGACTACAGACTAACCTTAGACAAAAGAAAGAGTTTAGTAGACCCCTGCTCCACAAAAAATCAAATAATGCAACATTACATAGACGTAAATTAGATTCCAAAGAAGAAAAGACCAAACAGAATCTTTAAACCACATGATCACCTTCAGGATAGAAAACACCAGTTTTCCATAGATATCAACAGCAAGGAAGGACATATTCTGCACTTGTTGAGGTGATTGTACCTCAGAAGATAGACAATGTGCAACAGAAAGCTCCTGACATAAATATTAAGGGTTCAGTGTGCATCTCAGAGAATTAGGTTGAAATATAGCTATAAAAAGAAACCTCACAGTCAGGTGGCGGAAAAAGCGATCTGTCATATCATCCCCCTTCAGCAGTCCATTCTGATGCAACTGTAAGATATAATGTGTACAGGCTGCATCGTTTGCACCAGGCAGTTCACATATCCGGTACCATTCCGCAAACAGCCTAGAAACCTACAGCATATTAACACACATAAATGTTAAGACCACAACACTAAAATACTGATCATTATGTTTTTATTCTATTTAGTCACACCTCTGTTTACACTATTCAATACAATTATGAGCAATAATGTCCAATCATAATAAACTCAAAATAGAAACAGACAACAGAACAAAAGAATTAGGCACTTCCTGTTCTACACATACACAGGACACCAACAGCAAACACAATATACCACTACGCAAATAAGGTGACACAAAAAATCTTGAGAAAATTAGTACACAACACGATGAAGACATAGCATATTTTTTTATTCGTATCTGTGAAACAAAGGCAATATTGTTAAAAACACAACAACAAAAAAAAAATAAAGGAGCAGTGACATTGGAAAGATTTAAAGATATATGTTTTAGGTAATTTGTTGTGGGCTTTAGGGATGAAAGGTTAGGTTTTAGGGCTAGTGGTCATAGGACGATGTCTTCAAGGTTTTATATAAAGAACTAGATAGGGTTAAAGGATGAAGAGGACTCCTCCTTGAAGCAAACACTAGCAGAGATTTTTTTAACAGCAACAAGATCTGATATTTTTTAGGTTGTATTAAGGTTTTAATTGGTGGATTACAATACGGAAAAGCTCAGGGTTTAGTGGTTTATAAGATCTAGGAAAAGAGTTGAGGATTAAGATTAAAATATCACAAGAAAACAGAATCATCGAAGCTATGAATGGTACCGTCCTGCCTGATGTGGTGTATCTGGAATGTAAGAGGATGATGGTTGAATTAAAAGCTTTATTCTTCAATACCCTCTACCAAAGGGCGGCTGCTTGGGATTGCTTTCATTTTTCTATCTGTCATGATTTTCTTAATCTTTTTTCTTCTTTTGGTTAGGTGTTTCTCTTGTATACTTTTTGTGTACTTTGGTTGTACCACTTTCTTAATGAAATTCATTTACTTATAATAATAAAATGAAAATAGTAATGTGAACAGTGACCAAGAAAGTACTCTAGGCACTAGGGCTGCAAATGAACCGAGCCATTCATAAACAGCTCAAACTTGACCCATATAAACACGACTCAAGTTTGGTTTGAGCTTGAACAGAAATTTAGGCTCGTTCATTTAACAAACTTGTATAAACTCGAGCAACTTGTATAAGCTCTTTAAACTTCATTTTTATCATTTATTTTATAGTATTGTTTTTACTTTGTAGGGAGAACATCAAAATTTAAAAAGGGGAATTCTATTTTTATCATAATAGATATAGCTTAAATCTTTGTGATTGTGAGTCTTGATATAGATGTGTATGTGTAAGTGTGTGTGTGTACTGCAAAACATACATACTTGAGATTGGATGATTTAATATTTTAGAAAAGATAATAAGATATAATATAAACAGTTTATTTCATGATAGAATATTTTATATATGGTTTATATAATACAAGGTTAGTGAAGTTCATTTTTTAAAGTATATATAAAAAAATCAATTTATCTAATTAACATGAATTATAAAATCTTAACAACAATTAAATAACTAATGATGAACAAGGATCTAGGAAAAAATATAAACAAAGAAATGAATAAGTTAATTGAGAAGCCTGTTCAAAAAATGAATAAACCAAAGTTAAATAGATTATACAACTCAGTAATAGGCTCGAACTCAACTTGTATTCGAGACAAAACTAAACGAAACAAGTTTAAACATTCACTATCAGCTTGACTAAAGCTCTATTAGGCACATAAACCTTCAATAAAACCAAATACTTTATCTTTTTTATGAATGATAATTTATCCGTAAAAATAAAAAAATAAAAAACCAAAGCCCTTGTACATGAATAGATTCTAGACCTAAACATTTAATAGGACAAAAACTCCTACTTCAACTAATAAACAAACTCCCAATCGGACTGGACTAAAGCCTACACATAAAAACCCATAAACTAGACAAGACTGACCACTTATTAAATTAAAATCCAAGGTCCACGACTCTGCTCTACAACCAACAATTACAGACTAATGAAAACACCCTTCACTTTCAATAAACCAAATTGAAAGCTAATAAAATGGTATGACATAATTAACTTTTTTCTTTGATATGTAAGGTGTGACCTAATTAACTACATCTTGAACCAAAGAGACCTCTTGCTTAGTCTTAGGTTTCCAAAGAAAATGTTGTCTCTAGCAACACAATGGTTATATCAACTAATCAGCTTCGTCAGAAACATATAATCTTTTATGCTATTCTATTATATCAAAAATCACATCTTCGTCACCTCACTAATTGACATATCCTTTTTCACTAATTTTATCCATACCATTTTAGGCCTCCTTAACCCATTTCAATCCCTTACCTCGAATTAATCACACTTTCTCACCAATACACTAATAATCTTTGTTGCACACGATACCAACTTAAGCGACTGCCTCATTTTTTTATCCAATAAGAGTCACCCTAATCTTTCCTAATCTTCTCACCCATCCATCTTAATAGTCACATTTCAGCTACTCAATTTATGTACTTGTTACTTTTTAATATCCTAATATTTTATACCAACCTGCCAACCCTATTTCTAATTTCACTAAACTTACACTTCCTATACTCAGTTTTAATCCTACTCCACATAAAATCTCTAGTTTCTAAAGCACCCCTTCAAACTTCCAACTTCAAGTTGAAATCTTGCTTTTGTCTCATCTTTTTTTTTTTTTTGATAAATGAGAAAATATATCATTAAATAGCACAGAGGGGTGTAACCCTAGTATACAGGAAGTATACAAAGAAATTCACCCCTACAAAATTAAAAGGAAGAACACACTTCTACAAATTGCTACATGCTGGAAACTTGAGGAATGTTCAAAACTCCCGCCCATAAAAATAACAACTTAAGAAATCTATTGCTAAGTTCCGCCATTGTCAATTCCTTATCTTCAAAACAACGGGCATTCCTCTCCTTCCAAATAGTCCACATAAGGCATAAAGGGGCCATTCTCCAAACCTTCATCACCATTTTATTGCCTCTTTGACCTTTCCAGCATGCCATAAGATCAAGAACCCTACCATTCATTACCCACTTCACATCAAAAAGAGTAAAAATCACACTCCAAAGAGTACAAGCCACCTCACAATGAAGGAGAAGATGATTGATGGACTCATCACTCCTCTTGCACATACAACACCAATCCATCACAATCAAACCTCTCGAAGATTATCCAAAGTGAGAATCTTACCAAGAGAAGCACCATACAAAGAAACTAACTCGGAGCGGACGTTAACCTTCCAAATGCCCTTCCATGGGAAAGAAGAACACCCACCTCGTACCTATCCAAACATGGGAAAGCACACGAAACAAGAGCGCACCTCAAAACACTTCCTCTTGGAAGGAATCCAACAAATGATCCACCTTCCCACATGAAGTCGGGTCTCGTACAATTTACCGTGAAAGCTATCACCACCTCCACCTCCCAATCCACTTCTAAAAAACTAAACATTCCAGTGAATTTCCTCATTCATAATCTGCATATGATCACTCACCCAAGCTTCTTTGTTCCTTGCAATGCGAAACAATACAGGAAAAGACTCCTTCAAAGGTTGATCACCACACCAAACATCTTGCCAAAATCTGATTCGGGTGCCATCGCCAACTTCAAATCGAATGAACTTGGAAAACAACTCCCACCCTCTTCTTATATGCTTCCAAACTCCTACACCAAATGGCCTCTCAACCTGTTTGGTACACCAATCTCCCTCCATACTACCATACTTTATCTCTACGACCTTCCTCCAATAAGCTTCCCTTTCCGTAGCATAACGCCATAACCACTTCCCCAATAAAGCTTGATTGAACCACCGCAAATTTCTAATCCCCAAACCACCATCCTTCATATGAGAGCAAACTGAAGACCACTTAAGTAAATGAAATTTAGTCGCCTCATTGGTACCGCCCCATAAGAAATTCCTTTGCACCTTCTCTAATCTATTTGCCACACTCGAAGGAATGGGGAAAAGAGATAACAAATATGTTGGTAGATTAGATAGAGTGCTTTTAATCAAAGTGAGTCTTCCCCCTTTCGATAAAAGGCCCAATTTCCACCCAGCCAACCTCCTTTCCGTGGTCTCAATCATCCCGTTCCAGATTGTATTATCCTTGTAATGTGCTCCCAAAGGCAGCCCCAAATACTTCATGTGTAGACCTACCACCCAACAATCGAAAATACTCGCCAACAAATCAATATTCTGCACCTCCCCAATAGGAACAATTTCTGACTTTGTTTGTCTCATCTTTAACATGATATCAAACAATATCTGATCAAAACAATAATTCACTCAATGCAGACACCGGCAGATCACTTTGACATAAAGTTCTCATATGCATGAAAAGGTCATGACAGAAAGGAACCAAAACACCATAATAAGCCAAGAAAAAAGAATAAGTATATAATTTTTTTTATAAAAATACAACATATCAAGGTCATGACAGATGCACCTAATATATCCTTCCCAATTTCCATTCATCCTAAATCAGCAGCTCTGGTCAAATATGTATAATCCATAAAACCTTTAACTGGGTTAAACCAAGGTATATGAAGAATTTAAAATCATGATACCTGCTCGCCAAAACCAGCAGGATCTGGTCCTACAGACTCCACATTGTTATACTCTTCCCTGCTAGCTGTAGAGTGCCCAGGAGGCTGTTTCAGCAGAAAGAAATATTTTAGGATAAGAACAAATTATCAAATTCAAACAATAGTAGACTATGACACCTCCATTGACCTTTTTGTCTTTCAATTGTCTGGCTTTATCCTCCTTTCCAATATTAACACCAGATAGAGCAGCCACACTAGCAGCAGGATTCTTCACAACCTCAACTAGTTGCTGTAATGACTCAGGAGATCCAGGCTTTGCAGCAACCTAAAAGATTTAGAATTAGTAAGAAACTGTATTTAGAAATAGTGGAATGCACTCTCTCACACAAAGTGCATGAAGCAAACCTTTGCTAAAGCATCAACAAGATTGTGAAGTTCAGATATAACTCTAGATTCTTCAATGACCAAAGTTTGCAGAAGGGAAATTGCAAACTCGGTTGCGGCCTCTGCAAATTCATGCAATTAGTCAGTCAACTGTAGTACAATATAAACAATGCAAATGAAGTTCCTTGAACATACTATTCCTGCCTCCATCAATAAGTTTTGCCATGTGAACATTGTACTCTGCAAGGTTTAGCAATTCACTGCGAATAAGGCCAACAGTTATATCTTTGTTGAACTTCCGCTCCTCATCTGAATAAATAACCTGTAAAAATAATGTGCAAACTCATATAATGATGAAGAAATGGAACAGACAGAGCATGAAGAGAAACAGAATTATCAACAGCAGAACCATCATATAGTATGTCAAGTAAAGGTCTCCCTCTAATAACCTGAAGGTGATATAACTGAAGTCTATGAAAGCAAAAAGCAAAATAATGCTAATAATACCCTATGAGATTTGAGAATATTTAGAAAATTCTCAGAGATCCACATACCGAGAAAAGATGAATACAAAAAACATAGGATTCATAACACAAAGATCAGCATAGAAAGTTTATCTAAAATTAAGATATAACCTAAGGTAGACCAAGTGTGTAAAAGGTAAAGAAACCATCACATAGCATGGGACAAAAGAGCTTCGAAACCATATTGTGCATCTTGAGAAACAGGAAAAAGGAGCAACAGGGCATACCCAGCTAGTGAGCTCCTTAACAACAAGCTTGCAAACATCACGAATAGCAGTCAGAATTGCAAGATGAGCACCAACATGAATAATGTTTGACCCATTCTCATATACAAACCTTTGAAAACCTGTATCAAAAATACAGAATGAAAATCAAATCATAGAAAAGTTTAGGCTAAGAAATTCCCAAAGGTATATGGTTCCTTCCGCAGCTATTTAAAGCAGTTGATTGGACACCAAAATAAAATGTCCAACATAAAATTGTGGAGCAACCAAGATAGCTCGAGCATAACACATTAAACAAAAAGTATAACCCAAAACATTATCTTATAAAAGGTAGTACACCTTTTGTGCAACAGCCAAGGCAGCTTCATCTCGACTAATACATCTGAGTATGATTTCAGGAACTTCAGCAATGACTCCCTGAACACAAATATACCCCGAAAGAATGCATTTTAATGTAAATATATGTCCCAATAAAAAGTAACTAAAATTTGAGACTAAGAACATGTTCAAGAAATAGGATAAAGCACAAGTGATTCCACAACAAAGTTATCACAGATAATGAATTTAAGGCAGTGGTACAGATAATACCTGGATGTCCGCTTCTTTACCATCATTATTTAGCAAGGCTTCTAACTGAAACAATTACAAACAGGTTAAAGTATTTCTGAAGTAACAATAACAGAACTGAAAGGAACTAACAAAAAAAAAATACATGGAACCACTAGCCCTGAAAGCAAATGGTCTCCATGCAACAGCCGTAATCACCGCCATATTTGTCTAGAACATAAACATAAGTTGCAGAAAGTATACAATAATGAAGTAAATGGTATACAAGAAAGAGAGGGGGAAAGGACACTGAAGGGAGAAGATACAAAAAGGACAAGCAACAAAGGTCATTTCCAACCTTCTGTGCAACAATCTGGAATTTATCCAATGCATCCCTAGTGGTGAGCGAAGGCTCGGATATACTACTTCCAAGGCGCTCAGTGGCAACTGGTGAAGGTAATAGCTGTGAAGAAGCTCCAGATTCCTTGCAACAAATTAGAAGCACATGTTAATAACAAAGATTAAAACCTCAACATCATAAAAAGCATCAACAAAATAACAAATTCTAACCTTTGCGACATCCAAGGAATCCAATGAATGCAACTCAGAGGCTGAAGAAGTTGGAGGAAATGAACCAGTGGCAGAATCATTCTCAGAACTAAGCTGGGCAACACCATCGGCCACTCCAATGTGAATTGAGGAAGCACTGGATACTCACAAGCACTCCAATCATATTAGCAAATAAAAATTTAGAAAATAGAAGTAATAAATATACATAACATGGATAAAGCACCTATGATGCATAGCTGAATTAGATTCCATTGACTCATCTTGTGGCCGAGAGACTGCTTCGAATCCTGTGCTTCCTGAGGTAGATGAGTAGCCAGGATTTAATTGTCCAGATGCTGAGCCATACCCACCAGTCAGACCCATACCGCCAGATGAAGCAGGACCAGAAGCCATAGCATGTGAACTCTGGCTAGATTGATTTTGCCAGGGAAGCCGAACAAAGTCCTAAAACAGAAAGGGAATACCAAAAAATGTCATCTTTTAAGCACCAAGTTTCTTCAACACCATATCATACCTCATGCAAAAAGTCAGTCAGCAGGTACCTACCTCATAAACTCGCTGTTGAGAAAGGGACAAGTGACCAGGTTTAGGACGGAGGGCCTCCGGTACAACACCCATAGAACCTTGTGTATACATGTTTCCATCAAAAAATGTGGGGCCAACACCCTCTCTATGCTTCCTTCTCAAAGCAAGTTGTTGAGCTATTTCCCCATCAATGGTTTGTATTGCCTACAACAAGCAATGTACCACGAATTAAAATTTATATTGCCACAAAATTCAAAAACTAATGAAAAAAGTTCATAATCAGTTCTTTTGTCCACAATCATAATTGAATAGATAAACAAGAGAGAGGTGATAGAGGGAAGAAAGTACGGTCTTTTTAGGATATACCCTAAGAGGTTTAAACTGAATTATTAGTTTGAATACTATAAGGACTTGCATGATGAAGAAAAAGAAGAAACTAAGTCACAGGTTTGTTACTTACACCTATGGTGATCTTGAGTTCTATCAAGTGGGACCCACATGCCAACACCAATGAAACGAGGCTTACCCACTTCAAAGATCAGGTAATATTCGCTTGATCTTGTTGACTCAAAAGTTCTCTAGGAGTTTCTTCCAAGACTCTTAGGAGCATATTATTCGATTTTAACTTAGTCCACCAGGTGTTACTTAGTACCTTATGAGTTAGGTGTCCTAATCCTACAGGGTAAAGAAAAGTCAAAGAGTCTTTCTAGACATGCTTGATTGACAAGGGTTTAATCGACAACGGAAAATCACCGCATACGAACATCACGCTTCCCACATGAACTTGTGGGACTTCCTTAAAGATAAAAAATCATTCAAAAAAATCCAAGAACTACAACATCGAATACTTTCCTAATTCTGCTTAATGATGCAAAATAGTATTATATCTTAACTCCTATAGCAGTGCACTCATGAATAAAGAAGTCTACTTTTTAAGAAAATGAATCACTCCATTAAAAACATACATGCACCTATCTTTGTAGGTTGAATGGCTAAGTGCATGAAATTTTTTCACATAATGGCCAACCTAATAGAAGAAAAAACTCAATTGAATCTTTGTAAGTTGATGGTACAGTTTCTACCAACCAGGTTAAGATCACTGAGCACACTGTGCACTTTTATAATAATCTGTATTTCGAGCAGTTCATTTGGTGGCCTAATTTGGATGGCCTTTCTTTTGGCTCTATTGATGCAGTTGAGGCCAATTGGCTGGAGAAAGCGTTTGAGGAAGGGGAGACTTCCGGGGCAGTGAAAGCTATGAAAGGTGATAAGGCCTTGGGCCTTGACAGTGACTCTATGGTGTTCTTCTAAGCCTGCTAAGTTGTTTAAAAGAAGACATCATGAATATCTTTCATGACTTCCATGCTAGAAGCAAGTTTGAAAGCAGCCTAAATGTTATGTTCATTGCGCTCATTCCGAAGATTTCAGGGGCCGTTGTTCTCAAGGATTTTCATCCAATTGGTCTAGTGAGTTGCATCTAGAAATTATTGCCGAAGTTCTAGCTAACAGGCTGAAAATGGTTTTGGGGAAGGTTTTTTCCAAGTCTCAAAATGCCATCATCCAAAGGGAGGCAAATCTAGACCCCGTTCTCATTGCTTATGAATGTGCTGATAGCATAATCAGATTAAGGGAGTCAGACGCAATTTGCAAATTGGATTTTCACAAAGCACATGATCACGCTAATTGGGATTTTCTAATGTATATGCTAAGGAGCGGTTTTGGGGAGAAATTGTGCACTTGAATAGCTCATTGTATTTCTTTGGTGCGTTTTTTCCGCATTGGTGAACAGCACTCCACCTGTGTTTTTAATAGTTTTTTGATAGGTAACTGTTTTTTTAATAGTTTTTTAAAAAAAAAAACCTACTATTAAACCTTTGCCTCAGATGTTGTTTGTCATTGTAATGGAGGCTTTGGGCAAAGATGATTTCTCCTGAAGTGGGGGCGGGGGGGTTTGCTGTCTAGTTTTTCTGTAGGGACTAGAAATGTTGGTGGGATCAACATCTCTTAACTTCGGTTTGCAAATAACACTTTAATTTTCATGGGGCGGACCTAGATAACCTCCGTAATTTGTGTTGCTTGTTCTTATGTTTTGAAGTTGTCTCAAGCTTGAAGATCAATTTGGCTAAGTCAGAATTGGTTCTTGTACGTGTTGATAATGTAGAAGGTTTGGCTAGGATCTTGGGATGCAAGGTCTCTTATTTGCCTATAAAGTACCTAGGTCATCCTTTGGGTGCTTCTTTAAAAACCAAATCTATTTGGGATGCCATTATTGAGAAGGTTGAGCGTCATTTGGCTAGCTAGAAGCAGTTGCACTTGTCTAAAGGGGGTAGGATTACCATGATCAAGAGCACTTTATCTAAGTTTCCTACCTACTTCCTGGCAGATTATCTTTAGTTCTCTAATGGCTCTACTCAATGGAACGTTAACTTTATTAGAGCGGCCCATGGTTGGGAGTTTAAATCCTTTTCCTCGTTTTTCGATCAGTTGTATTCCATCAAATTGAAACAGGACAGTGTAGACAAGCATGGTTGGGAGTTCAATCATTTTCCTCATTTTTCAATCAATTGTATTCCATCAAATTGAAGAAAGACAGCTTAGACAGCCTTTGTTGGAAGCCCCCTCCAAGAGAGGGTTGTTTGATGTAAGATTGTTCTATAATGTCTTAATCCCCCATGTTAGCACTCCCTTCCCTTGGTGGTGTATTTTGCGAAGTAAGGCCCTTTTAAGAGTGGCCTTCTTTGCCTGGTCAGCTGCTTTAGGTAAGATCCTCACTTTGGACAACTTAAGAAAGCGATCTCAATGTGGTAGATTGGTGTTGTATGTGTAAGAAGAGAGGGAAAACCGTTGACCACCTCCAACTCCATTGTGAGATAGCCAATATGGATCTAAAGTTTCAGTTTATTTGGTTTAATGTGTGTCATGCCTCGTCGAGGGCAATTTGGTAATCTTCAAAGTGAAGCTATTTGGAAGATAATTCCACTCTGTATGATGTGGACATAGCAGTTTGGTAGTCCTCAAAGTGAAGTTATTTGGAGGATGATTCCGCTCAGTATGAAGTGGTATATTTATACCAACAAAAAAGAAAAAAGAGACCAGAGCATGAAAACAGTGGAGGCGCTAAAGGCCTTATTTTTCTATACCCTTTTCCAATGGATGGTTGCCTATAACTGTTTTCATGACTTAGTTTTTGACCTTTTTTTCTTTTTCTGGTTAGGTGTTTCACTTGTATGTTTCCTGTGTAATTGAGTGCGCCATTTGGTTTTTAATGAAATCATTGACTTATCAAAAAAAGAAAAACTTTAAGATGCACAAGATCTTGGAATAACTTCAAATCAATCTTTATAGGCTTTTCAAATTCTAGCAAGCTATCAAATTCATAACATAAAACGTAATTCCATACCCATGAATTCCACTAGAGAATAACTTTCAAATGCACAAGATCTTTGAATAGCTTCAAATCATTCTTTATAGGATATTTAAATACCCAAAATATCCAAAGTAACTTTTACTTTGCCAATTTTTCAACATTGGTGGGCAGCAATTTTTCAAGTCCCTTTTTCTCTTTCACTTAATTGACTTCAATCTACATATTCCAATTTACTTAAATCATTCTGTTCTAAGGTACAAGACGTAGCCAAATATTTTCATGGATATCATCAAGTTATTCTTTTCAAACCAAACAGCTATTAGAAATGCTCAACGTCATCAAAAGAGTAACATCCATGACAATTTTGGTTATAAAACTTCTATGTCAAAATATTATTTTATATTTTCTAATTGACACGATAAAAAGACTAGGTGCTTTTTATAACGCCATCAATAGTAAAACGCCTTGAGTAGAAAGTGTGTAGAAAAATGCTTATGTAGATGAAGACGAAATTTCCACCCACCTCAAAAGTAAAATACAAATGAGCATAAAAGTTAAAAGTATTGCAGCTAACCTTATCCGTGGCAGCCTGTTCAATGACTGCACAACCGAGATCAAGGTTGTCATTTGTAACAAGTTGTACTGCTTGTTCTAGAAGTTCACTCGCAATATTCAGACCCTGAAGTGAATTCCTCAGCTGACTTGATATTGACCCGCGTAAGGGTTCCTAGCAGAAACCACAAACTTAAGTTAAAAACGGAAAGTAAGAGCATACAATCTAAAAGATATGGCCATTGAATCACAAAAATATTCTTTAAAACCAAACGGGATAAATAAATTCCCAAATTTAAGTGTGAGACATTACTTTGCATGTTACATGAGCAAGACTTCCTGCCAGACTTGCAACCATCAAGTGTGCTGCATTAAATATGCGTGTTTCATCCAATTCCATGGCATAATCCTGCCATTGTATTTGAAAAAAGTAAGCGCAAAAAGATACAACCGTAGCAACTAGAAAGTTTTGTGGACAAGAGCTTCTTATGATTACAGATAGTTCTATTGCTCTGCCATTGCAAGGTGAAAGAAGCATATGCAAGAGTGTTAACACTTCCAAGAAAAAGGGATCATTCTACAAAGATAAGGCTGGCTCAAATCAATGGAACAATATGCTGAGCAGTCAGGATATTGCATGCAAAACAGAAAAAGCAAAGTTGAAACACACAAACAGAATGGATAAGCATGACAAAATGACTCAAAAAAATGAAGTCAGAGGTGGCAACAATTAAGGAACATGTGGGGACGTCATCAAGGATGAGTATTTGAATAGAAGAGCAATTAATGCATCACTTATACATAAATATTGTTTTCAAGTTGAGGTGCTTCAAGGAAAAGACGACGATAAGACATGGCAGTGAGAAAAGAGACAAGATTGATTAGAGTACGGAACTGCCTATAGCCAAAAAGGAAATGGATACACAGAATTAGTACCACATAAAGATTTAACAAACCTTTAAAACAAGCTCCTTTGTTGTTTGGGTTGCTATAGATACACTGCGCTGAACAATACCAGATACTATCTCTTTAATAGCTCTGTCCATCGCAATTGGAACCACTCTGTAATGTATGAATGAGATGAGCTTGTCATAGAAGTACAAAGCACTTTTCTCAACAAGCAGTAAAAGAATTGTCAGCTTCAAACCTCTGAAAATGCAGGTGTAAGCCCAAAGTACTGAGCTTCTGGTTGATAATAACATGAGTTCCAATGTTAGGTATTGGTGCAGGAAGCTACAAAAAAACAGAAGAACCAGATAATTAGTTAAAACTAGATGTCCTACCTTGTTAAAATAAAAAATAATTTTCTTCTTACTAAACGCAAGGAAGAAAATGCAACCATACCTGAGTAAGAGAAAACGGCGACTGGGATGGAGTGGCTTGCAAGAGTCCTTGCGCAGAAGGGAGCTGATCAGCCAATCCTAAAGCTGACAGCTTTTCATCCTCCATCAATGAACCAGAAGGGAGATGAAGAGCAGAAGCATACTGAAAAACCAAATTAATGAGCACTATAGATACAGACCACCAAACTAATTCGAACTCAGCTATACAGAGAACACAAAAACACATACAATAGAAATACAAAAAAGAAGGGAGGGTCATAACCGATCTCAAAAATTTTAAACCAAACAAACCTGAGATAATAAATGTGTGTGGCCACCAGAATTAGGTGTACTAGCAACCTCAAGCGGTAGCTCAACTTGGTTCACTGGAGGTACCATTCCGGATTTAATTTCAGCAACTAACTGTGGTTGGGATGCTCCAACATCTTTGTTAGAAAAATCAGGATTCCCTTCGACTTCCCTTTTGCGATCCTTGAGAAGAGAAGTCGGTGAAACATCCTTCATATCAACACTAAGGTTCTTGAATAGGACCTGAAATGGCATGAGGTAGAAATATAAATAGCTAAAAGAGCCAACATTATATTAGGCAGGCTTCAACAACGAAATAATCGTATGTCTACCTCAATATCAAACTTGAGGTTCATTTTCAAGTTTGGCATTGAATAAATCTCAGCAAGTAACCCAAGAATGCCCATGGTCCAAGGATTGGGAGGTTGATATGCAAGACTGTTTTGGCATGGTTCCAAAACCTGCAGCAAGAAGTGCGCAGTTAAGATCAAATCACCTAATATCAGAGCAAAAGTTAGCAAATATCAGCATAACCATACCTTAGAAGTAAATGGTATTACTGCAATCATCAATCCCTTCTCATATGCCTGTCCCACCAACCCAAGATGAACAAAAAAAGTCAAAAATAAAATCATAAAATATGTAGCATATGATTCTCAAGAGCACCTGAAAGTTTTTTTTTTCATAAGCAATCAAAATTTATTAAAATGCGAGAGGACATAACCTAAGTACATAGGAAATATACAAGAGAAATACCTAACCAGAAAAACCTGAAAGATAACAAAAGAAAATCTAATGCGGCAAAACCATAATCAAGAAGACAACATTAATCAAATTATCACCTCTATAATCAAAGATTTAGGATCAATTTCACGACCCCGTAAGACTTGATTCCTTCCAATTGTCAACTTCCCAAGCCAACTACCCAAGTTTTTTAGCAATGAACGCTCTTCGGAACTTGACTTTATAAGCTCTGATCCTAGGAGAACCTGAAAAAATAAATAAATACATAAATAAATCCCAGTCGTTATTACACTGGTAGCTACATTCAAATGCATAAATAAATTAGTTATAAGACAAAAACCTTGCAGTTCTCATATGTGGCTTGAACAATCTCTTTATTCAAAGCCTTTGCATTAACCTTGTCCAAGAACTTCAAATACAAGTCATGAAAATTCGGCTCAATGCTTGCTCTGTCAAGGATCAGGTAGAATGTGATATGTGATAGGAAATCATATGAACGTGACAAAAAGGCAACTGCAAGGTGCGTGTACCTAACTATGCGTGTGTGTGTGAATTCACAGGTCATTGAAAATCCAGCTAAATGCTTTCCCATTAAATAGTTGGGAGACATTTATAAAGGACTGGACAATGATATAGAGAATTACAACAAACTACTCTATGGCGTAAGCTAAGCATAACTGTATTGAAAGGGACCCCAAAAAAATAAAATATATAAAGGCAGCTGTTAGGATTAGCATAAACAAAGTTACAAGTTCAGGCAGCATGTTTCTAATATGTGCTTTTCTATGAATGCAAACATAAATACAATCACAACGTTTCTAACCTTTTCATAACCATATATTGTGCAAACCAGGGATAGTACTGTTCCTTAAAAACTTCAGTGAATTCTTTTGCTTTAGCTTCAATATTAGCAACTGAGATATTATTTATGATAAAAGATATTTTGTCTTGAATCTCTGATGCTGGAGCCTGTAAACAAAGAATAGACACATAAAAGGATTAGAACAAAACCATATGGACAAATTGATTGGCAAACCAAAAATTTCAATGGTAACTTTTCCATTGTGCAATCCTCATTGTGACCATGATTATTCAACAGGATGATTAATTGAACTAAGCCCAGTTCTACTAAAAATATGAATTAATGCTCATATAGTCAAAATAAGGAGATAAGGAGATCAACAATAGGATCAAAACCCTATAATTCATATATCAAGCCAACTGCCAGTACTTCCACCAAAAAGTTGATCTTCAGCATCAACAGAGAGAGATTTTCTCTTTATTGAGAAGGAGCAATGTGTAAAGACAGTTTCATATTATTGTGTGTGTGTAAGAGAGAGAGAGAGAGAGAGAGAGAGAGAAGCCCATAGGATGAGCTTTAAATGGAGTGCACTGAACTATTGACTGTCAAAGTCCCAATTATCAATATTTGACACATACTGGGTTAGACTGGAATCCACCTAAAACAGAACCAACTCGCGCAAAGCAAGAGAGAGAAGCCCATAGGATGAGCTTTAAATGGAGTGCACTGAACTATTGACTGTCAAAGTCCCAATTATCAGTATTTGACACATACTGGGTTAGACTGGAATCCACCTAAAACAGAACGAACTCGCAAAGCAAAATGGAGGGTATAAAATATAGCTAACCGCAGGCATGTAACCTCTCGTCAGATCTTACAACATAACCCAATCAGAAATCAGCAAATTCTATGCTGCTTTTAAGAGCTGAAAGATACCATACATTTTTTGTAGGAAAGGTAGCATAGATGCCAAAAAAATTTAACAAAACGATTCGTACACTTGCTACATTAAAATTTCATAACAGTGACCAACCCGTTATGTTACTTTCAATAATAAAGTGAAACCCTTTCTTGCTAGAATTTTCTAACAAATGGACTAAGAATAGAATAAGGGGTACAAAATAATTTTTAAAGCCACATCAGTTTAGAGAAGAACCAAAAGAGATGCTGGTATAACATGGGTCCACCCACACAACAAATGATGGGCTCGTGGTACTTAAAATAATTCTGGAGGAGCAAAAAAATGGACATGAAAAGACCTAGTATTGCTCACAAATGATGCACATAAAAATGAGGACACGTTGCTGTGTCATAAGAAAATGAGAAAATTAAATGCAACATGTGATGTGGAGGAATTTGAGAATATAGAGTTTTTGAAAAGATTGTCTATAACCAGCCTTAGTGCATTGGGGTGATTTCAACATTACCCGGTTCCCCAATGAGAGATCGGAGAACCTTGCTTATGCCCAGCAATGATGGAGCTCTTTGGCTTCATTTTTTTATCAGAGCCTAATGGACCTCCCTCTTGTTGGAGGTACTTTTACTTGGTCAAAGAAACAGCAGTCACCTTATTGGTCTCGATTTATTGTTTCTCTGGATTGGGTAGCTTAATTTCCTAGTGTGCCCAAAGAGGAGGCTTCATAGGCTGTGCTCAAATCATTTCCCGGTCCTCCTTGACTGTGGTGACTTTCAGAGGAGCAGTAAGTACTTTAAATTTGAAAACATGTGGATTAAGTTTGAGGCTACCTATGTTCTCCTTTGATTCTAAGTTTTCATGATTTTCTTATTCTTTTTTCTTTTTCTAGTTAAGTGTTTTCTCTTTTATACTTCCCATGTGCTTGGAGACACCTTATGCTTTTAATGAGATCTCGATTACTAAGCATAAATTGTATTTAGAGAGAGAGAGAGACCCAAAATGCTAAACCAAAAATTGCATATCAGGAGTACCAGAAATCACATATTTCATATCAGCACAGTATAGTCTTGCCTTGGCTACCAGACAAACATTGTGTATGTCAAAATTAACTTAACCCAATTGAAGAATACAGAACTTAGTTGCACTTGAAATACATGAAAACCAGCTGGTTGTTATGATAAGGACGTGAATATTAATCTTAAAATAATGGAAGCACAGATATGACACACTGCCAAGATGAAATAGACCAGACAAGGGAAAGTCTCCAAGCACAAAATTTCAAAATACATAAAATAGTTTAAAAAGGAATGTAGAGAACAAAACTGCCACTGTAGTACATGTATTGTCAAATGCTAAATATCTCACAAATCAAATCTTCAACTCAATCTAAGATGCATTGACTTGCACCACAAGTGAACATTTTTCAGTGAAAGTTAAAGAATGTGGAATTGAGTACCTCTATGGCAGTATCTCTTTTCTCGGCTGCAGCAACAAGTGTTTCAATGTTCAGAGCAGAGCCAAATCCTGTAAAATTGTTGCATAAGTATGACTAAAGTGATGAGGCATTTAACTAAAACAAAGACCTAGTAGCATACTGCAACTTATATAGAAAAACAAGCATTATATATGAAGTACAAGAAAATTACTGGTAGAAGTAACTGCTCGAGAAGGGCGAACAAAACCAGATGAAGAAGAAAGCATTGGCGGAGCACTTACAGCATTCTGTAACTGCAATTTTAGCAATAGAAGGAACACTGCTTAGAAGGGAAATAAAAATGATACAGAAGAGTGCTGGCCAGAAGGAAAGAGAGAGAGAGAGAATGAGAGTTACCTTCTGAATACTAGAATTATCACCTAAATGAACAGCTGAAGGTTGCCCTACAGAAGATAAGAGTGGTTTCCCATCATTAGATGATGCTGCAGCTGCTTTATGACGGTCCTCAAGACTTTCACTTCTCTGTTGAAGCTGCAGTGGGGTCGAAAGTTGCTGCCCAGGCTGTATGATGCTAGAGCTATTTAACTGCAGTCATGACCCAGCATATAAAAACATTAGGCATTGATTATTCAGTACACAAATAAACTGAATAACTGGTTTAGCTAAGTAAAAGGGTTCCTCAGTTTTTCGTACTCAAAATACATTCTAATCAATAATGCAATATAGAGAATGAATTATTAGAATTGAATAACTGGTTTAGCTAAGTAAAAGGGTTCCTCAGTTTTTCGTACTCAAAATACATTCTAATCAATAATGCAATATAGAGAATGAATTATTAGAATTGAATTTGTTTGGCTGATTGAAAATCTTCAAACAATCCATTCTACAATTTCTATAGAATTTTTCCAAAAGTAATTTTGCTGATCAGGACAGCCTTATGGAAGTCCACTCCTCTTAACTTCATTTTCAATTAAGTTCAGATGCATGACACTGGTCAAGAGACAATTGCTCTTTACCTCCAGATTTCCTGAGGTAGCCTGAGCAGAACCATGGTGATTAACAACAGAAGCATGACTGCTGCCTCCATCCGTGTCTGAATGGCCAGATGAAATCCGTGCAAGAGCCTGTTCTATGAAAGCAACAATATCCGAATGAGTACCGCGCAGATGGGATATCTGTAAGATATGGTTGCAATATTGGGGCCACTCAATCAGACGATCCACAAACTGCTCCAAAGCCATAGTCCCAAACACAAACATCTGCACAGAAACAAACCAACATTAATATCATATAACAATAACCGATGAAAGAAAAGTCAATGAAAAATTGATACCAACTTTTGAATCTGCAGGTTTGCGTAGTGCATCTAAAACACCACGCAGAGCAATCCCGAGTGTGAGATGAGTTACGAGCTGGTGCTTGATAACAGAGCCTGAGATATGGTTAAGAACCATGGCGATAAAGCAAAAGAAAGATCATTTTAAAGACACATAACAGTCTAACAATGAAAAAAGGTGTCCGTTAATAAACAAAAAGCTGAATAATATACAACACTGCAATTAAAATCAGGCTAAATAAATTCTGATGAAGCCAATGTCATTAATCAGCTGAAGACATGAAAAACAAAATACGACTTGCATATATCATATAAATCCAAATTGCATAACCATATAGAGCTGAGCACATTCAACACAGTCACCATTAGAAGACTACTAAAGAGACAAGATTAACCAGAGTAGTGAGTCAGGGTAATTCTAACAATGTAGTTAACTCCAACGCTGTAGTTAATTGTCACCATAAGGCCAAAGAGAATGTTTTCAGAAACTGATGATCTCCAACTTTCAAGGTGGTTCGACTAAAAAAGATAGCTACATGTGGAAAGTAGGCCTCAAATTCTGATATCTCTCTAGTATGTCCTAAAGTTAAATCTGCCGGGATGCATCCTTTAAGATACGAGTGGAGTAGATGCAAATGTTATTGCTGCAGATAATCATAGCAAAAGTCCAACGACAAAAGCATGGTTTTATTCACAAGTCCCTTTCCTAGAAATGAGATATGCACAACAAGACAATCTCCCCCACCTCTCTCTCTCTCTCTAGGGGATTTCTACAAGGCTGAGCTATTACAAGACCAAACAGAAAGAACTTAGTTCAGCAGACCCAAGAAATGGAGAAATGATGCTGAAATTTAAAGTGCTCATGTAGCATATTAACTCTAGCTGTTTCAATAAGATTAATTCTGAGTACAATAAGAGGATATGAAATATCAGCAAATTTTATTATGTATGTATGCATACAGTTTTTTTTCTCCAAGAAAAAAGGGTATGGGTCATTATAGTTGAGTTAAGAGTCATCTGCAAATTTTATTATGAAACTTACCAAACAGAACTGCAGCAATTCTGAGCTGCCTCTCGGGATACTTGGGGAAGAATCTGTACTCCTCAAACAGATTTGCAATCATGCACTCAAAAATTAATTGTTCCCTGTCAGTGCAGAAGACCCTTGAAATGTTAATTCCACATTAGAAAGAAAATAAAATTTTAATGTGAAAATAGGTGACATCAGCAGATTTGAGCAAAAAGCTCCCTTAACCAGACTTTACCCACTTTGAAAAATAAAAGATTGACACAACAAAATTCCAAAGACAAAAAACCCACTTAGACCTCGTTTTCCGAAGGCTAAAACACGGAAAGACAATTAGCATTGATGGGAACTGCCATCAGATATATGAGAAAAGATAGCCATATCTCAATTGGATAAAAGTAGCATGACAACGAGTCAAAGAGTAAGCTTTCAAAACCTGGGGTTTCAAATAATACAAGAATATTCCAAGATATCAAGTAACCAGGTGAGTAAAAGCTTTAACAGGCATTACACCTTTTCACAGAGGATTCCTTGAATCGAGCAAGCATTTGAACCATTGCTTCAATGGTCAACTGACCAGAAAACATTTGATGGAAGTAAGAGTTTGCTTCAGCCTCAATATCATCTGCATATCCATCAGACGTTGAAGAATCTGTAGTCCCACCATTCTGCAACCTTGGATTAGAATCCATAGTTGTTACATGCAGCTTTTCCATCTCCTCAGCAAGCTGACTAGAGCTAATCAAGCCTGTATGAGCTTTAAGGACCTGCAGTAAAAAAATACAGAACGTTACAGATAATCGAGAACAAGACTGCATGTGGATTGACATAGGGGTGTTCAAGCGGGTTGGTTATAACCGATCCGCCAACCGATAACCGATTATAACCGCTAACCGATTTGGTAATCAGTTATTAAAAACCGCTAACCGACTAGAGCGGTTGCGGTTAGCGGTTTTAGGAGTAGGGAAAGGCGGTTATAACCGATAACCATCTTTATTTATATACAATAATATAAATATATATTAAATATTTATATTAATAAACTATTAAATAAAACATCCAAAACAACGCCGTTTTGGTGTTAAATATATAGATTTGGGGTTTGTCTTTTTAATTTTTTTCATTTGAATTTGGATTAATGGACTTGGGCTATATTTTTTTAGCCATGTTTTTGGGCTAGAATTTATTTGGCCATATTTTTTTTTCTCTTTTTTGGAACATTTGGCCTGAAACCCTTAAAATAAGACCAAAAAATAGCAAATTAAAGGCCTAAAACACTTAAAAAGCCCAAACGCTCATTTAAAAAAAAAAAAAAAAAGCGGTTATTGGATTGAATAACAGCTAACCGTCGGTTATAAAATAACCGATAACCATCTATGCGGTTGCAGTTATTAAAAACCAATAACTGCCCAAGTCAGTTGCGGTTACGGCTATAGCCAATAACCAATGGTTATAACCGTTTGAACACCCCTAGTCATTGACAGATTGACCGAGTTGTAGAAGAAGAACCTTCAAGAAGGTAGAACTAGTCTCTACATAGAGATTCAAGACAGCACCGGAATGATGGAATGTTGTGGTGGAAAAATCCTGTGATCCACCAAATTGAATCTCCTTCAAGAAACTGAGGCACTCCTGAAAGGTCAAACTATGCACGTCAAACCATATTTTTAATACAATTGCTATATTTTTTTTCAATAATAACAAAAATAAAGGCTCCGTTTGTTAACACTCTTGTTTCCTGTCTTTTGTTTTCTCTTCTCAAAGCAAAAACATTAACAACAACCTAAAGACAAAACACTATTAAAAACACAAAAACAATGTTCACCTTTATATCACCTCATAACACTTTTTCAAACCAAAAACAAAAAACACCCTCTAAACACTTTACAAACAGAACTAAAACTTCTTCGTCCTAATGTCACTTTTTGCTTTCCTTTTGGGATGTTCCAAAATTAGTTCAAAAAGCCAAGAGTACTTTCTATATGCTCCCACATTAACCCTACCTATTCAAAAAACCAACCGGTAACATTACTCTATTTCCTCCATTTAGTGTATTTTGAAGGGTAGTGCATTTACCATCATTAAAACTTTTGGACAACACTACCCTTCAAAATACACTAAATGGAGGAAATGGAGAGATTTTGAAATGGAAAGGATCCTTTTCCCCAATTGAGGGTCAAGGGCATTTAAGAAAGCCTATTGCACTTATTAATCTTCACAAAAAAATTGTACCATTTGAAACCAAGATACTCGTTTTTGGGAAACAGGGGATATTTAAAAGGTACAAAAACTTGGCACTCTCACAGTTATCTGCACCATTTAAAGGTAGCAGATGCAGGAGCAACCAATTATTACCTCAAAGAAAATATCTTTATATGTATTTAAATTATAACTGAGCCACTTCTCAAGGTCTACAAGTTCTTTTCTTGACGCAAGAGCTGCCAATCTGATGGCATAAGAAGAAGGAACCATATCTAACACTGCTGATATAATCTGCATGGTAGACAAGAGCAATGAGTACAGAAGCAGGAGAAATAAATAATCTAATAATGCCAAAATCATTGGACATTCAAAAGGGTATAACTGGATAAAAGAAGTTCAAAGCAATCAAAAACTAAAGTACAATGGAAACTTCACAGCATCAAACAGTATTTCATGTTCTTTGGGGAGATCATCAGACTGATCGAGAGACTGATACTACAAGCATATTGTTTAACTTTTGAGTTAGCAATATAATGCAACGCACAAACAGGAAGGCAATCAACCATGAGTTCACTCAAAATTTACCTTTAGCTCTTGGCAGATCTCCAATATTCTAGTCATGCTGTCTGGATCAGAGTTGAGAGCATCTATAAATCCACGCAACACCAAATTGGGCTTAACATGCCAGAGGTTAAGAATCATTCCACTATTCATGGCATTTTTTACTATATCGGGGAAAACACTAAAGGTCACTTCATACTGGAGGAGGTTATAAGCAGTCTGCAAAACACACGCAAAATTTATTAACCAACCAAAAATATTTGGAAAACCATCAATGAACAAATAGAAAAGGCAAACAACAGTACATTAACGTGTGCCATCCCAAGAAGTAAGACTTCCGGACAGTGTTTAATAGGATATTCAACGATCAGCCGAACAGAAGTGGCATGACCCCTCTCAGCTAGTTGACACAGCACGTCCAAAAGGTCAAGACACAACCACGCATGATTAGCATGTCCAAGTTGTAGCTTATGGCCATGCACTGCATCAATATCAGCCTGCAACAATTATAGGTTATTTACAACAATCAAAACGAGATAGCACGAGGAAAGAAGTAACAACTGGATACATGTGGCATCATACCAGCTGCCTTGCAGAATGGGCAAATGTAAATATTTCTGGTGGTGCTGAAACAGCATATTTAAGAAAAGATAGCTGCCCCTCGGTATTCTTCCATACAGAACCACAAATGGCATGGAGAGGGAATGGTTCCTGCATAATCCAAAGATTTAGAACTAACATGTTTCTCATATGAAATTCACATATTTATCTTACAACATATTTGCTGTGTGTAACTCTGCACATGTACTAAAAATATACCTGGCACGCGCGCTTATATGCAGTCATAAAAAAAGAGAATGCCTCCTGATTAGGAAAGTAGAACCCCTCATGGTCCATATTTTCAACAACTTGTATCCAATTGGTACCAGGAGCCTGTATTCAGCACACATACTTAGGTACAAAGGACGCATACAAACTAGCAATCATTATGATAAATAAAAATTGCAGCAACAAGAACAAAAAAAATAAACTCACAAGTTGCTTGATTGTATCTATGACAACATCAATATTCCAGGAGTCCAAGGATTGCAGATCAAACAAAGTGCTGCAACCAAGAGCCAAGCTAAACGTTGAAAACATGCTCTGATTGTCCTCAAGACCAGCTTGGGTGCGGGCAATTGTGCCAAGTATTTTAGACACAGTGATCTCAGTCAGTGGCAAGAAAAGAGATAAAATCTCTTTGCACTGTGATGCATTAACTGTGCACCCATAACCTAGTTCCTTCATAATATCTCCCATGCTCATTTCCTTCTCCATTTCTGCTAAAATAGAATCAAAATCTTCTCCACAGTCATGGAACAAATCCATATTCCTGTAGCAAAAACAAAAATTAAAGTTATTTCTAGATGATACCTTTAGAAGCAATAAACAAATGGGCAGGGCATCTTTTTAACCAACTGCACAACTATTCTAGAAGAAAAAAAATTAGAGAAAGATTTGTCACCTTAGAAAATTGGCCTCACGCAATTCATCTGAAAGAAACGGCGTTAAAACAAATGGGGCAACGTCATTCGACTGCACGAAAGATAACATCTGCATAAAGGAATCTAAATGCTTGGAAAGGGCCTCAGACCGCTGGAGGAACATGACAATATTCTGAATTCGCTCAGAAGAGTTCAGTAAAACAGGATTGGCACACAATTCCTCAATCTGAGCCATACAAAAACTTTTTCCTGGATAACACCAAAAAAAAAAAAAAAAAAAACTATTAAAAGGTACAATACATACACACGACAATAAGTGCAAAGGAAACTAACTAAGCAAGAATTCATCCCGGCATCAAGATTTTACTTCCACTTAAAATTGAAACCTACCGCTCATTCTGGCTTCAAGGTTTTCAGAATCTGACAAAGCGAGACCAATGGCAATTTTTTCAGATACAGACAGGTGCAGTGCATTAGATAAATTCTCTAGAGTTCCTTCATTGATCTCTGTGTTCCTTAGCGACTCAAAAAACACCGTGCTGAAATTTGGCTGGTCCAACAGGTATCTAAAAATTGATGCAACAACTGATTCTAGCTGCATGTTCTTTGAGTCTGTGCTGTAAGAGTTCAGGTGATCAATGCATGCTTGGAGCAGCATAATGCTTCCCTCAACTCCATATTCAACAAACTGCCAAAAAGAAATAGACCATATCAGCGCGTTATCCATTCAAATGCATAGATGAAACTCAAAAAACCCTTATTCCAATGAATTTGGATCTGGTTCATGAAGACCTCTTTCTGCCTGAGCAAACTATCATCACTCCCAAATTTGTAAAAGTATACAAAATTAATTGTTTACATAGGCTTGACTAGCAGTTATGCATGCCATAAACTTCAGAAAACCCCTCAAAAGGGGAGTGTAAAAGATTAAATTTTAATCATTGCCAGCAAAGTTATGTCTAAAATAGACTGCACAGTAGAAATCAAGTTAACAGATTTTACATATAATTACAAGTTTCCTAGGGAATGGACCAGGTGCGAAGGTTTGAGCCTTATCAATTATTTAGAATCAACACTTAAAAAAAAATACACACAAAGACGTTTGGGAGTTCTTTATCACCTACACCTATGAATTCAATAGATAAATCCACTAGCACAACATTACAAGGGAGTAGGGGAGAGAAAATACTGGTGTGTATATCTGATTCAGCAACAATTCAACTCACACAAGCATGTCTTTTACACACTTTTATCTATCTTGGATTAAAATCTCTATAGCTTCTTTTCTTTACTTTTCGCTAGGAAAAGCAGCTCATAGCTGTCGTTTGCAGAACAAATTAGGAAAACAAATAGCTCCCAGTGTACTAAGGGTTGCGCCCCTTTGCGCTTTTAATAAAATTCTGACTTATCAAAAAAAAACAAATAGCTCTTACAATTTATAAGGTCTAGTTGCTCAAACTTCTTTCTTCCAACAACCATATATTCAAAAAAGAGTATGATGTCCTTGTTCGCTTTTCCCCTTCTAGTTAAGTGATTCCTTTTGTATACTCCCTATGTACTTTGGGGAGCCTTACGCTTTTAATAAGACTGATTATTACTTATCAAAAAAGAGAGAATTCACATCTAACTCAACAAATATTTAGCTAAAGAACACACTATTCTATTTTAACTACCCACTTTTTCAAAACACCTACATCTGACTTAGCATTTTAGCTATCAACTTTCAATATTCTATTTAAAATATTATTTCTTTATCTATTTCCACTATTCTCAAATAGGAGAGAAAATCGGATTGATTATGCATTGTTGAACTACAACTAGACAATTTTTTAGCCAAAATGGCTAGCCAGATGGGAAGCTTTCTTAGGTATTTTTTGCCATAGGGCTAGCCTGATGTGAGTACTCTTAGACTACCTTTTTTCCTGATATGTAAATACATCTGAAATAAACAAGACCAAATTCATGCAATGAATTATTAGGCATATCTTTAACTTTAAGAGATTCTAACCTAAAAAACAACATTAATAAGATATAAGCATTCAGTTTAATGTGGTGCACTTGGAGAGAACACAATGCTCAAAACTTCAAAGATTGTGAAAAGACAGTGTTTAGTTTTTTTTATAAGTAATCGATATATCATTTTTAGTCATTTTGGGTTATCCTAGGTTATGCCTAGAAGTGTTGTTGATTTGCTTAATTGTTGTGGTGGTCCTTTGGCAGGCATAGGAGTGTTGCAGTGTGGAAAATATTGCTTATGTGCCTCATCTGATGTGTATGTAAGGAAAGCAATGATAGGTACTTTGAGGACAAAGAGAGGACGTTGGGGAAAATTTTATCCTTGTTCTATGAAACTTTGTACCTATAGACAGCGCGTACGTGTCTCCTTTGTCG
Organism: Carpinus viminea; assembly: GCA_013348765.1. NCBI lineage: Eukaryota > Viridiplantae > Streptophyta > Magnoliopsida > Fagales > Betulaceae > Carpinus > Carpinus viminea. The sequence goes on from CP054668.1 coordinate 11,680,583, forward strand.
ATTAGTTTTAGTGATTTCCTTATTCATTTTGCCCATGCTAATTAGATGGCTCATTTTGTATACTCTCAATGTACTTAGGGGCGCCTTACACCTTTTATGAGATTGTTTCATTACTTATCCAAAAAGAGGAATTAAAAGTGTAGGATGCTCCTAAGTACACAACAAATATACAAGAGAAAACACCTAGTTAGAATGAGCCAAAAACAAAAAATCATGAAACTAATCGTCAAAAGATAAACAAAAGAAGTTATCCAAAGATACAGAGTGTTGTGTGTCCAAAGATACGGAGTGTTGCGTGTCCAAAGATATAGTGTTGTGTGTCCGAAGATATAGAGTGTTGTGTGTCCAAAGATACAGTGTTAGAGTTAAAAGCCATTATGCTCAAGTCTCTTTATGTTGGGATGCCTACTTATAATTGTTCTCGCTTTTCTAATTTTCTAGAATTTATTTATTTGTGTTCTTTTTCTTCTTAGTTGTGTTTTTCTTTTGTACTTTGGTTGTGCCCCTTTGTTTACTTATAAAAATAAAAAGGATACAAGAAGATAGTATCCATGGTGACTTTTCAGCCAAGCTTCTGTCCGAGTGAATAGAGTAGTAAGAAAGAAATGTAGCCAAGCTTCTTTCGGTATCTTGGAAAAATCTCCCGTTACGTTCAGACCATACCTTTCTAAGTTTTACAAATCCAATATCATTAGCAATCTAGTAATTCTCTGTACCAAGAATGCATTCATGCAGATAACTTGTCAAAACCTATTAAATTTTTTAAAAGATTACCCAGTCTTCCAATCTTCCCTATCCTTCTTTGCTAGCATAGCATTAAGTTTTTACATCGTGGGTTTTCAATACAATGAAGAGCATTGCACCATATCACTCGTAGCAATGCTTTCCTTTACTTAATCTAATGTTTCGGAGTCCAATACCACCTCCTATAAGGCAAGTTCATTCAACTCTCAGATAATTGCACTTGTTGCACCTTGGTTTTCTATGCAAAGTAAAAGATTGAATGGTGATTTGCAAAAACTTATGCCGTAACAATACAGGAAAAGGACTAATCACACCTACAATATTACTCCAAAAAGACTAGTTACATTACAATTGGAACTCCCACGAATCATTTATAAAGCTTAATTTCACCTAGTAAAGAACCAATGTCGAACTTAGCACTCATGAACACTTTTATAATTCACCTACTCAATCTAGGCAATCCACCCACCTAATGTGGGATTGACTAACTTTCTAAAGTGTCACATGTGCAATCTGGTTAATCTACTCATTTGTTTTGGATGGGGCTTGAGTTCCTAAATCACTAGTAAAATGGATCTAGAAGTAACACCACATAAATGTTCTATATCCCCTTCCAAAAAAAATGTTCTATATCCACAAATAGGGTCTTTGAACTCCACATATGGATTTAGATGAACTTGAAAGACAAGCCTCTTCCAAACCAATTAATTCAGAATTTGGGTACTTGAAAGTTCGCATGTTGAAACGAGGCATATATGTACAAGAGACTCCTACCACACTTCAGCTACCAAAGGTACTACTCCTTCAAATATTTCCAATGTGAGAGGCATAGTTATTAAGAAACAACGTTGCATGCAAGCAGTCTCCACCAATTAAACAAAGAGAATGATATTTCTACCGTTAAATTTTTTAATTCTAGCAAAATGATTTCACCCGACTCACATAGATCTTGAAAATTAAGAAACTTTGAACAAAAATAACACTACAGTAATTGCATTCATAATCAAGAATATCCATCTAGGAAATGCATTCATTAATCTTTTCGTCCACCATGATTACATTCAAAGTTAAGCCCCAATTCACTATCAACACCATCCAACTTAGCATCCGGGACCCACTGGATGTCCAGTCCAAGCTGTCTTAATTGTCATCTACATACAACCAAAGGCATCCAGTAACAATTTTCAAACTGCATTACCAATTACACACTTATCCAAAAGCAAAGCTAACTATTTCCTCCAAATAAATAAATCAATTGAGTTTCCAATAATTAATTAGCAAATACCCATCAAAATTATCACTTAATCTTTTCCGCCTTAACCAGTCATTGGAGTCAACCCACTCTCGAGTATAGTTAATCGAATGTTTAATCAGATTCAACCGATTTAAATAAGGCACAATCTAAGCCTATAAACAGAAAAAAGCAAGTGAAATCCACACACCAAAAAAATATATATCAGCCTACACACCTCAAGAAAGTTAAATTATTAGGTTTCCGGCTAAACAAACAAGGGAAACGTAACATGATGATATTACAACCTAAAAAGCAGAGCATTTTATATATAGAAACATAGATATTCTGATATTCACATATACGCATACATGCAGAGAGAGATGGGGAATACCTGACGGAGCTCACGAAGAACATAGTCAGCGTTGGATTCGTCGAGGATCTGGAACAGGAACCGAATCTGATTCGAAGACGTTGACGAAAACCTGAGCATGGTAGCGAGTGATTGAATTCTGGGGTTAAGGGTTAGCATAGAGAAAGAGAGGGACTGAGTCGGTGAGAAGAAGATTGGGTGAGGAGATTCGGAGATTCGAAGGGATGAAGAACCGTAAAGAAACGGAGAGGAAAGGCGAGGTTTCGCGTCTGATAGTGTTTTATAGAGTAGGGACGACTGGTTTTGTTGTGTAGGAAATGTGCGAATTACCGGCGGGTTTTATACGATGGGTAACACATGATTTTGAGTGGGTATCAAATACCACCACAATCCCGACTCCCTAGGCCATTACAATCACAGTGGGACCATAGTATATTTTTTATTTTATTTTATTTTTTAGAATAATATTATATAAATTATATTTTTATATCATAATTATCTTTAAAATATATATATAATGACTATTAAACCTTATCTTATCAGCGGAATGTTGTTCTTAAGAAATAACTCAATATATTTTATAAAGCAAAGGTTATTAATTCAAATCTTCTCTCTCCTTTTTATGTGAACATATCAAAATATATATATATTAGCTGGATGTTTGTTTGAAATATATCATTCCTTTTTTAATAATTATTGATATAAAGGTTAATTAAAATTGTCATGTCATTATTGTGATATAGTCAGAGACAGAGGGAAGGGGGGACCGGCTGGGGCCATGGTCCCCCCCCCCATTCCTAAAAAAAAAAAAAAATTAAGGAGTAAAAAAAATAATAATAATACTGGTCCCCCTCCAAAATAAATTGATAAGTCATGATCCCTCCCAATTTTTTTTTTTTTTTTTTGTGTTTTTTGTTGTAATTTTGATGGGTTTTTATAACTAATGTCATTAAAAAATCTCTAGTTTCTCTTTGAGTTTTTGTTCTACCCATTAAATTTCAGTTTAAAATCATAATGATTTGAGTAATTTTTATTAAATCCGAATTTGAGAGAATTTTAAAAAGTTAAATTCTAAAATTAATTTGGGGCTTTTGTGTATAGTGAATTTTTATGCATGATTTAAGATCCGAGTTGTTAGATTAATAGGTTGAAAGCTTCAATTTCACTATTGTTAATACTTAATAGTATGGATATAAACCCTAATTTGTGTAGTATGAATTAAATTAGGTTTTTGTATTTAAACACTAGGATTGCTAATTGGATGTGTTAATTACATTTAAAGTGTTAATTAACCCTATACTCTTATGAGTTCAATGGAAATTGATGCCTATAGGGTTTAGGTTCTAATATGTCATATTAGAATCATATTGATTATTGTATGTGAATATGACTATTATAAATTGGAGGTAAGTAGCTAGATTGATGGAATAGGAAGAGAATAATAATTATAGGGTTAAAGTGTAATGTTTAACTTAGAGTCTCTATGTGATGATTATGTTATTCATGTGAGTTTGTTCATTGTTAACTCACGTATATATATATATATATATATATATTTTATTTCCTAAAGACGCAAAAATAATCATGTAAATTTATTTATAAATGATGGAAAATCAAATACAATATTTGACTATTTCAAAAGAAAAATGCACAAAGTTTATTAGAGCTTGATCCTCGATTGTGTGTCACATATGTAGAATATGATGTTAATAAACAAGATGCAAAATAACTCAACGCAGGTTGTACTTTTTGAAGTTTGTGCTCTAAGTTCAATTCCTAATATAAGTGGTATTGTAATTTGGATATTATGATTATTCAATATTGAGAATATTGTTTGTTAGAATTTAAACATTTAATTGGAGAATATGACACAATTTTAAGCTCAATTACTCATTGTATTTAAGTACCAGTGATTGGAAAAAAAAAAAAAAAAGTACTAGTGCATTACATATTGCAAAAAAAAAAAAAAAAATCCTAATAAAAAAAAAATTGCTTTGGTCCCCTCCCATAAAACTTTCTGGCTCCGTCCCTGGATATAGTTATGAGATTAAAAAAATAAAATAAAATAGTTTATAATGTTACTCTTTTTTCATGTAACAAAAACTATAAGGGTGAGAAGGATTTTTAAACAAATGTTGAAAAAATATTTGGTTTCCTTATTTTGTTTGAAAAAAGTGTTTTAATGTAATATAAATGTGTAAGTGTTGTTTGGTGTGATTCATATTTAAATAAAATGTTTATTTATGGGGGTTCACATCACAAACTTGCATAGTTCACATCATATACTAGGGCACGGGCAACATTAATTTGTGTGACAACCCCGACGAATAAATCAATTAACTAGTAATTGATCTCTCAGCTCGCCATCCCAATCATGTCCCTCGTGGAACACAACCCCTGGGATTTCACATTTATCGTCGTAACAAGAAAACTACAGCAGAAGACTTTACTAAGACTATGGGAATTATAAACAGTAAATGAAACATCACACAGCAAAAACCAAAGGTAAAATACTACATTACTATAATATTATAGATCGTCGTCAAATGTATTAATCATCAGCCATCATTAGGAAAAGAGATACAATCCAAAATAACAATACATCAACATAGTTCTCAAAATGATCAACATATCACAACTTAGGCATAAGTTTAAGCAAAGCTAATGATATTAGGATCTCTATCATGTTTGCACAAGCAGATCCTCAGTCTCCCACATCGAACGCAACAAAACAAGATCCATATCTTCAAAGATCACATAGATCAAGTCCTAAGCTAGCACCCAAGTTTGCTCCGATGGCATTATCTTCTAAAACGGTTAAACCGTATAACAATCATAATGGGAGATGAACATAAAAGAAAATGGTAAGTTTAAGACTTAGTAATTTTTAACGTAGATAATTCTCATGTCAATTTAGTAATGAACTCGAATATTTAATAAACAAAAGTAATTCCATCATGACAGCTTACATTATATGTAATATATATATATAATAGATGGTATATGCATATTATGTAAACAATAGTCATAATTCAACAGTATGATCTACCCGAGATATTACTTATTCTCAACAAGATTAGCGCTATCCCGAGTGACCTATAGTACAATGTCAATGCCTCATCCATTGCACAACATACTATGCGTAACATTAGTGACACGACCGAGTCCGACCTCAGGTGACCCACACCGACTAATGATGTCTGTCTTATAGTGACTAAACTATTGGGAATGGTTACACCGTGATCACGAAACCAATGGATCCAAAGCCATCATATAACACACATTTGACCATAAAGCTAACATATAAGCTCATGGCCATTATTACCGCACGTACTGGTGTACCATGTCATACGATGTAAATTATATTGTCTGTACTTTACATGCATATCATTTTACAAGTCTCACTTGGTTAACATGTTTAGCACAACGTTTTTCTCAAAATGTCAGAATTCATGTGCAATAAGTATAAACTGTGGGAGTTATAAAACATGCATGTTTTATCAATACACAAAATAGATGTACAGTGCATGAGAAAATAGCAATGAACATTATGTAAGTTAAAACTCACCTAGATCGAAAAGCATCTCTAAATACTTCGAAAGATCTGGGTTCTCCAAATTTGTAGAAAACCTTCTATTAGTCCTAATTATATTAAAACAACTTTAAAGTAAGGAAAACATGGGCTATGGGACAACTGGTGAAAATAGGGTTTCCCTGTCACGCACTGATCATATGTTCGGGCTCAGGTCTGTACATCCACCGTGTCATGACGGGCCATACATCTGGTCATGATACCGTACGTCCGCTTTGAGGGTTTTCAAGGAGAACCTCATTTTCTCTCCATTGTCTGCCTATTCTCAAACTCCTAGGGCTACTAGGAATACCTTAAAGCCTCCTGACCTAGATCACAACCTTTATACAATATAACAACGCTAAGCTAACAAAATGCTAATATAAACAAGGTTTAAAGTGTATTTAAGCTAACAACTATAACCAAATAAAAATCGAGTAATATAATGACGTATTTAAAAGCTAAAGATCAAACGTTACCTCCTTGAAACAAAACCGTAAGAGTTCCGCCTTACAAACGTTCCGAAACACACGAACACTCCACCAACGCTCACAAAACACTCACAAAGCACACTTAAAACACTTTGGCAACTTGGAGGCATATGAAAACTATGTAAAACATGAAGGGGTAGAGGGTATTTATAGGACTAGAAAGCAGTGGACATTCGGCTAAAAGGGTGTATGTCCAGTGGTTCTTGCCTAGTAGTCCAAAGGCTACTTTATACGTCCAGGTATTAACCAGAGGGTATTTTAAAAAAGTAGCATATGTCTGGTGGTCCCACGTACGTTCGCTCATACGATTTGTAGAGCGTACATCCGGTGGTCCCCCGATATGTCCACACTACATACAGCTGCGTACGTCCGCCAGACCTAGCGTACGTCCGCCCAGAAGTTCAAATTGCCCATCTAGTGTCCTTAATGACCCAAAGACCAAATTAACTCTCCCAACTAAGCTACTTACGCCTAGTTAATAATTTGGGTCACTACAATTTCTCACACCCCTTTCTTTTTTTTTTTTTTGACATGTCCACATAATGGTAAAGGGAGGGAGAATTCGAACTAGTGACCTCCACTTCATAATGCATGGTTCACAGCCGATTGAACTACCTCTTGGGGATGTCACACCCCTTTCAACTTCATACTATTTACAAATATTTTTAAAATCTTAAACAATGACTTTCAATCATGCTACATGTTGCACTTACACGGATATATATCGTTCTTTTTAGAGAAGAGAGAACCTCCACCTTCTCTTTAAAAATAGTAAGGCTTCTCTATCTCATTTGATGATTTTCTTCCACTCGGGTGGTTTTTCAAGGGAGGAGGGATGGAACTCTCCCCCTCCTTCCTCCATTTCCCATTTTTTCTTCCTATCCCCCTTTCCTCATTTCATTTTCTTATTCTTGTTACCTCATTTTGTTTTATACTGTGTCGTCGTTTTTGTTTCCTCCACATAAGACCGTTGCAGCTCAAGCTCCACATCTGGCCCAACGTCCCTCATTGCTTTCTATCAATACCTATCATCCCTCCGCCGATTGTACCACAATTTCTATATAGGCTAACAAATCTGGCTTTTTCAATGATTGATTTGTAAACCTTTGTCAACCTCATCTTCATCTTCAGACGTACCCCACCACCATGCTATTGGGCCTCATCATTTTCTGCTGCTCTCTTTTGTGTCACTATTTGACTACCACGCTGCACGTATTCCTCGTACGCCCGAAAGTGGATCTCATTCACCAATAAGTGTCTTCCACGTGCCGACACGTTGACTCCCCTCACTTGTGTGTGATGTCTAGTTCATTGTTCCACTAACCCCATTCACCATTGTAGGTGTTTAATTATGTTTTGTTGTTTTTCTTTTCTTTGTTTTAGATGTAGTCCCCATGCTCTTCGGCTAATTTTCTTGCTTACGATGGCTTTTCATTCTGGCGTGTAGTGTGATACCCTATAAATTCTAGAGACTTAAAAATAGAATTTTAGAGCATTTTATGTTTCATAAATGCTATTAGTAATATATGTATAAATATATATATATTAAGTAATTATTATTATTTTTTAATTATTTGATTCTTAGTAGCGGTTTCATTATAGTTTTTGAAAAAAAAAAAAACTCGTGGCATGCAATGGCCAATTAATCTCAATGTGTTCTCCCCAACATTAGTAAAGAGAACTCGTGTCCTCATTAATACAACAAAGAACTTTTTACCCACCACCTCACTATTACAGAAAGAACACTTGTGTTTATGTACCGTCAGTTAAAGACACATGGGTGGTAGTACGTGTCCTATTACTCTTCCTTCTCATGAGCTATTTAAGGACCAGCTTTTCTCCTCTCCCTCACATACTCGCACACACTCCCTTCTTCTTATTACTCAATAGCAAGAAATCCTCTAGGTATATTCTGGCTTTTTGAGTTCTTTTCCTTTCTTTATTCTCATAGGTAGTTGAATGGGTTTTAAGATTATTGACTTGTAAGTTTTATGCCTGGGTTTACTGCTTTGCCTTGCATTTTTGGTTTTCTTTTCCCTTTTTCTTTTATTTGTAATTTGGTTATTCTAACCTATTAATAAATCTGATATTATGCTTAGGGTCATTTATGTTCGATTGATCTTTGATTTTGGCTACTATTTACAACTGCTCTTTGAATGGACTATTTACAACTTCTAGTTGTTCATCGTTTACTTGCTTTTAACAACCACAATATATTTATATACATATTTTTATTCCTTCAAAGGAAAAATATTCAGAAGTTGCTCTTTACTCAAGAAAACTATTATTTAATTTATTTTGTTTAATGGTTTTTATTAGGTTGAGTTTGGCTTGGCTATCAACCCTTAAATCCAAGAACCCATTTATTTTTGTGAATTTTAATTGGGTTTCTAACTGTCTTTTAGGATGTATATAAGTTATACTTGTTACTTAGTTTATATATACATACTCACAAATATCCGTAAGTTTTAAGGGTTATATATATATGTATATATTAAATGAATTTTATGTATATATGCTGGGTCACGTTTTTTTTTGGATATATATATTTATGGTGAGATGGGTTTAGGAGTATACCTTATATATATATATATATATATGCACTGACCTTTCATCATGAACCAAGAGGGACAATGAATTGCTACATATGTGTGTATATATATATACACATATTTATTTATTTATAAGGTGCATCTTATTAATTTTGTTTGACTTAAAATTTATATTAAATTTATGAATACTCCTCTAAATTCACATTTTCGATTTATTTAGATAGTTAGAAAAACACATCGACAACAACCCATAGCAAATCCAAGTAAGGAGACACAACACCAAAAACCCCAACGAATTTTATTATAAATCTTTAGAAAACAAAATGTTGGAGATTTTATGAAAAATTCACTTACATAATTTACAGTTGAACTTCCCATTTTTAATGCATAGTGTTATTCAATCATATTGCATGATTACAGAAATGTTACATTTTTACAATAAATTAACATGGATGCGATAATGAATGAAAGAGCTCATGATATGTTATACGAATGTACAGTTACAAAAATGTTACATGAATGAAATATACAGTTATGAATGAGCTTACATAAATGTTATATTGCATTCATAAATGTTTAATCCCGAGACACGATTATAGTTTCGGTACCGTATAGGGTAGCAGGGCAAGCACACCGAAAGACGGTTACGAGAAAGTGCGTGCTACCAGCCGGGTGGCCTTCACCTAGGAGGAGTTTCAAACCCGGTAGCTCTTCCATGTGATGACAGGATAAGCATATAGGTCATTTGGGACACGCCAACGTACGCCGCTCACGGTAAAAGACGGTGTCGGGTCATAAGTGTAAAACGGGCATTATTTTGATAGAAAAGTGAAAAATAAGTACTGATCACTCATTTTTGCAACTAGCATGCTTTATTTAATTATGATATCGTGCATAAAATTTTGTTATACATGATAAAGATTATAACGTAAATTACTTAGCATATTTTATTGCATCTTAGTGTTGTGACTACTTACTGAGTTGTCAAACTTCCCTCTCTTCCCTTAAATTTTTTTTTAGATGGCGCTATATGTTATTATGGTGAGTTCGGGCCTACCTGTAGGCCTACTAGTGATCTAGGATCCCATTATCTGGCCGTATGATTGGGACACATGGACGATATATTTTATTGACCCTTAGAGGCGTCAATACTTGGGTTTTCCTCTATAGATAGCAGAAGCAAGCCTTGACAGTACAGTCTTTTTGTTTTGTTTTTTGTAGACTGTACGGGTTGATTTTTGTACAGGAGGACTCTGACATATGGGATAGTTGTAATCTCCCTTAAAAGTCGCTTTTGTTTTTTTTTTTTGGTTATACCTCCTTATTTGGGCTGAAATCTTTGTATGAGGAATCTCAGGTGACTTATACTACACAATAGCTGATATATAAATATTAAAGGTTTATCATAGCTGTCTCCTTTAATCTAGCCCTAATGTAGCTATGTATGTTCAAAATATTTTTCTTATTTACTCGTGGTTCTTCGCGTTCCCCTTTTTATTTCTTTAGGGGTGTGACATGTAGTGGTTGGATTTTGTTCACATAGTTCGCCAACCACTCACTCTAATCACATTGGAAGATCACTTGAGACCCCTCTCTGAACTCATCGAAAACAAATCTATTTCTTTTTTTCTTTTTCTTTTTTTACTATCATCCCCCTCATTTACAAACTTTTCTCTACTTATGACTTGTTGCCTTAGGATTCACACCACAACTACATTGGAGTGCGACACGTGTTGTTTGTAGATCAGAGGCTAGGTAAGCGGGTCAAGCCCGCCTAACTCCCGTTTGGTCGCGACAACCCTTCTGAGTATGGTCGGGCTTTGACGGGACAGAGATGTGACATAATTTGCCTGATGTGACAACCCCTTTATCCTGATTAGACATCTACTTTCTATTCCCTTGAGGCTAGTTGAACCTCGCTTGATGAACCTCTCCTACGACAATGGTACTGAACTTAGGTTTCTGACAAGGATGTTGGGGTTTGCTCAAGCGACGAGCATTACATGTGAACTTGAACTTGAACATTTGTGTTCCACTATTCAAGGTAGGGGTGCTCAAACGTTTATAACCGGTGGTTATTGACAATAACCACAACCGCCTTAAGTGGTTATCGATTTTTAATAACCGCAACCGTTTAGGCGGTTAGCGGTTATTTTATAATCGGCGATTAGGTAATTCAATCCAATAATCGGTGGTTTTATAACCTTTTTTTTTATAAGGGCTTTTGAGTTTTTTTAAATATTTTAGGCCTTTAATGGCCTATTTTTTGGGCTTATTTTAAGAGTTTAAGGCCAAAATATTCTAAAAAAGATATAGGAAAAAAACATGCTTTGAATAAGGTTTAGCCTAAAACATCACATACCACATTATATATTTTATATACATAATCATACATAGTCCAAATCCATTAATCAAAATACAAATGAAAAAATTAATATATATTTTATTAATATAAAATATTTAATATATATTTATATTATTATATATAATTGAAGGCGGTTAGCAGTTATAACCGTCCCGTTTGAGCAACCTAGTTCAATGAGGGCGCGGGCACAAACCTCAATGGGTAGTTCTCTCATCTTTGGGCCACTGGGTTGGCTTACACTACAGACAGGACTCCCACGTGTTGGTTGTCTCGGGCCTTGCGGATGATTTGGGCTTTTCATGATCCGGGCCGTTTTAGGTTGGGCTATTCTTTTGTTGGGCCAAACCTTGGTCCAACAGTTTTGCTTGTTATGGTGTGACATTTCCCTAGTGGCTCTGTTTTAGCCACTTTCTGTGCTTATTTTGTTATCATCAAGAATTTGGAAATAGTTGCTCTAGTTCTGGAGCCCTTTGTTTTGCTTATTATTGCATCCCTTGTGATTATTTTGGTTCTCTTAATGGGTAGGTAAGGTCATTTATTTAATTCATTCTCGTTAGTTACTTCTTATTTTAGTTGTTTTTCGGTTGTTGTTTAAGTTGCCTACATGTATTTTTTTTTTTACTTGTCGCATAAGATGGGGGAAAATCACATCAGACGGATGAGGAAAATTCGAACTAGTGACCTTCACTTCATATCAGACGTAGTCTTAACTAATTGAGTTCGGGACAATTGCCCGCCTGTTTTATGTGCTTAATTATTATGTAATTCTCCTTTCCCCCTCCAGGCTGCTCACTAGGCACCGATGTTGACACCATACGAAGGTTTCGTTGAAGATTGAAGAACACCGAGTTGCCAAGAACAATAACAAGAAAAGTAATTCATTGCAGTGTTGCTTATGCTTTATGAATATCACTCTTAGACTTAAAGAATAAGGGAGCAAATTGATTGAGATTATATATTGAATTGAAAGACAAGTGGTACTGTTCAACCCCCTTTTCTTCTCTAAACAACACAAGGCACGGGGCGGTGCAACTCTTGTTGAATCAAAATCGGATTGGGACTGGGCTCCGATTTGGGCATCTCTGAGAGCAAGTTGTCGAGATAGTCTTGATTTTGTCTGTTGACTCTGTTTTATCTTTGATCTTGGGTGCAACTGCAGTAACCATGGAAAACACAAGAATGGCGACAGTCTGCCTGTCGGAGAGTCCACAAGCACCGTTATGTTAGTTTGATGACGTGTCTATTTTTAGGCCTTTGATTTCTTTAAAGAAATCGTAGCCATGAAGTGGCTTATATCCGGTTTAACTCAAATGGGTCGGATCCAGATTCCCGGATCAGACGTGTACCTCGCTAACTCGCTCCGAGATAGAAAGACACAGGGAGTGCGAGTCTGACACTGAATGAACCCTCCAGCAATGGCGACGGTTGCAGACTCATCGGAACAACCGAACCCAACACCACCACCACCACTACCACCGCGCAGCGACGATCCTGTAGGCAAACACAGCAAGACGACAATACTTGGCGAAACGACGCCGTGGATCGAGTACGCAGTCCAACAAGCCCAGCTCGCCCACGAGGCCGTCGAGTCCACAATCGAAGCCTCCAAGTCCCGGCTCTCCCAAATCATGTCCACTTCCTCCACGCATTTCCATCAGACTATCGTAAATTCCCTCCACTGTCATCTACTTATCTTCTCTCTGTTTGTTTGCCGAGAAAATAGTGGAAAAGACACCGAACCATTTAATTTTCGAGATTTTAGTCTGCATTTACATTTTCTACATCTTGCTATGGAGGTGAATGAAGTTTATGGCAATCGAATTCGTCAATAGTATGAAATTGTGTGTTTGACAAGAAGAAAGAGGGATGAAAACGAATGAAGTTTGCGTGTTATGCGTCATGGATTGATTTCTTTTTCAATAATTTGAAATTCAGATAAAATATAGCTATTATTTGAAACCAAACGAAGTATTATGCTTAAACTGGGTTGGTAGTAGATTTGAGGTGGGAGATGACTCTAAAATTAGATTTTGAAGTGACAAGTATTGTAGAAATTGGGCCACCAAGGAAGCTTTTGTTCAGTTTTGTATATGAATGACTCTGCGGTGGATCATTTGAAAGTTTCTGACGGCTCTTATCAGTAGAATATAAGCTTTAGAAGAGCAGCTTCAGTTTGTTGTATTCCTCTAGACTGGGCTGGGGAGGTGAAGATAAGCTTTATTGGGTCCCTTCCAAGGGAGGGTTGTTTGACGTTAGATTGTTCTATAACGTCTTCACCCCCATGATGGTGCTCCTTTCTCTTGGAAGTGTATATGGCAGAATAAGGTCTCTTTGAGAGTAGCCTTCTTCACTTCGTGGGCTGCCCTAGGGAAAATTCTCACCATAGACAACTTTAGGAAGCAGTATGTCGTTGTGGTGGATTGGTGATGTATGTGAAAAATATGTGGGGAGTCTATGGATCATCCTTTTCTACACTGTAAGATTGCTAGTACCTTATGGAGTGCTATACTTAGTAATGCTGGTCTTACTTGAGTCATGCCTATGAGAGTGGGTTACCTGTTTGCTTGTTGGAGAGGGTTGAGTGGCAATCCCTAGAGTGCAGTAATGTGGAAGATGATTCTGTTCTTTATTTTGTGATGTATTTGGAGGAAAATAAATGATAGGGCTTTTAAAGATGGCAAGAGGACAATGGTGGATTTCATATTTTTTCAGTATTATTTTCCACTGGGCTGCTACTTTAGACTTTCTTTATGTGCTTTATTTTCATTTTTTTTTTACCGTCTTTTTATTTCTAATTAGGTGCTCCTCTTGTATACTTCTTGTGTATTTGATGTGCTTTTTCCGCTTTTTAATGATATTTCGATTACTTATATATAAAAAAAAAGGTTCATTTTTTAGTTGCACTATGAAGTTGTTCATATTATAGCAGCTGGAACTTTGAATGTAGGATTCTTTGGAAGATCTCAAGTCTAAGTATGCTGCTTATGAGGATATGGTATTTGGAGAGATTAAAGGTTAGTTCTGGTTTCAGCTTTTTTGTAGTTGCTGTTTACCACGAGCATGCGTATTTCTTTGTTTTAGATTTTTTGATATTTGATGGTGTTTATTTTCAGACTTGTGTGCACAAGGTATTGTTACTGTGGCTTCACATCCGTTGATTACTACTGGTGGGGTTGCTGCTGGCTTGGGATTTATGGTACTGAAAGGTATAGTTTAAAGTTCTGTAGACCATTGGATCAGAGTGAAATTAGTTTAAAGGTTCTAGATGTACTTATTTTTGGATGGCCATGCGGCTAGGACTTTTATAATTCATCTAGAAGTGAGGTGTTGTATAGATATTTTCTTATATGTCAGATATTTTGAATGTCATTAATGTAGATGGATGTGAAATTTCTGACTTATCTGCCAAATCTTGGAACTTGCTTTTGCTCAAGAACATTCATGAAGCTAGTCTTTATTTCATATCATATCCTAATGATAAATATGTTCTCGTGCATGTTCTGAAAGGTTTTAGCATTCTACTGAATGTTATCTATAATATTTACTGATCACTATTTTTTTATTAACTGCAGGGCCACGGCGTGTCTTGTACTATAAATTATTGCGCCTTTTTGAGAGTGACGAGGTAAGCTGCAAACACATTTGAAAAAAATTAATGTTTATTTCCAATTCATGGCCTAGCTATGTAATCAGGATTTAACATGAACATGAATCGTTTGGCACAACCCTCGAACACGAAATGTATACAAGAGAGACAACCACAACATGAAAATGAATTGTTCATACAACAGTCTTCAATATTTTACAATGATGCCTCAGTTGACATGGCAAAAATGTTTGTAAAATTTGTATTCATTACCAAGCGTGTACTGATCTTTTGTGCAATGTTTGGCAAGCAGAGTGATGGATCAATAAATGCATAACTGATCCTCCACTTGATTTTCAGTTAGTCTCTTTTAAGAGCTCCTCAAGAGATAACCCAGCATTCTCTTCCTTCACATCTAGATTCTGGATGTCTCCTAGTACCCACTGTTCACTCCCAATTCACCAAAAACCTGCTTATTCCAAATTTTCAAATCTTCCTTGAAAAAGAAGAAGAAATAATTGTATCTTTAGACTAAAATCTTACAGTGGACCGATTTCCAAGAGCTATATTACACTGAAGTGGAAACATTGAGACTTTAGACTTAGTCACTTGTGTTAACTGGTTTATTATCATATGAATTTTGATCAAAAATAAAAGAAAAGGCATGATTGAGAGAGAATGTTGCAACAAGGTCCCAGGCTCAAAAAGTAAAAGTGGTGGGTTTGAGTCGGACATAGGTTCCATCTTACTTAGAAAAATAGGGTTTTTTTTTTTTGGGGGGTTTGGGGATTCAGTTTCCTATTGGTGTGACGTTTGATTGGTAGTTCAACCTAATCAATAAACTTAAATCCACTTTGACAAGGGGTTAACCTGCCATAGTTACTGGTGTTTCCCGCTCTTGGAGAGTGAAAAGTTTTTTTTTTGTATGAACTTCAACCTAGACTTCATATGCATGCTTATCACTTTAGCGGAGGGTGGTTGCTGAGTATATCTTACCTACCATTATATGTGGATACATAGAATATGAGAAAGCTAGCTTGCTTCCAAGCCACCCCATAAGATGTGCCAGTGGTCATAGTTGGTAAGTGCTGGGCAATCCTATAATGACCTAGGGAATACATCAGCCACATTTACGCTATTATTTTAAAAGGACTTGTCAAGTTACAATTGGAGCTCTCTAACTTATAAAGTAGTAAGGAACCAATATGAGACATAACTATTGATTCCTCGTCAATTCTTCCCCTCGTTCCTTTTATCTTGGGCATCTCACTTGGAATGCACTTATGAGAATCTTTATAATCCACCTTCTCGATGTGGGCAATCCACTCGCCAAATGTGAGATTAACTTTATAGGGTGTTAGAATTTCCTCACTCAAATCCTTAACGTCTTCGTTAGGGCCTTCGTCATGCAGTGCCTTAGTGCCATGTGACTTGGTTATTCTGATATCATTTGTAATGATACAGAGAAAGCATTAATCACATATGTGCTATTACTCCCAAGTTACAATTGAAGTTATCTAGAATTACTTACAATTCCAGTCTCATCCAGCAAGGAACTAGTATGAGATTTAATACTTATGAGCACATTTATAACCCACCACTCAATGTGGGGTATCCATCCATCCAATGTAGAACTAACTTTCTAGGGGTGTCACAAATCTTCAATAGAGTTTATTAATGATCCGGTGCCGAACCTGGTAAACTTTGGTTTTAAGGTTGGAATTATGAGTTCATAGTTTGTATAATCTTTGCGCATGTTCTTTTTCTTTCTCATCCTTTGTTCCTCAATTTATTTCTCAAGGAAAGTGAAAACATCTCCATAAATATTTTCATCGTCTTTAATTAAGAAAAGCTCCAGTTCAGTATTTTCATTCATTTGAATTTTGTCGATTATAGTTGAAACACTGAACTTGCTAAACTGGTTGAGTTGCATGGTTTTGCTGTTGATCCACATCATGTTATAAACTGATCCTCTGGGTACCATCCCAAATCTGCCCTTGTTATAAACTGATTCCTGCTAGTAATTCAGTTTAGTTGCATGTTATACCACAAAGTAAAATTCGAGTTTTATTTTTTATTTTTTTAGTTTTGGAGTTGATTTACAGCTGGTAAAGGCAAATTAAAAGGTATTGCTGGCTGAATGCTAGGAGCAGTTTATAATTATGAAAACTGAAAGGTTACTTATTTTAATAGGCATCACTGCATATATTTGCCAAAATCTTACACATTTACTTGGACTTGGAAGGTATTTTTACCATTTTTGTGTTTCCTGCATGTTTATGTCTCTGACATTTTTCAGAGCTAGAGCGTATGCCACCTACATTTTCATGTGACACAGGCCAAATTTGTTTCATCAATCCATTTTTAAATCTGTTACCAATTTATATCTAGTGCCCAATAGTACCCAATAGTATAAAGCAGTGATTTTGAGACATCAATCTCAAGTTGGAATTGCCTGTGTTAAGATGAATGTTTTTGCAATTTCACTTCAATGCCTTCAAGAAAATTCAAATGCATATCTCGCTCCTTAGGAGAACATTCTTTTTGTCTATCCTTTGCTCCAACAACTCCAAGGCATTGATGCTGTATTCTCACCAATACTTGGCGTCTATGCTCAGAACCCTGAGCTGTTGTTCTATAATTGAACCTGTTATTTTATGCTATTTAGAGATTTAACTCTGCCTTTATTTCTGGGTGCAGACCTTACTGCTCAAAGCTAATCGGAAGGTAGAGGGGTTGCGGACATCACTTGATAATCTGAAAGATAAAAGTGAAAAGTTAGAGGTAACCTTTGGTTTCTTGTCAATCCTTATTGATGATGAGGAATTTAATTAAGAACAAATAAATTGATGATGAGGAATTGATTAGAGTGTGTCATGAATTATTTCTGTGTTGCTTCATGCATCCATTACTTTTTGGTTCCTCTTTCTCTCCCCCTTTATTAAAAGAGAAGACTTGGCCGGTGCAAGAATTTTGTGACTGCAATATTTTATCGTGATGAGATAAAATCTTGTTGAAAAGGAAGTGGCACACTTATGTACAAGGATGTATGCTAGTAGTATCAAAACATCTTCACAGGACTACCAACGCCTATATGCAATGTAGAACAAATCAACAAAATTTAGAAATGAAAAACCATGATATCCTGCCATATAGAGTTTCACTAACACAGTTAATTGGACCGTAATATTTATACTTTGGGAATCTCAGGGGTCCTCTGCTCTTGGCTGAGTCTAAAAGTTTGACCAGAGGCAGAGATTGGTATCCGCAAACACTCAAACTCAAAGCATTCAGCATCTTAAACCTCCAATGCTTAGGTAGGTATTTGCAAACACTCAAACAAACCCCCCACACACCCCACAACGGGCGCACACACACATAATGACGTTTTACTCTGACATTTTGGGAACAAACCAGAGAGCAGTAGTCGGACAAATGGTTTGGTCCAATTGGGCATCCATAAAGGGGCATGATGTTTGGCAAACAAACTGAGAAGGAAGGAAAAATATATAAAAGTTTTTGAGATACGGAGATTTTACTCTTGACATTTTGGGAATAAACCAAGAGAACAGTTACTTATCAAAAAATAAAAAATAAACCAAGAGAACAGTAGTCGGACAAGTGGTTTGGTCCAATTGGGCATCCATTAGGTTAGGTGCCCCATTATTGGTTTGAGATATTGACAAGGTGAATACCCAGTCTAGTCAATGCTAGATAATGACATTTGGACCTCAAAGATGGAAAGAAAGAAAAAATCTCTTTTATCCTATTTCCATAAACCTCAAGGTGTACGAAGTTTCATATCTGATGAGCGGATCAATAGAGACTCCATTTATCTTAAGTTGATCTCGTTGAAAAGCAGACTTACGCCAAAATAATCCTTCCTTGAAACACTTTGGTAGTGCTACTATATTGGAATCAAAATAATGGACATATCTATTTAGTTCATGTATTTGAGGAATATATGAAGAGACTTAAACAGCCTTATCATGACACCCTTTTGGATATTATCTTATAAAACTATGGAAGGGGAGTGTTGCAGAGAATTTGTCCCTACAAGTCAATGGGGTGAATTGTTGTGGGTAGAGGCATGCGAAAGGTTTAACCACTTCAACACTATTAAGTGTTCTTTAAAATTGTGAAAACTGTTTCAAGCCAAAGAGTGGAGCTGATTGTGGTATTAGGTGTTGGGTATTCATAACTAAGAATGAATAGAAGCAAGCAACTTGGGCTTTTCCCTCTTTGTTTTTCGTTTATTGATATATTTGTTGTTTATCTTGAAAAAAATTGAATAGAAGAGAGAAGGTAGCTCACAAGACTGTATAGCCAAGTAGAATCTGGAATACTGCAGTGTGGGAGCCAAAATAAAAGGGATGGAGGGGGGGTGGGAAACAGGAGGCCCCCATATTCTTGCTTTGTGGATTTGCAACACAGTGCAAAACTCCTAAGCTTCAGCATATCAATTAGATGTTTTTTAACATAGTATTTTTCCTCATTGCTGATATTGTATTCACTTTCGGATTTTAAGCTATTGCCTGCTCATTGATCAATGTAACTGATTCGAGCAAGCATTCCTAAAACAATGCAAATTCTTTTCAGAAAAGCACATTGCACGCAGAAGAGATACTGATACGCGGAAGGACGAAACTCAGGTTTGCACTTATAACAAATAGCAGTTTACATAGTTTACCACATTTTTTCGTTGCATTAATAGATCCTGTTCAAACCATTTACAGACTCGCAGGGAAACAGATTCAAGGTGCAATCCACTCAGCTTATAAGATTGAAAGACAAGCAGCAGGTGTGCCAATATTATCTCTATTGAAATTGTTGACATTGAGCACATTGAACCTATGTGGATGAAACATTCCACTAATGTTATCTCCATGTCGCCTTTGTTGCAACAGGATTGAAAGATATTCTTGGAGAACTTCCTAGGGCATCTCAATTTCAGTCACAGGTTAGTTTTTCAATTGAGGCATTCCCTTTCTTCATTTCACCATTGCTTATCAAAAGAAAGAGAGGGAAAAAAGGGCTGGTGGGGGAACTATTTTCTTCTTGTTTTATGTTTTCAGGTTGAATTTCTCACTCTTGTCATATATATTAACAAATAACTCAAAACGTAAAACACTTTTTATATAGCTTTTCATACCTCCTTGTAAGAAGATTTTACAAAACATGTGCTTAGCTTTTGCAGGGGTAAGAGCTAACTTATTATTTAAAAAAATTAAAGAATGGGTTAGATTGGCCGTGCGGAGAGGGGTGGTGGCTATACGGCATATATATATATATATATATATATATAGAGTAAGAAGTGAACACTACACATGTTTTTGTTTTCTTAAAATGAGCAAGTCACATAAAACATTTTCTCAAATGTGAACCCCACGGTAAAACTTCTCACCTTTATGTCATCTTAAAACACTTTTTTAAACCAATAATAATAATAATAAAAAGTTACCCTAATATACTAACAAATATAACCAAAAGCTCTTTCACCATTCCTCTCTCTTCCACAAGTTAAAATTTTCGAAGGTCATCAACTCCATGGACAAGATTTCATAGTTAAAAGTGACCTGTTAAAAGAATCATTATCTGGAATAAAATATTACCAGTGAAGAATGGGTAATAAAGGCACGGGCAAGCCACGTCCTCTATCTTTCTTCCCGTCGAATAACTTTTTCAAAAAACTTTATTCAGTCAATAACTTCTACATCTATTAAAAGTAAAAGAGCAGGAAGTTATGATATCAACAAATATGTTTCTTGTGTCTTAAGTATTCTGTAGTTTCCCAAAATGCTGATGTGGGCTGTCTGGTTGACAGGTTTCTAACCTTGCTTCCGAGGCAAAGCGAGAAAGGAATGCTTTGACCAAGGAGATCACAAAAATCAGCAATTATGGAATCTCGGTTTGAGACTTCTCCTGCTGACATTCTTTTGTTGCATGTACTTTTGAAGCTTTTACAAATTGAATCGCCCTTATCTAACATGTGAGGAAGGAACTTTATTCTGTGAGAAATAAATGCAATCTGTGGAACATTTTTTTTTTTCCTTTTTCTTTTTGAGTTTTGGGAAAGGCAAGGTTTTCTTGCTTACAAAGGCAAATATGTTTTGAAGAGGAGATACATGTCCTGCATTCAAATTTTATCATTGCTTATTTCCTTTCCCTACTTTGTAGCCATTTGTTCTATTATCATGTCCAATATTTAAATTTTGGGGTTGTGATGAATGACTTCTAATGTAGTATTTTTGTGGAACATAGTACATATAACAGACAGCTGTGAAAAACTTGTCCTATCATATGTTCTAAGTTTTTAGTTTCTTAGGCAAATACCTACCAAATCATGGAATCTTGTATCAAGCTTGCTCCATTTGTTTCGACATTAAACGATTTCCGGATTTTTTTTTTTTTTTATTTTTATTCCATTTTTTGGGTGTTTGTGATGAATGAAAAATTGATTTTGATGTGAAATATTGTTGGATGACCATCCTCCATCAATGTCACCACCCACCACCTCTTCCCACACTGCACAACTCTCCTGCAACCTGTGCAGTGTGCAACCCCTACTGGCTACTGGTCATGAATTTTTGTGTTTTCTTCATTGATAAATTGGGCAACTCATGGTGGCCAATTTCAAACCTACTACATGTATTCACCCAACTCTAATTATTTAATTAGGAAAAAAAAACTCTTATTTAAGTGTTCCTTGGGGGAAAAAAAAAAAAAAAGGCGGGCTCATATCATAGCTGTGCTTTTGGAAGATGCCTTGGGGCTTGGCCCTGACAACACCTAAAGCCAAATCCGGGCTTATTAAAAAATTACAATTTTAATTTTTTTTTATTAGCTATCCATATTTAATTTCACTTTTTCTATATTTTTTCATAAATTTAAAATTGAATATAGACCATTAAAAAAATCTATATAATTTTTTAAATCACCTAAGCCAAATCTGGTCCTAAACCTAGGAAATGTTTGTAATATGAGTTGAAGATTATCTTTAAACAAGGATTATGTGGCTGATTTTGCACAAAATTATTCTTAAACAAGGGATCAATTAAAACAATGGCACTTGTGCCATAATTTTTTCCTTAAACCATATCAATACAACGTGAGAGCATTCATTCACATTTGGAAATTAAAACAATTTGTGAATGCATTCAATAGTGAGAGCATTCATTCATTCACATTTCACTATTTCATTCACATTTACATATTGACTTTCACTATTTGATTTAAATATTTAAAATAAAAATAAAAAAGGTCATAATTTTGAAAATTCATATATGTTTAACCATCATATTTTTCAACATATTTACTGGGTGAGTGTATAGTATTATTGTAATGCTCGATTAAAAAAAAAAAAAAAAGCCATGAATGGTCGAATATCACTATCATCATCGGAACACATGACCCCATCAACAGGTGATGATGATTTATTGTTGTAGTAAAACAAAATCGGACGATTGAGATCCCATATCACCATATCCTTTAATCGGGTCCCATAAACCAGCGATTAAATTCAGCGCCCCATCGTAGAGAGAGAAACCTTAAGAAAAAAAAGAGAGAGAATATTCGCTCACCCTCATCTGCCTGCTGCATCACGTGAAACTCCCACTCTCATCACACACATACACCAAACCAAACTCCCCCCCTCCCCTCCTCTTCTAAAAAGGATTAAGATCCTGATTCCAATACTTTAATCCAGATTACTCGTATTAAATAGACTGTCTAGATTATCACTAAACTCGCCTTTTGGGTTAAAGAGCGGTTTAATAAGTGGTCGAACCATCTCTTAGTTACGAAAAGTGATTCAATCAATAAACAAGTGTTACGTTAACTCTAGTCTAAAAATAGCCACTTTTGGTAATTTCTTTTAAAATCCAAACATAAAATTAAAAGTAATCGTAGAGAGAAATTAATTAGGATGAGGATTTAAGCTCCATCATTATATAAGAAAAGAAAGGAAAAACATAAAGCAAAATGACCTTCTTTCTCTTAGAGAACCAAAAGGAAATTATAATTGGAGAATTTGATTAACAAAATAACATAATTAGTGCTAAAAAAATGACATATTCATTTAGCCATAATAACTACAAAATTTCCCTTGAAAAAACATTTGTATAAATTGAAATGATCGAACCACCTTTTTGGACACAAAGAATGGTGGACGTGAAAATAAAAAAAAAAAAAAAAAACATAAAAGCAAAATTAATCTTAAGAGGATTTGTTTTTCAAAAAAAAAAAAAATCTTAAAAGGATTTGTACTAAAAAATTAATTAGGATGAAGATCAAAGCACCCTCATCATATAAAAAGAAAAAGAAAAACATGAAGCAAAAGAACCTTCTTTCTCTTAAGAGAAACAAAAGGAAATTAAAATTGGAGAATTTGATTTGATAAACACAATAACATAATCAGAGGCCAATCCCTTTCCGACACGTCAGCAGACCTCAAAGTCACGCTGATGGTGATGGTTAAGATGATGATTATACATTTGCTCCTGTTGTTGTTGCTGCTGCTGCCTGATCAGCTCCTTCTGGCGCCGAAGCTCCATCACCTTCCGGTGCGAGTTCGAGTGCTGAGTCAGTACGAACGTCGGGCTCGCGGCGGGTCGGTACTCCGGCACGAGCCGACCAGACTTGTACCGCACGCCGCACGCGTTGCATAGCGTCTTCGGCCCCTGTGGACCCGTCCGCCACTGCGGCGTCTTCTCCGAAGCGCAGTGCGAGCACCTCCGCACCCCTCCATCTTCGGTGCCGCCGCTCTTGCTCTTTGACGGACTGGATCCTCCGGTCTCCGGCGTGGTGGTTAATGCTTTGGAGCGTTTGATGCGGGCGGATCTAGTCCCGGAGATTGACGTGTCCGATCTGAATCCGATCGTTCCAGCGAGGTCGTTTGCCGGAAAATCGGTGAATGAGTCGTCTACGAACTGCGAAAGCCACTCGAGCTCCGCCACGTCGTCGCTCTGCACACCGGAATCAGAACAATCAGAGATCAAAGAAAATACATAGGTACTGTTTGGTTACCATTTTTTTAAAAAAATAAATAAATTTCTTAAAATCTTAAATATTATTTTTAAATAAAGTAATCTAAATTTTATCGCCTTGTATTTATATTAAGCGAGATACAATAAATGAAAAAAAAAAAAAAAATCAGTAATAAAGAAAAGTGAAGAGAAAGCGTGGTGGGTTCTTACGGGGACGCAGAGCGTGTTGGTGAAGTCGGAGGAGAAGTGGGTGCCGGCGGGGCTAGGAATGGTGGGTGGGGAGAAGAGGCGGTGGGTGTTGGAGGGGTTGTCATGAGTCGGTGGAAGGTAATGGGAATCGGAGGATGAGGCGGAGGCGGAGGAGGAGGAGAAGAGCTCGTCGTTGGAGAAATCCAAGAGGTCGTCGATGGGGAAGCTGCAGTCTGCTCCACTCGACGACAGCCCGTACACATCCATTATCTCCGGTAAGGGGTCTCTCTGGCCCAGCTCTCTGGGTTTCTGAGAGAGAATCAGAGAGAGAGAGGAAGAGAATCAGAGGGGATGGGGGTTTGAGGGGAAGAGATATAGGAGTGTATGATGGGAAGGGGGGCAGGAGAACGTGCAGGGAGTGACCATGCACTGCAGTGAGAGAGAGAGAGAGAGAGAGAGTGAGAGAGATGGGGGGGATTTGTTTAATTTCTTTTTATCTGTGCAACTGAATTCTGAAATGGATAGGTGTGGAGTATTTTAATGGGGGTGAGACTGGAAAGGCCAAGTGCATGGATGCTTTCATGCAATCATGGACAAATGGCTACACACCTACACATGCATGCATTGCTCCTCTTTGCACCCATTACCCCCTCCTACATTCTCATATTTCTCTTCTCCATCCATATATATATTCCATCTTTTGTTTTTGCCCCCACTTTTCTTGTATTGCTAAATACACCCCAAATACGGGACGGAAACTATCAACTCCGATTAGGTTGTCCAAATAACACATAAATTCAAGCAGTTTATGGAGGGTTGATGAATTCATCTGTTTCGGGCAGCGTAGGATGTAGATCCCACTTGTTCTTGTAACATAAGATGCATAATTCATCTGTTCTGAGCGAGTGAGTCCTACAACTATTTTTTCTTAAATTACACGAGAATTTCAATACGATCAACTATCCCATTAAAAGTACCTATTATCACAAATATAGTAAGTAAATATCCTTTTTGTTTTCTTTGTGCTCGATTGGTTTTTATTTAACTCGGTTCAATATCAAGTTGGGATCAATTTTTTCTTTTCTTTTTAAAGGATATGCAAGATTGATTTCTAATTTGGATGGCTAATATTGTAATTTCAAATCTTAACCAAAGTATTGAAAATGGCTACAAGGATCTTTCTTTTATATATGTAATGAATCACATATTCATGAATCCATGATATATTCTTCAGAAAAAAAGGGGGGCATTGTAGGATGAAATTTGATAAGCTAGATTTTGACAAGTGTTTCTATAATCATATTGTCTATAAATAAAATTGATTCATCAAAATAATTACGAGTCACCATTGATGTTGACACATTTGCCATTTGGGCATGCCATTGGTGGACCAGGCAATCAACAAGAAGCATGAAACAATAACATGCAACCTAGAAGAAAATTCTAGTCAACCAACTTCCCAAAATCGCCCTCTATGATTAGAGGGCGATCAATTTTCAACACGATCATCCACACATACCAACTTAACATCTAATTAATAAGTTTTGATGAAAGATTTTAATCCGTTTAATTAAAGAGACGAATTAAAATTAATATACATAATTTTATATTCATATGGTATTGATCCAAATTTGTACACGAAGATGAATTGCTACCCTACCTAGGATCAAGTACATCCCTCTCCCTATATAAGTAGGGCAATATACCATTGAAAAAAAGCCCAACGTTTTATCCAATGCTATTGAATCCTTTGTTGAAGTGGGAGGGCTACCCCTACCCTTTCCTCTCTACAATTTGTCTAGTCACTCCAATCACATTCTTGCAGAGGCAAAAGGTGACTAACTAACCGGCCAATCAAACAGTCTATCCATTAGGATCCCATGCTGTTGTTAATGTTAGGGTTTACAAGATTGCCAACTTTGAAAAAGATAAAATTAATGCTAATTACACTCATTTTATCACATTTTACTTCACTCCGTTAATGTGGCATAAGCTGAATAGATGTAGAAAGTTTTATTTTTGTAAGTGGTCGATCAACCCATGCCACGTTAGTCGGTGTTAATAATAGATTCTAATGATAATAGTGTTTTGAACGTATCTTTTCTTATATATATATATACTCGATATAATGACTTATTTTTTATTGGATTTGGCTTAGGTGGTGTCAAAAACTACAACATATATAACTTATTTAAAAAAAAAATTAATATATTAAATTAACATTTGTCATTATAGCATGTGATTTTTTTATGTGCATTTTAAAAATATATGTCAATTTAATAATTCTTTCGGCTCAATTTAAAGAAAAACACTATAATCTAATATTGTTAACTACAACTACAATTTGATTGGAGTAGACTCATAAAAGAGTCTAGTTGAAGCTACTTAGAGGATTTAAGGGTGTTGCTTATTGTTTTGTACCTTTTTCAGTTTTTCATTTACCATGCAAATAAATAATGCCGTAACACTTAGGACCAAAATCAATAATGAAATAAGTGGACCGCCATTTCCTATACTCCCTCTTTTATAGGTATTTAAAGGTAGAAATAAAAATGAATAATGACATTATTGACTTTTAACTCGTACGCGAATTCAATACGAACTCAATACGAAAATTAAGAGTTAGAATTAGGAAGTCTAACCCATTTAATTAAATGGGTCAGGTTATAGTTAACCTATTTAATCTTATACAAATACCTAAACATGACCTGGACTTGATATATAATATAGTAGATAATAATTTTTTACATGACTCACAGACTCGATACGAATCTAGTAAAAAGAGAATGACTCCCAAGTGAAATGGTACTGTTCATGAACTCACCTCATTCTCCAAAAATTTTTCTTAAAATTAATTTCAAAGTCCACTTAATTAAATCAATATCTATTTTTAATTACTTTACAAATTAATGACAATGACTCAATTTAATGATTTATAAATAAATTTCAAATAAGAAAATTAATAAAATTTTACAAAAAAAAATTTTTCATTTTTATATATATATATTTATCTCATTATTTAAAATTTGAGAAAGTAATGATTTTGTAGAATTGTCATTAGAAAAGTTTGGGAGGTTATGGACTTAACCTAAAATTAATTTCTTATTTTTACATTAAATCAATCATTTTTTATCACTAATTATTTTTTTATATATATATATATATAAAATTTCACGTCCCATTGCCGGTTTAAAAGAGTTTCGTAACGGAAGATATGATTTTATAAGTAGGAGGCCGTAACGGAAGCCATAAATTAAAGAAGGAAAAAAGTGACGGGGAAAGTGGTTCCAGGCTCCAGCTGCAGCTAGAAATTGGAAAAGCCGAAGGCAAAGGCGAAAAGGACGAGTTGATCAATAAAGAGAGGCACGTGTAGGAGCGTGGGGATTTGGGTTTTGTGGGCCCGTGGCGGTGGTAGGCCCTAGCAATTTTTTTTTATTTGTACATATTTAAGTACCGCCGGACCGTACGGTGCGATGGTCCATCTGATTGATTGATTGATCTGACGTGTTCTCTTCTTTTGTTAAGTACGACATAGAAGATAACTGCCAGCCTGGATTTCTCTCCACGTCACCATATTATACCATATCTTTTTTTATCGACCCCACACCCTAACCTTATGTCAGAAAAATTAAAAATGTATATATTTAGTTTAGCTTCCTGTCTTATTTAAATTTAGTCATTTGCTCGAATTTCAAATAAATTCTATTTTGTTTTCTTCGTTTTTATTATTAAAATGAATTGAAGATGAGTTTTTTTTTTTTTAACATATCCGTATAAAAAGAGATAAAAATTCAAATTAATGACCTCCAACTCATTAAGGCTGTATTTGGAAATGGATTGAACTTGAAGAAGTTGACTGGTATTGAAGCAAATTTGATTAATGTGAGGAAAAAAATATGAATGTTTTGAATAAAAAAAAATGAAATTTTTTGTTTTGTAATTATTTTTTTATTTGAATAATAATAAAAAGTTATTGATGTAATATAAAAAATAATAATATTATGATTGATTTTAAGAACTTTTTTTTTAGATTTTGGGTTGGTCCAATACGGTTCATTGCCAAACAAGCCCTATGTGTGGTCTTAATCAATTCCTTTAAAATAAGGGTCAAAACCGTTAAAATTATACTTTTGCCCCTATTTTGTAGGCATGGTCCAACTACACTACTATTTTTCCTTCCTTTTAATAACATGTGATCGATGAAGAGCACTTCAATTAGCTCTCCGTAAATTTAAATCCCAACCAGATGAAGTACTAATGAAATCACATTGCCCGGCCAAAGAACATTTATCGGCTATGGTTTGCTCCACCACAAATCACCCTCTCTCATAGTAAAGAGTAAGGAAACCCTTGTGGGAGTTTGAATGAGTCATTGCTCAAAGTAGACAAATAAAATCATATGTCAAGTTCTCAAATCAGTTCCTTTCTATTTCTTGAATTAGGTCTTGTAAGGCACTCCAAAAGTGGCCGGGGATGCTCGGGCACCCCAAAAGTGGCCCTCGGCCACCCCATGTTTTTTTTTTAAAAAAAAATCAAGTTTCATTAATTTGGTTTAGTAAAATGTTAACATCAATGCCCAAATGTTAAGGTAGTTGTCTAATGTCCACAGCCGCAAATGACATGTTCAAATAGGCACCTTCAAGCTTTCCTAATATGTATTGAATAAATAAAAATGGAAACTTCACTTTAAATTCTTAAACTACCACGCTATTTGATATACTTTTGAACTTTGAAATCTTTTAATTTGGACTCTTTAACTTTCAATTGCAGCCAATTCACTCCATTCCGTCAATTTTTGTCGTTAAAACTCTTAAAAACATAAAATTACCCTTCAAATTTCTTTTTATTAAACAAAAAAAAAACAAAAAAAAAAAAGAGAAAAGGTGACAAGGGTGGCCCAATTGTGGGTCACCTTGTTTTTTTTTTATATATATAATATATATTTTTAATTTTTAATTTGAAATTAAAGGTGAATTTAAAATTTTATAAAAAAGTTAAGAGTATAAACATCGTTGTCTCACTTTTAACGTTTAAAATATGACAGAGTGATTTAAATTAGTTGCAATTGAAAGTTCAAGGGTCCAAGTTAAGAGGTTACAAAATTTGAGAAGTATGTCAAATTATATGGTAATTCAAAAATTTTAAAAATTTAAAGTGGAATTTTTTCTAAATAAAATAAAGGGAAAAAAAAAGTACTAAAAAAAACCCCAAGGGAAGATTCTGAGGATGATCCATAATGATTCTCCTCCTATAAGGGAGAAATATATATAAAAAATAAAATTACTAAAAATAAAATAGGGCAATGATTAGATTAGTGTGAATTTAGCATGAGAATGGGTGCATTAATCTTGAAATTTGTAGACATGCCGTTGAAGACACCAGCTGTAGAGTTTTTGTGAGAAATTGCAAATATTTCTGGCATTCCTGGGGGTAGGGAAGGGACCTCGAATCACGTGACATGACAGATCCCGAAGCCCACAAGACTGCACGTGCATGCTCATGTCAATGCTCCGTAAACGTGATGGGGATTATAAAAACCATGATTATAATTGACTTGCATTATTTGCGAATCTTTTATTTATTTTTTATTCTTTTGCCAAGAATAAAATCACCACTGCTTCCCCTTCTTAGACTTGGACAATGTTAATTTTCATATTATGGTTTTATATCCGACTAATGTGTTGTATTTTAAGTAATTTTTACATTTGTTTATTTAATAAATAAATAAATAAAATTAATCACAATTGCATTGACTGATATGAAACGGGTACAAAAATCTAATGCGAAAAGTTTGCTTTGAGCTAGGATTCCTTATCAAACAATAAGTGGGATTGAAAATTCTTAACTTGTTTTGCTATGGAGTTTTCGTGTGCATTGTAATTTCTTTGCTAAAATAAATAGATAGCGCAATAAGGGATATTATAATTTTTATTGTAAGTTCTTTTACAAATTGGTGTGACAATTTATAATTGATTTAAAAATAGAGAAAGGAAAAAAGAAAGGTCTCCTTCTCAAGTTGGAATATGAGATTGAAAGATTGTGGTTCAATAACCCAAGAAAATTTTCAAAGTGGTTAAACATGTAATAGGACGTGCATTCAAATGTTCGCAATGAAAAATCTTTACATATGTTTAATTAGTATTAGTCACCTTGATTCTTATTGATATCCTGATGAGGCTAAGTCAGATTATGACTCAGTCGAACTTGAGAGAGCGCCTGCAGTTCCTATTGTCTAGGCTTATCCTGTACGACTTATAACAAGTAGGTGCTATTATAGTTATGTTTAAATAGGATATCTACAATTGACCTCTTACTTACCTTTTTGCTCAGGAAATTTTTTTTTTTTAAAAAAATGGTGAGATCTTAGGTTTAAGGAACGAAGGGTCTTATTGTAAAGATGTTGACCTAATCTTAATGTCCCCGCACGTGCCAGTGATTGAAAATTTATAGAATGGCAATTGTAATTAATGGGTCAGAATGCAGGGCTCGCCTGTGCTTCTCTCGCCTGTGCTTCTCTCTTTCTCTTGAAAGTTCCTGCCTCCTCCCCTCGCCTTCTCTTCCTTCTCCCCGACATCTTCTCTTCTCCTCCTTGCTTGTTTGTTTGTCAGTTTTCTCTTTGTTTCGTCTTCTGGGTTCAGTATTCCTCTGGTTTTGTCTTCGAAAATGGATACTTCAATGATGAATCATAGTGACCTTCAAGCTCTCATAGCAGAAACAGAGGCTTTGGGCTGGGACAAACCGGATTTTTTGGTACCTCATGATGGAGTTCTTGCTCCGAATGACAGGTTTGCATTTGTGGGAAAGCTGCTGGCTCAAAAGTCTCACAATACTTCTCACGTTCGTTCCACCCTTCTCTCTGTGTGGGGTTTTGCAAAGCCTTTTTCTATGGAAGTGTTGGAGCCCAATAAATATCTTTTCACAGTTTCACAGGAGAGTATTTATCAACGAATTCTGGACTTAGGGCCTTGGACTATTAAGGGTTCTCTGTTACTCCTTCAGCCCTGGTCCTCTAAGCTTGCTATAGATGAGGTCAAACTGCAGTTCTGTGCTTTTTGGGTCCAGGTTCATGATCTTCCACGGCAGTTCATGACTACCAAGAATGCTATCCGTATTGGTAAGACTATTGGAGACATATTGGAATTGGATAATAATAATTCCTCTGGGATTATTAGCCGTCCTTTTATTAGAATGAAAATTGAATTAAACACTTCCTCCCCTCTTGCTTCGGGGTTTTATATGCCTTGTGAGGGATCCAAGCCTCGGTGGATAGGCTTTCAATACGAACATTTGGATGAGTATTGCTCGTTATGTGGTCTTATCGGTCATATTCAGAAATTCTGCTCTGCTCCTCCAGCAAAGAGAACTCCAGAAAAATACAAGTTTAGTCTTCGGGCTGCTCCTTATGTACGTCCATGTCTGATGCCTCAGCCACAACAAGATGATTCTGATTCTGGTGTTTCTTCTGCAGCTTCTGTGGGTAACTCTCCAACTTGTTTGTCTCCTTCATGTTCTCTAGATCTTTCATGCAGCAACTTTGGGCAGATTGTCCCACGTAACCAGCTGGATTCTCATGGCTCTTCTTCTAACTTGTTAACCTTGCGCCACGTGGAGTCTCCCTGCAGCATGGTTCCATCTCAACTAAATCAATTACAACAGTCGTGGGAATCTCTCTCTTCTCAGCCTCCACTTAGTCATTATCAACCTCCACTTAGTCGTTATCCTTCAAAAGGTAATCCTCATCTTATCTCTATGAAATCTAATAAATCTGATTGGCCTTATCCCGCTTTAAGAGACCCCACCAGCACCTCTCCTCTCCACCAGATCACGCCAACATCTACCCAGCTGGCGCCGTGCTCATCTTCTAGAAGTCTTCCAATGACGTATCCTTTGGATATTTTCCCTGCTGGAGCTTATCCTTCCCTTTTGTCTCATGCTCCAGGTCTTTTTGACTCTTTTCTCCACAAGTGGGCCCAAAATCCTCATATTCCTAATCTGTTAGCTAAGCCATCTCCTCCAATCAATGTGGCCTCATCTGCTCTCACGTCCAGCCCACCCATCGTCGAGCCAATACCTCAACATCCTCTTGAACACCATATCAACCGCAAACTGTCCACTCACAAGCTCTCCCGGTTTCGCCCTTATGACATATCCCGTCCTCCAAAGGCTGTTTCGGCCTTATCTTTTCCCTTCAAAAATCACACTTCTCATTCTCTTGATGACTCCCCGAATTCCCTACATTTCCCAAGCACCCACCACTCTGTCCGAAACCAATGCTACTTTTCCACCCACTTCTTCTCCTCTAACGGCTACTACTCAATCCAGCTCCCTTTCCTTTGAAATTCCAGCTATTATTTCTAGGGAAAAAGGTAAATCTAAGTTGTTTCTGGAAGATGATGATATCCCATTGGTTAATCTGAAGAAATTTAAATCAGAGCATCTTGTCTCTGCTGGCCCCATTTCTGATTCATCTGAAATTGATAGAGCTGCTTTATCCCTCACAAAGCTTCATGAAGATCCCTTATTCAAAGGCCCTGTACATAAATTTCTATCGTCTCCTATTCTGGATGATCATGGCAAAGTGGTGGATTTTATGCCTCCTTATGGAGGTGGTTTTAAAATTCGTGACATGGATCCTAATTATGGACGTGAACACAGCAATGGCACTCCTTTCACGGATGCTCAGCCACCTGCAGTCTGTGGAGCTTATTCTCTTTTGCAGGAATCCCACACTTCTAGATCAACTTCAATGGTGGAATCTGATCTCATGGACATTCACCAAGCCACGAGTTCTCCTGGTTCTGTTGCTGTCTCTCAAGGTCCGCTCATGCGTCGTTTTGTTCGGGCTACTAGGGGTCGACGCATGGTCACCTCTCCTGTAGTTTTGCATCAACCCACAGATGTCACTGCTGATGTGGATGATTTGGAGGAGTGCCCGCAGAGGCCTCCTCCCCAGGTATGAAACTCCTAGCCTGGAATTGCAGAGGGTTATCCCGTGCCTCTGCAATTCGCAGTTTAAGGGGTTTGGTTCGGAAGCACTCTCCGGAGATCCTTTTTTTGTCAGAAACTAAAACTCAATCTGCTGATGCTATTGTAATATTAAATAGACTA
Organism: Carpinus viminea; assembly: GCA_013348765.1. Lineage (NCBI taxonomy): Eukaryota > Viridiplantae > Streptophyta > Magnoliopsida > Fagales > Betulaceae > Carpinus > Carpinus viminea. Next base: position 11,713,777 of record CP054668.1, read on the forward strand.
GGATACTTTTTGATGTCGCATGTTTCCCCTATTGGCTCTAAAGGGGGACTTTTGTTGGCTTGGCGACTTGGTGTGAATTTAGATTGTTTTTCTTCTAATGTTAATATAATAAATGCTTGGTGCTACTCGGATCCGCCTACTAAACCTTGGTTGCTTTCTTGTATTTATGGACCTCCTGACAAAAGTAACAACTCTCTTTTTTGGGACTCACTTTTGAGGGTGAGACAGGACTATCTTGGCCCTTGGTTATGCATAGGAGATTTTAATGTTATTTTATCTCAGTCTGAAAAATATGGGGGTAGGCCTTTTGCAAGTTCTTCAAAGGATCCGTTCCGAAGCTTTTTTGACTCTTTTGGCATGATTGATTTGGGTTTTGTTGGAAATCCTTTTACATGGTCTAATAAGCGACAAAATCATCATCTTATCAAAGAACGTCTGGATCGTGGTATTGCGAATTCTCAGTGGGTCCACCTGTTTCCCCATTACGGGGTACTCCATCTCCCGGCACAAATTTCTGATCACAATCCTCTACTTTTAGACTCGACTCCCTCCGACCTCTCTCTCTCTCGGCCTTTTCGATTTGAAGAATTCTGGACCTTCGACTCTTCCTGCAACTCTGTCATCTCTCGGGCTTGGGTGAAACAATTTCATGGCTCTGCTGCTGCTATTCTCTTGAAGAAACTCAAGGCTACCAAGTCTGCTCTGAAGTTTTGGAATTCCCGTCATTTTGGTAATATTCAGGTAAAAATTTCCTCATCTCTGCGGCAACTTGATTTTCTACAGCAATCCACTCCTTCACAGGTCACTTTTGAAAACGAAAGGTTTCTTCAAAAATATTTGGATGACCTTCTCATCCAAGAAGAATCTCTGTGGCGTAATAAGTCTCGGGAAGGTTGGCTCATTTGCAAAGATTTGAACACTAAGTTTTTTCACACTTCCACTATCATTAAACGACGGCGAAATGCTATTGATTTTCTCAAGCTCCCCTCAGGACTCTGGTCTTCAGATAGGCAAACTATTGGTAGCAGTTTCACTACTCATTTCAAGGACTTGTTCTCTTCGTCTTCTCCGCCCATAGATGTTGAATTGTTATCTTTGTTTGATCCTTGTATTTCTCCTGAGGATAATATTTCCCTTTGTGCAATTCCGTCGGAGCAAGAAATATTTTCTGTATTACATAGTATGGGTTCTACGAAAGCGCCAGGTCCGGATGGTTTCACTGCCCTTTTTTACAAGAAATATTGGCCTATTGTTAAGGAGGTGGTTCTTGCCTGTATCTGGGACTTTTTTGATAATAATAGGCTTCTTCAAGATCTCAATCATACTTTTATAGCTCTTATCCCCAAACAATTGGGTGCTTCTACAGTTCATCAGTTTCGACCTATAAGTTTGTGTAACATCATTTACAAGATTATTTCTAAGATTCTTGCTAACAGATTCAAAGTTCTTCTCCATCTCTTTATCTCCCCTTATCAATCAGCTTTTGTACCATCTAGGAGTATTCAAGACAATTCTATTATGGCTCATGAACTGTTTAATGTCATTAACTCAAAAAAGGGAAGAGGTGGTTTGATGGCTATCAAGATTGATATGGAAAAGGCTTTTGATCGTATGGAATGGAACTTTCTTTTTGCCATTTTGTCAAAATTGGGGTTTCATCCAACCTGGATTAATTGGGTTAAAATCTGTATCACCTCCCCATCCTTCTCTATTCTCATCAATGGGAGCCCGTTTGGTCATTTTTCTCCGGAACGCGGTTTACGTCAAGGTGATCCTTTATCTCCGTTTCTATTTATTTTAGGAACGGAGGTTATCTCTCGACTTCTGCTTCAAAGAATCTCTTGATCTTCTTCAAGGTATCAAAATCGCAATTGTTCTCAGATCTCATCTCCTTTTGCAGATGATCTTATTCTTTTGCAAAGGCTACTTCTATTGAGGCTTCATTTCAAATCTTGTTTGGATACCCTCACGTTGGTCCGACAGCTATTAATGGCTCAAAATCTTCAATCCATTTTAGTAAGAATACCGCCTCTTCTACCATTCACAGTATCATTGGTATTTTCCCTTTCAAGCGAGCATCTGTATCTTCCAAGTATTTGGGTTTACCTCTCTTTTTTGGTAAGAAGAAAACGGCAGCCTTTAAGGATCTTCTGGGCAAGGTCTCTGGCAAAATTGATGGTTGGCGTGCAAAAACTTTGTCTCAAGCTGGAAGATCAGTGCTTATTAAATCTGTGGCGGCAACCATTCCTTCTTATGCTATGAGCTCTTTTTTACTTCCATCTTCCATTAGCTCATCTTTAGATCGAGCTTTTAAAAACTTTTGGTGGGGTTTTCCGAAGGACAAAGCTAGGAATCTCTCCCTCAAATCTTGGAATTCAATTTGCTTACCAAAAGACGAAGGCGGTCTGGGTTTTCGACGTATGCATGACTTCAATTTGTCTCTTATTGCAAAGTTGGGATGGAAGTTGTTGTCAAATTTTGATTGTCTTTGGGTTAATCAATTGGAAGAAATATATCAAATATGGTAATTTTGTGTCTTCCCCAAATGTTTCTTCCTCTTCTTGGATCTGGAAGGGAATCCAAAAAGTCAAGCCATTTATCTCTGCAGGGGCATGTCTTTCAGTCTCCAGATTCTCTGATGTTTCTGTTTGGACAACAAACTGGGTCCCTTCTCTTCCTTCGTTCAGGCCTTTACCAAAGTTCCCCTCCAACAGAACACATAGATCACTTTTAATTCGAGACTTGATTGATCCTGTCCTTTCGAGTTGGAAAGTGCAAGCTATCTCATCTTTGTTTGATTCAAATTCGACCCGAGCAATTCTACAAACTCAAATTTCTGCGGATTCTGTCTCAGATTACATTTGGACTCCTTCCACATCTGGGAAATTCTCTGTTGCTTCAGCATACAGTTTTATCACCGGATCCAACACAAACTCTGCCGTTCTTCCTCTTCGGTCCCAATTTTGGAATTCTCTATGGAAGTTGAATCTGAATGATAGGCTTCGTTTATTCTTGTGGAAAATAGCTTGGAACATTCTTCCTACAAAGGAGCGACTGGGCCAATTATTTAATATCAATCTGGATATTTTATGTCCTCTTTGTAAGACTGCGAAAGACTCCCTTTCTCATCTTTTTTTCAATTGTATTTTTGCTAGAATTGTCTGGCGTCACTCTTTCTGGCCCCTAGATTCCACAAAGTTTAACTTTTCCTCTATGGTGGACTGGATCAAATTAATTATCTCTCCGGTCCATTCTCTTGATATTCCTCGGGTGGATTGTCATAAGTTTCAAATATTTGCCTCTGTGGCATGTGATATTCTCTGGTTCTATAGGAATCAAGCTTTTCATAATGGAATCACTTTCGAGCCAAAAAATGTTTCTATGCATATAAATAAAGTTGCTCTGGAGCATTTTCAAGCCTGGCTATCGGTCTCTTCTGCTCCATTAGAAAAATGGATTCCACCGGCGCCTAACTGGGTCAAAATTAATTTTGATACAGCTATTCGGGACTCTTTTTCGGCTCAAGCGGCGGTATGCCGCAACTCAGATGGGAAAATCTTGCATCTATCTTCTATTATCAACTCTCCATGCTCTGTTAATGAGGGTGAAGCATTGGCGGCACAATTGGCTATCTCTATAGCTTGTTCTTTCAAGTTGGATAAGTTTATTCTCGAAGGTGACTCTGCTGTAGTAATCCAAGCTCTCAACCAATCCACTTCAAATTCAGATTGGCGGATCTCTCCCATTATTGCGAACTCTGTGAACTATATTCCTTCTACTTCCTTTTGGGAAGCTAGGAAGGTTAATAGAAGTGCAAACTTTGCACTCGATGTACGTTGACAATTCTCATATTGGCAGCATTCCCTTTTCCTATTACGCATCTACTTCTTCCTCTGGTCCTGGAGGGATTGATCCTGTACTTTCTAGTTTGTAGTTTGATTTGTTGCTCTTGGTTTCACCAATGTGCTTATACAAAAAAAAAAAAAAAAATTAATGGGCCGTATCTGTGGATGTGGCCCATGTGCCCTTCCTGCATTAGACAATACAAGTACTGACCACTACTGATGAGAGACCAACTTTGATGCTAATTAAATAAATAATAATTATTATTATTAAAAAAAAAAAGCAGAGAGAGGGCCACTTTTTTCACATGGATCGTGCATGAGAGATGGGAGACAGCTCTGTCACGAAGTATCACTGCATTCAGATGCACTTGACATATTCTTACGTGTTAGACTTCTTTTGATATAATTTTTAGGAAAATTTTATTTTTGCCCTAAACTTTCACCCAATTTTACAAACTATTTTTAAACTTTAAAATTTTTTATTTTGAACTCTTAAATTTTCAGTTTCTCTCAATATAAACCCATTTATCAGATTTTAAACGTTACATGATATTTATACTCCTAACTTTTGTATAAAATTCCAACTTTCAAAACGTTTTTTATTTTAAAAAAAAAACGAAAATCAGGGTTATTTTGGTTTTTTAAAAAATTTTTAAGAGGAAACTTCACTGAAGACCTCTGAACTTCTACCCATTTTGAAATATCCCCTAAACTTTAAAAAAAATCTCAATTTAGTCTCCTGAAATTTCAATTGCTTTCAATTTAAACCTTTTCGTCAAATTTTAAACATTATATGACGTTTATACCCCTGACTTTTGTATAAAATTCTAGCTTCCAAAACATTATTTATTTATTTATTTATTAAATGAAAATCAGAATATTTTGGTCTTTTCTGTATTTTTAACGGCTAAAATTGATGAAGAGATCCAAATTGAAAGCAATTGAAAGTTCATGGGACTAAATTTTAGAGTTTTTGAAATTAAGGGGGGTATTTCAAAACGGGTAAAAATTTGGGGGTCTTTAGTGAAGTTTTCCCAATTTTTAACAACTAAAATTAATGGAACAGTTCTAATTGAGAACAATTCAAATTTTAATGGTCCAAAGTGAGAGATTTTAAAGTTTAGGGGGTTTGTAAAATCACGTGAAAGTTCAGAGGGTCAAAGTGAAGTTTCTCCTAATTTTTATATGCAGTTTTAATAAGGTATGTGATTCTCGACTACATTTTTAAAAAGAGAAATGCTAAAGACAATATTTTTATGTCATATGATGGTTCTAATCAATTATTGAATATTTACTTTTTAACAATGAATGATATATACAAAGATTAGTTGGGATTGCTATGTCAATATTGTAAGATAAATATAAGATAAAAATGTAATTTCTACTATTATTATTTTTAAAAATACATGTAAAAGTCACATGCATTTTGGACACATATAAAATTTAATAAATTGAATTGAAAAACAAAATATATTCCAATTCAATTAGGAGGAAAATGAATAAATTTCTTATTCCAAACATTTTTATTAGGCAAATTTTAACCAAAAAGAAAAAAGAAGTTATATGGAGTAGTTCATAAAGGGTTCTTATCAAAAGTTTATTATTAGCTAATAATGAGTAATGATTAGGTAGAGGTCAGGAGGTGGGTTCCAATCCTAATCCATATTCCTGAAACTGCACAAAACCTTTCTAGTTAATTAAATGGTTGACTATTAATCCAGTTAGTTTTATTAGAGTAATACTTTTGTCTCGTTAAAAAATAAAAAAACAAAAATATCATTAAAATATAACTGAGAGAATTCTGTTCCTTTTAAAATTTTATGTTTCAATTTAAATCTAAAATCAACTCTTGTAAGAGTGTTATGATTCTTCCGTTAATTACTTTTTAGTTGAGCTTAGAGTTTTCCTAAAGTAATCTTTTATTTTTATTTGCCTATATTTGCTTTTTTGTAAGCACTCTTTTACTTAATTTCCCGAATTGCTAGCACTTGCCCGAATTTTTACCTTGAACCAGTGAGGGCTGGTTGGAACAAGTAAGTCGTGCAATCTCTCTCTCTCTCTTTTTATGCACCTGTTTAAATTGCTAGCAAGATCTAAATCTATGTAGGTTACTTGTGGATATTTTTGTTTTTGTTAAGCTTCTTCAATAAGTTAATAATTGTATATATATTGGAGAAATAATTAAAATATCCACGATTACAAGAAATCCAAAGATGATTGTTTTCTCTTGAAAATGCATGGCTTTGGAGATGGCGAAATTGTTTCTGACGATGATAATATGGCCACGTGAGTGTGTGCATACAAATAATAAACAAGAGCAACGCGGGTGTGCAGACTCACATGCCTTTGCGTTTATGTATATCTCAATCATGATGGTTCTTTTTTATATATATATTTTAAAATTTTTTTAAAAAATGAACCAAATTTCTGCCAGCTTGATAGAGAGAAAATCACGGGGCGTTTGGCTGCTGAGAAAGTATAATGAAAATCAATTTCAACTCATTATATGCAATACCCCAACAAAAGCAGGAAGTCCTTCCAAATTTTTTGAAATTCTTCTCTCTTTTAACTTTCATGGCAACCCTCTTCCCCACCAAAAATATCCTCCTTCCCTCCCAAAGACTTTGTGTCTCAAGTTGTTAAGAGATCATCACGATATACATGGAAGTTCATGAATTGGGAAGTATTTGGCACAAAAACTTCCAGTCTGGACAGCAAAAATATTTCATTTGACACTCGATAAATCTCTTCAGATTGAGGGTGTGATTTATCAGCAACCAAAAATTCACAAAACTCTCCCCCTATCTCTATCAGGCTACGCCCAGGAGTCTTACTGACACCCCTCTCTCTCATCATGCTTCTGATCATCTTTACATCACCCCATCTTCTCTCATGAGCACAAATATTTGCAAGCAATGAATAAATACCGCTGTCTTCTGGATCCAACTCCAAAAGCTTGAAGGCAGAAAGCTTTGCCATCTCAACATTCCCATGCATTCTACAAGCATTAAGAAGAGCACCCCATGCTGCTATGCTTGCTTCCATTGGCATTTTTGCTATTAATTCATAAGCTTCTTCTAGTAGCCCGACCCGACCAAATAAATCAATCATGCAAGCATAATGTTCAACCTTTGGCTCTATCCCAAAATTTCTTTCCATGGTTTCAAAATATTCTCGACCTTCAGAAACTAAACCAGCGTGACTGCAAGCTGACAAAAGACCCACAAATGTGATTTCATCAGGCATAAATCCCAAACTGATCATCTGCTCGAAAAGGGAAAGGGCTTTCGTAGCTTGTCCGTGAGAAGCATATCCAACAATCATGGAATTCCAAGAAACCAAATCTCTCTCCAACATTTCATTGAAGATCATTGCAGCCGCATCAATTCTCCCACATTTTGCATACATGTCAATAAATGCATTTGCTAGAATCAAACTAAGTTGAATCCGCTTTTGATTGATGTAGTAGTGGTGAATCCATTGACCCAAATCCAAAGAACCAAGTTGACTACAGGCAGAAAGCACACACACCAAAATGTTCTCTATTGCAACCAAACCTGCCTCTACCATATCAAGAAATAATTTCAAAGCTTCCTTTGGTTGATTATTCTGAGAATAACCCGCAATCATTGCACTCCAAGAAATCACATTTCTTTCTGGCATGTCATCAAAAAACTTCCTTGCCAAATCCAGTTTGCCAAATTTTGCGTACCCATTAACCATGCTAGTCCATGAAAACACATCCCTATTTATCATGTTGTCAAAAATCTCTCTAGCAGCAACCAGGCTACCACATTTTACATACATATCCAACATAGCGTTTTGCAAATTCAGGCTTGAACTAAAATTCTTCTTTTGTACATATTCATGGATACTTTTCCCCATACTTAGGTCCCCTTTCAGTGAGCACGCTGAAAGAACCGCAATCATAGTAACCTCATTTGGCTCAACATCACTCAATAGCATCAAATTAAACAATTGCAAAGCCTCATCCGTACAATTATGCACCGTATATCCATCAATCATCGAGGTCCAAGTAACAACATCTTTCAGAAAACTTTCATCAAACATTTTACGCGCAAATTTCAAACACCTACGAGTAGCATAGAAATGAACCAACCCATTTCGCACTACCAAATCCGAATCAAAACCCATCTTCCAAATACAGCAGTGAACTGATTCCCCGTTTAAAACTGTACAAAACTGCTCGCACGCCTTGAGCGCAAAAACAAAGCTCCGGCGGTCCATTTCGACGCGTTCTCTAACCATTCGACGAAAAAACAAGAACCCCACAGTGGGAACTTTAGCTTTACAGTAGCCTCTGATCATTGTGTTCCATATATAAGTATTGGGGTTTTCAATCTGAGAAAAAAGCACACGGGCATAATCAATGTCACCGGTGTCAGCTAGAGCGCAAAAGGCTAAGACCCGGCTCACAGGGAATGTGTGAGTAATGATGGCAGTTACGGTCATGTGGGCTTGAATTTGCTTCAATTGGAGCATGTTTGCGCACGATTCCATGATTTGCAGAGTTGGGTTGGTGATGATAACGTTGGTGGTAGAGTTCCATTTGGGTTTGTTGGTGGAGGTTGAAGAGAGTGGCCTGAGAGAGTGGAGCACTTGTGTACTACTAAATTGTAATTTCATTATATTTCGTCGCAGAGCCGTCGAGAACAGAGGCACGGAGGTTTTGTTTGATGGTTGGTTTGAGGGTTGAGAAGGTTCTACCGATCAGGCGATTGCAAGTTGAAGCCATAATTTTGCTTTCTTCTCCGGTGTTTCAAAGTCCAACATAAAACCTCTTAATTTGAAATCTTTAACTTTTAGTTGCAATCAATTTATCTTGTATTATCAATTTTTACCGTTAAAATTAAAAAAATAATAATAATAAAAACAAAACAAAATTACCATTCAATTTTCTTTCTATTAAAAGATTGAAAAAATGAACTTGTGATTTTTTTAATAATATATATAATTTAAAATCAAAAGTATGAAATTTTATAAAAAAATAAAAAATAAAAATATTATTATTTCACTTTTAACATTTACAATTTAACGTAATTGTTCAAATTGACTACAATTAAAAGTTTAGACATTCAAATTGAAAAGTTTCAAAATTCGAAAAAAGTTTGTCAAATTGTGTAGTACTAGTAGTGAATTTTTTTTTTTTTTTTTTTTATAAAAGATAAAAAAATTACTAAAAAACAAAAATTCTAGGGACAGATTCATTTAAAGACTTACGTGAAAAGTAATAAGAGTTGCAAGTGTTTACTCTGTTCTGATTAGAACCCTCAAACTTTGGAAATCGGCTGCTTTGTGATCATCTTTGGAAAGCAAGTGGGGTTATATGCAGAGATGGCAAGACCAATTTGATTGAAGTTGTTCTAGCCTTCAAGGTGCTTGGGACATGGATTTTAGCCTTAGAGCAAGCAAGCAAGCTTTCATAAGATAAACGAGTGGAAGCTTAAGATAACTGTTAGTTTAAAGTATTGGCTAATGTTCGTGAGCAAAATGGAAAGAAAAGAGCCAAACGTTCGGACGGGATTCATAGACGTCCGGACGTGATGCAATAGAAGGCTCCATACTAGCCACCCGTTCGCAGAACCGTCCGAACGGAAAGAGTGACCGTCCGGACGGACAGAGTGACCGTCCGGACGTGCTGCAGCTCCAGTACTAATTCCCGAGTACCCCGTTCGCTGGCCGTTCGCTAGCCGTTCGAATCCCGTCCGGACGCCTCCGAACGCGCCGCACCAAAAGACTGGAAGAAAGCGATGTTGCCCTAGGACCGTTCGGACGGCCATTTATACCGTCAACGCGGCTGTTAAAACTCGCTTTTCACGTTTATTTTGAGTAACCGTCCGGACGCAAGTGACCGTCCAACGCCTGCGTCTAGGTTTAATTTACCTCGTATTTGAGTTTCAATAGGTCTAAGAGTCTGTGTGATTATATATAGATCTTTACAGATCTGTAGACGTCACGAATTCTGCATCTAGAATTCGCCTTTGTGAGCCAAGAGAGTATTTGATAGTGAGAGTTTAAGTTCTCTTTCTTGGAGTGTTTAGTTTAATGTTCATCATTGTTCGTCGCTGTTGAAGTGAAGTCAACCGGAGTTCCGGTGAAAGGAAATCACGAGAAGGATTGTGCCAAATTTGTCTCGAAAGGGCTACTGCGGTAGAAGACGAGTGGGTCACTTTGTCTTATACAAGATCGTGTCATAGCAAAGGTTTTGTGAGTATGAACATCTTGTAATCCTTTTTCTTTTTACCGATGAAGTTGATTTCGGTTTGGCTAGAGGTTTTACAATTAGAGAAGTGCTCTAATTGGTTTCTCTTCGTAACCAAAATATCTGTCCGCTTCTTTATTGCTTTTGATATTTTGTTGATTAAATTGTTTATTGCTTCATAGTTTAATTCCGCATAAATTGTGATAAACAATTGTTTGGAGTCCGCTTAGCGTTTTTCAATTGGTATCGAGCGGTTCACTCAGAGGGATTAATTTCTTGAGTGTGATCCTAGACTCCGCCTCAAAATGTCTTACACTGCTGTAATTTAATTCTCTTCCCGCCTTTGACGGATCAAACTATACGCTTTGGAAAATTCGTATGAGGGCATATCTTAAATTTGTGGATGTTTGGCATATTGTTGAACTGGATGGTCTATTCCGGATAAAACAATGGCTGAATGGACAACTCTTGAAAATCGTGCCTCTCCGCAAATGACAAAGCATTACATTCCATCTTCACAATGTCTCCATGGAAGAATTCTCAAGAATTTCTCGATGTAATAGCTAAAGAAGCATGGGAAACCTTAGAAATAACTCATGAAGGAACCGAGGTTGTTAGAGCTTCAAAACTTCAGATGTTAGTCTCAAAGTTTGAAGAGATTAGGATGCAAGAGGATGAGACTTTTGATGAATTCTATTCTAAGCTCAGTATTAGAAACAATACTATAAATCTGGAAAGAAAATGTCTGATGCAAAAATAATCAAGAAAATTTTGAGATCCTTACCCACTAGGTTTTTGCCCCAAATTGCTGCCATAAACGAGAAATGACTTGGATACTATGAGAGTAGAGGAACTTGTAGGGTCAATTCGGACTTTTGAGCTCTTGTTGCCTCAACCAAAGAACTCAAAATATTGCTCTTAAGACCAAAATCACTGGTAAGGAGAAATTTGGAGGTTCAACAGATGAGGATTCGTGAGATGAGGAGGAAATTGCCATGATAGTGGGAAATTTCAAAATTCTTCAAACCGAAAATGGAAATTTTAAGGGTAGAAATTCAAGAAATCCTGAAAATTCTAGGCATGATGGTAGAGATAACCTCCAAGATAGGAATACAGTTGATCAAGGATAAATTTCCTAGTGGTCCTAAGTGTCATGAATGTGGGGTATTGGACACATCCGCAAATTGTGGAAATTTGAGAAACTCAAACGGTAAGGTTTTTAATGTGACTCAAAGTGATGAGTCGACAATGAAGAAAAAGCTGAAAATGTTGCTAATTATGTAGCTTTTGGGGTTTCTTATGAGAGTGAGCATGAGGCTAGTGAGTGTAACTCTAGATAGTGATTATGGTATTTGTGACAATGAATCGTAAGAGGAAGGTGATCTACAAAATGCTTATAATACTCTATTTTTGGAATACAATAATTTGAAGAAGTTGAATAAGCAAACCTTGCAGAAACTTAAAGAAGTTAATCTTGAAAAGGATAAACTGTCTAGTACCTTGAATGATTCACATGCTATTCATGATACCTTGAAATCTGAAAATGATAGTTTGATTGCCAAAGTGAAATCCTTAGAGAATGATCTTAATGATTCAAGAAATCATCTGAACACGTTCTCTAATGAGAAACTTAATCACATGTTGCATAATCAGAAACATTCATTTGATAGAACTGGATTGGGTTTTGATAAATCTGTTGTTTCTTCTACTAATGTTGTTTCTCCTTCAAAGTTGATTTTGTGAAACCTGTGTAAAGAAGAAAACTTGGCTAAGAAGAAGGAAATGCTTCATCCAGTGTCAAGAGGTAAGAAAGGTAAGGGAATTCTAACTGATTCTTATGTGTCTCGTTCTACACCGAGACGTGCTCATATGCCAAGGAACCAACCTACTCAAAGGTTCATTCCTACATGTCATCATTGTGGTAAGATTGGGCATATTCGCCCGAATTGTTTTCAGTTGAATAATCATGAGTCAAAAAGAGACTATCTTCGTTTTGGAAATAGTCATGATGAATTATTTAACATGGTGAAGGGTGTTATCACCCAGTTAAATGACTTGGCTAAGAGTCACACTTCTGTTCCCAAAACGAAGAAAATTTGGGTTAAGAAGGAAAATACCACTCACCCCTTGAGGGGGAGTGGTGGTGATCTCACCTTGGATTAGGTGAGTCACCCACATGCCTAGGATTGGTTGTCTTGTTTTATTTTGAATATCCTAGAGCATGTTTTGTTTTTTTTTTTGTTTAGTTTGTCTTTTATTTTATTTTTTGTGTGTGCATTTGATTTTGAAAATTTCAAAAGACAAAAATATTCTAATTTGGTTATTTTATTTCTTCCTTCTCTTGTCTGATGCACCTTGAGTGTCCATTATGTGCTCATGTTTCTTCCATGGATTTAATTCCTTGTGTTTTAAAAAGTTTTCAATATGCATGAGTTGTCATATTATTTCAATGGACATTTTTCTGTGGTTACCTAAAGCTTAAGCTTAAATTGTAATGCTTTGTTCATGCTTTAAACTTTTGTGCACACTTAAGCTTAAATTTTTTTAATATGAGTTGTGTGAGGTAACTATATGAGGGTTTTGACTAGTTGTATCTATCAAATTGACCATACGCTAGTTGAACCTAGGGCTTATAAATTCCTGCATTTCTCAAAGCATTAAATGTTTCAAGACACCTTCTCATGAAAAAAATGTGAAATAAAATATTCAAAGAATACATTCCAAAGGAATTGAATTCACAGTGTCAAGCTTGCTTTGTTTCAAAAGAGGAATGCATTGATGAGAGTGGCTAGGCCCTAGTATGATAAGGTTTGACTTTTGATTTGATTTGCTTGTTAAAACCTTTATCGTAGTGAAACCTCCTACTCAACTTATAAATTTGTTTTATTTCAATGGTTGGCTTACACACAACACAAGCATGGGTTGAATGGAATTCTTGGCATTGCTTGGGTTAAAGAAAGTGTTCGTGCTTTATATAACTCTCATGTATATTTTAAATTTTTTTGATAAATTGGAATATTCATTGCTTGAAATCATGAGTTTGTGATGTATGCATCCTGTGTTTTCTTGACTTTTGAGGGGAGAAATTTTTTTAAATGGTTCTTGTTGATTGTTTGGTATTGTTTTTAGGGGAGTTTCGTTCTTCATGATCTTGTGTTATAACATGCAATTCTTCATCGGTTAATCATGAATTTTATTTTATTTATTTTATTTATTTATTTTGTTTTTTTTTGTTTCCTTTCCACATATGCCTTGATGTTTTTGTTAAGTGTTTCAGAAATTTGAAATATTTTGTCAATTTGTGACAAAAGGGGAGTTTGTTGGGGAGATGATTTTGTTCTAAATTGCCAAAGGGGAGTTTGTTAGTTTAAAGTATTGGCTAATGTTCGTGAGCAAATGGAAAGAAAAGAGCCAAGTCGGACGGATTCATAGACGCCCGGACGTGATGCGCTTAAGAACTCCAAAGATTAAAACCCGAAAGTGCTCCGCTCAAGTCCGCTCGTTGAATCCCCGGACGCCCAACGCGCCGCCGCAAAAAGAAAGGAGAAAGTGCATTTGCTTAGCACCGTCGGACGCCAATGTTACCGGCCCCGACGGCCCATTAATGAACTCATGTTCCCTGTTTTTTATAGCCGTCCGGACGAGCCCACTTACCGTCCGGACGGCTCTAGCTTCTAGGTCTAAAATACATTGTATTTGAGTTCTATTGAGACTAGAAGTCTTTAGGTGTTATAAATAGATCTCTACAGATTCTGTTTAGGTTACGAATTCTATATCTAGAATTTGCGCCGTGTGCCAAGAAAGCCTTTGATATTGAGAGTTTAAGTTCTCTTCTTGGAGTGTTTAGTTTAATGTTCATCATTGTTCGTCAGTCTGTTGAAGTGAAGTCAACCGGAGTTCCGTGAAAGGAAATCACGAGAAGGATTGTGCCATGTCTCTGAAAGGGCTATCGCGTAGAGACGAGTGGGTCACTTGTCTTATACAAGATCGTGTCATAGCAAAGGTTTTGTGAGTATGAACATCTTGTAACTCCTTTTTCTTTTACCGATTTAGTTGATTTCGGGTTTGGCCCGGAGGTTTTACAATTAGAGAAGTGCTCTAATTGGTTTCCTCTTCGTAACCAAAAATATCGTGGTTCCGCTTCTTTATTGCTTTTGATATTTTGTTGATTAAATTGTTTATTGCTTCATAGTTTAATTCCGCATAAATTGTGATAAACAATTGTTTGGAGTCTGCTTAGCGTTTTTCAATAACAAACTAATTTATAAACCAAAAACAGGCATTTTTGGTGGTAAAAACATGATACCAGAAAGTCCAAAAAAAGAAGGAAAGAAAAAGTCCTAATTCTCTTCATTCTGACTTTCATCTTTGACAAGCTTGATCATGTCATCAATTCGAAGAATCGTTATTGCTGCTTCAGTTGCAAACTGGCCAATGGAAAATTCAAGAAACAACTTTAAGAAGCCATTTGGAAATAATCCCTAATCAATCCTCTTCATGAGTTAGTTAGAGCATTTGTATGTTCAACAACATTTACCTGAATTATCTTCACTTTGCTCATTGCAGGCTCAATGACTCCGGCTTCTAAGTTCTTCCGAATGGTTCCATTTGAAAGGTCTAGACCCATGCTGCAATAATTTAAGAGGTGACCAAACCAATTAATATTGAGTGACAGATAAAATAACAAAATTTCCACCTGTCTGGAAATGAATTTTACTTAGTACTTTTGAGTGAAGAAAAAATTCTTTTTATTAATCCAAAATGCCACTCACAGAATAGCTCAAAATAAAATACCTAGATAAATGCTTCTTATCAGCATTGGTTTGTGCTATGGTATGGTAAGCCCGTAACTTTGCGACCAAATCAGTAGCATCCTTAGCAGCATTCACGGCTAGCACCTGAACAAAATACATGTCATTATTGTCTCTTTTCAGCAACTCCAATCGGTGGGATGGGGGAGGTTAAATCATGCACTCATAGATTATAGTAAACCTTTGGTATAATTAACAAAGATTCAGCAAATTCTGCAATTGCCAACTGCTCACGGGATCCTAAAGTTGTAGCAAGGCACTCCAAATACCCGGACAAGGCAGCCTCGACTGCGCCTCCACCTGCTACCACCTGTATTGCAATATGTCACGGTAAGAATATGAATAGGAAAAATGAAAACTGCATTGACAGCAACCAACTTTCTAATAAATCGTTTCCTTTTTGTTGGAGAACTGTGCAAATTCTTGCAACTCCCAGTTATGAATAATAAAAAAAAAAAGGATAGTAAAGCAAAATGTCCTATTTGGTTCAAAAACAAAAACGAAGGAATTTTTTATTTTTTATTTTTTTTTTGATCGGTAAAAATTCAATATTATTAAAAGCGCAAGGGGCGCAATCCATGTACACAGGACGTATACAAAAAAAGCCCACAACACAAGCTTTTAACTAGAAAAAGTCATGCAAAAGTCTTGAAAATCTGCAAGTGTTGAAACTTGCGGGGAATGCCACATAACTCTCCATGAGAAGAGGGTTTGAATTACCCTTCTCTTTAACTCCATTAGACCAATCTCACGATCCTCGAAATTTCGAGCATTCCTCTCCCTCCATAAACACCACATCACACACAATGACACCATTCTCCAAGTTTGTAACACTGTGCGATTACCTTTTTGTGCCCTCCAACTTCTCAAGCAATCCATCACTACCCGGCATCACCCACATCACGCCAAATAAATGACACACCATGTTACACACCTCCATTGCCACCTCACAATGCAACAACAAATGGACAATAGATTCGCCACTCTTCTTGCACATACAACACCACTCCGCCACTATGATGTTCTTCTTGCGTAAATTGTCCATTGTTAGTATCTTCCCCAATGCCGCTGTCCACACGAAAAAAGCCACCCTCGGGGAAGCTTTACTCTTCCAAATGCTCTTCCAAGGGCCATCCACGGGTTCCGAATTAGTCCTCAACTTATAGTATGACTTCACCTCAAAATTCTTTCTCTTCAATGGAGCCCAATGAATTTTATCCTCCCCACCATGCCTAATTTGTTGAGAATACAGCAACTCAAAGAACCTCGACACCTCTTCCAATTCCCAATCATGCACCGGCCTGATAAACAATACATTAATAACACCATTAACTATAGCCATATTCTCCTCCACCCATGCCTCCTTCGCACATGCTATAGTAAACAAAAACGAAGGAAATAAAACATTTGAATCCATTAAAACCTGAATGGCAAGCCCCTACAAGGACGAAGTGACTCATGAAAATGAAATGACTAATTTCACCAAATGATTTTCTTTGATAAGTAATAACCAGTCAAATCATTTAATTTCACCAAATGATTTGATATAATATCTTTTATAATCTCACTTGTCATAGCATAAAACGGAACCAATATTATTTCCTAGTCAACATCAGAGTGTATACAATTTTGCAATTGTTGCAACTAGTAAGCACCCTCGTGTCTATTTTTTGTAGAGGTATCACTGGGCTAAGAAATCAAGGTCACGCTAAAGTGCATTAATTCCACATGAAAGAGTTACATAAAAGCAATTACAAAGTTCTTTTTTGTTTCTCCAAAATATGCTATTAGCCAGGATATGTCTGTCTCTTCAGTCTTATGTATATGCATGCCCAAGCGTGCTGGGCCTAAGCTTGTCTAATCAGCAGATTCCTGCATCTCAGATTTCATGATATGATTTTGGTGCTGACTCCACTTCACTTTATGGGACATTAAAAATAAAATTATATCCCTTCTTCTGATCACGCAAAAACGCAGTACAATGTGCATCTATTGTATACCCAAACGCAACTTGGGCAACAAACGCCCATGCCACTAAGATTTGGGCAAATAATCAACCGAAAGCTTAACAGATGCAATAAAAAGCTCACTAACAACATAGCAGACATAATTGCTAAATTATATAACTGCTTAAAAAGTTACCTTATTTTTTAAAAGGAAAAGCATATAACATTATGCCATTATATTATATCAAATTTCCTACATATCCAAAATCATCCCACCAGTTTCATATTCCAATAACTTAGATTATGACAACGAGCAACACTAATAAACAACATATTCAAGAGTTTGAAATTATAACCAAGTATTAGAGAAAGTGCTGAAGTTTACCGAATTGGATTCAAGGGTCCTTTTAATGATAGACAGAGCATCATGCAGAGCTCTCTCCATCTCATCAAGCATGTAGTCATTTGCACCTCTGAGAATCAAGGAAACCTAGAGAAAGTATGTGAATAAAAAAAAGGCAACATCAGAAGGTGACTATGCATGAAAACAATGTCTAACTGATATCTCATAAAGTACGATAAAAAATGTTCATAATTTCTATATTAAGTTGCATCATTTAAATATTACTTTCGCAGACTAACAGTCGAGCTTAACAGGGTTATAGACTCATTCCAAGGCCTGATAGAAAGAGGAATTCCACAAGGATTTTCAAGCAACTGGGTTGCAAAGCTGAGAAGTGTAAAATCCAAAAAAGAATAATCAAAATTAAAGAAATCACCCACCGCACTGGTAGTTTTAGTCCCCTTTATCATAATCACATCATCATCAGCGATACGCTCCTCAACAACTTCATCTGCATATCCAAGAAATGATGAATCAAATGATTCCTCTCCTTCCATATCGGCAAATGTTGAGACCTGCCCATCAAACACAATCACAAACAAAATAATAATGGTTAGCCTATTTAAAACAGTAAAATTATCGTTAATATGCACTAAAATACAAAAACTAATACATAACAATCATAAGATGGATACACTGGAATTGAAGAAGGAAAGAGCTAAATATGTATTTCAAAATTCCCTCCCCAGACAGTGTTTTAAATGTAAAGCCATCACCCCGAAACCTCTCTATCAATATTCCATATAATTCATTAATTGAGGTTGGATGATCAGGCTTAGAAGAAAGGAGCTAACTTTGAGCATTTATCTACTGGGACGCTCATTCTGGGATGAAAAGAGTAACAAATAACCTTGCAACTGAATACAGCTTAAAAGATTAAATCATAGTAGGTAGGCCAAAAACGGAATTAGCTTTTAGACTTTGCTACCAAATTGAATATGTAGAATTTACGGCAAAGATAGCCAATTAAAAGTAGACATTTCATGATAATAGAGTAATTTGCCACAACATCAGATGTCACTGAGGCAAGATGCCTAGCCAAGTAGAGGAGTACTTCAATCACATGCTATAAGTTGGTTATCTTTTCCAAGGGACATAATGAATTTTAAGTTCTGAAGTTCTGTTTGCTTTCTTCATTTCCAAGCAGTTACATTTTGAAATAATAAGAACAGCTTAAGAAAAACAAAAATTATAGTGAATCATTAAGCTTCGTAATTGTACTTCTGACAGTACAATAATACATTGGCTTTTGGGGCTAAAAATGTAAATCCGTACTCAACAGTTAAGACCTACATGTGGCATTTGCGCTAATAGAATTTACTCCTGCTTGTGATAAAGGAAAAATTACACATTTGGACATTTATGTCACAGTTCATCAAAGAGCTGCTAAGAACGACCAGATCAAACATCAGGAAGCTTTGTAAGAATTCAGATAATCCTGAAGACAAAGGGAGGTTGATAACATATTTAACAAATTATATTAGAATTAATAGGCCTTGATAGATCTTGTATGAACACCAAAGCATTGCTCTCACTGTAGTTATGATACTGAGAGCCTTGCTAGATCGGTTGGTGGTGTTAAAGGACCAATAACAACATGGGAAACATATATGATATGATTTGAAAACAGCAATGCAGGAGTTCTGATATACTAGGATTTGGTATGCTGGGAGTGCATTAATAAATTAATAAAATCTGCAGAACACCGCTCTTGACAAGGTTGTATGTCTTTTTTTTAGCCCACACAAGACCATTACATATACATGTGTATATAATATACATATATTAATTTTTGGTTTAAACGAATATTAAAAGCATCAAAAGCATAATTTAAATTACAAGAAAATTGTTAACTATCATTTGTAGTGACACCAAACGTGGTCTTAAATTATCTATTTTCCATGGACTGTGGACTACCCCCAACCCATAAAATACAGCCAACCCAAGTCCCCAGCCCACTAAATACCCATTCAACACAAATTTGTATAAGCAAATCCAGAACATCCAGGTAGCTCACTCTCCAAGAACCACTCAAGAAAGTTCTCAGATAAATCTCTTTACCAATCCATGCCCAGCACCAACAAGCAGTGCCCTGTGACTCCAAGCCTCAACTCCCCACCATCAAAATCCACGCCTCCCCTTGCCACCACTCCCACACCTTGACAAAAAATCAGAGTGGCTGTCGATCTCTTGACAAGTTTGCATGTGTGGGGCCATCCATTACTATATCTCACCCAACAATGCTGTGATCCTCCACATCAACCCGAAAAATTGCAAACTCTAAACAAAAGTGTCCTGTGCGTATCTGGCCATGTTCTAGTAATCAGACTTTAAAAAATAGTTTTAAAATTTATGACATGTATAGGATATGTATCAGCCATGTCCAATATGTACTGGACACAAATATACAGGGGTTTTGCAGCTCCTATATTAACAAAAGAGGCCCTAATGTGAACCAAAAATATACCTTTTTTATTATAGATAGTTAAAGAGAACAAGTAGTACAACTGAGTACTTTGCCCCCTTCACCACCAAAAAGTTTTTTTAAGCTCTGCTGATTCAAAAATTCTAGATCACAATATTTCTGGACATAAACTATTGCTCTTGGTACATCCATGATTGAATTAAATATTAGCCAATGTCAAAAGCAAATAACAGCCTTGATAAGTGATACCATTAACATAAGCAGGCTAGAAATTTACCAAGGTTGCACCGGTTGCCTTGGCAACGTGGCGCATATCCTCTTTCCGAACACATCTGACAGCAATGGCCCCAGCCTCAAGAAAGTACTGAAAGAACATCAAAGAACAAAAAAAAAATCATAACATGCCCAAATCTAAACCTGCTTGCAAGCGTGATAGTAGGTAAATAATGAACTAGGAGAAAACTAGAAAAGAATAATCTAAGATAGCCTGTTAGCCTGAGTTCACTGTTATTAAAGTGAACCCATTTCAAAAGATGCTTCAGACCACACAATCAACAACATAGTGGACCAAAACCAGAAGATAATTGACTCAAAAGTTATATGTCAATGTATCACCATATAAAAATTGACCACCCACTAAAAGTATAGCGACCAACTTAGAGCATCCTCAATGAGCTCTCTATTAGGTGGTTTTAGCCAAAATTTGAAAAAGTAAAATCTTTAAAAACCAACCTCTATCAAACTCTCCATCCTTTCTCCAAAATAGTTCTTGTCAGATACTCTCTCTAAATTTGGAGCCCAATTTTCTTTAGCCATTCAATTTTTTTTTATCTTTTTACTTTTTCACATTGAACATCTGACTCACAAAAGTTTTGCATTGAAAAGGTGCTTTGGGAAGTGGCTAACTCATGATTACTTTTTCACCAAATCAACAAAAACAATATTTAAATGTAGGAAAATATTTGGAGAGTTTATATGGTGCTTTGGGATGTGGCTAACTAAAATAGTAAAAGTATATTTTTAGCTAAAACTTGGCAAAATTTTAGAGAGCTCATTGACGATGCTCTTAGACACTTCAATGGATCAAGAATACCGCTATCAAACAAAACACTAAAACATTCCCTAGGTACTTAAATATTTCCTATACTATATGGATATCTCAAAGTGATACTTCCAGGTCAATCACACAGTGCGCTACAAACTTCATTTTCAGTTTGGGGCATATAAAAACAGTAACTTCAACATTTTATCCTTCCTATTTCCTAACATTTGGTGTTTCACCCATCTCCAAACATTAATCCAACATTTTCTACCTAGCCTAACATAGTAATTATCACAGGACCATGACCAGAAGACAAGTGACCTTTAAGTAATGCCAACAAAAAGATGAACCTGTAACCAGTACATGCAACCAAGTTCAGTTAGTGTTATGGCATCAGAGAGGATGTTAATCGTCATGCCAGCCAATTCAGGGCCCACAAATGAATACTGGCCATGTCACAGATGCAAAGCAGAATCATATATCCATAGAAGCTTGCCTTGAGTGCCATATCATCTATCCCTTTTGTTGTCAGAACAACGTTAGCTCCAGCTTTCAGAAGTTTTTCAATGCGTTCTTTTGTCATATCAGCTTCTCTGCAAAGACGTATGTAACATCAATTCCACATAAGCAAAAATGTAGACAAACATCATGTAATGATTTTTGTCTTGATAACCATAAATAAGTGGTAATTAAAATTGTCACAACACAACAAGCTTAACGCATGAAAGACTTTTAGTTTTTTTTTTATAAGTCAATAGAATTGTATATCAAAAAAGCGCAAATTTAAAGGGGCACAACCCAATTATACGGGGAGTATAACTAAGAGTGCATAAGTGCACTAAAAAAAAAAACCAAGCTCACTAAGAGCACCCACAAAAACCAAAAGAAACGCCCTAACAAAGCAACACCCTACCTGAAGGCAAACCCACAAAACCCCAACAAACCCCACAGAATCACCCCAACATCCCTAACGAATCACCCCACATCCCTAACCTCAATCCTTGAGTCACCACCCTTGTCCACAAAATAGATGGAGCAAGCAATCGAAAGCCTTTTCTCTAGCTCTCTACGAGAAATCCTATACAACTGAATAGCTTCCCTCCGTAAAGTAGACTTGGAACCAGAAGACACTTTAGCATGAACAGCAAACGTAGGAGCATCCTCTGAAAAAAGGAGCATCCTTTAACTAGAAAGACTTTTAGTTGCCAAGAACATGCACTAAAGAAAGGGAAATGCAATACTTTTAGCCTCATAAATGTATTAAGTCAATGCTACATGACAAGACACAGCATGCTTATAAACAAGGAAATAAGTATCAATACTTTTTTTGGTAAGTAATTCAATTTTATTAAAACCGTAGAATGGCACAACCCTAGTATACAGGAGGTACACAAGATAAAGCCCTAATAGAGAGAAAAAGAGGAACAAAGAGCCAAAAACTAAGAGAAATTAGAAACAGGCAGGCTATTGAATGCTTTTATCCATGTGTAGAAAGACTATAACATCTTTTTCAGCTCCAACAGCGTAGTCTCTTGATTTTCAAAGCTCCTTGCATTCCACTCTCTCTAAATACACAACATTAGACACAAAGAAGCCAATCACCAAACTTACAAATCATTATGGTTTTCCATTTGTCCTCTCCAACTCACTAACAATTCTATCACCCTTATAGGCATAACCCAGGTTACACCAAACAAATGAAAAGACGAACTCCATAATTTTCTTGCAATCTCACAATGAAAAAGGAGGTGATCAATAGATTCCCTACATTTCTTGTACATACAACACCAATCCACCACAATAATGTTCCTTTTTCTTGAGTTATCCAAAGTTAAGATTTTCCCTAAAGCTGTCACCACTCTAGAAGGAACCTTAATTTTCCAAATACTCTTCTACAAAAAAGAGGAACTTCCAAGAATGGATAACACACAATAGTAGGACTTCACTTCAAAAAATTTCCTTTTAGAAGGTATCCAGCAAATTCTGTCGTCACCTTCTTGCCTTACTCTTTGAGAATATAACAACTCAAAGAAAGAAGATACCACTTCCACCTCCCAATCATATGCAGGTCTTGTAAAGAAACAATGAATATTTCCATTTCGGAACTGCAAATGATCTGCAATACTAAATAATCCTGGACAAAATATCTTCAAGGCCTATTCTCCACACCATAAATCATGCCAAAACCACACCTTGGATCCATCTCTTACCTCAATATATTAAGTATAAATATATTTGAGGCACCATGGCAGTTTTTGTATTCCACAAGCACATTTTGTCTAATAATATTTTGTCCAACATGTTCCACTTATAAATCTTGGGTTTGTGACCATTTCCCTAAGACTACAACCATGATACCTTTGTACATCTCACTAATAACTCAACCCTGGTATGTACAACTGCAAAGTTCTGTTAAGAACATGATAATATGCAAACTATAAGTTAATTAGACTCTTAATTTACAAATTTTAAGGAAGCAAAAAAAATTTTTAAACAAAAAAAGGCACGTCGGCATTTGTGCTCTTCTCATAACCCATTTAACATTGATACAAAACATTAATTTTCACATGCCAACTAAACATAATTATATAATAAGGTTTCAATTAGTTGCCTCCTGTGTAATCCATTTTCAAGACTAGATGCTAAGAACCGGTAGCATGGCAAATATATATTTTAAGATACTTGTAGGTCCATTTTAACAGATATTGCCAATAAAAATCCATTCTTTTTTTCTCCTCACTGACTAATTTATTTATAATTGGACTATTCTCATCCTTGAAAAAAAATGATAAACTCTCCACTTAGATTTATAAAGCAACTTATCAGAAGAATTTGGACTAGGTACACAAACACATACACGGATATATTTGAATGCAAGTATATGGACCATTTTGTGCCTTTACCAGGCTGCTCTAAATAGGTAATTGGATACTAAATCAATTACTGCAAATAAATAAGCATATGGAAAGTGAACTGTAGCATGGTATTAATTGTTTTAATGGTGCGCAAAGCTAATTATCAATCAAGTAAATTTCGACTATTAATATAAAAGTAATACTTTTATATTATTTGTCACCTTTCACGAATTTTTTCAAGCTCCCTGGGATCAGTGACTAAGACCTGGACACCCAATTGCATCTTTGTCTTCTGAAGATTAAAGTCAAGACAGGCAATCCTCGCAGGGGCAACCTTAATTGGCATTCCTTGGGCAGCACGACCCATATTTAGAGCATACCCATTCAAAAGATAGCTGTCTTTTGCACTTTTGCCATGAGCTTTCAAAATATTAATTCCCTGGAGCATGATAAGAGCAACTACGGCATTTCAACTTTCACATCCACAAATTTTAGCATACTATAAAAACCACGAAAAGCAGGTTGGGCAATATCAAGCCAATGATCCTACTAGCCAGTAATTTTAAAAGCAACTTACAGTGCATACTAATAATAAAACAGATATCAAATTTCCTCCAGATATACATGCACACTACATAACCATCCATGGATGAGGTATGGAATATACACAACCCACCTTAATTGGGTATTTGACATTTTAACAGCTTGTACAGCATCCACAGCCTAGAATATAAATCAAATATATGTATCAATTTTTGATAAGTGTGTATCAATAAAACACGAAAGGCTCGTCAAAGGTATAACAAGCACAAATGGCTTAGTTAAGTATAGAAACAAGTACCAATTTCACTAAAATCCAGAGTATTGGAACAAAATAGCTCCATATTACTTGAGCAATAAATAAGCGTACCAGATTTGCAAAGAAGTCACTGTCACCAGCTATCAACTTTGAGGACATGCTTGTCTTGGCACAGTTTATTAGAGAATCTTTTCCAAGCTTTTCAACCTAGAGAAATCAACGAAACAATCTTATATATCAAATATATTACAGCTTAGTCAGAGCATTGGCATACAGAGCAAAATGAACAGGGACCAACCTCTTAAGTACAAAATTTGTTTTTGCTAACTGAGGATAGGAATGTTTTTTTGATAAGTGAGGATAGGAATGTTTCTGTAGGCTCATATTCATGTATTCAGGATAACAAGGCAAAGATTGGAATTTTCAATTTGTGAGAGCCGTCCAAGGTTGAGAGTGAAGAGTCCGTGGATTATTTTGACTCTTTTATTTCTGCTCCTTGAGTGGGATAGTGTGTGGGGAACATTTGAGCACATGAAAAACGCCACTGTTCCTGGGGTCCCAAGTGCAATACCAAGCAGCAGTGGGGAAGGCACCACTACCTCTTTATGAACCCCATAGGCTTGAAACCCTATGAGGTCAGTGCAATTATACATGGATTGCATAAAGTTAAAAACCACTATGTTTGTGAGGGAAAAACATTTGAATACTTACGCCACTAACCAAGTTACTAACATGCCTTACACCTTATTAAAATCAAAGTGTTATCTACAAACGACAAATGGGACAGGGACACTAACAACTCTTCATTACAAACTTCTGTCAACAGAATATCACGTGTATGTCCGACAATTTCATGGGAGCAAAAGAATGTAGCAAGGCCTATAGGCTATAATACAACAATTCAATATGTTCATCTTAAGTTTGGACCATAATATTGCACTCCAAACCCTCTCCCCATTTTTAGCATGAATGATAAACTGACAAACAGCAACTGTATGATCCATACCAAACTGCCATTCATGCCTACTATGGTTATGAACCACAATTGTGACCACCACACACAAGCATACACATTTAGTTTTCAACAGCTATACAACACAAATTCATTGGAGACTTACCTTCACAGCTAATTTCTCCTCCACATATTTGCATGCCTCCCTCATAGCAAGCTGTTCACATCAAGAACATATGCAAATATAGAGGATAAAACCATAAGGCAACTCACCAAGTAACATAGTGTCAAACTTGATTAGTGTCTAAACTTAAACTAGAACAAAAAGGTGGAGAGAGAGAGAGAGAGAGAGTCACTCACTCTGTATCCACTGATTATGGATGTAGGGTGAATGTTATTCCTCACCAAATCATTTGCTCTCTGCAGAATTATGATTAAATGATACATTAAGTCATCGTCCATCAAACCACAGGAGAATTAATAGGCGAAGCCATGTTCAACTGAGTGGAAGTGATTGCTCCCATTGAAGTCTCATAAACTTGTGTGGATAAGTTTTTTTTTTGGTCAAGTTTTGAGAAGATTGTCCCAGCTAAAATTTCATGAAAAAGTGGGATTCTTATAAAATAATTAAAACAGCTACAGTGTTTGTTAAGTTTTCAAAGCAACGCCAGTAAGGGAACAAGCTTCAAAATGAAATATTAAAAATGAGCTGCAGTCCACATAAAATACTTTAAAAAAGTATAGCTTGTTCCAATTTCAAACACCAAAACAACACATGAGGTACTCCATAAAATTAAGAATTGAACTAATTCTCGTTTAAATGTTTAATATCTCGTCTTTCAATTTCACAATTTTTATGTGCACCAGAAATGAGGTAGAAAAATCCCAAATTGTACGCTTTTAAGTTTGACTCAAATTATTCAATTATTGATTCCATTGCCAAAAAATAATTTTATATGAAATGAATTTCTTAATGCTCTTTTTTAATTTACATTGATCAACCATCAGTTTAATGCTTTACTTTTATCTTTGGTTTTAATGATTTGATTACTATTGATATGTGATTCCTTCATCATAAAATTAACTGTTCTGTAGAAATTTACTTCCTACCCATTATTTTACAAATAAATAAATAGTGAACATCAATATTATAAAAAACAAAATATTTTTTAAAAAAAAAATTGTTGGGTTGCTAAGTTGGTTTTCAATTTAATGAGTGAATAATTTGTATTACTCATGTTTTGTTAATTGCCTCCACTAGAGGGGAAATTCTGGTTCTGACCCTATGGGAATTCCACTATAACCAATATGAATATCAAATCTTAAATAAACACACTAGCTACATTTAATCATAGATATGGCATAAATGTGATTCCTCACCATAATATCATTTGCTCTCGGCAGGGATTAGGATTAATTAAGTCATCATCAAAACATTAAGGGAATTCCTTTAAAACCCATAAGAAATTATATGAACAGACTGCCTACACTTACCTTAAGTAATTCCGCAGCTATGATGACCACCGAAGTTGTCCCATCACCAACTTCTCTGTCTTGAAGCTCAGCCAACTCCACAAGAACCTACAGACCAAAAAACATAAAATTAAACATGCAACACAGTGAAAGAATCTGTGCGACAACACACAAACATCCATAACAGTAAAACAAAGTGATAAGCCAGATGTGACTCTTTATCCACCTTGGCGGCAGGGTGCTCAACTTCCAACATCTTCAGTATTGTAGCACCATCGTTAGTAATTGTTACGTCACCAATGTCATCAACAAGCATCTGAAACAATAAATCAAGAAGAAGCAAGTTAAACTACATGGACGAATATAAAGCTTTGGTAAAGAGGCATGTAAGCAAATGCCTCTGAATATTCATCAAAAAACAAAGTAAAACTTGACATGCAGTTCAGCATTTTAATTTTTAACTGTATGACTACAATTATGTTAAATAGTCTTCATGGATTGGTACCCTCTTAAATAAAAAACATACAAGTAAACAAATGAACAAATGAACCTAAAGACACTCCTCTTCTTTCCTTTCCCAAAATGTCCTTCTCTCATCAGTCTTCACTGCCTTATATATATTTCACTCCAACACATGTACATGTCCACCCATACACCTCGACAAACGAACGTAGGTACATAGGAACAACACCACTCCATTGTGACAAGCAATATGCTCAATTTGAAACCACTTAGGCAATACAAAGGAGATCGCTTGTTCATTATCCTACAACTATTACACAATCAAATTCACTACTAAAGTCTACAGACTCACTCGTGGTGTAACACTTTGTTAATGCTACACTGCTCAATAACTTATAATCGAACTAATATTTTGACAATTCTTCCATTAGGTTACATGTTCTCTGTACTAAACATTTCATCTCAAGCGGTTATCATTTATTATCAAATCCATAAACCCATGCATTTAGCATATTCTTATAAAAATGAAAAACTAAACTTTGAACATTTAGATGAAATAGTCCTTAATCTTAGCGAGCATAGGGATTATAGGAAGACCTTGTGCAACATTTAATGATGGCACTGGCAAACCTCTACAATTAGCCATTTCAAGTACTACAAATACCACGAACAAAGTAAAGCAAATCCTATCAGGAACAACCAATGTTGCAAGTTGCAACCACAGAAAAGCATCAATACCTTGTCGAGTCCAACAGGACCTAGCGAGGATTTGACAATGTTAGCTACCGCTCCGCACGCCATCACTATTCCATCATACCACCATCACAAACCAAACAAAAAATTCGGCATTAAATTCACACAAAATTAAAATAAATAAAAAGCAGGTTTTTCAGTTGCGATCTGACTATCCGGTCCCAGTATGAAAAGATTCCCGATTACTCTTGAGGTGCTGAATCGATTTCTTTTCTTTTTTTTACAGTAAATTATTTTATTTCGTACAACTGAGAAGAATAATGACCGTCTCAAAGCATAACTTTAGGTTAAGATAGAATCATCCCCATCTTTCATTGAAACAAGGAAATGAACTTAACCCAAATGTTCCAGCACACGAGTTGTTATATAACTCCTCTCAGAACACATGAGCCTAGCAACAAGCCCGAAATTGAGTGCCTCATACGATCAAATACTATGTTGCTAGATTTTGCACAATGGCTCAAATTCAAATGCAGCAGATGATGCAGAAACCAATTGATTGAAGACCAAAAGAGAGAAAATGATAACATAAAATCTGGAGTTAATAATTACTTAATATTGTTGTTCTTGTTTTTAGTTAGAGGTAAGGAGATCCTATCGGCCACACCCAACATCAACACAGACTGAACTTCTAGAGCTCTTTTTCGAATAAGAAAGCTTGTCTGTCTCCGCCGCTAATGTAGCGGATTGTCGAGCATTTGAAAAACTCGCGCCATCGATTACACAGAGAGAGAGAGAGTACCGTTTTGAGTGCGAACGTCCTCGCCAGACTGGCGCTCCCCGAGAATATCAGGGCCCATTTTGTGGTTCTCTGATAGAACGAGAGAGAGAGATTGTATAAGTCAGAGAGAATGAGAAACCAACTCTAGGTTAGATCTATGGATGCAGAGAAGAAATGGAACTTCTCTGGAATGTTCAGAGCGGGAGGAGCTTGGTTTAGGCAAGTGAAGCTTCGAGGGTATTATACTATTATGTGAGCGCCAAATAATTTTGGGGAGGCCACGACGTCGTTTTTTATTATCTACTTGTGGCCAAAAGGTACATCGGTGTCGTTAACCCATGTCGAGAAATATAAGATTGAGAGCATCTCCTATGGGTTTCTACTTTCTGCATTCCTCTCAAATTTTAACACCTCATACTATTTAGAAAAATGCACAAATGTAGAATAAAATCAAAACACACAATCATCTAATCAACCAACCAACCCAGACATCGCCACTCACCACCGCCCACCGCCCACTTCCGGCAAACAGACGCCACCGCCTCTCCAAATGACTTTTTCCGTGAAGAAAAAAAAGATTCGACTGGGGTGGCTGATCCACCCCAACGGCCAGGGGGAGAGAGATTTGGCCACCCCTAGTGGCCATTTTTGTCTTCGGCAAACCCAAAAAAAAAAAAAAATCAGCCAACCTAAAAAATCGTTTTTAATGCCTCAAAAATCGATTCTAATGCCATAAAACTTGTTTTTAATGCCTCAAAACTAAAACCTAGAGGAAAAAGTTAACCTTTTGGGATTTTATCATCTTAAAACAAAAAAAACCCCACAACGAGACCCACGAGTGGGTCTCATCATTGGCCGATCGTCGACTTGTTGCAAGGTGGGTCGCCTCGAGGTGTCTAGGGCTTAGAGTGACAGCGAGGGATGGCAATGGCGAGGTGATGCTACAAGACCCACGGCCAAAACAAAAAAATAAAATAAAAACAAGAGAGAAACCCACTACGAGATGGAGGAGAGGAGAGATCAAGGAGAGATCAAAGAGAGAAAGGGAGTAAGGGTCTAAGGGAGAGCAGAAAAGCACGCTGCTGGGGAGGAGAGAGAGAGAGAGAGAGGGCAATATGAGGGTTTTTGTGAGAAAAAGTTTTTAATAAAGTGTTTTGCATCTTGTTTTAGTTGGTGTAATAATCCTAGTTGTCAAATGTTGATTGGTGGGCAGAAAGGAGGTGGTTTACACCACACCTCCAAACTGAAGTTATTCTCTATATAAAATCAACTCTTTTAGGAATTATTTTTGAATTTGCTTGTTGCGTGAAAAATTATATGTTAGATTTAAATCATGTCAAAACATAAATATAAATATAAGTATTACTCAAAAAAAAATAAAAAAAACACATAAATATAAGTTAAGCTATCATTTTCCCATGAACGCAATGATCGTTTTCCTTGCATCAATTATCAACTTTATATTATAACTCCTTCAAACTACAATTTCGTTATTAAAACCCTTCCCCGTCAATCAAGGTCGTTAAGTCGGATGGTTAACCCTATTAATAGTGTCGTGAACAGTTAGTTGACCGTCTAACTTAATGACTTTGATTGACAGAATGGGGTTTTAATAACAATATAGTAGTTTGATGGGTCGTAATGTAAAATTGTTAATTGATGGGAAAAAATGGTTATCGCGAGTAGTTTATAGAAAGAAATGATAATTTTCCCTAAATATAAATATCAAGTGAAACTTTGAGAGATAATGGATTTTTGGGAGGCCACGACGTCATTTTTAATTATCTACTTGTGGGCCAAAAAGTGAACATTTGTGTTCACGTGACGGAGTTTAACTCGTATCAAGAGAGAAATATGCATAAGATTTGAGTTAAATATCTTATTTTTCTTGTGGTTTAATTTTTTATAATAACTTCAGTTCGGTCGTGGTAAAAAGGCTTGGTTTTTTGTCAACCACTCACAAGTTGACACCTTACATAAAGGGAAAAAAATGCACACAAAAAATTTACACCCTGCAGAAACTAATTTTCAACTAAAGAAGAAAGAAAAGATAAAGAAGGAAGGAAGAAGGAAGGAACCCACGACTGGCAAGGAAGAAACCCACTGTGCATAGCAGACTATCCAGGCTAGCCACCGAGACCCTTGGCTAGGTCTCACCACCGTGGGTCTACGAGACCCATGATTTGGTTTTTTTGTTTTTTTTTTCTTTGGTTTTTTATTCCGGTGGATATGGTTTTTCTTGGTTTTTAAGATGATAAAATCCAAAAAATGATTAACTCTATAGTTTTAGTTTTGAGGTATTAGAAACGAGTTTTGTGGCATTAGAATCGATTTTTGAGGCATTATAAACAATTTTTTAGATTGGCTGAATCTATCTTCTTCTTTTTTTTTTTTTTTTTTGGGTTCACCAGAGAGAAAAAAAATCTACTGGGGTTGGTCGGATCTCTCTCCCCTTGGTTGTTGGGGTGGATCGCGGCTACCCCCAATGGCCATATTTTTTTTTTCTCTGGAAAAGTTGCTAGAGGGCAAGTGGGTGGTGGCTTTTGTTCGTGAGGAAGGTAGGTGACGGCGTCTGGGTAGTTAGTCATTTATTTGGTTGGTTTATTGGTTGTTTTGATTTCATTTTAAATTTGTGCATTTTTCTTAAAATGCTGAGGTATCAACTTATTATTGGTGGGCAAAAAACCCCACCTTTCTGCCATGATCGTATGGCAATAGCTCTCTTAATTTTTTAGTTTTTGTTTTACCTAAAAAATGGAGATGGTAGCTCTATCTAAATTCCGTCTAAAATTTGATGGAATGCTATATCAGCACCGATAACAAAATGACGTGTCCATATAATATATATTTTTAAAATCAATAACATTAAAAACCAAGACATTAGATCATACCAAGACATAAATATAAAAACCAAGTGAAACTTTGAGAGGGGTATTATGTGAGCAGGAAGGAATGTTTGGGAGGCCACGAGGTCTTTTTTAATTATCTGCTTGTTGAGAAATATGTATAAAATTATATGTGTCAAATTTAATATAACCCAACAACAATTTTAACTTGTTAATTTTAGGTTAAATTAATTTTTAGAATTTGCTAGTTCATGATTGTGTCAAAAATTATATATCACGTCGAGACGTGAATATAAAACGATATACATTAATTATAATCAACAGATTTAATTAAACGAGCCATAAACTTCAACCGTCGTGATATGATAATTTTATATTGAGTTGATATTTATACGTGGGTCGTGTAAAAATTTGTAAGGGTACTTGCGGGGCCTACCTTTAAAGTTTGAACCGCCAATTTTTTCAGCTCACAAAAGCAGCCATCGGCCAGTATCTTCTCATTTCCTTCTCACCAGATATCCACATATACAGCTATGGCCGCATGCCTCCTCATTCCCACCCCCTACGCTCCCAAATGCCATCGCTCTCCCACCCCTAAAATCACCTGCTCGTCCCTCACGACCCAGGTCCAGACCGCCAAGCGCCACCTCCTCAGCCTCATCGCCGACCAGGACCGAGGCATCAAGACCCAGAAGGACCCTGTGAGACGCGCTTCGATCGTCGAAGCCATCGACGCCATGGCCGTTCTCGGACGCGATACAGTCACCACTGGCTTGTCCCTCTCGGCCACGTGGCGGCTGCTCTGGACCACGGAGAAAGAGCAGCTCTTCATCGTCGAGAATGCACGGTTGTTTGGTACTCATGCCGGTGACGTCTTGCAGGTTCGCCGCAGAGAGTGAATTTTAGGTACTAAATGGTTTTGACACAATTGCTTGGCTGTTAATCTATCTTGGTATTAAACTAGCTGATTCTGGGTTCGAACACTGTATTAAACTAATCGTTAAATAATTAAATCATTATTAAAGTATTTTCAACTTTTATCTAGCTGCAATATGTAATTAAATGATTAAATTGAATTTTCCTATCAGTTTAATATTTTAGAACAACAGTTTGACTATTAATTTAATATGGTATTGTTACAGTAGTTGGTTCTGAGTTCATTTATAAAACAATATAAGAGTAAATGTTATTTGAAACATAAGTATTTCGAATTTGATTTGAAAGCAGAAACTCTACTAAACTGATCTTATTGTGTGCCAATTTAGCCTTATCATTGGAATTGGAAGTTGGAGGTTACAGGTTGTTTGTTAAGATAATGTTACTTTTATGTATAATGAGTTTGGTATTGGGTTTGAATTTTGTGGATGTTAAAATCACAAAACAGCTTTACCTTTAATAAATCAATAGTTTTGAAATCTTTGTAAAAATAGAGCATAATAACATTTACTTCTTTTAATAAAGAGATTTGATGACTTATCTCTAAAATGGTGCTTGTGTCAGATTTACAAGCGCTGTTCTAAGGGGGAAAAACTGGGAGATCCCACTACCACCGTTCGGGCAAGGTTGGTGAGTGCTCAATTTCTGATCTTGATAGGTGATTGCTAATGGTAAACTTGGTGATGTTTAAGGTTCTCCATTCGTAGTCTCAGAGTTGTCCCTACACAACTGGATAGTTGCTTTTGCTTTGCTGTAAAGAAAAATAGAGAAGGGGTGGTTTATTGATAATTTGATGGAGAACTTCATAAAGAACCTTAGGTTACTTATCAACAAAGAAGGAACTATTAGGATTCATATGGCAAAACAGAAAAGGATAAAAAGGAAATCGAATTTTGATGATCATAGCCATCCAAACAAAAAAGATACTGATGATGTCATCTTTGTGATCTTTATTGAGTCTTCATGGTAGCTTCAGTGTTAACCTCCATGACCTTAGGTTAGATGCAGATTGTGTTTTGTACTCATATTGCGTTTCTCTTATATGCCCACCCCTTCAATATGACATTTTAAATTTGGAACTCTAGATAGGCTTTTATATCCCATCAAGCCATGATAGTTGGTGTCCTTAGAGGTTTATCCCTATCTTTTGGATTTAACATGAAAATCCTTATTTTAAAAGCAATTTCATATCGTATGATACTCATAGAATAATCTGGTTAGAAAGCAATTTGGAAAAGCTTTAGTTTGCCTGGACTAAGTTGGTTAGCCCTCTTCAATTATCTGTATTTGTGGTTCTCTTCCTAGGTCTCGGACTGTGGAATAGAGTTCTTCTGGATAAAGGTTGAAGTTCTCTTTTCAAATTGGGCTGTGATTATAAATAGTTTGATATATCCATCTTCTATTCTTACAGGGCTGTGTTTTCTTTTTTCTTCCTATTCTAGACTGTGTCAGAGTATAATACTGAGAAAATGTAATTTGCTTCTGTTGTGTGTTTACAATTCATACCTGTCTGCCAAATGGTTTTGTGAAAGCAAAGGAACGTTAGGTTGGAGTTCTTCTTGGGAAGCTTCTTGTCTTTCTAATAGCAGTCTTTTTTTTGGTTTTTTGGGTGTTCCTGACAATCAATCCACTTTGCACACTTCCGCTATGCTTGAATTACCTCCTCTGGTTTTTCTGAATGTTGTACATCTTTTGAAGTATGTGTTACCTTTTGTTTTGTTTTGTTTTCTACACTTCTCCTTTCTCTTACCATATAAGTCATCTTTTTGTTGCCCTTTTCTGTCCTCAGTTTCTCTCAGCACATTGATTATTCCTTTAGAGATATGTAGAAGCTGCAATGCCATGCTTTTTCTTCCCTCTGATTTTAGGCCCTTTGTCTTCTTGTTTCCTAGTTCTTCCCACCCCCCGCATAATGATTGTTCATTTTGAGAGAGAAGTCTGATTTAGCTCTTGAAATTTTATTGGCTCAGGACTCTTTTTGAAACTTTGCCTGATTTGCTTTACCATGGCTGGAAAAGCAGTCTATAATTGCAAAATATAATATGGCATGGCATCATTAGGCAGAATTCACTCCTGAAAACTTTGAATGATTGAATGTCTGCTTTAGGTCTTGTTCATTCCACTCCTTTTCTAGAATTTATTGCTCTTTTCAACCTTGGATTGTAAAAGTTTTAGGAGTTGCTCTAGTATGGATCCTGTGTACTGGAGCATTATCCTCTTTTCAATAAAATGACTATTTACTTATTTTAAAAAAGTACAAAACATCATTTCATGTTGGTAGGCAACACTGCCAACACCTGCAGCATTTTCCATATATAGATGATCCGGTTCAAGGTCCCTTTTTCTTCTTTTTCTTCCTCCCCCCCTCCTTTTGGTTGTTCCCATTTCTCATCCTGCCGAGCTTTTTGGCCCAACTCATTTGCATGCGCCTTTGTTTATAGCATGTTTATGTTTTGGCATTGTGTTATATGAATGACATGCTGTGATGTCTTATAGTTCTCCCTCAACCAATGTTCTTTTTAGTTTTCACTTAAAAAGCTCTTTCTAGTTTTCCTTTGCACTCGTATCTTTTCATTGTATGCACATATTAAATTCGAGTTTGATGGTCACTCTTAGGCTCCATTTGTTTCACCGTAAAATGATTTACGAAAAATATTTTACGCATTTTTGGATGTTTGGCATGACATAAAATAATAATCAACGGAAGATAATTTCCCTTTGACCAAAAGTTCTTCTTTAATTTTAGGAAAATGATTGAGACCTGTTAGGACCTCCCAAGACCTGCCCGGGACTTGACTGGGACCTGCTGGGACTTGCTTGGGACTTGCCAGAGACTTGCTGGACTCGCTCTGACTGCTTGGTCCCAGACCCACCTTGGACCTTCTTGCCTGAGTTGCTT
Organism: Carpinus viminea; assembly: GCA_013348765.1. Lineage (NCBI taxonomy): Eukaryota > Viridiplantae > Streptophyta > Magnoliopsida > Fagales > Betulaceae > Carpinus > Carpinus viminea. The sequence goes on from CP054668.1 coordinate 11,749,168, forward strand.
GGGCCACAGATTTGACCAGTCCTACCAGGACCTGGCATCGGGAGTTGCTGAGACTCATTCCAGACTTGTGGACATGACTAGGACTGCTGGACCCTTGACCCGCCTGACCTACCCGGACCTTCTTTGTGACTCACTGGGACTTGCACTGCCAGACCCAGTCAGACGTGCCTTTCGGACTTGATCGAGACACTGAGACCTGATTTCACCTTGTAGAGACTGACTGGGTCCAACAGGTGTAGGGCAGATCAGCCCAGGTCCCGATCACGTCTGGGCTGGTCCCGCCAGGTATCGTGGGTCCCCACTCCGTGAGGTCCTAGGTGGGTCTTGGTCAAGTTCAGTCCGAAGTCTTGGTCAAGGCATTTTATATTTTATTTCTTAGATTATTGTATATTAGTATTTTTACGTTGTGAATATAAAAAATATTTGTGATTTTTCATGTGAGCACCAAACAGTGAAAAATGTTTTCATCGTAAAATATTTTCCTGTAAAATGACTTTCCTGAAAATATTTTACAACAGAAAATATTTTATGCCGAAATAAACAGAGCCTTAGATGAGAATGTTTGGGGTTTTAGAATTTTTTTTTTTTTTTTTTTTACGTGCATATGTAGTAAACTTGTATAACTTTAAATTTGAATCAAATGTTCCTTCATACAGAAGCTGATTTGAGATCTATTCTCTTCTTAGATCTTAATGTTTTGTAGTCTTTCATGATATCTTATTCTTGTTATTGTTTATTATGCTCTCTTTATAATCTGGTTTTATATAGTCATCTGGCAGAATGTCATAGGGACTGCTTTGTTCTTCTGTTTTGTTTCCTTTTCATATTGTTGTGGTATCAAGGGCATATTATTTCTATAGGTTTGAGTCCGTGTACCTTGATGACAAGCTTCGAGTTGTGAAGGATATCAGGGGGGACTATTTGGTTGTTGACCGTGCTCCTTATGATTGGAAAGAATGAAGGGAAATAGTTATGGTTTATGTTGTTGTTACCAATATGGGAGCAAAATGTGAGTTCATTAATTCAGAGCAATTGTTTAAATGCGTAACCTGAACAGGTCTTGCTTGATGTGCGAATGCTACTTGTTTCTGTATGAATCCAGATAATCTAATTGCATGACTTTGATTTGCTGACAGGGAGAATGTTGTGTTCCATGGAAGATTACATTCTTTCCTTAATTATATGCACAAAAAAAAAAGGCTGTGAATTAAATGATAACAAAGAAATGTTTCTTTAATTATTGGGACCTTTAAATAAACCCCCCTTTTGTTTTTCCTTTATGTGTGTATTTTAAACCCCTTTTTCTTCCCATTAAATGATAGTCACTCCATTATATCCTGCATTAAAGGTGGTCTGACATTCCTGCTTTGAAGAGGTAAAGTGGTGTGATCCCGGGGTTGGGTTAATCACAAGGAACATATATTCAAATGTAAGTGAATTTAAGAAATCACGGAGTGCTGTCGTCTAGAAGATGGTACCTCTTTGCTTATGTGATGCCTATAGAGGGAAAGAAATGATAAGAACTTCAATAATCTTGAGAGGACCTTAGAGGAGCTCAAGTCCTATTTCTTTTTTTCCATCTTTACTTGGACAACTGCTTATTTAGCCCCTCTAGTTATTAGCTTTATAGATTTCTTTGCTCTGTTTTCTCTTTTGTATTAGACGTTTTCTTGTATACTTGCTGTGTACCTTTTGATATATACAACATTACTTATCAAAAAAAAAAAAGATTGAGCTCTATCCCCAGAAATGTTTGACCACTCTTCACCCCCTGAGACTCAACATTAAGCACAACCGGAGAACTCCCCAAACTCTGCAGTTGTTGTGCCTTTCAATTGAACATCCTGGAAAGAGGAGATGTGGGTTTCTACCTCCTGGTTCTGCTTAACTTAAAATTCCCATCAACAGTAATCTTCTACCTTTAATAATGTGATATGTTGATTTCTCAATATTTAAAATGTTGATTCCTCAACATTAAGCAGAGCTACAGTTCTGCCCACTGCCTAGGGATTGAAATTTGCCTCTGTTATTGTTGTTGTTGCGCTTTTTCGGTCTTCTAATTGTTGTTACTGTTTTCATGAAGACTTGGTATATTTTTTCCTCTTACCAAAAAAAAAAAAAGGTTAATACTCTTCCTGTGGCGAAGTTTTGGTCCAATAATTTTTTTGTTTTGCCAAACACGTTAATTCTTTGTGCTTTGAAGTATTTCTCCTATTATTTCTCTTTGTTTTCTTTGTTATTGTGTGTCTTCCCCGCCCTCCCCCCTAATCAACTTGAACAAGTTGGTTTTGAAGGTGTGGTTTTACCTCATGAAATTACACGTTGACCTGTCCAATTAATATCTCACAGCCATTTATGCTAGATATTAAACTGTCTCAAACTCTTGGATCAACTAAATATCACGTTTATTTAGTAGTAAATTGCTGGTGTTTTAGTTCATATTAGTATTTATCTGAGTGAATTAATCAACAGCATATTCCCTGTTTCCCAGCTTCTAAACACACACTCCCTTAACTACAAAAAAAAAAAGAAAAGAATAATAATTAAACTCTAACATCTGCAGGTTTGAATCTATATACCTCGATGATGACATTAGAGTAGCAAAGGATATCCGTGGAGACTATTTAGTTGTTGATCATGCTCATTATAGATGGAAAGAGTGAGGACGGAAGTGCAATGTCTTGGTATTTTAAAATTCTTGCGCAGCAACTTTTGGTTACTCCAGTACTATTGCCTTCCCATTTATCGGACAATTTTGTTTCATGTCCAGATTTCTTTCTTGCTCTCAGACTATATTCTAATTTCTTCCTTGCTTTCAGGTTCTCTTTCAGAGGGAACTTCTGACTCATGGAAATCTGCTCCATCCACATGATGGCTTGTATCACGATAGGTCATCAGATTCTTGCCTTTCTAGCCGTTTGAAATCAAGCTGAAGTAAATATATTGTTATGATCCTGTTTATTTTTTGGATCTAAGGTTGTGTTTTCTAATACAGAGGTTTGAGTCATGCTCCTAATTCAAATTGAAAGCTGTTTTCTTATAAATAGGCTGTCCATGCACAGCTCATTTGTAATTTTACTAATATATATGACCTATAGTGATGCATATCTCATCTAATCAGGGCATAACTCTCTCCCTCTATCACTCACCGTACACACACACATTTACATACATATGGAATACATACACATGCATAAGTACATACAGATACACAAATGTTTATATTAATATTTATATTATGGATTAGTTTCAACTTACACATGGTGCAACTCTTTATAATGTTACACTCCTTAGTAACTTTTCATAGGATCAACATTTTGCCGAATCCACCATAGCATTCAAGCAGCCAAAAAGAAAAAGAAAAAGAAGATGGCCTAACAGTCATGTAAAAATATTTCATGGTGCAAGAGAAAGATGATTCTCACCTTTTTTGCTTGATTTTTGTCCCAAATAAAGGAAATTTAAATACCAGTTGATGTGAGGGAAGAAAGTAAGAGAGAGAAGGAGGGATTCTTTGTAAAAGTTAGTATTAAATATGATATTTACAATAATGAAACCTTTTATGTGTTGAGATTTTGCTGTAGTTTGATTTGTGGAAAAGGGTTATACTCTTTTTATCATTGTCGTTATGACTTATGATTGTATAGCTTTATTGAATTTGGTTTTGGATAAGATTGTTTAACATCCCAACAACAGCAGGGGCAAAGCATGATGTAAGCAGAGGTTTGAGAGGGATATGGGATTAAGACTCTGAATAAAATGCAGAGCATGGTATGATTAGGCACTAAGCCAATGGCTTGAGACATGGCATGTTGGCTGGGATTTGCTGTTCTCATTTATGATCTTCGGCTTGTCGTTTAGCTTATTTTGTTTGGTTTCTTAGGTTGGAGGCTCGACTTTCTGCACATATTTACTACTTGTATATTTATCTGGAAATTTCCTGTTTAAAGCACCATTTGACTTATTAAATTTAATGCCCTTATTCCTTTCTGACACTTCAGGAATGAATAATTGAAACACTCACAGGCTTAGTCACTGCTGCTAGGATTATTGTAGCTTTTACTATAAAACTTTAAATAAATTGGTGTGAAAGTTGATATAGTATTTATTACGTTAATTATTAAAATGTGAATTATCACGTAACATTTTTTATGACACTTATTTCTCCGACCACTAAAATGTAAATAGTTACGTCACAATTAACATGACACTTATTTACATAAAATATAGATTATCACGTGAATTTATAAGGAGTTGTAATAAAAACTACATTTTCTTGGTTATGAACCCTAAGATGCTCACAAATTGTGTGTCCATGTTCGTAAGTCATAAGTGCAGCATTGTTTCTATCCCCTACATAAACGACGAAAAAAGATAATATGCAATTATGTTCTTGTTCATTATTATTATTATTATTGTTGTTTTTTGTTTTTTGATATATCCACACAAAAAGAGAGGGATTTGAACTAATAATATTCGCTTCATAAGGTATGGTCTCCGCTGATGAGCTATCCTTAAGGACATGTTCTTATCTATGAACAATAATATATAATTCTCGTACTGAAACTGAAAATCACCAGTTGATAACAGTGCTCATGCATCCCGTGTGCTGAATTTTTGTCAAATGTTATCTCATAAAAATGTTTACTATTGGTCTAATGATAACACGAAGTTGGGAGTGCCGTAATGTTATATACCATATATTTTAATTTTATGGTACTGTTATGATAGTTTTAACTAATTTTTGAATATATTTTTAATAAGGACTAATTCAAGGGTTAATTAGGACTTTTATGTTAGCGTTATAAAATAAAATATAATTTCTAACATTACTTTTTTTTTTCTTTTTTCTTTTTTTCTAACATTACTCTTCTATTAATTATACGCTAACAATATGCTATACCATGCAGCCTTCCTCTATACATAAGATTTAGATTAGTAAAAATAAAAAATTTTAAAAAAATTTTAAAAAAAAAACAAAACGAAAAAAAAAAACGAAAAGTTTGGGTCAAGCCTGAATCTACCACTTTACTCATATACAGACTCAATAAAAGGTAATTTTGATCCATTTGGGCTATAAGATGGGCCCAACTGTTTCATTTCACTTCAGCCCGTCCAAATTTATACATAATCTTTTTTTAAAATTCTAACGGTTTTCTTTGATTAAAATGGTTTAGGTTGTCCAAATAAGTACCTCAATCGATTGAGAATTACGTCTCATGAAAATAAAGTTATGACTTACCAATCGAATCCTGCCCCCTTTCCTTCCCCTTGTGTGAACATTTAAAAAGAAAATAATATGGTTTATGTCACGCAATTTAATGTTTATAAAATCTTGATTATTTTTTTCTTAATCGATGATCCTCTTAAATTGTATGCTAAAATTATAATATGAACAGTTTAATCGAAAATCATAATTGGTCTTCTAAGAATTCTGCCACAAAAGTATCCTGATTAGATCTACAAGATCTTAGATCAATTTGAGATTTTAGAGAATTTTTGCATTAAAAAATTATGGGAAATTAACATATCACTATCTTCTTCTTCTTTTTTTCCTGTTCAAAGTGGGTGAACGAGAAAAGGGAAATTACAAGAAACAAAAAAAAACGAAAATAATAGAGCCTTCTGGGGAATAGGAATAATCAAGAATATGACAACTGAAGATCTGACCCATAAAAAAAACTTAAATGACCAAAAAATAGTTGTAATAAATGGCAACATTCAATAAACGGAACAAAACCCATCAAGGTCGCCATCACGACCATAAGTGGTCAGAAGAAGAAACCAAAACCAACCATCAGTTTTTTTTTTTTAAATATTCATATCATTCTCATTAATAATTCAAAGAGCCAATGAAAATTTGAAACTCAACAACATTACACGTGTAGCAATCTTTGACAAAACATGGGCTGCTTGGTTGCTTTCCCTGTGGACGAACGACATCCTCCAGTCTGGTGGCTCAAAAACCAGCCATCAGTAGTAGTTGAGTTAGTTATTCTATTAAACTATTTTTTTTTACATGTCCACATAAGAGGGGGGAGAAGAATTCGAACTAGAGACCTCCGCTTCATTAGGCGTAGTCCTAGTCGATTGAGCTACCTCTTGGAGACTTAGTTATTCTATTAAACTAAGTTACAAATTTTTAAAACTTTGTTATTAAACCAAGAAAGCTTTATTAAAAGGAAGTCATGTGTCGCTCTCTAGTTCATACACAGTTTTGGTATATTTAAGGGATGTTTTTATTTTTACTTTTTAAGAAAGACAAAAATATATTATATTATAACTAATTGGATATTATCCAATTAAAATGAAATAAAACTTTTTTATTAAACCAAGAAAGCTTTATTAAAAAGGAAAGTCATGTGTCGCTCTTTAGTTCATATATAGTTTTGGTATATTTAAGGGGTGTTTTTATTTTTACTTTTAAAAAGATCCAAAATATATTATATTATAACTAATTGGATATTATCCAATTCAAATAAAATAAAAAATCCTAATTTGTGTTGGGTTGACATTTTGAACCAATCCTACCTTCTTCTTTTTAATAATAATAATAATAATTATTATTATTATTATTATTTTTAAGGATATAATTGGGACTTCACACCTCTAATAAAAAATTGATGAAAAACAAAACAGAAGTCTGTGGTTGAAAAAACAACAGGACAAAAAACCTGCGAAGCGGATTACAAAAATATTAAAAAAGGAATCGAAGAAGGGAGTGAATTGATGTCGGCCCAAAACTCGTGATAGTGATTTTATTAATTAACCCAAAAGTATATTGTACGTGAAATCTAGTGAGCCCCACCCATCGTGTGGTTCACATGTAATGGGGCGGTGGGGCCCCCACAGTGGCGGAGCCAGAAAAATGGCCGGGGGAGGGGGGCATTTTTTTAATGAATAAAAAAAAAATTAATTAAAAAATTAAAAAATAATTAAATATAAAAAATTGATTATTTTTCTACTTTTTTGCTTTGCAAGTGCAGCAAGTCCAACAAAAGGTTGGACATGATTGTACACCTGACATCTGTATCCTACTTTGTTTATTTTATTTTATTTTCTTTTGTCTTCCATACCTTAACTTGTGTACTTATGTTATTAGTTATATTATTTTAATTATTTACCATTTAGACTGTAAATGTGAAGTCTCGACGAAATCATTTGAAATTTTATGTTAATGAAACGATGCGTGTAGTTTAATGAAGGTATTCATCTTCTTCAACCTTTTATTTCTCTGAAATCCTTCAATTTTATGGATGGTCTTGAGGCATAATCATGACTATTTTCCTTTAAGAGTTGTCGAGATAAGGGCATATCAATGGTTGATAGGAGGCATAAGAAAAAATTGTACCTAAGTAGAGAGAATTTTTAGGGGTTGAAGGGGGGCACATATGCCCCCCTTCAACGCCCCTTGGCTCCGCCACTGGGCTCCAAGATGATCACGAAATTGCATGGAAATTTAAACATGTAGTTTAGGTCAATTCTGATAGGTGGGGTGGGCACCCTGGACCCCACGATCAGACTACTTTTATCACATCTGTACGCTTCATGGTCCCACTCCCACCATTTGTCCCCTAAAGAAGGTGGTGGTGCTTGCCGTACGGAATAAAAACCACCTTCATGGCGTAGGCAAAAAGTCTGAGCTGGTTGGGCCTGGCCCTCCTCATTGATGAGGAAGGAAGAAAAAAAAAAAACAAAAAAAAAAGGGGGGGAGAGTGAGGAGCTTGTGGATGAGGCCTAAAGGCAGGCTAGTGCTACGTGGATGTGGGCCCTTAATGGGCCATATGGCTCTCTGGGACCCTCTTTGTTTCTATGCATCACAAAAAAGTTGGGCCCCCAATCATAGAGGGTTGCATTTTCAACCTGACAATGATGCAGTATTGCAGATCCACCCCTTGGTTTCACTTTCTTGCTGAGAAGCCACGTAAATGTCCAATCAACCTCACTCTAATACAAAAGGGAAATATATATATATATATATATATATAGACCGACTATACAGTACGAAAATCTTCTTTCACTATTTACTTTCATGATTGTAATTTTATTTTAGCTGATTAGAATACGTCTATAAATAAACGACTCTTCTCTTTTGTAAGGTAGAAGCTTTCAGCCAAACACAGAACTTATTATGCAATCACCCTGCTCTTAGTTTGTAACCATAATCTTACTTTGCTTCCAATTCCTCTTGTAACCATAAAGAATTCACTAGGTGCATTATTTAATCCAAAAGGTATAATATTCACTCATGGTGATTGAAAAGAGTAGTAAGGGTAGTCTTATATCTATTCTTATCATCAATTTTGATTTGAAAAACTAATGCATCATTGAGACGACTAACTAGATCTTTCATATTGGGAATAGGGTATATATATATATATATATATATTTTTTCTTTGAAAAAGACCCAATTTCAGTTAGAAATTATTCGAAATTAGAACATGTGTCTCATGACAAAACAAATTCCCGTCTAATCTCAACGAATCTAATTTTAACTGAAACTAAACTCTCAAAACAGGTATATATCAACCTTGTATTCAATGAAGTGTTGGCTAGGAAAGACCGACCATCAAGGTCTATAGGCTAGGAAGATCAATCACATAATTGTTATTTATTAGGCCACTGACTTGGTGGTGTAGTATTTAGGTTTTAGTAATGCTAAATATTACATTCTTATTTTACTAGGCTAATGTGATAATTTTCATGCCACATCGGCTCAATAAGATAAATGAGTAGTGTTTAGTACTAGTAATTAGGTCTAATATGTAATAGAAAGTATAAAATTATAGCAATACTAAAAATCACATTTTTATCTCACAACTATCTTATGAAGTGATGTGATAGTTATAACTAATCTTTTTTTTTTTAATGGAGACTAATCCAAAGGTTGGCCAGGGCTACTAGGTTAGTGTTATGGGACAACTGTAAAATAAAAGTATAATTATAGCATTACTAATAACGTTTTTATCCCATAATGCTAATTAACGAAACAGTCATAATACACCCTCAATTATTTTTTTAAACAAAAACTAACTTAATGGTTTGTTGGAATTATCACATCAACATTATAGGTGTGAGATAAACATGTGTTTTATAATTAGTCATAAAATTATAATGATATGATTATCAATTCCATGCTTCTATAATTATTATTTTTCCTAATCCAAGTTGGGAGCACCTACTAATTAATTTGGGCTTTTTTTTCTTTTCTTTTCTTGTTGCACTAAGGCTATGTTTGAGAACAATGGCTGAACTGGACTTTGTAAGTCCCAAATTTTTGTTCTCAAAATCAACCATAACATTCTTACTTTTTTATATCACATCAATCATTTTTATCACTTTTCAAATAAATAAATTACTACAAATAAAAAATTTCACTTTTCTATACAAAGCATTTTTACTTTTTTCCTCACATCAATCAAATCTATTACAGTTTCAGTCCACTTCTACTATTCCCAAACATAGCCTAAAGGTTTTCCACGCAAGTTGGCCACTTTTTATGACTTTTTTGGCTAGCAATTGATTTATTGAGAGTCATGAACAAGTACTTTTGGAGAGAACGACTTGAGAGGAAGCAATATATATATATATATATATATATATAATTGTCGTTTCTTTGAAGAGAAGACCTACTAAAACAAAGTCTAGTCGTAATTAACTTTTCTTTTTCTGATTCAGTTTTCAACTTCAAAATAATAAAATCAAAAGTAAAATAAATTTAATTGGAGGAAAAGGAAAGAGGAAGACGATTGCATATATATATATATATATATATATATATATATATATATGCAATCTTCGACTTGGTTTACATGGCTAACAAATTAATGAAGAAAAAGAAACCAATAAATTTCACAAGTGATTAAAGGTGACACATATGAAGATAATATAGAGAATACGATAGTAGCTAGCTAGAGAATTTGACAAGGTGAATCTTTTATTTCTTAATTATGGATATCAACTTTTTAATCTCTTTTTTTTTTCTTTTTTTTTGAGGAATACTTTTTAATCTTATTAGTGGTGGTGTCTTTTCACTTTGATATTTGTTGCTTGTTTAAGTGTGTCTATGTCTAGATAATTCATTGGAGTAATGTTCCGAACCCGAATGGTTAAATCCTTATTCTTAAAAACTAAAATGGAAAGTGAGTGAAAGATTCATAATCAGTGTTTCAACATTATTTATCTTAAAAGCTTAAATCGATAAGCAGCAACAATTGACAATTACACAAACAATCGTGAAATTGCAAGAATAATTTATCTAGTATCAGTCTTCATGTATTCATATTTTACCAATTTCCTATCATTTATATATATTTTTGCACTTTTTTATTTTATTTTATTTTATTTTGGGTTAGTTGTTGAAACCTACTCTTCTTATTGTAACTATTTTCTTTATTCAATCATAAACAAATCCAATAGAAAGTGATATAAACATATCAAGTATGAGCTTCACATGTTTTACAGTTGTATTTTAAGCACCCTATTTAGAGTAATATTATCCTTACAACTCTTTTATAGTATGTTGTCATAATATGTTGTCATGTATCGATGTGATTAAAATCGTGACAGCAAATTGTAAACTCTACTCTATGAAACATGATCTTTCGCCGAAAATTACCATTGTAGTAACAAATTATGAAAGAATAAGACATTTAAAAAGCAGTTAAAGCATGTTGGAAGAATAAAGTAAAAAAAATAAATAAATAAGTCTCACATTGGACTTGAGCAAACGTGTGATGGCAAGCTGGAGTTCCATCGAGGGATCTCAAAGAAGTCAAGTAATTTGTGCCAATGACTATGACAGGGCGGCACCATAGAGTATGATTGTCAAATATATAATTGTGGCATTTACCATTCATCACATCAAAAGAATGTGACACTTTCATTTCAATTTTCGCCCAAATGGTTCATGACGTATTTGTGGGGTTGTTGGGGGTACGTGGAGGTCGCACAACCGTGTAAAATAAAGGGAAAAATATACTTTGTTTTCTTGAATTATTAGTGTAAAAAAATTGATTCGTTAGCGTCAAATGTTAAAATGAATTAATTAAAGAGTTTTTACATCACCATTTCTCTATATATTGTAAAGGACATATACGGTCCGTTTGGTATTGGCCTGATGCTATAACAAAATTGATTAATGTGTGAAAAAAAATAAAAATATTTGGTACGCAAAAATAACTTTTTTTTTAATGAATATTTTATTTGAATAATAGTAAAAAGTGATTAATGTAATATAAAAAATAAAAATGTTATGAGTTAAATTTATTTTATTTTATTTTTTTATGAATAGTAACTGACTATTGGCGGTTGTCAAAAGATGCCATAGACTGACCCGTTTGACAATTAATAGGAGTTTAGGATATACGTATATCCGTTTTTGAAGTTATGTGACATAAATGAAAAAGTGATGGTAGTTACTTGTTTGGAAGGTTAAAATATATTTTTTCCTAAAAATATATTTAAAAAAAAAAAGTTGCTAATAATTGTTAAATTACTATTTGTTTCAAAAGTTTAAACTAATCGGAATAAGTAAATTTAATTATTTAATTTATATTTTAATACTCATATTCACATGTAGACTTAAATTCCCTTTTAATAAGTAAAAATATTTAGGGGTGATTTCACTTAACTCCATGAAGTTCCGCGCCTTTTGTAAACATTCCTCTAAAGTTCAAAATCTTTCACTTTGATTAGTTTGGTGTATCGAACTTTTATTTCATTTCAAATACCTCATTCCGTTAAATCATAACGGATGTGTGTAAAATTACTAAAATACTCTTAGTTATTTTCTGATTTTTTCATTTAATTTAATTGTAATATTTAATGGCATGGGAGCATTTGAAATGAAACAAAAAGTTCAATACATCAAAATAAGAGACTTTAAACTTTGGATGGGTGTTTGCAAAAGATACGGAACTTTATGAGGTTAAGTGAAATTACCCTAAATATTAGGATGTGAATTAACCGAGTTTAGTATTCAAACTTATCACTTATTTCAAAAACTTAAACTAATAGAAATAAGTAAATTTAATTATTTAATTTATGCTTTAATAATAATTAATTATTGTTGAGCCGACCATGCCCGTAAGTATAAAATGATTTACTCTCACCTAAAAAAAGAAAAGAAAGAAGAAGTCATAATATAATATAATTAGATTCAAACTGTTGAATCTATAGTGTTTAAATAAAAATTATCATTGGATTAGACACTTGTGGTCGGTATTAAGCACAATTTAGAAACATGTTAATGTAATTAATTACATATTTGCATAAAATTTAAAGTAAATTATTTATGGTGGGAGGACAAAAGGATGAGATATTTTAATCCAAGTGGATGAAACGTGGGAGAGAGAATCTGTGTAAGCCGCAGCCTCCTCCTCAATGCTATCAATTGCCGAAAGTTCAATCTGGGAAACTTAAAAGTCTCAATTACGACTTATTTTTTGTTTTCTTGTTATTTTTTTTTATTCATAATTCGTATCATATTCCATTTGATGAATGTTTTTGACTCATTCATTCTTTTAAGACTTTTTTAAATTAAACATTCTTTTTTAAAAAAAAAAAAGATTTGTTATTAAAATTTATAAATTAAGTGTTAAAAATCGGATGTACTGCTAACATTTTTTTTTCTAATTAAAAGGTTAGGTCAGGAAGATTAATTGTGATTATTTTAGTTAGGTGTGACCCACTAGGAGCCGCACATGAGCGGCCTAGATGGTAGAAATTGTAGTCACTTTCTTAAGTCCAACTAAGTCATAATCTAAATCATCCCCACCAAATATCAATAAGGATTAAGGAGACTAAAACTAATAACACATGTTAATAATTTCCTTTGATACAAGTCAAAGTCCAACTCTTCCGTTAGTTGGAATTTCTAATTTCAAAGTTTTAAATAAAATCTTATTCATCCAAAAAGATGTTTGTTGACACTAAAAAATTATATAAATCCTTTCCTCTTCTACCTTGAAAACCAAGTATTTATAATCACATTAGGGATATATATATATATATATATATATATATTTGACATGCAGAGGAGGAAAAGGAAGATGATAATTTAAACTAGTGATATTCACTTCATAAAACGTGATTTTTAGTTGATTAGGCTATTTATTGGGAATGCACCTTATATTTATGAGGCTTGATAGAATTCATAGGCCATTATTTCTAAGGGGAATTCACTTGCAAAATTTATTGCGAAATAAATGCTAAACATTCAATTATTTTAGAATTTTAAATACATGTTAGCGTGTGTGTGATTGATGTTAATGTTAAATCACCACTTATTAAGTAAGCTTAAGATAATAAGAAGATATAAATTTAATAATTACTTTAACACTCTCCACACTCATGAGCTTTAACTCTCTTTTAATAAATGCGATTCAACATATAAAATATTTAATTAAAATGAAAAATGAATTGATAGAGTCAATGTCTGATCACATAGTTTTAACAATTGAAAACCGTTAAATGCTTATAACTTTCAGCTCCAATTATATATTAACACACATCGTGTTCTTGTGTTGGAACCTATCAATTTTATGTTAGATTTGTATCAGATTCATAAGTCTTATAAAATTTTATTATTCTTAAACATTGCATACTTAATTTAAGTCATATCGAGACATGTATATAAAATTTTATAAATAAACCTATTAATTTATAGTAAGTCAATATCAAATTTGCATATAGTGCTAAAAAATTTTAGAATTAAGGATAAGGACGTGGTCTCCCATAATCTGAAATTGTGGTCAGATCTTTGCTGGCCCCAATGATCCACGGTTCTAGAGGTGAGGAAAAGAATGAGAGTTTTGTGGTGGGAAATGTCTTTCTTTTGGGAAACATTTGCGTGTCGTTAACGTACGCAAAAGATTGCCGTTTCCTTTGGATTTCTACAAAACATTATATAAACCTTTTCCAACCCACTCGTCCTCCCTCACTTTAAGGTTTGTGCTCGCCAACGTCTTTATGGCTTTGTTGGCTAACCCAAAATTTTCACTTTGCTCTCTTGTCATCCTTTTTTGTCCCTAGCACAAACACTCCTTTTTTTAAGCTATAAATTTTGCATTTTTACCTTCTTTGGCCCACCAAGGGATTAACATTTTGAGTTTGGGTTTTGTCTAGTAGGGTGAATAAGCTGGTCGGTAATTAATCCTTAATAATCGCTAATTATAGCAGGTAGCGTTTGACATAGCTCACAAACTTGACACAAATATAATATGAAATTAAAAGGGTTATAGTTGAGATGTCTGACCCGTTTAATTAAATGAGTCAAGTTAGAGTTGATCTATATAGTGTTATACATATGCTTCAACACAGCCTAAACCTGATACGTGACATAATGATTGGCAATTTTTGACATAGCAGGCGAACCCGACACAAGCCCGATACAAAATTAGAAGATCATGATTGGTTTGACTCGTTTAATTATATAGTTTTGTACACATGCATTAACATGCAAACACAAATTCTTATCCCTATTACTAACCATACACGCTTTGATAGGTGGTTGACAAAAATCGTTAAACACTTAGGGCAGTTGTCGTTATCAATTTTAGGGGGTAGGCAGAGACGGTTAAAGACCGTTAATTGCCTACCCTTGTATGTTATATATAATCTTATATAATATATTATAGTAGAAAACAAAAAAAAAAGGAAAAAGGGGATAATTCACACAAACTTTATTGTAGATGTGAGATTGAGGAGTGTCTACTTTAACCATCTACAAAATAATGCAAGTTGCATTTAGGCGTAGGGATCACAATTACAAATGAAAAATGGAAGAATTAGTAGTGATTTTATTTATTTTTGTTAAAACTATGAGGATTAAGAATACAAAAAATATTATGAATGGAATGTTTATGACAAGAACAACATTATTTATTTTTTCCAAATGAAATGATAACCAACTATTATTCAATTGGTCATATATATTTACACGTACGTAGTATATATCCAGCAATTTCATATTTGTACAACAAGTATATAGAATTAAAGATTATTATTATAAGAAAATTCTTTCTGGATCCATTGTTGATTATTCCCCACCAATTATCAATTAAATAACATAAAGTTGGATTTCATGTGACAGTAGTTCCCATTGGAGGAAGCTAGGCAATCTCTATTTTGTCACAATTGATATGGATAGGTTATACTTTTTAATAAAATCTAGCACACTAGTTTCTTAATTCATACATAAAACTAGGTTGCTAATAAAATAATAAAAATAATTAAGATTCGGTTTTATGTTGATGTGTTCTTGAGTCATTGAGTCATGACAACTACAATTTATAAAATGGTTTTGGGAATCAGAACAAATTTGAGATGTGGACATATCAATGGATCCTTGTAGCTTTCTCAAGCTTTCTCTCTTTCTCTTTCCCCCATCTCTCTCTTTCTTTTGCTAGCTTTATCCCTTTAGTATTGTTTTTTTCTTTCTTTTTTCCTTTCAATTGCCCAACCTAATGTCTTTGTAAGATTTTTTTAGATGGAAATTTTGTTGACATGACTTAGAAGATTGTGATGAATCCATAAGATAGGGGTTGATAATAAAAGAATTCAAAATTTAAAGTTCAAACCTAACTTATTTTATCTAACTAAATCCTAGAGAATCAAATCATATCTACGATATAATGCATTGGTAATTGATGGTAGGACAAGGATACAAAAGTTTTACCATCTCATTCAGTCATATTTGAGGGTAACTAAACTATCAATAAATGACCAATGAGTGATTCAGTCATCCCCTTTGCCCACATCTGGGGTAATCGAACCACCTCTAGGGTCAATAGGGGTGATTCGGGAAAAAAAAAGTGAGAAAAAACTTGTCATAAGAACATGCTTACATGTAATCAATTGCAAACCCATGCATTAGAAATATTTCCTTTCTAGTGTTTTCTAAGCATAATTTTTCCAAAATTTTAGTAATTAACTAAACACAAACACTCATCAACCTTTGATTAATAAAATTTTGAAGGAAAAATGCATTTTATCCCCCATAAACTACCATCAATTTGGCATTTTACCTCCAATATTTTAAAAATGATATTTAAATCTCACAAACAATCAAACTATGACACTTGACAAATTAAGTTCAATTTTCTGTCTTTTTGGACAGAAATTACGTCACTTACGTCGCACATGACATTTTAGACCTGAAAATCCCCAAAATGCCTCTGGGGTGGAGGACCTGGAGGTAGAGTGTACTTCCTCTTAAACTTTGTGAGGTGCTAATACAACTAATTAATCAAGCTTTTACACTTCAAAGGGGCGGTCGAAAGAGGTTAGCCGAAACCACCCCATCGCTCGACTACCCTGTTTGGTCAGTAGAGTTACTCAACCATCCTCTCAGAGCAGTCTAGGCCGGGTGACCGAATCACCTCATAACCCTTAGGTTCGCACTCACTAGTAGCTGTATTTTTGCTGCCTCCTTGTCCTTGTGCGAGGAGCCAGCTGCTGATTGCTTGGATATTTTGAGTGGTAGAAAATATATATATATATATATATATATTAACATTTTCCTTATTTTTCATTTTTTGGAAGCAATCATGTATGGCTCCAATTCTTTGAGACAGATATAGAAACTTGGCTGGATTTTTCAAGAATTTCTTTTTGTTGATATCATTCGCAAGATTAATGATAACACATTAACACCATAATCAATTTCAGATCTTACAACTATGCCTTTAGAATGATCGATTACCGTTACAATGACGGAGTAACTAAATGAAAGTTACATCTTAAAGTAATGAAGTAATGATAACGGAGTTAGTTAATTAGCAATTAATCTTGGCCAAATACAATCATTTACACTTTAGACGTCGTTAATCATCAAACCCAGCCAGTTCCCAGCCCCACAAAGCAAATGGTACGTAGCTTTTTTCTTTTTCTTTTTTTTCTCTGATTTTTTATTTTATTTATTTATATATTTTTTATGCTTAAGCATATGGTAGCTTTGCCAACCCACCATCTCCAATGCTTCTATCACTATCAGGAATCAGCCCCAGTACTATTATTCCACATGGTTTTAATTCACCATCCATTTGCATGAAATGTTGCTGTCAATCTTCCATATAAAAGAAAACAAAAATGAAAAAAAAAAGAAGAAGAAGAAGAAGAAGAAAATGCAACTTCATGCTTCTGAATTTAGTTCTTGTGCCGACACACACTTTAGGGAAAAAAGAAAAAAGAAAAAAAAAGGAAGTGTCATCATCTTAAAATTAATCAGCTAAAAGATTTTGTATTTGTTTATTATCTCCATTTCTTCTCGAACAAAAGACGGTTTTTTCTGGTGTTCTCATAATATTCTTATGGTTTTGCACGAATATTATTTTCTAACTTTTTAGAAAACAATATCCACTTAGAACAAGAAAAACACTAGCTAGGAGAACAGCAAAATAAACTGTAGCATTTAATGATAACAAATTAATACAAAGTCTAGAAGCAGATTTGAAGATTGAAATCTTAACAGCTCTCAAATTCAAGTCCTACATTAGATTATGGGATGAAGAATAAGAGCTATATATCTTCATAACTCCTAAGAGTGAAGGAAAATTTTGTTAAATCATTAGTTTTCTTAAAAAAAAAAAAAAAACTTAAAGTTGATAAGAAAGAAAAAAATTCAATTATCTAATTAATACTTCAACACTCCAGTCTACATGTAGACTTGAACTCCCCTTATACAAATGAGGACCAATATGTAAAGTATTTAATTAAAATTGACCGGCATGAAAGATAGATACAGGACATGCATACCTGTTTTAGATAGGTGAATCTCTAATTCTAAACTGTCCACAACTGTTAGGCTCTGCAATCCCATTTCTTAGACGATCCAAATTTCTTTTGTAGGGAATCCTCATCCTAAAAATGATCCCACTAGATTGATTACGTACTTCTAATAGAGGGGTTAACAATCTTCTAAAGTGAAGATAAAGCCTTCTTTTTACTTTCACAAATAATTAATCTTGAGAGCAATATCTTCATGACAAACCATAAATACTCATAAAGCAGTACTCATCAAGTCTGAACTACAAAATATGCCATTTGTATGGTGGAAACCAAAACGTACCATTTAGAAGATTAACATGAAGCCACATGGACATCATTCTGACATCTCTATTTATTTTTTAAAATTTTTTATTAAAGGATTAGTAATTTATGACACAACTTTCGAATTCAATATAAATTTAATATAAAATTAGAAAATTAAAATTGAAGAAAAAAAAGACTAATAATTTCATTGTTTTGAGATTTTGGTAAGGTTATATTGGCATTGTTTGTTAACTTACATCTCATTACAATACATTTCTCACATTTCAACACACTATTTACTTTATTTTTTTTAAAAGAAGAACATATCAAATTATTTATTTTTTATATCACATCATTTATTATTTAAATAAAAAAATTACTATAAAATAAATTTTTTTATTTTTTTCATATAATCATTTTTTTTAATATATAAACAGTACAGTAAAAAAGTAAGGTGGAAGAATGTGTTATTTGTTAAACAATAATCAACTACTTTAACTGCTACCCTATGGCTATTAGGCCCACACAGGCTGCAACAATTGACAAACAACACAAAAATTATTAAATTGTTCATGCTGTTTAGGTGCGTGAAAGCAAATAATACATCTCTTATTCATGATGTTGATTTTTTTTTTTTAATGGACAACATGATGTTGATTGTGTTGTTTTCTAGGCACATTATGATTATTGTTAATGCAATAGTTTTGTTATTTTTCCTTTTTTCCGGGTACTGTTTTTTTTTTTTTTTTGGCAAAACAAATCCAAGATTAATATGTTACTTATACAATTTTTTGTTAAAAGAAAATTTTCGATATAGTTAATTTTTAGTTTTAACTCTTATTATTCTTAAAGAAGAAAATTCAACAAAGTTATGTAAAAAATCTTCAAGGGTCTCTTGTTATAAACCAATAATCTTATTGCAAACCCAATATCAAACTTTGTGCAAATTTTGCATATATTAGGTTGTTTATTGCATTTGCATATGCATATATTTTATTTATTTTCTCTAATGTGCAGTGTCTTGGGGATCAAATGGGGGCAAAACGACGGATACCATGGTTATTATTATTATTATTTTTTATAGAGTTATATTTCTATATTTATGCCAATATCATAAAAAGTTCTAGCTAAATCTTTTATTTTATTTCCCTTTGGGGTACATTAATTATGACTAGGGCTAGATATCAGTCATATCAGTCCGGTTAATAGGATTACCGATTACCGATCGATAAGCTATTGATTAACCGATTCTTGACCGATTATCGACCGATAAGCTATCGGTTAATCGATTAATCGGTCATATTGGTAATCGGTTAAACTGGTTAGTTAAACCGGTTTTTGTTAACTTTTTGTTGAGCTTTTTACTGATTGCTAATTGGGCTAAAAATTAGTTGTTTTGAGAACTCAAATACTTTTTGTTGGACTAAAAACTAAAATAACTTATTAAAAATTAGTTGTTTTGGCCCTTTTGGTGGCCTAAATATATATGGCTAAAATAGCTTAGTGAATCTTTTTTTATTGATCAACTATATCTTTTTTTATTTTATAAAATAAAAATCAAAAGAGTAAAAAGTATAAAATTATAAAAAGTTAAAAATTAAAAATATTTATCGGTCATATTGGTTAACCGATAATAAATTATTGACAACCGATAAGCTTATTGGTATAAATTTTTTAACCGATTACCGATGACTATCGGTTACAGTTATATCGGTTCGATTAATATCGGTAATCGGTCGGTTAATCGGTAACCGGTTAATTTGCCCACCTCTAATTATAACCATTATTTTAGATGAAGGGTCTATCAA
The DNA here is from genome assembly GCA_013348765.1 of Carpinus viminea. Taxonomy (NCBI): domain Eukaryota; kingdom Viridiplantae; phylum Streptophyta; class Magnoliopsida; order Fagales; family Betulaceae; genus Carpinus; species Carpinus viminea. The sequence continues at coordinate 11,769,009 of CP054668.1, forward strand.
TAAGATTGAGATTTTAATAAGGGCATTACAACTAAGGCTGAGTATCGGTTATATCGGTTCGGTTAATAGGGTTACCAATTACCGACCGATAAATTATCAGTTAACCGGTTTTTAACCGATTACCGACCGATAAACTATCGGTTAATCGGTTATATCGGTAATCAGTTAAATAGGTTGGTTAAACGGTTTTCATTAGCTTTTTATTGGGCTTTTTACTAGTTGTTAATTGGGCAAAAAATTAGTTGTTTTGGGAGTCAAAATACTTTTTATTAGGCTAAAGTATAAAATAGCTTATTAAAAATTAGTTGTTTTGACCATTTTGGGGGCCCAAATATATGTATATATATTTGGCTAAAATAGCTTATTGAAGTTTTTTTTTTTTAATATATTGATTCACTACATCTTTTTTATATTATAAAATAAAAATCAAATGAGTAAAAAGTATAAAATTATAAAAAAAAAAAACTAAAAATTAAAAATCTTATCAATTATATCGATCATATCGGTTTTTGATAACAATTTTTAACGATCGATAAGCTTATCGGAATAAAATTTTTAACCGATTACTAATCGATAACTATCGGTTGCGGTTAACTTCGGTAATCGGTAACTAGTTAATCTGCCCACCCCTAATTACAACAACAAATATGATAATATACAATGGTAAAATGTAATTAATTTACTCAAACTCAAATTATGACAATGCAAGGTAGAGACAAAATTATGATCTTCTTATCTATGGAGTTGATATAAATTGATTTCTTTTGGACCAAGTATAGATATTGGGGACCAAATCTTGAATTTTTTATTTTAAAATAACTTTTAATTAGAGTTGACTAGCATTGTTTCTCTAACGTGTCTATTAAAATAATTCCCCCCACCACTTTTACTAATCACTTCAACACAATCATCAACCTTTTAAGCCACTTCAAATTAAAAAAATAAAACAAAAATCTACCTTTTAAGCCGTGGTTTTGACAAAGAAAACAAATCTAAACAATTATTATAAAATTAAAATTCATTTCCAAAAGAACAAATAGCAAGGAAGATATTGCTTTGAGTGGAAGACCAAGAAGATCGCCCTTTTTACCCATGTAAACTCTTCAAACATTAAATAAAACAAAGGATATAAATTTTTTCCAAATCGGTCCGTAAAAAATATCTTTTTAACTCATTTAAAATATATACTATTAAGTGTTTATAAATATTTAAAATATATATTAAATTCTTAAAATTATTAATTACAATTTTTTAACTTACATTAATATTTAAATGTTTATAAATACTTTGTACCATTTTAAATGGATTGAAAGATATTTTTTTAAATTAGTTTGAAGAAAATTGCTGTCATAAAACAAAAAGAAAAATTAAAACGAGAAAGAGAAAGAGAAAGAGAGGCCTGGTCCCATGTAGCGCTTATCAGCTTCACCATGCATGTTCAATACAACCGCCTGTCAACCTTCCACACTGTGCTTGCGTAGTCCAAGTCAATCTTGACCGCTGGATGCAACCTCAATTTTCAATCTCATGGTGCAGAAAATCTCCCCATTGTAAGATGAGCTCTTAATTGATGATTGTGCGAATTTAATGACTCTCTCAATCCTATTAATTTTTTTTTTAATACGGGGAGTAATAATTCGTTTTCGTGGATTGAGTTCGGATTATGGCAAAGTATGAGTATAAAATTATATAGGTTAATCATAATTAGATCAATTTAATTAAACGAGTCAGACCCTCCAATCTCAACCCTTTAATTTTGTGTTGGGTTCGTGGATCGTATCATATTATCGCATGTCAGGTTTATGATATGTCGATGTATAAATATAAGACTATATGTTAACTTTAATATGATTCATTTAATTAAATGGATTATACTATTCAACCCTAACACACTAATTATGTTGGGTTCATGAGTTGTATAAAAATTAGTAATCCTCATTTTATAGTTATAATTTTGTTCTATTACACTTAATGTGTATGATATCACATCATTTAAAATTTTAAATGGTGTGACAATATATATACCATTCGATAACACAATTTTTTTTTTTAAACTCATAATAATAATTTTTTTAAATTAACCGATTATTTATTTATTATTAACTTATGATATAATAAATTTAATTTTTTCTAAAAAAATATAATAGATGCGGAAATGATTAAAAATGAATCATTTAATTAAAAATAATAATAATGATTAAAACCTTTTGATAATTTTACTATAAAATTATTCTAAAGAATTTAGAAGATAGTAATGAAAATTATAAACGGTGGAGATCATTGGAGTGTTGCATATCCATGTAGAGGTGAGAAGCACTGTATCACCTTGTGGTCGTAAACTCGTAATCGTAGTATTGTAGACTTTTTTGTCCAAAGCCTACCGAGAGAATACAACTGTACTTGTGATTGGTTGTTAACATTCCTCGATTATCTATTGGAATTAAATTAATGACACCTGTATCCCCGCCCATATGACGACAACAACAGGTACGAAGTTGACCATTTGTTTCCTTTTTAAGACTTTTTCACTTTACCTTTTAACCTTTTTATAAATCTCTACAACTCCTAAGCCCACCCTCTCTAAGCCACGCGTGCTCACTCTCCCTAACTCTAATGCAAAACTATTTAGGAGGGTGAAATTTTTTCTAGCTTAGTTTATGTATTTTTAATAGAAAGGATAAAGTTGAAATAAATAATATTAAAAATGTATGTGCATCTCACGTATTATTAAAAAATAGATACATATTATTTTTAGAAACTAGGTTGAATAAAGTTCTTCAAACTCAGTTTAAAAGAAAACTCTGTCCAATTATTTATAAGATTAATTCTAGATACTTTCGTCCACTCTCATATCACTTGGTTGATATGGTAGTGTCCATTAGTTTTTTAATTTTATTTTTTGGTTAAATACTTCATTAATCTATAGGATTTGGAAACTTTATTTTTTCCTCCTTAGGATTTGAAAGTGACCAACTTAGTCCTTATGGTTTTGAAAAGTGACAAAGTTAGTTAATCTGTCAGTTGACTATTAGTTGACTTAACGGATTGACACATGGACTAATTATAAGTTGACATGTGGCCACCTAATTAAATTTTTTATTTTTTTAAAAATATATATATTAAAAAAAAAAACCTAGGGTGGCTACGCCACCCCTAATGGTGGTTTGGGGGTGGTTTCGGCCACCCCCAATGGTGGTTTGGGGGTGGTTTTGGCCACCCCCTTGGGCACCAAGGGGTGGCTCAGCCACCCCCATGGGCCTAAGGGGGTGGCTACGGGGTTTATTTTTTTTTTTTTAATGTATATTTTTAAAAAAATAAAAAATTTCTATAGGTGACCACGTGTCAACTTTTAATTGTTAGACACAAGTCAACTAATCTTAACAACTGACGATGATTAACTTTGGCACTTTTCAAAACCACAAGAACTAAATTGGTCACTTTCCAAACCCTAGGTGAGGAAAAAATAAAGTTTCCAAACCCTATGGATTAATGAAGTATTTAATTCTTTATTTTTTTAATAAAGTTGAATCCAAAAACTAATGAATACTATTATATCGATCTAGTGACATGAAAGTAAAATATGAGACGAGTATGTAACATAATCAAGGATGGATCCAGTTTTTAATTTGGGGAGGGACTAAGGGCCAAAATTTTTTTGGAAAGGGACCAATTAGCAAAAAAATAACTTTTTTTTTTTTTACCTTAAATTTTTTTTTACCTTCAATTTTTTTTCTTATAATTTTAGGGGGGACCAAGGCCGCTCCCAGTCCCCCCCACAAATCCGTCTCTCGTAACATTACTTCTATTTATAGTTAGAAATGCTAGAAATTATATTAGTATTTCATAATATTCTTCTTCTTTTGACTTATGAGTATAGAACACAATTGTTTATTTTAAAAATAAAAATTTATTAATGAACATGGGATGTCTCAATCTATTTTAGGACGCAAATTTTATTTTTTTTGTTTTATTTAATAATGTACAAGATGTCGCGTCATGCAGATAGTAACACGTGTTACAGCGATATATAAAGTTTAATGTGAAGTTAATAAAATTTAATGTGAAGGATAAAATAGATTCTATCTTAGGAGAGGGGGGTGCGTGTGATCTGGTGATACTTGGGGACCACTACATGGCAAAAGGCAGAACCAAAAAAAAGGGGCAAAAGATGGAAAGTACAGGCAAGAAATGAAATTAAGAGAGCCGAGCCCAGGACACAACTGTCATTTTCTCCACATCAATGTTAAGGTTCCCTCTCTCTTTGAGCCTCCCTAACTGAAAACGACTGCAAGCAACCTGTGGTCTACCTGTATTTTTATTTTTATATATAAAAAAATTGTAAATAAAAAAAATTGTTATTTAATAGACATATATACAACTATTTTATAATTAAAATTGATGATGTAATAATAAAAATTAATATTTTTTTAATGTGTTTTTTTACAATTATTATTGCTGATTCAAGAATTAATTTGTTTATTTTTACTGTTACGTCATTTCAATTGGATAACAACGCATATTACAATTCGGATAATAAATAATAATAATAAATTTATATAGAATTTGACACCGACTCGAAACCATTTAATAATCCTCTTTATAAGTCTCTCTTTCTCTGTGCCTCTCTTTCTCTTTTGTAGTTATCTCTCTCTCTCTTGTTGGGTTTCTCTTTCACATTCTCTGTGTCTTAGCAATTTCAAGCTTGAAGCAGATGATGGTGGATCTCCAGACTGTCTGCTGCATGTGTGGCGACGTGGGCTTCCCCGACAAGCTCTTCCGCTGCAACAAATGTCGGAACCGCTTCCAGCACTCGTATGTTTCTGCCTTTAACCCATCATCATCATCATCATCCCCATCATAATCATTCATAGACTTATTTGCCATACCATGTTTATCTCCCATCATCATCACCATCGTCATCGTCGTCATCATCATGATCATCTTCTCTAGGTACCCACCTCAGCCAACCACCATATAATTATCATGTTTCATCATATGCCATGTTGCATACCATCATCAGCATGTTATTAATTAACAGGCTTTGTCCTGCTATTGTATGATTATTACTATGAAAACCCATGTGTCTTTGTTGAACGGTTTAAGAGAATCACGTAAATTGTGATGTTATTGCGTTGCGTGTGATTGTTTTTTTCTTATTTACGGTAATTCTTTTGTTATATTTTACGAGTGAATTTAATTATGGTTAATTTCTAACAGGTATTGTAGTAATTACTACAGCGAACTTGCGGAGCCGATTGAACTGTGCGATTGGTGCCAAAGTGAGGAGAGGAACACAAGGCAAGGCAGCTCTTCAAAGAAATCTGCAGCTCTAAACGACATCGGAGTGACAAGCCGGTCCGAGTACTCCGGCGACAAAATCAAGCAGCATGATCGGGATGAGACCGCCGAGAAGGGAAAGAGTCCGACACCTTCCCCTCGGACGGCTACCCGCAGGTACAAGCTTCTCAAGGATGTAATGTGTTGATGAAAAGAAAAGAAAAAAAACAGGAAAAAAAATCCTATTGTGTTCATAGTAGCAAAATGTTAATTATATAAGTCGTTTGTGGGTGTTGTCTTTGCGTTTATGAAGGAGTTTTGTTTGTGTTATGGTTTTCAGTAAGTTGTTAATAAAATAATGTAACTTTCTCAATCGGATCGATCTCAAGCTTTCTTTTTTAATTTTCTAAATTAATTTGTTTGTGTACAACTAATAGAATTTGAAGACGGGGTGCATGATATAAACATGAAGTTGGTTTCGTGCATCAATTGGTTAATTAGTTAATTGAGCCAATCAAAGTAAAACATGTTCAGACCCCAGCGATGTATGTGTAGCAGTTTATTAAATAATATTACTGAGAGACAAACAGATTGGTGGGTTGTTTGATTAACTGACATGGTGATCATGTTCAGACGCAAGCGATTAACATAAAATTAAGTGAAAATCAGTGTTATTATAGCATAGCAGTTTAATAGAGACAATTACGTATAGACAGACAGATTGGCAGGTTATTTGATCAGAAGGCCGGTTTGTCTTGGCCGGGCGTGGGTGTCTGTCGACTGTCACAACAGGGTTCTTGGGGGGAGTTGCACCCATTGTTAATTGTTTGCTTTTTTGAGTCTCCTAAGGAGAATTGAATGCATTGGAGTGGCTTTCGGCCAAAGAATTCATAGTACCTGAAGCCTGATAACTTTTACAGATTCATTGAAGGGGCTTTAAAAGCTAGGCCCTCTATTATTGTCAAATGGGAAGGGGGAAAAAGAAAACTACATGGATATAGACGAGCGCACAAAGACAAGAAGAACCAAAAAAAAAAAAAAGGTCTTTAATTAATATTTAGGGGAAAGCTTTTTCCAATTAATATTTTCTCATTAGAAAAATATTGGTGCTTTGAATAAGAGACATAAAGAGAGACCAGAGAGAGAGAGGTGGGTGTTGTTGCTTCTAGGCCATTCATTTGGTCATGAATTTGTGATATTTTTCTCCTTACGTTGCATGTACTGTGTTGACCCATACTTGTGAGAAATATCTCCGAAGTACACATGGTGACAAGGCTTCCCTCTACTGTGCCTGTTTGGCCATTTATGAGAAACCAACAAAGCCCTTCTCTTTGGGGCTCTCTGAAGTGACAATAAGGCCATAACCTCTATCCACCAAAATCCCTTTTCTTTATAAAATGTTAATTGTCCCATTTGGATCCCACAATCATCCTACCATGCGAATACAGCAGATCATTCTTATCCCTAATACTTTTCGCTGATTTTTTGTTTTAACAATGATGTTTCTAAAGGTCGATTAAAACTATCAGGATAATATTATCAGATAAAAATGATTGCCTTTTTCTCGTCAATATGCGATTTTTACCAATCTCTTTTTGATTGGATTCTTTTTTATTTAATAAGCACTAATCTAAGAGCTTGTTATAACTCTTACGGTAGTATTGTGAAAGAGTTGTAGGATAAAAATATAGTTAATAGTATTACTCTTTCCTCAATATGCTCTCTCTCTCTCTCTCTCATATTTTTCCTCAATATATATATTAGTTTGGCTACCCGGCCTTCATGTGACCTAATTTGAAGATGAAGGAAACTCGCTGTAAAAAAACACATGATGATCACCCAACAGCGGTTTCCTTCATCGATCTGTCAAAACTTTCCTTTCTTTCTAAACTATCATCAAGATGAGCCACATGGTTGCTATATATATATATAAACCCACCACCTTTCATTGTCCAATTTACAAGCAACGTCCTCCCGATCCCATTACAGGATCGATCTAACAAAGATCAACACATGCAATAACATTATTAATTACCACGTGTTTAACTTAATTAATTCCCCTAGCTAGCCTTCATGATCTTATTTTCATATATTATATTATATATATATGCTAATTAACCAAGTTGTTCACTAATAATATTGTCTATAAAAGCTTTTAATTTATGTGACAGTTTGATTAATAAAAAATGCTTTAAAAACTTGTTTTGGATTCAAAATTAAACCTAGGGTGGAAGGTTAACCCTTTAGGGATGATATCACCCAAAATGGATTTGATCATCCTAAATTTGATGCTAATGCCTCAATTTTGTTGCTAATACCTCTAAATTTGTTGCTAATGTCTCAAATTTGATGCTAATGCCTAAAAAACTGGTAGTGGAGATAATTTTATTTTTTTTTTTATATGCTAATTAACCAAGTTGTTCACTAATAATATTGTTCATATAAGCTTTTAATGCGTGACAGTTTGATTAATAAAAAGATGCTTTAATTTGTCTTTGCCACTGTCTGATCTGTAGCTTCCAGACGAAAGAAGTGCAACTATGTTTAATAAAACAAAATATCTTCTTCTTTTTTTTCAACAAAATATCTTGTTGAATTATATGTGTCATCATGATCTAAAGTATCTATATAGTTAATGCTCTAAAACTCTGATGTTGGTGATAAAAATTGACCTCGAGAAGGGTTTTTGGATATTATTTAACAATATATATCATAAATCTTGCTGGAAGTTTATATATATTTTTTCTTTTACGAATATAAAATTTTCTACATAAATATCTAGCTAGGTATTGATACGTGATTTTATGGAGTTAGTCTTTCCTTTGTGGATTCTCATTCATCTTGTCGACCATATATGTCTTTTATATATATATATATATATATATATATATATATATATATATATATATATATATTTATGCCTCCTCTACAAACGGTTTGTTATATCATCACTTATTTTTCAAATGCTTAAGTTGATAATAAATTGTTGATTTGCTCTTGCACATGTAGAATTAGACATGTACATGCATCAAATATTTAATCGGAATGAACGATGAATATCAGATACAATGTTTTAACTCAACTCATGATTTTTAACTTTGATATTATGTTAAAGCATCACAAATTTCTAAAGTAAATTTTTTTTTTTTTTTTAAAGTAAAAAATTATTGGTTTAATAATTTAAGTAATATTCTAACATGCTCAAACCTCACGAGCTAGCTATAAACACACAACCTCTAACATGATCGAATATGTACTAAAGTTGCTAATTGTTCAGTTATGAGTACTACTCTTTAATTTACATACATGAAGTAGAAGTCATTAATTTGAATCATCCTTCTCTTTTATGCGAACATGTAAAAAAAAAAAAATTACATGCATGAAACTTTCATGAAGTTTCCTCGTTGATGTACCCCCTTCTTCTTCTTCTTCTTCATTATCACCTTTTTTTTATTTTTTTCTTGAACTTTTTCAGTGGGTCTGAGATGTCTTCTATACATGCTTTCCACATAAATATAGAAAGAGGTCATTTAATTAAGAAATTAACTTGATAGAAAGTCTAAGCAAAGTCCATCAATTTCGAGTACTTCCACGCAGACTTTATAGGATGTGATTGTGGGGCTTTGTCGGGCAAATTAACGATTATTGTTGGCTTTTTTATATATATACACTTTGTGGGTTGAAAGCTTTAACTACGGTAAAACTTTGGGGCTGCTATGGGACACGTGGCATATATTTACCGTGACACTTGGATGCCATTAGCATTGAGAACATCAACTCTTTAATTAGTAGTACTCGTAATCTCCTATGGTATTGTCCTGCATGATGTCAGTGATGATGGGGAAAGATGATCATCACGAGATTCACGACCATTATTTTGAAACATGTTTCTTACTTTTTACTTGGATTTCCATATTATCATATTGAAACATGCTTTTGGTTTTACATGGATTTTAAAATTATTACATGTATGACTGTTGAGAGACTACGATGGTGATGATTGCAATATATAATTGTGTTAGAAATTTGTGATAAAATATATAAAATGTCAAGTAGAGAGAGAAAACAAGAATTAGGGCTACATCTTGCAATAATATTGAATTATATGATATTGTATGTATTACAAAGTGTTCTATTTATAGAGGAATTAAGGTGTGATGAACAAGTTAAAGTAAATCAAATAAGGTACGTAGAAAATTCATTGTAAACCTATAAGAAAAATAAATAAGGGATTATGACGAAAAATAGTCTAAATGGAAAATATTCAAACATTTTTCTTCACACTCAAATGGGAAAGAGAAAAAAAAAAGTGCGACAAGCATCAAAAGCTTAGTTTGAGCTTGCCGTTTAGAACCGTTGATGAAGCAAATAACGATATTGGGCAGTAGGATAGAAAACTTGATGTCAGCTTGGATAAGCAATAATCCAGCGTGACGCAAAGGAGAATATGATTGTGAGCTTGACCCTTAGGTGGAATTTGGTAGCGACGACGGCCGGGATATATATAGAATGATGGATGATGGTCGGTCATGGCAATAGAGAGGACAACGCTGATTAGGTTGACCGGAAGATGACTAACTATTAGAGAACGGTGGCCAAAACAATAGTGATGACCGCTAAAGGTTGTTGGAGCTGAAGCTGGTAGTGGTTGGGAATAATGATGAGGAACGGCGGCCAAAGAAACGTCGGAGAACAACATTACTTACTCCCTCCTTTTTTCATGTGCTCTATGGCGGCGGCTACCAGATAGATCTGACGACTTGTGATTGCTGCTAAGGAGGTACGGGGGGTGAAGTATAGCATTACTTTTACGGGTTAAATCTTGGAGCCAAGGCCTATAATCATGTAATTAAGGATTTAGTAATATGGGCTTAGTAAAATGGAATGTTGTGTTTAATTTGTGAAATAGGACGAATTGGGCTTAGAGATGAATTTAAATGGCCCCATTTGAAATATAATTGAACTTTTTAGCCCATCAGGCCAAGAAAACAAAAGTAGAGCTTAGAATTAAGTTCAATGTAAAAATTTGTTAGTCATTAAAACCTTCTGAAGAGCAGTTGGGTAAAAACAGAGAGTGACAGTTTAGTAAGGATGAGTTTGGGAACTGCAATATCAAACCGACCCTAAAAATTATAGCTAATGAATATCCACCCTTTTTGGTTTTTCTTGAAGAAAAAATAAATGAGTCTGAGTCGAGTTGGGTAGACAACCAACCCAGTTGGTGTGCTAATAATTATAGCATAGCTCTCACTTGATGTGACGTGCCATTCACTCTATAATTGAAACTGGTTTCTGATGGATATAATTTACGCAATGAATTTCAGTTGGATTTGAGTTTGTTTGTGAACATTTAACGTAATCTATATCTTTAATTACCTTCTAAAGCTTTTGTTCACTCCAAGCCCATAACAGAAGAGAGAAGAAGATTGCATCAAATACAAACTTCATGGTTGGTTAATAAAACAAATTATTTTAGTCTTTAGCCACGTCTCGTGTCTTAGATTCCTTATCAATTGGATAGAAAGAGATCTTCTTTTTGGTTTGGTAGGGAATAAGAGAGGGGTGCGGGACTCGGGGGTGTCCGGTCTTTAAAAATTCGGGCAACAAATTTCAAGAATCTTAGTGATTATCTAATTTATGAACATATATAATATCCACTTAACCAAATCAGGATGGTAGCATCACATCACATATATAATACCCACTTAGCCAAATCAGGATGGTAGGATCATCATTAAAAAAAAAAAAAAAAAATCTAGCCTATGTGATTAATATGTTGGTATCCTAGCTATCTGAAGGGTATCATGATCATCACTGCCTCCTGTACCCTAGACCACAGGATCGCCCTTCCACAACCCAAAAATAAAAAAATCAAAAGTATTAATCATGCAAAATTACATGCACAACAAATAAAGAATCAAAGGCAGAGCCATATCAGATGCCCTAATTCTAAGATCAACGGCTTGATTTGAGGAAATATCAGACTCTAACAAATTCCCAGACCTAGAATTAGGGTTTAATCCATACAGAGCTTGCACTCCTTCTATGTCGTCCACTGTCAAATCCACCTTCTTATCCCTAGGCTTCAAGCTAGGGTACATAACAGCCTCCTTAACCGAGCTGTGCCCCAACCCTAGCAAATGCCCGATCTCGTGGGTTGCCACCGATTCCAAGTCGACGGCCACCGGCGATTTCTCTGTCCCAAAATCGACGGCCCACGTCTCCGCCGCGTCGAGGTGGAACCGCCCGCTCTCGGGCGAAAACGAGTGGGCTAGCACGCCAAGAGCCCCGTCGAACGCCTCGCCGTCGCCGTGGTCGCCGCTGTAAAACCCTATTTTGATATCGGCGAAGGCGTAGTCCTCCGTCTCGACGAAGCTCACCGGAATGACCGATGCCCACGTGGCGAATGCACGTTTGAATACGACCTTTATGTCCGATGAGCTCAAGGAGTTGATGAAATTCACTGGCGAGAAGCCGTATGTGAGCGTCATGGGCATGGGGCGATACCATCGTGGTTTTCCGGGGAAATATACGTAGCGTTTCGTTCCATGAAACGTAGCGGGTGTGTCGGGCACGCCGCATCTCGGCGTGGAAACTTGAGAAACCGTTGCTAAATCGAGCTTACCGGTGGTGGGAAGGCCGAGTTTTTCTTGGTAGAGTGTAACAGCCGATTCGAACCGGTCGTCGAATGTATCGGTTACTAAGAAAGTGCCATTTTGCAACGGGAGATACCCGAAACGGCGGAAGTGTTTTTTGAATTCCGATATGCCGGCCACTTCGCTGCCTCTTGCTGCATTGAGAAACCTTTCCGATATCCTGGCCACTTCTTTGTTAGTGAATCCCGGCGTATTTCTGGCGAGAAGGCATGGGGATGAGCCGAGAAGGAGGATGAAGAAGAAGAAGAGAAACATGGTAGTTTGGGGTTTGACTCGTTCAGAGGAATGGATATGGAGATTTATAAAAAAGCCATGGACAAGTTTTTAGAAGCTTTTCTTTCTAGTTTGGATTAGAGTTTTGAGAATACGATGATTAGATAGGAAAGGCAATTTATATGATGAGAGTGATAATGACGGGAATATGAGAAGAATCTGCAAAAGGGGTTAGATACGGCCGGCGGACTCAAGTAGGCATCATGCATGGTTGATGGTGTCATGGTGGGTGTACTGATTTTTACGCCTTTGTTTGGTGCACCTGAAGTTATCTTCTTCACTCTCCATTGATCTGACCAGTTAACCTTGACGTTTACTAAAAGTGCTATAAGTGAAACACTCCTCCCAAACAACCCCCAACCTCTTATAATTTATTTATTTATTATTATCATTTCCTTTTTTTTCCTACCCAATTCGGGTAAGGAGAAAAATGACACTAAAACTGAATATGAGATGATGGTTTATAGTAAGAATTATTGAATAGGGACTATTAGTGCTTATTAATTAATTAACTCATCCAATTCCCGCTCGTTGGCGGCCATGGGGGAAACCCTTTTTCTTTCTCAAATTGGGTACAGGGAGTAATAGCACTAGAATGGAATAGTAGACATTGACTCATCACCATATTTTCATTTTGTTATGGTACTATAACTTTTATTACCGTCGATCTCCTTACAAATTGAAGTAATTAATAACTTCGTAATGTAGATTTACAAACTAATGTGTTAGTTCATGCGACAGTATTACGTTCACTACAATCAATCAACTTCTTTAATAACTAACATTGAAAGTATTATTTGTACTAGCTAGATAAAATTTGGAAAGAATTGTAAAAAATTTATAAGCATCTCCATATTTTAATTACTGATTTTTTTTTATCACGTGAATAGGCCTAGGCTAAACTTTGAGATATATATATAAATATATATATATATATATTTAAATGGGGCTCAGTTATAAATTCATCACCTTGTGATTATTATTATTATTATTATTATTATTCTTCAAGACATGAATGAAATGATTATGATATTTTTAATGGAGTCAATTTCTACAATATTTTTATTTTGTTTATAGGTTAATTAAGAATGAAAAAAGAAAAGAAAATTACAAAGTCACCCTCACCTTACACCGGGCCCATCACATTCAACAACGAGCTAGGAAGCTTGAATAGGAAGGCATGTGGATTGCTTGCTTACAATTGTTGCAATTGGTCGTTAGAATATCCCTACAATCGCTTTTGCTTGTGGAAGGCGTCACCGGGGCCATGCAAATACTACTGCAAACACTGACGTGGACATATATATGGGAAATATTTATGCGTTTTTTTAGTGCTTTTATGATGTCCTCTCAATTGTTATCTGGATTTTCAAATCATCAATAGATTAAAAGTCGATAATGATAATTTTAAATTCAACGATAATTTTAAAAGCAGTATCACAGTTGAGAGAATACTAGAAAAACGGATCAGGATCCTCTCAAATTCTTTAAAAATTTGAGGCCCTCAAATTTTGAATCTTGACCATTCATCTTGATTTTAATGGTAAAAAACAAAAGGTTTTTCAGTTTTCACATTTAAAGTCAAAATACATTCTTATTTTTTAATTATTGAAAACTGAAAAGCCTTTTACTTTTTATGATAAAGTCCACTTAACCCCCTCAAACTACCACTCTAATGACAATCTACCCCCTAAACTATCAATTTGACAATTTACCCCTCAAACTACCAAAACAATGACAATGAACCCCAAATTTTACAAAAATGACAAAATTACCCTTACTAAAATAAAAACAGAAATACTAAAATATAATTTTCTTTTCAAATCTTTAAGGGTATTTGGGTCTTATTGAAAATTTTATAGGGGTAATTTTGTCATTTTCTAGCATTGGGGGGTACATTGTCATTGTTTTGGTAGTTTGAGGGGTAAATTGTCGTAATTAATAGTTTGGGGGGTAGATTGTCATTGGGGTGGTAGTTTAAGGAGGTTAAGTGGACTTTACCCTACTTTTTACCATTAAAATCAAGATGAATGGTCAAGATTCAAAATTTGAGGGCTTCAAATTTTTAAAGAATTTGAGGGATCCTGATCCTAGAAAAACACTAGAAGAATACATACAATTTTCATTAAATTCCAACTTATTCCAAAAGGGCATGTACGCGAAATATTATTTCTATCAAGTGAATTTAATTATTTAATTAATATTGTAACACTCTTCCTCATATGTGCAATTAAAGAACACATCAAATATTTTAATTGAAATGGGTTTAAATTATGAAGTCAAGGTATGAACTCATGACTTATGCTTTGATTCCATATTAAATTACACATTATCATAAAATCTTAAGAGAAGAAGAAATAAATATAATTATTTTAATTTATATTCTAACAACATGAAATTCAAATGCTATTAAATCAACATGTATCGGAATTGAGAAAAAAAAAAAAAAACATGTATCGGATTTTTTTTTTCTTTTTTACAATTTTTCTTATTAAAAAAAAAAAAATCCGAGATTTTGGATGAGCTGAGAAATGTGCACACGAGTTCCAAGTTTAAAGGGAGTACCAGAAGGCCTGCTTCATTTAGCCTACAGGCTCCAGTTTGGGTTAACATTCCAAGACTTTAAGCCCATATGGGCCTTCTATTGTCAGCCCAAATGCTGTGACCAGTATTATTGACGTATTCAGTTGGAAAATCCACGACTTGCTTGGTTTTCATTCAACCAAAGCCCAAAATGAAAAATGAAATAAATAAATAAAGGCTCAATCTTGTCAAATTCAAATGAATAAATAGTAAATTTAATGTGAAGTTTAAAGTTTATAAACTATCAGAGTATCACAGCAGCCTTTTTAAATTTGGCTCTTCAAAATAACAAAAAGTACACCATTTGTTATTTTAACAACTCATCTTTTTAGAACACACTTTTCAGCTTCTCTACTTTAACAATTCACTTTCATTATTTCATTAAAATATTATTTTTCAAAGATTTGTTTATTCTTTCTTTAACTTTTATGTTTTTGAATATTTATATTTTCCTAATGGTCTATTTTACGAATATTCGTCTTATTCTAACGGTAATATTTTTTAAAATTTATAATTTTTTTAGCGGTCATATTTTTTACTGTGTCAAATCTTAGCACTCATATTTTCAAAAACAATGAGCAACACAAGTAGCGACACAATAGCTCCAAAAAATAAGTAGAGAAAACAGTAGCTCCAAAAACAATAGCTCCTTCTTCAAAAAAAAAAAAAAACGCTCCAAAAACAATGGCTCCAAAAAATAAGTAGAGAAAAATAAAAGACCTGATATCTGAGAGAGGGGGAAAACGAAAAAAAGTCCTGCGGAGGGAGAAAACAAAAAAAACCAACGGAAAGAAAAAAAGGAGAGAAAAAGAAAAAGGAAAACGTGGAGAGAGAAAATATAATTGTTTAAAGAATAGAGAGTGAGTAGTAATTGTTAAGTTTGAATAAATACTGTTCACATTGTTAAGTTTTTTGTTAAAATGAAGAGGTTGAAAAGTGATATTTTTAGCTTTTTGTTAAATGGGCTCTTCAAACTAACAAAAATGTGTTTGAAAACCTGCAGTGAGTGCTCTAACTATCTCATTCCAACAAGGTTGAAATAACTCAAGAAGCTTTTTTTTTTTTTAATATATATATAGGGCCAGCTTTGGCCTTAGGCAGTTGGTCGCCTAAGGCTTACCGTCGAGTAGAGTAGGGTAAAATCTTAGCGCTATTTCATTAAAAATGTCCAAAGATGTGAGTTTAACTTAAATCCACTCATCTTTAATTAAACAACACCATATACAAGAGATTTGTTGAAATTTCCTCTCTCCCTCTCTCTCTCTATATATGACTTTCTATTAAAAAAAATGGAAACTACTTTTAGCCCCCATGAACTACTGGGTATCGATCATTTGTTCCCATGAACTTTCAAGTGTAATACCATCCTCAAACTATCTAACACTAGCTAATAGTCCCCTTCCGTTAGTCAGCTCTGCTGAAACTTACGGTTAACGTTCTTGTTACGTGTTCAGACATTCATTCACGTTCTTTAATTAGGTAGTTGATCGTGAGTTTCAATGAGTTAACTAACGGAATGGAGCTATTGGATAGGGTTAGGTAGTTTGAGGGGATCGGTATTGCACTTAGTAGTTCATGAAACAAATGATCGATACTTGATAGTTTATGAGAATTAAATGTAGTTTCCCCTAAAAAAAAAAAAATTAAAGAAAACAAAAAAAGTGAACTAAAAATCCACTCATCTTTATTGGTAACACCAGATAGATTCGTGGCCATTTTCTCTCTTTTCCATGACTTTTCAGAAGAATGAAAACAAGATATTAATATAAATCTTAAAAGGTTTTAAAAAAAAAAATTCCAATTAATTACCATGGCTTTCCTTTCCTTTGAATCCTCTAGGCCATGATTCAAAAAATCAGTGACCCATAAATAAATAAAAAGGTGTCAAAATCAGAAGAGTTAAAAGTACTGTGAAACTTCAAATTAAGAACCCTGGCCTGTCAGAGCTCCAAGCAATAAAACTCAATCATATACGAAGCAATAATAAATGCTGCCCATCTAATCAAAAGCTGTAGACTTTCTTTTCTTCTTCATAAGGGAAAGAAAGGGTAAGTCGGATGGAGTGTGACTATAATAATATTTATTCGTTGAGATTGCATAGAAAAAACCTTGACGGTAAGAATTATATATACTTCCTCATGTCCAATCTAGCGCCACGTATTAAGGAAATGATTAAAAAGCTTCTATGGTGGAAATTATTGAGGCAGGCATGCAGTTCATTGTTGGGTGGCAGCAAGGGAGGGTTGGAAGGGATAGGCCCCATGAAGATGGCTCGATTTTACTCATTTCAGACAAATCTGTACCCCACGTTTCTTAATGAGTTGGTGGAGAAAGGCCCCCATCTTGACTCAGCTTGATGGAACATTTAGTGGGATTTTTTTTTTTTTTTTTATTTTACCAAATGTCTTCCGACCTCAACGACTTACGTCAGCATTGTGAAATAATAATAGAATAAAAATGTATTTTTCAACCTCAATGATTTACGTCAATATTGTGAAATAATAGTAAAATAAAAATGTAATTTTTAGTAATATTCGTAGAGATATGCTACATACATATTACACTTTGATATCATTTTTATTTTATTGAAAGCTTAAACTATAGAAAAATATAAATTTAATTATTTAATTAGTATTTTCATATTTTCCCTCACGTAAATTTAAACTCTGTTTTATTTCAAATGAGAATAGATGAAAGAGTCGGTATTCAAACTTAAGATCTTTTGCTCTAATATCATATTAAATCATCATTTGTTCTAAAAACATAACGGTGTCCATCAACCTTTAAATTTTTTTCTTTCTTTTTAACAAGGATTGATGTGCACTGGCACATCAACCAAATGAGATAAATGTAAGATGTGACGTAGTGTATAACATTATTCTTTCTTTATATATTTGTGCCTATTTTTTAAAGTCTCATCTCCATTATTGATTTTATAAGATCTAGTAGATATATTTGATGGGGAGAGAAGAAAGTTTTTAAAATCGTTCTCATGGAAGATTTGTTGTATACTTATTTTTTATTCTCTCTCCTCTTTAACTCTCTTATATCTTTCTTTCTTTCTTTTTTTCTTCTTATTTTCAACTATCCATTATTAAAGCTCTCTCTCTCTCTTTCTCTCTACATATTAAAGCTCTCTTTGGTGTCGTACGAAATGGTCTTTTTTAAGGTAAGATAAAAGTTCATTATAAAAAAACTATCATAAAGAGAAGGGGTGGGGAAGCCCCAACATCAATTGCCTCATACCAGTTAATACAGTACTAGGAAAGTCATAAAGTAAACCGACAATGAGCTTATAAAAATTTAGTCAGATTTAATGGGGGACAATAAAAGAGCCGAACAGTAATCAACATGTGAGCCTTCTTGGGTTGACATTGCAGTAGCAATAAGAGATCTTAGATGCGATAATATTGTACTAAAACCGAGTTAAAACCATGAAAGAGGAACTTCACTCCAAAAGAGGTGTCTGTCGAATGATGCACAATGGACACTGATTCTTGCAATTTTCATGGCAAAAGAAGCGGCATTTATAACAGAAGGGTTTGAAAGTGACGGAAGAAACAAAACAAACCATTTATCAGCAGCTCTAATGGAGAGATGCTTAGAGAGAATGGCACGTGGGGGAGGTGCATGAGATACTATAACGCCCTAGTGAAATCAGTTAATTGATAATTGACTTCATAGTTCGCCTCCCAATCTTATTTCACGAGGAGCAAAACTCAAGGATCTCATCTCTTCCGAAGAGAGCATATAACGGAAGACTTTTTACTAAATGACAAAGATAGTTACAAGTTAAACTTTCAATCACAAGTAACTAGAGTTAAACTTAAAACATCATCACATAGATATACTTCCAAGTGTCGAGGTCAAAGACCAATCATCAAAATATATTACAAACCACATCCAATTGCTCTAAACATAATTAAAGCCTACATTTAAGGAGGTACAACATAAAAACGATCTCCATTAGTGTCCCACATTGACTTGAGCCACATGAGATCTATGTCCTCAAAAATGATTCAAATTAAGTCCTTTATAATGACTGGATGGCTCTTGCAATCCATCTTCTACTCAAAACTATCTATAATAATACATGTACACATATAGGAGTAAAGAAATACAAAATTAAGTCTGATGATTTAGTAAATATAAATGCACATGCATAACTGCCAGAATAGTCTCGCAACAACCATCGCATGATCACTAAATCTTTTTTGGTGACCATCTTGTGGCTACAAGATTCGTTTAGCGGCCACAATGTGGTGGTCAGCCTTGTCTAGCTGCGACGATGTAGCCATGGAATTGTTCTAGTGGCCACTATGTCATGCCAAATCTGTTCGTGCAGCCATGCATGAGGTGGCTGCCACACCAAGTTTGGTGGCCCTACGGTGGTTGTCACACTTGTTTTGGCAACCACTGTAGGGTGGCTGCACTTATTTTGGCTGCCAACGCCTAGCAGCCACACTAGTTTTGGCTGCCGTCACATGGTGGCCGCAACTATTCTACTGGCTGACGCACTTGACCGTGGTGGTTGCTACCTGCAGAAGTAAGCTTCCTGCCTCCTTTTTTTTTTTTTAAGAAATAAATTTCAAATTAGTAATCCAAACAAGTTTGGAGACATGATTCCCACTCACAACACCATGTGCCCCGCATTTTACAAAACAACTGTCATATCATTTCAAAATTTAAAACAAAATAACTTTTCAAAATTGTCTTAAACATAATGTAATTCTCCTTTTGTCCCTTCAACTTATTTTGATTAGACTTTTTGTTCAAAAAGTAGAAGAGTCGTTTAAATCCTTAATCTTATTGAACTTTCCACTTAATCATAATTTCAATTAACTGGAACAAAATTTAATTGATGTGAAAAAAAAAATGTTTAGTATGAAAAGTAAAATAATTTGTTTTGTAATGATTTTTTATTATTTAAATTGTAATAAAGTAATTAATGTGATATAAAAGTAAGAATATTAAAAATTAAATTTGAGATGAATGATGTAGTATAGGGACTTTTTTTATTTTTTGTTGCTATTGGCAAATATAGCCCTAGGATACTGTTTGCCAAAAGCTTCTTGCTATTCATCAAAAAAAATTTAACTCTCAACATTTTTATAATTTTTTACATCACATTAATCACTTTGTATTACTATTTAAATAAAAAAAACACCATAAAATATATATATTTTACCTTTTCATATTAAACATTCTTATTTTCTTGTCACATTAATCAATTTTTACTACAATTCTCATCCACTAAACATTATATGTTCCTTGCCAAACATACCTAAGAGTTTTAGGTTATAATGTTGCGACGAAGCCTTGTTACTTTTTTCTTACCTTTATCTCTTTCTCTTTTTCTTCTATCTAGTCATACTGTCTTCTTTCTATCAAGTCATCGTGACAAAGGAGTTTGATAATGGCGTTTGTGATGGAAGTGACACCACTACAATTTCTATCTTAACTTCAATTCCATTTTTGCAAGAACCAAAATAACAACAATTCCACTTTTAGTAAAAGCAACATTAAAATAAATAGAAGATTGCAATTATAATCTAAATTTTTGTTGGATATGGGTCGGTGGATGAATTGACACTTTCTTTTTCCCTTATAATTAATAAAGGGTAAAATAAGCATTCCATTTTGTATAAAATTTAGGAAAACTTTAGTTTACATTTTTGAATTATCGTTCAATTTGGCAAGCTCTCTACATTTTAAAATTTTTTAATTTAAACTCCTAAACTTTTAATTACAGTCAATTTAAACATTTTGTTAAATTTTAAATGTTAAAAATAAGAAAAAAATGCGTATACCTCTAATTTTTTTATAAAATTCTAAATTTACTCTTAATTTCAAATTAAAAATAAAAAAAATCACAAGGTGACCCATGACCCCTTTTTTTTCAAATGTTTTTTAATTTTTTTATTAAAAAGAAAATTGAATGGTACTTTTATCTTTTTAAGGGTTTTAACAACAAAAATTGAAGGATGGGGTAAATTGACTGCAATTGAAAGTTCAAGAATTCAAATTGAGATATTTTAAAGTTTTGAAGGCTTGTCAAATAACATGGTAATTTAAAAGTGTAAAGTGAAATTACTCCTAAATTTTACAATTACAACTTACAACAATTTTTTCAAGAGTAGGGTTTAGACTTCAGTGAAAATTGAGGCTAAATATGATGCCTTTTTAATCTTAAAATAATAAAAAATTTAATTTAAAAATAATTGTTGAATCATATTTTTGTATTCAAATTTTGTAAATATATTATTTTGATTAGATAATATGACTAATCCATTTGATAGTTTTTGTGACATAATTGATCAAAAATAGGGATGATAAAGTTGAATCACGAGTCATGATCAGACTTTCTTTCAAGAGTTTTTCGGCTAGAAAATCCCAACAAGCATCCAAATTGTTTCCACCCGTCTTGCATATATGCGTCCACTAGCAACGTTTCGCCCGTAAAGTGTGACCAACTATGTCATTACATGTACACGTGACGTTATATTTTCTTTTCATTTTTTTTAACACCGAATTTAAGACCTAATAAATTTGGCCAACATATAATCAAAAAAGAAAAATTAAGATGGTCCTGTTAGCTAGCTATAATACCATCCAAAAAAGTGAAAACAAAACCTGAAAAAATGGTCCCCTCCTCCTCCTCCTCTTCCTCATATCCCCATACTGCTTCATCTCTTTTGCAATCTTCTTTGTGTTTCATTAAAAGAAACAACGTTTTCTTATTCTTCCCATGTCTCACAGTTACCGGCCGACCCCCTGTTCGGGTACGGGCACGAGAATTTTGGAATCAACTTTGTTCATGTACACGTGGCAAACACCCACATGACCGATGGAAAGTGGGAGCCTGGGAGCTCTCTCTCTCTCTCTCTCTCTCTTCTCTCCCTGCTTTTCAGGAACATATCTATGTTTCGTTGGGAGAAATGCAAAATTATTAACCGCTAGACACCAATAAAGTGAACCCATAATGACCGTACACGTGGATATCAATTTTTTTTATTTTTTTATAAAAAAAAAATGTCATTTACTCAATTGGGTCCCAGTACTTTGGATACCCCCTAGCCTACTGATTCATCAGCTGCACTGTCGTTTTAGCCATACACGTATTTATGACAAACCAGATGTTCAGGACTTCGAAACAAGTTTGGTTTTGGCTTTACACTGTTCACCATATACTTACAAAATGTTATAATTGTGTGTATATATATATATATATATATTTTCTTTTCTTCTCTCAATAAAAAAATAAAAAAAAATAGATTTTTGAAAATTAAATAATTAAAATAGAGAGCAAAATAAAGCAATTCCTTGTATTAGTAATATTAATTAGCGGAAAATAGTAAGTGCTCTTATAATGCTTTTGTCTTAAGTGAAAATTATTTTATAAAAACAAAATAAGGGATAAACTAGTAGAGTTAAGATTCAAACTTAAAACATCGTCTTTAATATCATCTTAAATCGTTATTAATTGGTCCTCAAGAGATAGTTCAATCGGTTGAGATCACGCTTAATAAAGCAAAAGTCATTAGTTTAAATTATCTTCTCACTTTTATATGGACATGCCAAAAAAAAAAAATTGTTATTAATTGTAAAAGTTTATAGTAAGGACCCATGTTTATTCTTGTTGTGAATAAGAATTCTCTTAATTTGATTTAAAATAAATAATATTTATTCTATGATCAGAATTTAAAGTTAATGAATCTAAACATATTTAAATTCTAACCGTAAAACAAAAACTTTTATCCTATTCCTCTTGTCGTAGCAGTGCCATTGTAACACTAACATTTTTTGGACTATATATTCTGAGAATTCAGAAAAGAAGGCAAGGAATATTTATAAAAAAATTAAATAATAAAAAGAAGAAGAAGAAGGCAAGGCAAGGCAACGAGTAGTCACAATCAGGCAATCTGGTCAATCTTTGCTGTATATGGGGGAATCAATAAATGACAGGTGTTTGGCCTGCCCCAATTTAACACTGCATCAAGCACTTTACAGTCTGTACATGTCTCACACTTGAATTAGGGAAATTCTAGGTGGTGTTGTTTTTAGTGTCCCTTAATTTTATGTGAATATTTTTTTTAAAAAAAATTTCATTATTTCTCTCATTTAGGAGAATATTAAGAGGGTGTCTACCACTCTAAAATTAAATGAAATATGACTATGCATTTTCATTACCCATAACAAAAAGAGTATTTCGCTCCATAAAAGAACTATTTCAATCAAATATATTGTTTATGTTGTTTAAAAATTATAAATGATGTGAAAATATTTTAATTGTAGTGACTTATAGTTTACCAACAAAACGATGAAATAGGATTTTTTTTTCAATTTAGTTTGAGAATATTCAATTAATTATATTTGAGTTGTATTTTTGTCCCTTACAAAAAAATAAAAGATAAAAATATGTTTCAAATATAACTAACTAAATAAAATTTACGAACTTGTGCAAAACTTTGAGGCGATCCTATTGACGGGTGGCATGAAGAGATTTGAGTTGTTCGCACGAGATCGTGTTTACCGAACTTTCAAAAAAAGTTGTCGTTCGTCGTCAAAATCGGGAGGCAACTCTCTGGTTCAAATGATAATATATATTTTTATTATATATACAATATAACTTGAATACAATTAATTGAATGCTAAACTACGTCATTTTTCCCTTAGTCCTTTGATTCTAATATAAATATATTGTTTGTATGTTAGGTAATGTAATATATATATTGCCTGCTTGTCCTTTATATATATGATTAATATATTGCGCACAAGGGCATGTACTTTATATATATATTTTTGTCTATACTTGTCCCACATTGACAACTACAAGTCTTATTTAGGTTTTTAATTGATTTTGTAACTATCATATCTTCCGAACTCTTCTTGTTTGTCCCACATCGAAGGAAAAAAAAAAACTTATTCCACTTTCACTCATCTATATAAAGCAGCTTTCAATGCCTTACTAAGACCAAGGAAGCTTGGCTAAACCAAGCTTGTGCGCTGTAGGTGCACAAGCCAACTTGATGTAGAGGTTTCAATGTAATTTTTTTTTTTTTTTTTTAAAAGCTGTTAGCAGAATAAAGCCTAAAAGGCCCAATTTGCACAACAAAAACAAAACAAAACAAAACAATTAGTGGGATGCGGTTAACTACCTAGTAGTTTGTGGAGGTGATTACGGTTAACGGTTTTAGTCACTAACCGTTAATTGTAATCTGCCTTTTCACCTTATAAAGTAGGTTATAAAAATTTTATTTGTACTGTCTATTAAACCATCATCCATCCAAAATGTATGTAATTTTTATATACACTTTTAAAAGAGTATGTGATTGTCACATGTGTTTTGAACATATGCTAATTAAAAAATTATCCAACCTAATTTAAAACATTCTCTAGTAGAGTCATTATAGCCTTTCTTGAATCAAATTTGATCACGTAAGGAAAAGTAAGTACAAATCAAGATCATAGCTTGCATCTCTTTTTAATTAATTGCTTTTGTACATGAAGTTATTAGTCTAATCTATATTATTTTATTTTTGTTAGGAAATAAGAGGAATGTGATTATTCACACTAATTTATCACAATGATTTTATATTGAATAATGTGAGGTGTTTGACGTGGTTAAAAAATCACTTAAATGTTACGCCATCAAATATAATAAATAAGTGCAAAAAATAATATTAAATGAACTTGGAGTCTTTAGAGTTGATCCTCACTATTTATATGTGTCTTTGGAACTACCCAAAATATGTAGAAATATTTTAATTAAAAATAGAAAGAAAAATTAAAACAATAAATATAAATGCAAAAAAAAAAAGGATAAAAATAAATATCAATGGTCAAGTGGCTTCGCTACTACGTACCCTAAACGTTGGGGTACTAGTTGCTCAAGCCAATTCAAACATTACGTGACACTACTAATATAAATTTAATTAAAAATAGACAAAAATATCTATTTGATAACACTTAAAACATTAAAAAGGTAAAACGACAGAGATTTGATAAGAAAATCGGAGCTAGCTAGCTAGTGAGGTCTTAAGCACTTTTGACTTCTTCTGTTTTTTGGGTATATTAATAACTATATGTAATTAATTAAACAACAAAAATGTTATATATATAAAATGGGAAAACTTCATTTATCCCAATGAATTTACGTACATTTTGTAAATAAATTTTTAATATTTAAAGTCTCTTATTTTGATGTATCAAATTTTGATTTTTTTTTTTTTCACTTTTTCCATTATGTTAGAATTTTCTATTAAATCCTAAAGTAGAGATGTAAAATTACTAAAATACTTATAATCATTTTTCTCTGTAATATTTAATGGTAATAGGTATTTAAAATGAAATGAAAATTTAATACACTAAAATGAAATATTTTGAATATTAAAAAAGTGTTTAAAAAATATGCATAAGTTAACAGAGAATAAATAAAATTTTCCTATATAAAATATAATATAAGAGTTGGATCGAGATCCACTCGCTGTCGTTTCATTTGTCGGTCCATACTGTACCTGAAAAGAGTTGACTTGCCCCTGTTTTCACATTTGGTTACCATTCCATTCCATTCACTGGTCCATGTCCTTTTATTCACGACCAGCCGTTTCTGGTACTTTCTAGCTAGTTTTGGTAGCAACCCTTTTTCCTCTTTCATTCTTCGTTTTGCCCCCTACTACTTCCTCCTAAAACCACGTTAAAAAAATACACAGATTCTCACTTTCATTCTTACATTCTCAAAGTACACTTATCGACTTGACATTAAAAATTATTTCTTTTTAATGAATTGCTATTAAATTTTAAATTCTACAATAATTTTCAATGTCATGTCGAAGAATTTGAGAGCAAGAGTATCAAAAATTTGTAATCCTTCCATTTACTAATGTGAAAAAAATGCCATAGAATAATGGAAGGATTACCATAGTTATATATATATATATTCATTATTCACCCAACAAAATAGAGGAAAATACCATAATACAATCCTTGTTGGATGAATAATGATAACCGTAAACCCTAAAAGCATAATTACCAACGTTAGAATATTAATTAAATAATAATTTTTTTTATCAACCAAAAGTTTTGAAATAGCTGATAACATAACATAGCTTCAAAGTCAAATTCTAAGTTTGTACTTTATTTTTGCCATTCACTTTCTGTTTTAATTAGACGCTTTACTTATTAAGTCGCATTTGGTAATAGGTAATTTGAGCCCATACATTTAAAAAAAGGCTAGAATATTAAGTAAATAATAAGAATGGTCAAACAACCTAAAATTTATTTGAACTTAAGAATCTAATATATACCCTCTTATATTAATTGTACAAATTACTCAAACATTCCAACAAGCATTTGAATATAAGCTATATTTCAATTAAACAGAGTTTTTTTTTTTCTAAACTGGAAAAGAAAACTCTGTCCATTTTGATATATATATATATTACATGTTTATACAAAGGAAGAAAAATATGAGAGAAAGATTCGATATAGTAACTTTTATTTCATAAGACGTATTCTTTAACTGTTTGAGCTATCGATATAAGTATATTTTAAATGGAATGCTCTCATGATGTTTTCCTAGTATTATTTTTGTTCTAGTTGGATATTATTTTTTATAAATGAAAGTGAGAGGAAGAAGAAAAATTTATTTTAAATTTTTTTAAAAATAATATTAACATAAAATTAAAATAAAAAAATTAAGAAAACACGAAAAAAGCACGTGGCATTTCTCATTTCTTAAATATGCTCGAAACATATTAATAACAACAACAATAAAGTTAAAAATTCTGAGCTAGACAGGGGATTCTATATGGATTTTGCATATATTTGAGGAATATCAGAGTCACGGCCCAAGAGAACGCGTCGGCGACACCTCCCCAAATCTTGCATGATAAACCGTACGCGTGACGTCAAAACGGGAGGTTTGTACGCGAGTTTACGTGGGAAATGCATGCGAATTAGCGGCAAAGGGGGCAGTGAGGGACACGGGATTGGGAAGTGCGCGTGGGGAAAACGCGGGCATTGCGTCCATGATTGATAAAGAGAAAAAGGAAGAGCAGAAGCCTCTCAGCCCACTGATATCTAACTGGTCTCTGACCCTCTCGAGTCTTATCACTCCACCCCCTTCTCTCTTTAGAGGGGTGGGGTCCTACCTTTCGCTCTTCGCACGTGCCATACCTGCATCTCACGTGACACTGCTGCTGTCTCCCCCACACCCTCTATTAGTTGCTCTCTCCTCTGCTGCAGATTTGCAGCTTTTCTCTCAATTTTTAACCCCATTGGAGTGGAACAAAGAAACCAGAGAGACTCTTTCTGTCTGTCTTAAACAAATATCTCTTCTTTCTTTCTTTCTTTCTTTCTTCTTCCTCTTCTTCTGGTCCCTTAAAAAAAAAAGAAAAAAAAGAAAAAAAAGCCAGAAAATGGAGACCACCACTGATCATAGAGGTTGCGTTGGTGGTCCTTCCTCCTCTTCCTCGCCGTTGCCGGCAACAGTGCCGAGATGCCAGGTGGAGGGGTGTCACGTGCCGCTTCTGAACGCCAAGGACTATCACCGGAGGCACAAGGTCTGTGAAATGCACTCAAAGGCTCCCAGGGTCGTCGTTTTAGGGTTAGAGCAGCGCTTCTGTCAGCAGTGTAGCAGGTATTTCCTCCCAACCCCAAAAGAATAAGAAATTAGACCCTCAACATTTATCAATTACCACAATTATACGACTGTTATACCACTAAAACACGTTTGACTAAAAATTAATCGTCGTTTTTTTTAAAATTTTTATTATTATTTTTTTTGATAAGCTCTTATCGATCCAACGCTAATTTTTACTGTCACACATTTTGTACGTGCTGCACATTAATCATCTTACTGTTAATGGGCCTGTTTGAAGTTGTACGTTTGTCTAAATGATTTATTATTATTTTTGGTGTTTATTTCATGTGAAAGGGGTTTTGAAATTATCTTGTTGCTGCAACAAAGAATGAGATGAAAGATCGATAGTGTTAATGAAATGAATGCAGGTTTCATGCGGTGTCAGAATTCGACGATTCGAAGAGGAGCTGTAGAAGGAGATTGGCGGGGCACAACGAGCGAAGAAGGAAGAGCGCTCATGATTCTGCTACCAGGAACACTTCTCAAGGTATACTATAGTCTGTAGAGCATAGAGACCGTGTTTTTATCAATTTTGTGCCCTTTTTGTTTTTATTAAAAATAGAAGAAGAAAGTTTCTTTTGATAGGATTGTACTGTAATCATTCGTCTCTAGCTAAATTTGCATTTTGATTGGATTGGAAATCTGGAATGGGTTTTTTCAGAAAGATGTGTACCTTTGCTTAGGGTAAAGTTTTTGCGTTGGGGGTGAATCCCAAGAAAAAAAGCATCATGGTTCAGACTTCACAGTTCTTCTTATGCATTCTCAGCCACCTTGTCTATTTAAGGCCCAACAATATTATTCATGATTCATCCATCAAGTTTTCTTACCAAATAAGTTGCTGAAATGAATCCCTTTGTACATATTGGAGTGCTACACATACTCGACCTCTAACGTGTCAGTGAAAATTATTGGTGATTTTTATAGCTACATCAGGGATTGAGCACTGGAGAAGTATGTGTACTATTGCTCTTTGTATAAGTGTGCATCCTGTAGAAATTTAGTTATAAAGCTTGCCCATCTAATTTTTTAACATGCATCTTAGTAATTTGTATGTGATTTTATGTTTCTTTTGTTACAAAAATTTATGTGGCACATTTTCAAGCCCATCTTGGAAATACAATAGTAGTATCTCAAAGTTAAAGCCGGTTAACTATAGGAAAGGGTAAATGTAACCATTTAATTAAATACTTTAACACCCTCCATTACGCGTGGGCGTAAACTTCCCTTAATAATTGAGTCAAAACATGTAGAATAGTTAATTGAAATGAGAAGTGAATGACATAAACGAAGTTCGAACTACTTATCAAAAAAAAAAAGAAACGAAGTTTGAACTTAGGATCTTTGCTTCGATACTATTTTAAATCACTATTTGTCTTAAAAGCTTATTTTTCATTTCGTTTATTCCTTCCAATTGATCGGAAATGAGATTTAACAGATTATTCCTATGTTGTTGACCTACTTATTTGATCATACGAAGAGACTAAACATCAATATAATATTGCTTAAGTAAGGCTTGTAAAACGAAAAAAGCACAATTTTTAATAAATTAAAGAAATAATATCATTTTAAATATAATTTTTTATGATAAACTTTGTACTCATACTTATCTTGAATTAGGATTTTCTAGATTTCATAGGTACCTAATTATTTTTAATTAAATAGTTCGAGTTTTATCATCTCGTCATGCGGTGGGGTGCTTGGATTTTCTTGCCAAACAGTAATCTCACTTGCCTAATTGTTAAAATGAAGAATAAGAATCTGTTAGTCCTATGATGCTTAGGGTTTGAAGTTCATTGAAGATCATATTTCTGTTTGTCTCTTGAGTCTATATTTTATAGCTCTCAAATATTTTAGTTTAGTAGGGTTGGCACTTGTCAAATAAAGGTATCTTGGTTACAAAGGAAAGACCAAAAGAAAATTAACTTTGTTTGGCCAAAGAGATTTTTGTAACTAGACATCATACAAATGAAGTAATCAGACAGTATTCCTCATAAAAAAAAGGTACCTAACTACTATACATAACCCAAATTAATCTTCCATCAAGTTGATGAAAATTATGCATCCATTATAATGTTATACTTCTGAAAAAAGAAAAAAAAAAATTGGTTGATTACTTTTGTGAATCGTACTTTTCATATCATATTCTATAGTAGTATAAGATTGACTTTATACTTAAGTTAATACTAACAATGTTTTAGTTAGGGGTTAAAAGAGTATTGACACTATATTGACTTTTAAATTCTTTTTTAACACATGTATTGTACGTCTGAATAAAAGAGTAATACTACATACTATAATCTCATTTCACTTCCATCCTACTGAGCTGATATGGTAAGATCAACTGTTATAGAAAAAAAAAAATATTAAGGATTGGTGAGCCTTGTCACATCGGCCCATGTGGGATAGGGGTAAGATGAGAGTGCAGTATGTAGCACTATTCTTGAATATAAATTGGAGGGAATGAGAGTCTTCTAAATGGGAGGGGAGCCACTCCCATTTTGCATATTTGTCATGTGCTTAACTCTAATGTTAGTATTCATGGTGCTTGTTGTACAATAAATTATTATTGCATGCCACTAATCGGATCTATTTCTTTGTTATAATTTGTTTATAATTATGTTGTATAATCCATGTTGAGCTCTCTAATTCGTATTGATTATAATAATAAGATTGGATAGCAATTGGAACTTATTCCAAAAGCTCAAGTTTATAGGAAAATAGTTAATTTGATCATTTAATTTATATTCTAATAAAAAGTTCTAAATCCGTTTTTACATGCGTTGCTTTAACTATTCTTTTTTCTGGCCAGTTGACAGAGTAGAAAGAAAGCTTTTCTTTTCCTTTACACTGTATATTTGAAAAATTTACTTTGTTCCTTATAAAGATGGACTATCACATCAGTTTGTAAATGATTTTGCATTAAAAGTTATATACCTCAAGCATTTTCCTATATGCACATCACAACTCAATATTGTGACAATGATTAACTTTCCTCTTTTTCATCATGGAAACCTGTTCTGCATGGCAATATAGATTTATTCCTACCACGTAGAAAGTTGATGATTCACAGTGATTTCACTAAGTATGTTTCTAAATGCTCTGGTAAAACTTTTAGGAGATTTGGATAGTTTTGACAAAGTTCTCAACCTTAATGGTTCTTCTAGCAAACATTCCTGTTTCAAATTATTCTTAAGTTGTAAAATGTGCTCAGACACTCCTAATGCATGTTTTTTCTTTTTTTTTCTTGAGCATTGTTTTTTAACATATATCCAGAAGGATGCATATGGTTTGAAATTAAACACTTACACATGGAGACATGGAGTGAACCTACTGCATCTTGTGAATTCGTCACGTAGAAAACTTGGAGAAAAAAAAGTAGTCAACATTATTGATACAATAGATATGTTTCCTAGACGTTGTGAACGTAGTATATGCAACAATTGCTGCTAGGGGCACTGTAACTTTTACTGCAAACTAATGTGATAGTCCACACCATTTCACCTATTATGGACGGTCACGCTAGTTTGTATGAGAATTGTAGTAAAAACTTTAGTATCCCAAGCATTTTCCATTCCTTATTACCAATTTGTTATAAGATTACATACATCATTGTTTCAAACTACAAAATTGCATCTACGCCAAACATAGATCATGCTTACATAAATTTATCAACCATACCTACATCAATTTGAGGGAAAGATATGATCAACTATTCCATTGAATATCTAAGTTGTTCTTATTTCCTAATGCAGCAGTGAAAATCACCATTGATATATCATATACAGGTTAACTCGTTCAAAATCTAATGATGATTTTCACAATTACATAAGGGAATAAGCGATTGGGAGTAAGTAGCATTTGTCGTGTTTGCAATAGGCAATGGAAAATGATGTCATGCATGCACCTACAAGTCATGCTAAGCTTCTTGCATGTGCATTTCTAACCTACTCATGCATCATATGTATTTGTAATGGTTAGGAGTTAACATGAACATGAATCTTGCAATTGAAAATAAAGGCTAACAACATGATGTAAATTTGTTTATAGGTGGGGGGTTTCCATATTTATCATCACCGACAGGACGTGCTCTCTCTCTTCTGTCATCCAAGACCGATTCTTGGGTTTCTCCTGCCGATATCTCCTCAAGATCTAGTGCAGCACTTCGTGAGTTGATAGCAGAGCACCGTGCAGCCATCATGGCGGGGCAGCTCATTTTGGATCGAGACCGGTATTGTTAAATTACCATTCATCTCAAAAGCTTAAACTTATAAGAAATTAATATTCTAACTCTTCTGCTCACCTAATAAGTGAGGCTATTTAATGTAATAAGAGATGAATGATAGAGATAATGTTTAAACTCAAGACCTTTTTCTTTGATATCATATTAAATTACCATTTATTTCAAAAACTTAATAGAAAATAGTAAATTCAATTATTTAATCGAATATTCTTACAGGTATACAGAAAGCCATGGAATGGAGGATATAGGCGAGGCTCAACGAAGATCAAATTCTGTCATACCCAACCAGCACCAAATGTTTCCCGAGCCACATAGTTGGAATAGGTACCATGAAAGTGACACACAGCTGACACTAGATCTCATGCAGGCTTCTAGCTCGGCATTTGGATTACTGTCTGTGAGGGGGAAGAGTAAGGAAGAGGAAGAAGAGTGTTCTGATCTATGGAACTCCTTTCATGGAACCCATGAAATCTGATTTTTTTTTTTTTCTTCTCTTTTTAAGCATTTATTTAACTGTATCTTTCGGTGTGAGGACATATAGACTTGTAGGGATTATAGTTTTTCAAGCTGTATAATTCTTGTGATTATTTATGCTTCATAATTTCATCAATCAGTAAGGATATTGTGTATAGAATAATATCATTTATAATCCATTTGGAAAAAAATCTCTTACCGCTGAACCACCATCTACGCATGCATGCAGCCAGAACTATATATAAGAACATATAGACAAGATTTGTTTGAATATTCCTGTGATAAGTTGTATCTGAGAAACACCATAAATCTCATTCATCTGCAAAAAGTGATCCAAAGGATGGCTGCAACTTCTAAGACTAAAAATGTGTACTTTTTCACGATTCATTCTACATGATTGTTTGTGAATGATAGAATTAAAGTTTGAAGTCAGGATGTTCGTTTTGGTAATATCTTAAGTCATTATTTATCTTAAAAGTTTAAACGGGCTGAAAATGGATGATTTAATTATATAATTAGTATTCTAACAGTGTTCTGGACATTTGGGTACTAAATTTTGCACTCTTTTTTGCTTTCTTCCTATGAACATTGCCATGAATTTGACAAACAATACTAAGTATTCTTTTCTGCTTCCATATACCGACAGAACCCTACATCATCAGATGTTTCTTTACTTTTGTGCAACACTTTCTAAAAGCACATCCATGTGATATCGTAGGTATAAAACTTGACTAGTGCTTGTACTTTATTTTACCACCCTAGTTAATTTAACCAGAAAGTAGAACATGTTGGTAAATTTTTATAGCTCCCAATAATGAGAAAAGCTGATTGATCTTTATCTTGGTAGAAGGACTGCAGCAGAGATATTGGAATATTACTCAAAGCAAAGCATACTGAAAGGAGGTCAAAAAAATTTACAATAATAGCTGGTTAAAACAAGAAAAAGAACAACAGAAATCAGTAGGAAGGGAATTCAGTAGTCAAATCAGGAAGGGTGCTTGATTTTCTCATTATTATTTATAAAAAAAACAAAAAACGAAAAGAAAGAAAGAAAGAAAGAAATTATAAGACTTAATGATTGAGCATCTTTGTAGGTCAAGTCACCATTCAATGAAGTGCAGCATGTGAAAAGGCTCCTCAAAGTTACAAAGAATTGGTAAAGACAAAGCAAAGCTCTCATTATTTCAAAGTTTTCTGGCAGACAAGTTTCTTTCACTGAATGCATGCCTCAAAAATGAGAAGAAGTCCTTTGAAACAAATTTGGTAGAAGATTCCACTTCAGCCTTTATGATTGCAGTAGACTTAGCTGTCTTGGTGTCCCCTTAGGTCTAAAGCCTAAGCAAAATTGTGAATGCTATAGGCCTGGATATTTAAGTGGATACAGTTTTTGGAACTCTCTCTCTCTCTCTCCAACAAAACAAAATTTATCATTGTGTAGAAATTTGTTAAAAAACAGAAGAATAGTGAACAATGTGAGACACGTCTATGGTAAGAGAATTAGGATTTGTTTGGGAATGGACTTGAAAAAAAAGGAGTGAATTAGAACTGTAATAAATTTAATTGATGTAAGAAAAAAGATAAAAAAGCTTGGCTTAATTTTGAGATGAATAGTGTTTTTTTTTTTTTTGGGACTTTGAGTCCTTTTTCTGGTCTAGTTCTTTGGCAAACATAACTATCTCAAGGCTAGAAATAGGATTTTATTTTATTTATTTTGCGTATAACGTCACTTCATGATAGTCATAAAATTAATTTTAGGGGACACTTCATACAAAAATATGAGATATAGAGGAGTTTTTAAAATTGGTGATGTCGCGGGCTGACGTGGAGCTAGGGAACTAGATGGAGAATTGATTTGACAGTATTTGATGATTATGTACATATTGTACACGTGGTGCAAGGTGATTGGACCAATTGACATTTTTTTTTTAATTTTGTGGCAAAATGGCCTACTAACAAAAATAAATAGAAGAATTGATTTTAATCTGTCATAAAATATAAGAACTAATTTTATCACTTTTAAAAATTGAAGGACGTATTAGATACAAACTAAAAATGCATGGACCACTTTTGTATTTAATCCTTTTGATAAAGAGGAAAACTAAACATGAATTATTCATTTAACCCGTAAAAATTTTTGGGGGGCCATAAATTAGGTTGCACCTATATATATAATCCCACACATTCAATCATTTTTCTTTAATTAAATAATGCAAATTGTCACGTGAGTTTGTAAAAATGTAGTCGTACCTAACATTTTCCTATTTTTCCTATGGTGGTTGATTGAAAACTATATTCTTTTATGGTCCCTAACATAGCCTTTATAAAATTTTGTGTAACTTCTCTAAACGGATCAAGTGGTATAGAATGGAAGAATACTTTCTAAACATCGAATTGTGAATGAATTTAGGATAAATTTTTTCAAAATAAATAATTTGAGTATAAATATATGGATAAAGTTTTTATTCAAATTAGGTTGGAAGATTTATCTCAAATTTAAGGGAAAAATACAAAATTAGTCTATGTGGTTTACTTGATTTACAATTTACTTCTGTGGTATCAAAACGAACTCAAAAGTCCATGTGGTATGCAAAAAAAACAATTTAGTTCCTACAGTTAAATTACATCCATTGACTTAATGGATTCCATTAGCGTGCCATGTCACATCCAATTAAATTATGACATGTGTCATGTTTTATTTATGACTTTTAAAAATTACACTTGGATTTTCTACATCATATTATTATGCCAACTAATATTCCCACCTCAGTTTTTTCTTTTTTAATTATTTTTTATATATATTAAACATATTTGGTACAATATTTTTAAAAACCCTAATTCTATCAAATTATTGATCTGAAAACCCCATTCAAAATAAAACAAATTATTCTTCTTCTTCCCTCCCCTTCTTCTTCGCCTCTTTTTCTCTATCTTCTTCTTCTCCTTCTTCTATAACACAAAAGTATATATAGTTGACATCGGAAAATCAACAAAAACTTCAAATTGTTGTTTTGATTTATTCAATTCATTTGTCTTTTCTTTTCTTTTTTTTTTTCTTTTTTTTGTCAGAATTAGTGAATTCTTTTCAATGGAGTTTGGGTTAGAAAAATTCTTATTTTGAGATTTAATTGTTGTAAATAAAAGGGTTAAATGCCTTTCTAGTACCTGTGCTTTGAGTCAAAATCAAATAGCCACCTAGGTTTTCAAAAATATCACAAATGATACATGTGGTTATCAAATAAACCCACTTGATACTTCTATCGATTAGTTAGTTTTTTTCGAGCATCACGTCACCCTTACACATGGTATGGTACTTAGATTTTTGGGTGCCACATTGGATTAAATAATATTAAATGAGAAATGCTACACTGCAATAAGTTTCCCACATATTCCCCATAAAAAATTGAGGTGGCGGGCCATTTTTAATATTTTATTATTAAAATTTATTTTATTTTTAATTCAAAATTAAAACAATAAAAAAACTAAAAAAAATTTAAAGGGTGGCTGGCCACCCCAGTTATGAATAGGGGTGGCTGAACCCCTAGGCCCTTGGGTAGCCACCCCAAGGGCCAAAATAAAATTTTTAAATAAAATGGGTTTGGAGGCTGGGTTGTGGTGAAGGAAGGGAGGGGTTTCTACTTCTTGGGTGGAGGGTTGTCGTTATCCTCTTCCTCTTCGTCCTCGTCTTCGTTGTCGTTGTTGTTGGTGGTGGTGTTGGTGGTTGTAGTGTCGTTGTTGTCGGTGGCATTGTGGGCGAATCTGAGGTACTTGTTGAGGTCGTTTGAGTCGGAGGTCACGGGGTCCGATTTCATTCCGTTCTGGGGTTTGTTGGCAATGGTGGAGGGCAATCCGGTGGCGTTGGGTAGTGGTGGTGCGATGGGCGGATTCGTCTTCTTCTCGTCCTCGTCTCTGTAGGTGGCCTGGAGGGAGATAGCGACGGAGTAGGGGGTTGGGGGAGAGGAAAATGGAGAGAAGTGTTTTTAATTTTCCTTTTTTTTTAACATAATTTAATATTATTTAATCTAATGTGGCAACTAAAAACCTTGGTACCATGCCACATGGCGCCTTGAAATCACATGTATCATATCATGTGTAAGGGTGATGTGGCGTTCCGTTAAAAAAACTAACGGAATCCTGACAAAAGTACCAAGTGAGTTTATTTGATAACCATAGGTACCATTTGTAATATTTTTGAAAATCAAGGTGGCTATTTGATTTTGACTCAAAGCACATGTACTAAATTGCATTTAACCCTAAATAAAAATTGCTTTCGTTGTCCACAGATAAATTAATTTTTAAGAACTTTGTAAACTTTTGGTAATCAATTATTTTAAATTGTTAAAGATGTTGAGAAGTAACAAAGGAAGTGAGAATATATACAAACTATATTGAAAGTCTAGAATTAAATTTCTATATCTTATCAAGAGTGTCGGCAAAGAAAATATTTTTTTTCTCCATCTCTATACTGCCCTCTTGAATGTTGCCAAGAAAAAGAGGAATTTCAACATAGGAGAAGAGCATAAGAGAGAAACAGAATATAGGAAGAGACAAAGAAAAAAAAAAAACTACGACAAGACAAAAATGGAGAAGAAGAGATGAAGAAAAAAAAAGACAAGAAAAAAATGGAGAAAAAGAGAAGGAGAAGGAGAAGGAGAAGAAAAAATGGAGAAAAAGAGGAGGAGGAGAAGAAGAAGACAAAGAAAAAGAGATGAAGAAGAATAATTTGTTTTCTTTTGAATTAGGTTTTTAGATTAATAATTTGGTAGAATTAGGGTTTTTAAAAATATTTTACCTAATGTGTTTAACGTTAAAAAAAAAAAAAAAAAAGCTGAGGTTGGAATATTAGTTGGCATAATAATATGATGTGAAAAATCCAAGTGTAATTTTTAAAAGTCATAAATAAAACATGACACATGTCATAATTTAATTGGATGTAACATGGCACGCTAATGGAATCTGTTAAGTCAATGAATGGAATTTAACTATAGGGACTAAATTGTTTTTTTTACATACCATGGACTTTTGAATTCGTTTTGATACCACATGAAGTAAATTGTAAATTAGGTAAACTATATGGATTAATTTTATATTTTTCCCAAATTTAATTTATTAAACTAACATGTGTCTAAAATGCTTTTGTCCGTGTTTGCTTAATAACTAGGTTGGAAATTTTGGAGGAAATATTTGTAAATGTATTTATGCTCAAATCATTTAAACAGCTGTGGTTGTAGATAATCAAATCAAATAATTTAAACATGGCTTGCGGATAATTATTAGCCTCTCTCTCCTTAAACAGACATGTAAAAAAAAAAAAACTAACAAACAAAAAGTTTGGATGGTTTCTCTAAGGTATAAAATTGGTGTAGCAAGCAAAAAGTAAAAATAGGTAATTGCATCCACATTTCATCCAAATTGTTGACAAAAGCGGTTAAAGTGATCTGTTAGCACCGATTATATTGTGATATGTGTAACCTATAATAAAATATATATATATATATATATATATTAATAGGGTTGTAGAACCACCTTATGACCATATGATATTACTTGTGGTTCGACAACTTCCAAATAGTCAAATGAGACTCCTCTCTAATCACTTGGGTTATGTTTGGCAAAGGAGTGGGCTTGAGGAAATAGACTGGTTCTGTAGTAGATTTAATTGATGTGAGAAAAAAAGTAAGAATATTTTGTAGAAAAAAGTAAAAATTTTATTTAGTAGTAATTTTTTTATTTGAATACTAATAAAATGTGATTGATGTGATATAAAAGGTAAAAATATTGGAGTTAATTTTGAGAAATTTTTTTAAAAATTTTGAATCCAGTCCAGTCCACCCCTTTGTAAAACACTCCTTGGACTAGTCAAACTGAACATGATGAAATTGACAAATTGTGTTGGTCACAAAACACTAGAAATATGGAGATTTGAGTTGATTGAAAATAGAGAAAAGTTGTTTTCTCCTTTCAATCCAAATTCTATAAAAAAAAAAAGGGTCCTTTCCAATCCGTGATGATTAAAGGCTCAATAGTGAACTAAACACACCTCCACAAAGTTGATTAAAAATGTAAAATCTTCAAGGGTTTAAGCTAATGATTGTGAACTAAATATGATCAAAATATATATGATGCGAAAAGGTAGTAAGCAACTCCTTTATTTAACACAAAAACTTGTCCTTTCATATGACTTAGATCTTGAAAAGACCTCATGGACTTATTCCTAATCCAATCATAGGATGGGACTCTCTAATAATGTTGTCTCTCCCCCCTCTCCCTCTCCCTTTCTCACTCTTTTTGTACAATTTTATTTTATTTTATTTTATTTTATTGAAATTAAATTAATTTATTTTATCTATGCGGCTGTGTATCTTTGTTCAATCATCATGTTACCTTAAGATACCTTTTGGCCTTGTCTTTCTCCCCAAAATAATTTATTGTACTTTCTATGGTATCAATAATTGTCCCTTTTTGATATTCCACTTGTTCAGGTGAAACTTCGTACGTCCACCTCCACAACTAATATATCCCTCTAATAATAATATTATTATTATGAAATAACCATTTATTTGAAGAGTTAAATGCTTCTTAGAGAGCACCAAATAATCCATATTCATGAATTACTAAATAGGTGCACCCTTTTAGCAATTAACACATATTTTTGTGTAGAAATACTAATCTAATCATACCATATTATATTACACATTAATCGTATATAGCATTTTTAGTAAAAACATATTTCATCGTTTGATAAAATTACAATCCAGCCTTTAAATACATCCTTTTCTTGATGGGTGAAAATGTGAATTTTTTCGCGTTTATAAACCTCTATATTTTAAAAACCTATTTATATTTTCTACAATTTTATTTCAAAATACATGTTCGTTAGGATACATATTGGGTGTGTGAATTAATATTTGATGTGAATTAAAATGGGTCCCAAGCTAGGAGCACAGGGGGGCTATGTTTTGGTATTTCACGTGCAGTGCACGTGAAGGAGCAGCAACATATCATTCCTGAATCAGATGGAGGGCCCACACATGAAACTACTGACAAACCAAAAGAAACCCTCCACGTGCAGGGTTTGAAAAGTAAAGGGGAATGAACAGTATCATAAGGGTTAGGGTTAGTACTTGGTCGGTGCATTCAACATGATGGGGCCATACCTATAGCTATAATATACATACATATATATATATAGAGGCAATAATACAATATACCTACACCTAGGCTATGTACTATTGTATTGTATGGGATAAATTAACATTTTTTAACCATTCATTTTATTAAAGTAATTTAAGGGTTCATATTGTGCCAACTAGGACCGAGAGTTAATCGGTAATGTCGGTTTCAATAGAAAAATTGAAAATAATTGTGTTTTCACATTTTACACCGATAATGTTGATAAAGTCAAAATTTGGCATACTTATTCTGCCAACTTTTTATTCCGTCACAGATTGACAATGTTGGTTTTGGTAATATCGGTTGGTAATTAACAATTAATCAACAAGGAGACCAAGCAAAAGCTAATCAACAACGATCTGACTTACATGCTATTATTTTAATAACATGTATGCTGTAGTAAAAGTAACGGTTGAGATTAAATTTCAGAGTTGACTTACTTTTAAAAGCTTTTAATAGGAGAGAGAAAATAAAAAGAAATTTTGAGAGATTCAATCTCAACCGTTACTTTTAATACAACATACATGTTGATATTTTAATAACAATATGTAAGCCTAATCCATCAACAACTAGCAATCTCTACTCACAAAAAAAAAACAAAAACAAAAACAACAACAACTAGAAATCCCTGCTTAAGTAGTCTCGATTCCAACTATAAAAACGTGATCCCCTCAAAAGTTTTTCAAGGGGTATAAGAGCACTAATATTTGGCTTTCTATTTTTGCTAAGTTTGTTTTGTTTTGTTTTTTAATATATTCCACATTTGATTATCTATCCTTTCTTTATTTAAAAGAGTTAATTCTCCAAATTTGAGCAAGTGTGGTAGCTCCATCTCAATGCTAGTTTAGATTGAGAATATATATATAAGTCAATGTATGCAGGCTCAATGGATTCTAGCCAGATTTTAGATAGAAATGGATAATAGAGAAGCCAATGCTAGTGGTACAAGTAAGAATATAAATTAAGGAAACTAAACAAAAATTTGAACTTACAAACAAAAAATTGAGGGATTTTTTTTAAATAATAAAAAAAAAAAAGACAAGCAGAGGAGACCAACTATAACTATGCTGGGCATGACCATAGTAATATTTGCTCACTAAGAACCACACAGGAAGGGAGTAGACGGTGAGAACCACAGCCACTCATACAAGTTTGACTAGACCATAGTCTAACTCAATCCTATTAGGACATTTATAACCTGATCTAACTTTATTAAGGCATTAGTAGGACTCAAAGTAGCTAATACTTGCTAATAGGGCGTAAATGGTGGGAACTACATGCGCTCATACAAGTCCGATTAAGTTATAGCCTTACTCAATTATATTAGGGCATTCATAGCTAAACTCAACCCCATAAGGGCATTAGTAGGGCTCAAAGCGGCTAACACTAGCTAATAGGGTGTAGACGGTGGAAACCATATACGTTTATACAAGTCTGACTAAAGTCACTAAACCATAGCCTAACTCAATCCTATCATGTCATTTATGGTCAGACCCAACCTCATCAGGGTATTTATGGTTAGACCCAACCCCATTAGGCCATTAGTAGAACTCAAAGCGACTAATACTAGCTAATAGAATTGAGGATTCTTATTTTAGAAATCGAACTCTAACCCTAATACATTCTCAACTATTTTAGAAATTTCTTTAAGATTATTAAATCACCGCTACTAGTAGTAAGAAAAAAGAAAAAAGAAATGATTGAGGGATTACTTGGTCTTAGCTTGCCATTGCATGGGGGACAGAACATTGGGGCAAAAGATGGGAGAAAGAGACACTTCTCCAAACGTTTCTAGATTCGATAATGGGATTGTTTTGTTGGGTCACTTTCATAGTGCATTAAAAACACAGGCACCGAAAGAGAATTTAAATCTCATATATTTATATATACTTGCGTGACTCAGAAGTATCAACACTTTACTTTGATTTTTAATTTTGTCGGTTAACCGACATTAATCTTCCTAATTAATCATCTGAAAACTTGAGAAATTAATTTGAGCGATCCGGTCCATAAGACTACCCGTTTGAGCCTTGACAGGTTGACCCGATCCACATATCCAAACCCGGCCAGATGGCCGCCAGTGTAAGTCTTGGGTGAAGTGGATGCCCCAATGGGTCCATGAAATATTAGTTAGGCTACTGCCTACCATGGTCAAATTGCTGGGATAAAACCATTTCTTTTTTTTTTTTTTTGAAAAATTATACTTTAGCTCCTTAAATTATCACTTATTTTATAATTATGTCTCTAAACTTTTAAAAAGTGACATTGATCCATGCTCCCACATATCATCATTGCGTGTCAAATTAAAATTTATTTATTTTTTGCATTTTTCTCCTCAAAATACCCTTGAAGTTATTAGTATATAAAATTTAAATATATATAAAAATAACAATTTGAAAAAAATTACGAAAAAAGGGCCACCACTTTTTGGTGTTTTTAAGTTTTTTCGTTGGTTTAATTTTTTTAATATATTTGAGGGTATTTTGTAGATAAAAATATTAAAGTATCTAATTTGATACGCAGTAATAATATGAGAGGCCATAACATCACTTTTTAAAGTTTGAAAATGCAAGTGCAAAGGTGATAGTTTAGGGGCTAAAATACATTTTCATCCATTTATGTTTAATTATTTTCAAAAAGCTCAACGATTTATCTTATGACGTCTTCTAGCCAGTGGTGGATGCAAATGAAGGGGGGGGTGCGCACCCCCAAATTTAAAAATATAAAAAAACTTTTTAAGTTTTTTTTTTTTTTTTAATTTTTTATTTAATCCCAACCCATACTTCTCATTTTCTTGCCCTCCTAATACGAATTTCTATCCACCATTGCTTCTAGTTGCTGCATGCATTCAATAGAGAAGTTGGCACCTATTTTCGATAGGTGTTGTCCTCCTCACTTTTCCCATGTTGGCTTCAATTTTTTATATTCTTTCATTTTTCTTAATTATGCTCTAATACCAATTGATAAGTCGTCATGACACGACCAGAGTAAATGGATTACAAGGGAGTAAACAATACAATAGTTTAGATAATCTCTGCTTAGGGTAGGAATAGCTAGCCATAATACAAATAGTCAAATACCCTCTACATCTTCTATTACAACTATCTCCAACAAATCTAGTTACGTGCTCGCTAACATGTTAAATAATAATTTATTTTAAAAGCTTAAATATTTATATTCTATTAGAATAAACCAAAACGACAATTGTGTTATTTCAAAACGTACGATGAAATGAATAAAAATTAGCCACGAAAGAAGATAAATATTCTTGTATTGTTATTTACTTTCTTCTTCCCGGGAACCAAACAAACCCTACGGATGCTTCCTTGGAAGCCCACCAAAAAAAAAAAAAAAAACAGTAAAGTGAAAAATAGATGGCCCACAATAAGTTTCCTGGAAGATGCATGGAGGCTTCCAAATCAAGAAAAGGAAGCTTAGTCACTAGCATACATGAT
Organism: Carpinus viminea; assembly: GCA_013348765.1. Taxonomy (NCBI): domain Eukaryota; kingdom Viridiplantae; phylum Streptophyta; class Magnoliopsida; order Fagales; family Betulaceae; genus Carpinus; species Carpinus viminea. The sequence goes on from CP054668.1 coordinate 11,811,780, forward strand.
TTTCATGTGAACTTGACTGACAGCGATCAATACCCATATATATATAACAACAAAACAAACATCATATTTCCCATCATCAGCTTTTTAATTATTGTCGATTTATCATATACATATGACTAATTATATTAGTCAGAATCATCTGATTTAGTTCAATAAAATTGCTTATTAATTAGCGTAATTAGGGAATTGAATGACTAACCTTCTTGTCAACATCATGATTAATGCATGCTAGAGTAATTTTACGTCTTGGTTTATTTTTAGGATTTGTTTGGGATTACGGTATTAATACGTGGAATTTTAAAATTTGTGTTTTAAAATCGTAAAGATCGTTTGGTAAAATATGTTAAATATATATATTATCAACTATTTGTTTTGCAAAATTGTGATTTTGATTTAAATTCGCGTTTTTGAAATAAGCACCTCCGACATATCAACTATAAAGTATTTTTTAAATTGTAATGTTAAATGCCTTACCTTATATTTTACAATATCTTTTTAAAACATAAATTATTTTTGTGAAATCGTAATATATACCAATTGCATTCTTAGCTAAATAAAAACAGCCTAACTAAAACGGGAGAACTAGATTATATTTTGTAAGCAAATAATTTAATAATATATTGAGGTTTTCTCACAAACCAACACTATTTGCTTATTGTGATAATGAGTAAAAACATTAATAAATAATTCAAAACATTTAAATCGCAATCTCAAACACACTCTTAACTAAATAAGAACGGCCTAAAAATGTAGAGCTAGTCAATTATATTATGTAAGCAATAATTTAATATAAATTAAGGTTTTCTCCCACCGAATTGAACACTAATTGCTTATTATGATTCTAGGTAAAAAATTAACAAATAATTCAAAATATTTAAAACATTTTTTAAAAAAAAACTTTTATATCATATTACAACCAAAAATAAAATAAAAACACTCTAAAATTTTATATTAAACAAAGTCTCTTATTAATTAGTTATTACCATAACGGTGACAATTCTACTTTGCTAAGAATAAAAATAAATAAAAAATTGAAAAATTGAAAAAAAGGAGGGGGGAGAAAGGAAAATGTCATCGTCACCATCATGAATGTATGACAAAGTAAAATTGATTTAGGGGTTGTGCAATGATTGTTATGCTCTTAGGCTTCATCATGAGTTGTTGTAATGTCTTTGTTTGGGTGCTATAAAAGTTACTCAATTATCCAAAAAATTAAAAAAGGAAAAGAAAAAGGCTTCATCATGAGTTATTGTGTCACAGCAGCTAGGGTTGCATAGCCAGCACAAAATTTTAGTGCATGGTATCCTGGAAAATCCAAATATAAATTTAAATTTTAGTAAATGTCTAAATGACATGGTGGAAAATTCTGGAAAATCTTATTGTACAATTAAAATATAATCATACTGGAAAATCCTAGTTAGGATGGAATGCCTTAGTGGATCATGGGATTTAAAATATTTTTTTAAAAAAAAATTATTCATGCAAGAAATAAGAGAGAGGAGATCCCAAGTCCTAAGGTGCTAGGGCAAGTTTATTTTTCCTACAGCTTAAACGGCAGGGGTACCTTAAAATTTAGGGTTCTTTAACCTCCTTTTATTTGTTGTCCAAATTTTAATCACAACTTTGCTAAAGTGGTTGAGGCCTATTGGTAAGGATAAGTCATTTTCTTAAGAGCATATTTGGTATTGCATTTAATTGACAAATATAGCTTTTAAGTTAAAAATAGCTTTTGAGCAAAAATTTCATTTTTAAGCATTTGCCAAAAGTGTGTTTTGACTATTTTAAGCTTTTTAGATCCTTAAAAGCGCTTTTAGTGTTAAATTACTTTTAAACCCCTCAAACACAATTATAATTATCCTGCTAGCCTATTGCATTCTATTTGTTATGGCATGAACAAAAATGATGGGCAATTTTGGTTCAAGCCCAGTAGAATATCTAGTGTATTATAAGAGATTTTCTCAAGTAGACTACTTAATTATTTGTTTTCTCTACATAGTAGTAGTAGTCGTAGTTAAAAAAGTATTATTGATGTGATATAAAAACTAAAACAGTTTGAAGGTTTCGCTTGTTTTGGCGTAAATGATTTCTGGAAAATGATTTTTGTACTTTTTGGTGTTTGGTGTGACAAAAAACATTAGTCAACAAAAAATGGTTCTCATTTTTAAAAACTTTAAACTTTTTTTTGTAGTTTGAGTATCTCATTTTAAAATCGACAAACCCAGCCAAAATGTCATCAAGTTGGAACCTCGTTGGGAAAAAAAAATTGGGCAAAAAAGTGTTGCCAAACGAACCGTGTTTTTGTTTTTGTTTTAACGACGGTTTAGAACCAAACCTACGGTGAAACTGACACGTTTCTTTTTCCTTTTCTTGCAAAAAATAAAAATTCAAAACTATATTTTTATTTTATTTTAAATCCAATCAATTAATTTCTTCCTCATTTCTCCTATTGAAGCCATGAAGGTGAGTAGTTGTTTGCATGGACCCATCAGCCATGCAGTTACAAAGCAAGAAGGTTGCACATGGTTGAGATCCAGTCTCACACCAGGCTTGTGCTTTTCTATTGCAGTTATTTTCGTACTTTGTGACACCCAAAGCTAATACTTCCTTTAATTTTGTTCATTACTTATATCTTACTCAATATCAGTTTTTTTAATTCATTAATTAATTATTTTTATCTAAATTATGTTTGCAGGGTATTTTATGTTCATTTTGAAAAAGTAAACAATTATTATGTTTTGTATTTTGAATTGTTTGTTAATATCTTTAAATTATGAGTAATATTATTTAGTATACTTCTCTCATATAACTAGGATGATATGACAATGAATATTATTATTATTGCTGATTTTTATTGTTACATCAACAATTTGTATGGTAATCGTATAAATCTACTAAGGTTTTTATTTGAATAAGCGATTTTAGAAAGTGCAATTTGAAAACACGATTTTTAAAAACGCAATTAAGCATTTGACAAAATCACAATTTGGCCTTTAAAATTATAGTTGAGCTTTTAACATTGTGCGTTTTCAAAAAAATAATAATATATATTTACCTACATTTTGAAAACGCAAACTTTCTTCATTGAATGCTAAATACTAGAATACCACTATCCCTCATTTGTCCAATTAGGTTGATACAGCAATATTTATCAATCCTTTGATCATATCAATCTAGTTAGATTAGGTAGTATTGCTCATTAAATAAAACAAAGTCCGCCTGTTATCTTTTATTTTTTCGCTTTCCACCCAAAAAATCAAAACATTAACAAACAATTTTTCTAAAAAAAAAAAAAACAGCCCTTACAAAGGTTAAACCCCCATAATTAAGAAACATTACCGTACATTATGCATGCATAAAGGGTAATTATGAAAAAGTGAGATTAAAAACAACTACATGATGTGAAGATCCACCCCCTTTTTGTTTCTCTCATGCATATAAAGTACAAATCACGGTGTTTTTTTTTTTTCGGTTGCCTGAAAGCAAGAGAAAGATCGATCATTGCAATTTGCAGCAATCCATGCAATCTGCAAAGCAGATATTTTGTTCATGGTAGACCCCCCTCCAATGGGTCCCCTTTGAAAAATCCTTTACTTTTTTTTTTTTTCAACTCACATAATAATACCCACACCGATCCCAATACAAAATGTGTGTTCGTGAGATGGATAGATAGAGAGAGAGATTAGATTCATGGGCCATCTCATCCCACTGATTTCAGTATTATAATATAATATAATATGTTTATTTAGTACAGTCTCCATGTAGGAGACAGGTTGACGAATGACGACGGCGTGAGCATTCTTTAATTTCCACCTCAAATATTCCAAGAAAATTTCAGTTTTTTTTTTTTCCGGGAAAATTCCAGTAGCAGACAAAAGTGAATTATGCAATACCCAAAACGAAAGTAAACCTGCAGACCCGTGCCTGTCACAACTTTACCTGCAACCAAACAGACACTACTGTGGGAAAAATTCCAATCTTTCCCGGAAAAAAAAAAAAAAAAAGAAAAAGAAAGAAAGAATGGATCAGACATGAAGAAACAACTTGGGAATCTGTTTTCCAGGGAAAATATATTAGATGTTACAAACAGAAAGCTAAGGGGGAAATAGAAGAAACCCAGAAAGAAAAATTAAGCTTTGTTATTGCTCAATATTAATTCGTCCTCCATTTCTACAAACAGCACGTAAATTGGAAGTTTCAGGAAAATGTTAACCGCTTGGGAAAAAGAGCGAACTTGATGATGCCGAGGAAGCCGTGCCGCCTTGAAAAGGTCGCTGCCTAAAGCAGTCCAATGACATTCGCGGCGGCGACACCGCCACGGTAACCGACGACGTTGAGTGAGCTCCGGAGTCCGGCGGAGACCCTGTCAAAACACACACATACATATATATATACAAGAAAACAATCATATCCCACAGCTCGATCAAATTCCGCATAGTTGACAATTAATATACACAACATACTTTCAGAGGAGGAGTTGCGGGCATTGTCAGGCTGGGATTTCAGGTGTTCTTGATTTTGTTGGTGGGTCTTTCGCCGGCGGCGATTGTGGTCGGCCAATCTCTTCCGGCAGCTGCGTTTCCCGTTATCGAACTCCGAGAGAAGATGGAATCTGTGACAATTGTTTGGCGAATAATGCGACGATTAGAAACTATAAATCACGAATGCAGTTTGGTATATATTATTAGCGTACCGTAAGTGAACGGAAAAAAGCGTAGTGAAAAAAAAAAAAAAAAAAAAAACACAGCGATGTGAAATTTCCGGACGCAAATGCCCTCGGAATCCCCACATGTACGGCCGCGCCAATCATTGGATCAATAACACATCTTCCAGGGGCATTTGCGTCTTCGCCAGTTGGAAGCTACAACCATCTTTGGGACTGAGCTGACAGAAAAAATGATTGTTCCTAATTGTACATTTCCCTTCCGGAGGGGACTGGAAATATGAACCCGTGCCGGGGGTCTTTCCGTCATTTCGCATCGAGATTAAGCTTTCTTAATTAAAATTAAGCTTCTTAATTGCCCGACCGAACAGGCAAGGCAATACGAAGAGGAAGGGTTTTTCCATACGCAAATGCCCTCATGATCGGAGAGCAATCCACTGGGGGCGGTTTAGTCATTTGGCAAAAAAAAAAAGAAGAGTGCGTGGCATGGCGGGTGGGGGGAGGAGGAGAAGGGGGACGGCAAAATCCGTCAAGTGGACACAACCTGCTGCACTGCTGGCAGAATCGCTGAGTCAACCCGGCGGCGATGACGGTGGAGGCCTTGGAGTGAAACTCGCAGACTTTGTGGCGCCGGTGGTAGTGCTTGGCGTGGGTGAGGTCGGCGTTGCACCCCTCGGCCTGGCACCTGGGCGAGTTCGCCGACCCCGGCTCGGCCGGCCTGGACCTCCGATACAGCCGGTTCACGAACTCGTCCTCGGCCGACGAGAAGTACGTCCGTCCTCCCAGGTTAAGCCCGAGCCGGGACACAAAGTCCACAGGCCGAGACACCGTCTCTTCGCTCTTCGGGACCAACAGGTACCCGCCTCCGCTTCCGGCACCGCCGTTAACGGGGTGGTCGAGGGAGAGCAGTTGGGAGGGATGGAATGACGACGCGCTGGGTGGTGCGTAGGCGCGTGGGTCGAACAGCGAATGGTGGAGCTGGGAATGGGTTTGTTGAGGCGCGTTGAAGTGAGAGAAGGCGGCCGTCGTCTGTTGAGGGTTGAAGCCGCTGTTGTTGAAGGTTTGGGTGTAAGGGTCAAAGATTTGGCGTGTCTGGTCCGGGTCCGGAGCGGGCTCTTCCTCTCCCGAGAGCATCATCGCGCCCGGGTTGCCCCATTCGTAGTCCAACATTTCGCTTTCCCGGCGTCGTTTCTGAGAGACAATCACACAGACAGCAAAAAAGTGTCAGCTTTTAGAAGAGATGATTACCCAAAGAAAGAAAAAGAAAGAGCTTTTCAAACTCACCTCTGTGAAGCTTTGCTCGCTCGCTCGCTCGCTAGCTACAATGGCGTGCACATCAAGTATGTCTCTGCAATCTCTCGTAAAGCGAACACCAGCTGTTCGTTGAAAAGGCTTTGAAAAAGCGGAGCCTTTTGGGCTATGAATTTCTAGAATTTCTTCTTTCTCTCTAGCTCTAGGCTAGGGGGAGGAGAGGAGGTGTGGGGGGGAAGGGCTCAGTTATGAGGCGGCTTGTGCAGAGAAGGAGTGGTGTGATTGGTGGGTATGTACTGTAAGCTGAGAGGGAGGGCTGTGGAGTGACCGATATACCCCAACGATGTGAACGTAATTGCAAGGGAAAGCCACTGCACTGAAATTAATAAGTAAATAGAAGTAGAGAGCGAGAGAGAGAGAATCCAACTAGTTAGGAAAGGAGGGGACTAGTCTTTTATTTTATTTTATTTTATTTTTGGTTTGGTGGGTTTTCTGCGCGTGGTTACTCGGAGGAAATGCCACGCGGTGGGCTATTAATGCGTGGGGTCCACTATCTGTTTTGCCTTGTCTAATTCGATAGTTTGAGGCAGAGGAATGGATCATCTACGGCTTTATTACTTCCTCTTTCCCTCTCACCTCCCTCTCTCTCTTTCTCTTTAACGTTTTACTTTGAAAGGGACTCCACTTTCACCATATTTCAAACGAGCGTTGCAACAAGAAAGAAACTTCATTTTCTAACGTTTTTCAACACCTTGCATTTTTTTTTCTTCTGTTTTAATAAAAGCTAATTGGAACTATCATATCAGCCAAAATGGTATAGGGTTATACGAAACTGCTGTATACAACTATTTTGCTGCGTTAAGAAATTTTAACGTGGCTGTTTCGATCAACTTTTGGATCAGTCTTTGTCAAAAAAAAAAAAACTTTAATAATTATTTGGGGTTGTCGTATTTTATTGAAATGTGGGTGAATGATTGAAACAAGTTTGAACTTTATACTCAAGATGTTTAGCTTTGATGTTATGTTGAGGGCATGTTTAGGTATGTGTTTGAGGCTTAAAAGTGCGTTTAATACTCAAAAAGCATGTTTGAAGAAAAAAATACCCATTTTATAAAAAAAATTGAAAGCACTTTTAAGGGTCTTAAAAGCTAAAAAATGCCCGTGCAAGCTTCATTTAAAACATTTTTTTGACTTAAAAACTCTATTTCTTAAACATAATTCCAAACATGCTCTAAATATCACTTGTCCTAAAGCTTAAGATAATACAAGGAGATATATTTAAGAGAAATGTTATAGTTTTTTTAGTGTTCTCTTGAATCTAGATATTGTTTTTTTAGAAAATAATATTTACATAGGATCAAGAAAACACTAGAAGAACTGCAGTATTTATCTAAATTTAACTATTTAATCAATAATTTAAGAGGAGCATCTCTCATTTCAAACTCTCTACTATTCCTTTCTTCTCATTTGGGTAACGTATAGAAATCAGTTGTGGTTAAAACGATATTTTACTTTCTTTTGTTTCTTTTCAAAAAGATATTTTGACTTTTACTTTCTTATTAGATATATATGAACCTTATAATTTTATTTTTTTTACACCATGCTCTTGTAATAGTCTTGTCCAACCAATTTTAATAAACAGAAAACCAACAATCAATAGAAACCCAATTTTACAAACAAAAAAACACACATATATATACTAGAGATGTCTCCTATACGTCAACTTTCTTTTAGGCCATTTCCAAAAATCTCCATGAACATCTCCTCCAACGATTCGAGCCCAACTAGAACCATTGTCCTAACTACCATGCTTAAGTTTTATGATCACTTGCTTCTTGTTGTGAATCCCACCTCTCGCAGCTCAGCCGATAGCTGCCCGACTATCGCCATAAGACCACGTGTCACAATGGCCAGAGATGGAAGGAGGGGGGATTCGCATAGGACATGGCCCCCCTAAATTCCTAAAAACAAAAAAGTTTTAAGGTAAAAAAAAAAAATTATAAAATATTTGCCATTGCCCATAATAATTTTTGACTCTGTCCCTTGGCCCTTTTCTTGACCTATGAACCAAGAATATTTTGGATCAAATTTTGGCCCATTTTCAACCATTTAACAGTACCATATAGTTTAACTTAGGGTAACTATATGAGACACTGACTTTTATTTATTTATTTTACTTGTATTTGCTTAGAACTCCTTTATATAAAATATAATTGAAGGCAATAAATTTTTCGTATAACCCTCAAAAAAAGAAATTGTTCAATTGGCCACAAAATGATCTCTCATTAAATGGCCGGTTATGATTGGTTCCAATTTTTAGTCACTTTTTCTGATGATCGTTCACTCACTTTTGTAATATAAAAAATTAGAATAATAATACTTTCCACACTAATTTATTATGTCAATTTTACCCACCAAATGTGGCGTGTTTGATTTTTTTTTTTCTTTTGAAGTAGCTAACACGAGGAATCATTCAAAACAATGAAAACATGTCCCGTTAACCGGTATAAAATGGATGTAAAAAATAGGATTATTCCATAAATCAAACTTAACCTTTTAAAAATATAACATATATATAATGTGGGCAGTGATAAATATAAAAATTCGTATTAGGATGGGCGAAAAAAAGGAGATATATGGGTTAGAATAAAAATTAAATAGAAACTATTGAAGAATTAAAATATTAATTTTTTTAATTTAATTTTAAAAATTAAATCTATTAAAAAAACAAAAAAAAAAAGGGTGGCTAGCCACCCCTTTAATAGATTTAAATTTTAAAATTAAATTAAAAAATTAATATTTTAATTGGTAAAAATGTTGTGTTTTAAGTAAGGTAACGACAGTTAATAAAATTTGACGGATATATTTTATTGTAAGGTTTGACATACTCAAGGAATAATTTTTCAAAATAAAAAACTTAAGAATTTAAAAATTTTGGACTGCAAACCCATATTTTTCTAATATAAATTCCTTAAATTTATTTATGTTATTAAACCGTCAAAGTAAAGGAGACGTGCAGGTGCTAAAGTGCCATTAGCTTTAGGCTTTGTTTGGCAAAGCTTTTCTTTTTTCTTTTCTTTTTTTAATTACTGTTCATCACTTTTTTTGAAAATAATATTTTAATATTTTTCATCTTTTATATTACATTATTTACTTTCTATTATTATTCAAATAAAAAAATTATTATAAAACAAAACATTTTAACTTTTTGATATATTTTTTTACTTTTTTATGTTAAACATTCTTAATTTTTAGTATCAATATACAAGTTACGGTGTTTAAGAAAAAAAAACTTTGCCAAACAATACCTAGTTGCTGTCCAAACTGTCCCATCAGGCCGTACAATTTCACTTTGTTGAATTTTGAGCTCAAATCTTAATTAATGGACGGTGCGTGTCAGCTTTATCATGTTCCGGTCATTAGGTCAATGTTGTTTACAAATTCTCTTCTACAATTGACTCACGAAGTACATATACCTTCGAAGACAAATACTGCACACGTTCAATTAAATTTTAAATATATTATTATTATTATAAAATTTTGAATTTAATGTTTTTTTGCCAAGTTACGTTAGATGGTATGCATTTACAAATGAGTGTAGCATTTCTCTCGTAAAAATACCACCCGATATGTTTGGCAAAGCCCTTTTTATTTTATATTTCTTGGAATAGTAATAAGAATTTATCGATGTAATATAAAAATGAAACAAATTTTTAAATTTTTTATAAGAGAAAAATAAATAAAATTATTTGTGAAAGTTAATAAATCAATTTCATTTATTTTTTTCGAGAGGAAATTAATTTTTGAGGGTGTACCTCATAAAATATACTAAATGAATGATAATTTTGGAGAAGTTGAAGCTCCCCCAAGCCTGGTGCTAGGAGAAATGGATCTTCTCCAAAATATTTTGCCAAGAAAAATAAATGGACAATATTACCTTCCTGAATACACTAAATGAATGAAATGGAAAGAAAGTGAGATGGATAGGATCTTTTTCCGATGCTAGGTCCTCCTATATATGCATGCAATAAAGGAAAGTTGCCCATTTTCTTCCTTGTGGGCTCAATATATCCTTCATTTAAGAAAGCCATATTGAATGATGGTGATGTATAGTAGTTGATGGCATGGCCAACTTCAAAGTATGAATGCCTACAAGAGTTATAAAGAATGAGATTACAGACTTGTGAGGAGTGTCGGTCATTAACATTTCCAATGGTTAAGTTATTAAGAAAGGGTTTGATAAAATCTCTCTTAAAAAGAGTGATACTTTAGAGAAAAGATCGAAGTAGAACTAAAAGCTTAAGTAGGACTAGCTTCAGATTTCAGAGTATAAGGGACATCTTCCTACATGTAATCCTCCATTAAATGACAAGGCTATAATGATGATGCATTATAACCGTGGTATATATATGATATTTAAAGTGGTCACGGCATAATTCAATTCCATATAATCTATCCAAGCTATTAACCTCTTTTGGTAGGTTTGGGATTGTAGTGATTCACACCACTAATGACGTCGTCATTGTGACAATCAATCAAACATTGTTGCATTGATCATGCACCTATAAAACAATTAGATTCAACGCCAAATAATAAACAAAAATCTTTTGACTATAGCGTATATTCATCTGTATACGAAGCATCATGTCATATGCTACAATTAGTAATTGTATGTCTTTTACATGTATGCATTTACAAGTTTTCATATCATATCATTACATCATTCGCCACACAATTTCACAAAAGCAGAGTTCATATTCTAAAATGTATTTTATGTGAGTTGTAAGTATGCATGTTTGATATCTAAAATAATCATTCTATGAAGGAATTAAAATAATAACTATTTGTGTGAGTTTTACTCATCTTGCTCACATTTTTCCTCCGGGTAATTTCCTTAATAGTCTCATGTCTCCAAATCTGTGAAAGGGTCCATTATTAGTCCCTAATCTTACGCTATGAAGCATGTGCCTTCTCTTTTGGATCATGATTCTCTTCTTTACATTAAAGTACAAGAAAAAATACAAGGTACATTGTTGGTTTGTATAATTTAATAAATCTTTGATCTGTCTACCACAAAAAGATAGTTTATGGAAATGATAACATATGAAAGTTATGGAAAATACAACTATCTAAATTAATAATGTACTGAACATTGAATTGATCCACTAATTGGCAATAAAGGAATGCTACATTTCCTCCAAGTGTTATCTTCATCTTACTTGGATATTGTTTACTAAAAATAAATATGAGGGACTAGTGAGATTAGTTTTTTTTTTTAAAATTTTTTTTTTCAGAAAACAATATTTACGTAGGATAAGGAGAATACTAGGAAGAACAACAACATTTCTCTTGACAAAACCTGTTAAATTTAATAAAGGGGTTTGATAGGGATTTTCCTTCTAGTGTTCTCCTATTGTTCTCCCAGTTTTACATAGAGTATGACTTAAGAAAAAATAAAATTGTAGTACTATTTTTTTACCAACAAATTAATTTTTATGAGTTAATATTTAGGTTTTAATGCTTTAAAACATGTTTTTGGATTCAAAATTAAAACTTAAGGGTGGAAGGTTAACCCTTTAGGGCTTTAGGGATGGTATTACCCAAAATAGATTTGATCATCTTAAATTTAGTGCTAATGCCTCAATTTTGGTGTTAATACCTCTAATTTGGTGCTAATGCCTAAAAAAACAGGTGGTGAAGGCCATTACAATTTTATTTTTTCTTAAATCATATTTTACGTAAGATTGAGAGAATGCTAGGAGAACATTAGGGGGAAAATTCCTAGCATTTTTCTTTAATAAAATCCTAATTATGATTAATTATATCACAATAAAAATTAAATTAACTAAGCATATTATACATTAAGAATAATTTAGTTAATAATTTTTCATATTGAAATGTGAGAAGAACGATTTTTTAATGGATTGATTTTTTTTAAAAATTATATTAAATATAAAAAAATTATTATATAATTAGAAGTGTCTCATTTTAACCTTTTCCCTTGAACCTAAATTTATGTTGAACCGCTGTTTGGTCAAAATCCCAACCACCTATTTTTATTTGTTTGATCATTTATGGAACATGGGAAGCAAAGACAAAGATGATGTCTACTTAATTGCAATCGAAGTGGGTAGTCTTTTCAACATGCAACAAGACCTTAATACTTGAGACATCAAATCCTCTTTCCTAAACAATGTTCAAAATTATGAGTATATTTATTAATGTGTCTAGGGTATTTTGTTTTTTTTAAATGCTATGAATGCTCAGACTTCCAAACTTTGCATACTCTTTTATGTGCCTGTAAAATTATCATTAGATCCAGAATCTAATAGTGATCCATATAATAATAATTTTGGCTGTCTTGCTAGGGAGTGTGCATGCATTTGAGAGTAGAAATGTATGTAACGATATTTCTATTTTGGTCTTTAATTTGAAAAGGTTTTTTTTTTTTTAAATGTGATCACATTTAAAAAATAAAATAAAATAAAAGAGCAAATTGCTCTAACAAAACATATCACATATACAACATGGAATTTATTCTAGTCAAATATCGTCGATGACTTGTTTGACTACGACTTTTGCTAAACTATGCGCCACAAAATTTGCTTCCTCGTGAGCATGTAGCAATTGTCGCTCGTGTGTCATCCATTAGTTGACCATATATATATGGAAATTTTGTCATATGGAGGTGATTTTTTTTTTTTTTTGTATTTCAAAAAATACTTTGCATTAATATATTTATCTTAAAAATAAGTACAATAAAAGAGAATAAAGTGACCAAGAAAATATCACTTGCTGAAGAATAATCTTACATTATCTTGAGCATGTTTTTATAAAATATGGTCAACCTTTTCTATAAAATGGGTTTTATAAAGAGAAAAAACAAAAAAGAAAGATTCCCTGGTTAAAAAGTTGGTGCATGGTGGTGAGAGGATTGAGGAGAAACCCAAGAAGAAGAAGCTGACGATATATCTGAAAACTGCAGAATTTTGTTAACAGTACGAAAGAAAATGATGATGCATATATATCATCCTTACGATCTGCATTATTGCCAAAACACACAGTAAATGCAGGGAAGCGGCGGGGTCCGGCCTGTTCTGCAGTCAATTGGGGTCCAACACAACTTCTCCTCCCTCCCATCAATTATTTCTTTCATCCAACCTTAGACCCACACTCAAACTCATCCCCACACACACCTTCAACTCCCTTTTTTTTATCACGCTCATTTTATATCAATTGAAACGGCTTATTATAAGTGATACTTTTTATGTTAATCAATTTAAATACGTCACATTATTTAATATAAAATGAGTGTGAAGTTGAGTTTTATCTTTTAACCAAGTTTTCCTTATGTAGGAGAAAATAGAAAAATAATAATAATATAATTCACTTCAATTTATTAAACTAATATTTGTATTTAGAGTAACTTGGTACTCATAACAAGGTGTTTACAGATGAATCCTATCATTTTATCATTTAGGGTGTTGTTCAATAATCTCAAATAAATCTTCAAAGTGTTTTGGTATACGTTAGGGCGTAAGTTTAAATCTCGTAATGCGAATCTTTATTTTATGTTTAGTGTAAATCATCATGAATCCCACTAATATCTTGATGTGACTTAATGATATTATAACTCAATCGGTTTGAACATACGAGTATAATTTCTCCGTCTAAGCTTCTCCTTACGATTATGAATGGATTAGTCACTAATAGCAAAAACATAACACTCAAAATTAATATCTAACTAAACATGTTTATTGTTTTATTTTCAATTATTTATTCAAAAATAATTTTGGGTTTCTGTTTTCAAAAACCATTTTCGGTCAAAGTTTATCAAACACACTTTTTCAATTTTTTTTTTAAAGAAGAGCCCAAAAAAATGTTTTCAATTTTAAAGGGGTGAAAAAGTAAAGGAAATATGGGGATATTGTGCAAATAAAGTAAAAGAGGAGGTCAGGTAAAAAAAAACCAGCAAAAGACAGAAAAAACGATGATCGTATCTACAACGTACGCCGTGTCATCCGAGTCTTGCAAAGCCATCCACACTTGCGGATGCTAATTCTTACCAGGCTACTCGCTCAAGTTTTGCAAGCAGGCATTTATTTTTAAATAAAATTGATTTATATTTAAGGAAAACGATTGGTATATTACAATTTTTATTTTTATTTGTTACAAAATTCAATGTGATAGTTTATTTATTTATTTTTATGAAAATGAGTCTTGTATAAACAATTATGTAACACTTTATATTCTAATGTAATAATCGGCATAAAAAATGTTATATAGACGGTCACTTGAGAGTTTACATTTTAGTATCCGATACGATGCAATAAAATATCAAATGAATTACTAGTTATGTTAGTTTGTAAGTTTTTATTTTTATTTTTAGAGAAAATAGATAATTCATTTATCAAGATAAAGATAGAGCGGATTACTTTATCAAAACAATATCATAAATACTTCTTGGAACATCAAACCTCCGAGACCTATCAATGACGTGTTTATAGGCCTCTTTGGCCAAAACATGTGCCGTTGAACTGAACTCACGGGGTACATGATGATATTCCTAATCGGAAAAAAGATAAAATTTGTAAATGAGATATAGTCAAAGTTATCATTCCCTGTACTATTCTACATTAAAATAGAAAATGAGTAATGCTATACTTTATACTCACTTATACGTTCATGTCAATTAGTTAATATTGTATGTTTTAAGCATTGTACACTTTTATTTTCTAAAGTGATTGACATTATAAGTCACTTAAAATAGATAATATCAATCAATGTAACATTAATAGAATAATTAAGTGAAATAAATAGCAATATTCATAATACAAACAGTATGCAAAAAATAACTAGAAGAGGAAAACATGAAATTTGGAGAAATAAAAACTACTTATGATGCAAATTTGTTGTTCATATGGTAGAAGGGTTTTTTTTTTTCATTTTTTTTTTTATTTCTTTTTATCACTCAATCGAACTTTCAACGTTTTTTTTAATCATTTCATAAACTTTTCTTTTTTTAAAAAAAAACTCTAAATTTATAATATTTAAGTTTAAAAAGTTTGCAATATCACAATTCTATTAGAAATTTTTGTTAAATTTTAATGGAGGACGTCAAAATACTCATATTTGGTCGTGGGTTATATGGTTTTTCTTAGAATTTTAATTATTTAAAAACAATATAATATTTAAGTACAGGGCTAGGAATGACATTTTACCTATACTCCGTCTTATTTAACCCCAACTATAAGGTTCATAATGGTTTGGCATAGGTGACACTGTAAACCTTTTAAGGCTGAATATATTAATTAAATTAAGAGTTTTTAAAATTGAAGAGAATGATTAAGAAAAATATTAAAAAGTTGAGGGAAATAATTGTATTTTGAAAAGGACACGTGTGAGTTGCACCAAGCGAGTAATAGGCTTTGTTTTTTTGGGGGCGGTGTGGAATGTATTGAGGGTGATTGTCTCTAAAAAGTCAAGCATACCAGTCTCGTTCCGTTTGGTGAGAAAGGTTGACGTACTGTACGAGATGTTCATAACTTGGTCAGAGAGTTCAATTTTAATTAAAATATTAATTTCAATTATTATATAATATCTCTCTCTCTAGGTGAGAGATTGGAATTTGGATGGACTTAACTAGCAAATAAAAGATAAAATAAAAAATAAAAATTCCAAAGTCCTCTAAACTAATTTGCAGATTCAATTTAGAGAAGGGAACCAAGATCTCATTTCCAGATTGAATTTAATATTTATTTATAATTACTCCCAAATACATGAGCCTTGAGGTCAAACTTGGGTGACAAATTGGGTTGACATTTTTTGAAATTGTTTTTTTTTTAAAAAAAAAAAAAATTATTTTAAAAGTTTTGCTTTGAAATTTTTTAATGAAATATAGAGTTGAGAAATGTTTTTGACTGCATTCGAAAAATTGTTTAATGTGGAGTATGCTTTGGAAAGTTTTTGTGTAAATGTTTTGAAAAGCGTTTTCAGTTTTCAAATAAGCAAATAAACGTGACGTTGAATTCTTGTTTATGAAAAGTAATTTTTTAAAGTGGTTGTACGGCTACCCTTAGCAGATAAAAATGGTACGTGGTCATGTAGCCACTCATGTTTTGTTGCGGTGGTCAATGGCTACCTCAGAGTAGGATAGAGATGGTCATGTGACTACTCTCTCTCCGCCAGATGTGCGGCTATCTCTCTCCTTTGTTGTGTTTTATTTTGAAACATGTTTCTAATGTTTTGGTTTTTGAAAAAAAAAATTCATGTTTTTAAAAGTGATTTTTTGGTTAAATATTAGGTTGTGTCCTATTTTAACAGCTACATGGTCCATAGGGAACAGGTTGTGCAAAATCATAACGAGATGTGTACATCTTGTATTGTTATGGACAGTGGACGCAATGATGCTAACTTTTCACATGTTACTGACAAATATCTCTATGTGCTATAAATGTTTGCAACATTCATGGAGGTCAAAAAATAAAAAAAAAAAAAAAAAAAGTTTGAGAGATTAATTGTGACTTTTTTTCCTTAGACATAATCATTGTAATACCTAGCTACTGAGAGTAATACATGAAGGGCCTAAACCGTAGGAACCGGCTGGCTCTTCCTCAAGTCTAACTTAGTCATAGTCTTATTCAAACCAACTAAAACATCAATAAGAATTTAAGATGGTTAATATTAATTAGACACGTGTGAATTATTAGGTCATACTCAAAGCCCTTAAGCAACAAACAAGAGCGTGAGATTGAGATGGATATATATACTCTCAAGCTGAGCCATGTATATCGATCTTATTTATGCTCTTCTTTTGACTAGCTTTCTGATATGGGGAAAGTTTTGTTTAGCAGGTCAGAAAGTTCGTGTCGCACCATACCACCTTGCAACAATAACATGTGTCCATTAAAAAACGCGTAATACCTCGTCAGTACTATGCCCAACGAAAAGACAACACTTGTCAAGAGGTACACACGGCCTAGGGGTCGATGACCAAACGATACTCTTAATCATAGTATAATCTGATAGTGGACAAATACTTAGTGAGACCTATTAAGAGGAGAGAGAGCCCACGAACATAAAGAACATAAGCTGATGAATGATATGAATGTAACTTAAGCATCAAAAGTATTCTCTCGTTGGCAATCGTCGATGTTTATTTGACTCCTAATCACCAATATTCGTAGACTTGAGTTCGGACTTTGACTCAGCCCGGTCATCTACATTAGCAGCGACTATTAGATAATTATAAGACGCGGAAAACAAAAAGGAAAATGACACCTATTAATTGGGTAATTTGATGGAGACAGTTGGAGAATAAAAATCACTTCCATGATGTCCTCTTTTGTCATTTGGTTACTCTGGCAGTGCAAAAGAACTTTTAGGGTTCCAAACACGTAAACACAGCTATTTGACAATAACTCTTCTTGCAAAAGCTATCTCTGATCAAGATTTTACAGACAAAAAGTTTACCCAAAAAAAAAAAAAAAAAGATTTTACAGACAAAAAGACAAAAGCTCTACTGTTTGCAGAAATATCAAACTGGATTTTTAGATGCTTTGGAGGAGATCATGACCTTCCAATTAATCTGACGGTTTAACGGTTGGAAATTAATTTGATTGGGCCTCAAACTCTGAAAGAATCTCAGCCATTGAAAGTTTGATTAGCTCCCAGTCCACAATCCATATCTACCACAAATGAAAATAAATACTACCACCCACCTAACCTGAGGCCTCTCCTCCCCCAACAAACTTTTTACAGTACAAGGAATTTTCTCGGAATTTATTGAAATATTTAAACTGTACACATTATTATTATTATTATTATGGGCTAACTATAAAGTCTATAATAGCATTTTACCTGTTGGGGGACCAATCATGAGGCCAATAATGTCGAAAATTCACATGCACTCTTTCAATAGGCATGAGTCTCGTCCCCTCACCAATTGATCTAATAAATTAACATGATTGTATTGGTCAATGAATCCTATTAGAGTGGATTTTATTGCAAGATGTTACCCTATACAACAAGCATGTGGTTGCATTTAGGGGTGGAACTATGATTTTTTTTTTTTTTTTTGGGTGGGAGATTTGAGCCCATGTAAATAAAGAGATACACAGATAAATATAGTATCTTAATATGTGTATGCGCGCACGTTTCATGGCATATATAGATAAATGAATCTCAATTAAGAGAAAGAAAGAGAGGGAAGAATTAGGATTGGATCACACCTTAATTAGCAACATAGAACATCTGAAATCATCTTGGGAGGGGTATGCTATGGAAAATAGTATTTTTTAGGGATTGTAGAAGAATTTGGGGTAGCCGAAGACCCTACAACGATCAAGGTAGGTCCGCCCCTGCCTAGATTTGACATGCAATGAAGAAACTGGTTTTTTAGACCTTTCTTTATATCTAAGTTCTTGTTTGCTAGGGTTTTCTCAGTTAACTTTATGTGATAACCTATATTTTCAGAACATCAATGAAAGTTCCCATCCTTGTGCATGTAGCTGGGAAGTAATTTATGTTTCTTTGTCCTATCCTAAGAAGGTTTGGACCACTGTCAAGTGCAACAACCTTGTGAATAAATAAATAAATAAATAATGGTATTAAGTCCCCCCTTTTGCTTACCATCCAACTGCCTGTTGGAGTTGCTCCATCAAGAGGGGGGTATGTCTTCCTAGTTGGTGCCAGTTTGTCTGTCTTTCTTCCCTAATTAATTCTGTTTTCAAACAACCTTTTGTAGTGACTTCAAGAATCTTTCTCATGCAGTCATTTTTTGGGTTCTATGTAGTATGCAATAATAAATACATGCATGTGTACATCAAGTAGTTTCTTCCACTCTTTACTCTCTTCCACCCCACCCCCCCCAAAAAAAAGGAAAAAAGAAAAAAGAAAAAGAGTAATTTGATCTTCCCCCAAAAGTTGCCTAATGGATTAGGCCAACTTGTTTGGTTGTGCTACACAATAATATTTGAAATATGATAAATTTACAACTCTTTTACAATTGTTGGCATGTCATTCTCTCTCAACCTTTTCTGATTGTTTGTGTATGGCACAAAACAAACGTGAAAGCATTTACAATTGAATCGTTTTTTTTTTTTTTTTTTTTTTCCTTTTTTAAAAAGGATAGAGTTAAAAATGCATATTAAAATTACGTGCTCTAGAGGTGTACATGCAAACGGATATTAATCGCATACATCTGGTATCCACACATTTGATGTGGATAACAGTTTTAAGGTATGTGGATGTGATTATTATATTTTATATATTTAATAAATTTACCAAATCAGGTTTTGGTGTTAAACATCAAAACAACATTGTTTTGGATGATTTATATGTTATATTTACATTGTTTTAGGGTTTTTCTTTTTTCTTTACAATTTACTCATTCACCTGGCCAAAAAAGCAAAAATAATGTGAAATAATGTGAAATTAATATATTTTCAAGACATTAGGGCTTAAAAAAATTAAAACAAGTTCAAAACACTAAATTTGCATTTTTGGAAATTGTTTAAAATAAGCCGTCATAGAGGCCCAAATAAGGCCCATGAGACTAAAACAAGCCCATTATCTAAATGCGGATAGCGGATAATAATTGCAATAACTGCACAGATGTAGTCAGATGTGAATTCCTAAAAGTGATATCCACATTTTGCAAATGCGGTTGCGAATATTACAAATAACTGCATCCATATCCGCATGTACATCCCTAACGTGCTCTAAGGATAAATTAATGTCGACTTATATAGGAGGAAATAACAGGGTAGCATGGATTCCTTACAATCTTGTAACATTTTTATAGAAAGATGAAGCAATTTATTTCTATCCATCACCTGATATTGAAGTCTCAATTCATGTACAACAATAAGCCCATCGTGCCAAATGCAGGCAAACATAAGCCGAACTCCAACTTAGTCATGTATTAATTATTATTATTTTAAAAAATTATTAATTATTACTAGTTCAAGGCATATCAATTATTAATAGCAATAAATAGTAAAGAGTGAATGAGGGGTAAAACAAAGAGAAAAAACAAAAGGAGAAATAGAAAGGAAGTTTCCCATCAGCCTAGCCCTAGACCATGTCGAAAAACCTTTGCTTTAAGGGGGGGCACAAAGAGCAAAGAACCAACAAGGATAATAGATTTAAACTTTTTTGTGCCGACCCACGAAACTTCCACATTTTTGTGAATAAAGTATAAAGATTATACATGGTCCCTCAACCTTGCACCAAACTTTTCTAACACTTCCCTTGAGTAGGGAGGAAGAAAGCATGACAAATCCAAATAATGAAGCAAGCCAAAAGCTATCATGCGTGGCCTTACTAGCATACATCACATTCATACATAGGAGACTATCTCTGGTAAAAAAAATAACGCCATAGGCCGAAATGGCGTGGTACGTTAACCTTAAAGCCTCATAGGCGCAAAGGTTACCTATTTAAATATCCAAAAACACTAATTATAAATCACCATGATGCATATGCTAGAAGAAAAATATTTGATGGAAGACGCTAAAATTTTCATAATATAATTTAAAGAGAGATATGTAGTGGTTTTCCATGCATGTCCTAAAGCAATTACTAATTAAAGTCATAATAAAGAAATATGTGATTGCAAATTTCCCCTTTATAAAGAGCCTAAGCATCTCGGCCTCCTATCTCGGTCACCTTACAAAGAGTGAGCCAAAAGGCTCAACAAGCAACATTTATAAGGGATTTTAAATAGTTAGTTTGAAAACATTTTAAGCAAAGAGTTAGAAATTTATATAATGTGTTTATGACATATGACATAAACTTTTCTTGCTGAACACAGAGCATTTTTCTTAGTCTTTCTTAACAAAACATATGTTCAGAAGAAAACAAAAATAAATTTTTTTCATAAAATGCATAATCCGGAAGCAATAAACAATGAACGTAAAATGCATCATAAGATTTTAAATTCCTTGATCCTCTATGTCATGTGTTATAATTAAACTATTAAATTATACATATCATTAGAGATGGGGTTGAATTTTTTTTATTTATTATTATTTAAAATCTTGCGATCTTCTTTAGGAGGCTTTGATCCAATTTTTACTAAGCTAACTAGGCCCAATTTCATTAGCTTACACAACCAAACTGAACAATTTGGGCCAATTCACATACTAAGCCCACGCCCTAAGGTGACCAGGTAGGTGGCTAGATAGATAAGTCTCATATGGACTCTCTCATATTACTTGCCTAAATTACTAGCAATTTTAGTAGGTAATTTATGTAGATCTCAATGTGTCTCTGATCTCTAAGAATCATGTGTCCTCAATAATAGTGCAATTGTAAAGTAAGACTCAAAAAAGAAGTATAACCACAAAGACTAAGATGGATCAAACATAGAACAACTTCTGGCTTTGTCATCATAACTAGTCCTCCCTCATATGGAGTCGAACGCTGCAATGGGAAACCCCATGAGCAGAAAAATATTAGGAGGAAATGTAGCAACGCTAGTCTATACATAATTTTACACCAGTAAACTTTGAATGCTAAAATCATCATCAGCTAGAAAGAGAAGAGATGAAAGTTGAGGTGAAGTTACAGCCATGAGATAAAATAGTAAAATACAACTTCCTTAATCAAAGCTTACTGTGGTTTGTCTGATAGGCTTAAAAGGGATTTGAGTACACCTGGACTGATCTTATCCGCAAGGGCACCTTTTTCTGAAATCGAAAGGGCCTTCTCCTTCATTTGGCTCTGTAGTTGTTTCGCATCAAAGTCGAGTCGTGCTTGATCTGCATTACAAGGATAAAACCTTTTTAAGGAAAATAAATAATGTGTTTATATTATTTTCTACCACACAGTTGATAATTGAGTAATGTTATATATCACATTTTTATCCCACAATTCTAAAGTGTTAACAAGGACTGACACAAAGGTTGGTAACACATGGAATAAAAATGTAGTTTTTAGCATTATTTTTATTATTTATAGGAGGAATACAAGTAAAGCTAGAGATAAATATAATGAATCTAAACAAACTGAACTCCTACCAAACCAAGATAACTATAAATACGAGTGTACCACTAACCTACAAAACTCAACTAGATAAATGGTAAGGATAGAATCCTCTAACAATCCCCCTCGACTTAGAGATTATAAAATAATCCCAAATTGGAACAAATAAATGTAGCACATCCATGACAAAGGGCTTTTGTAGTAACAAAATCTACTTCACTCAAAAAAATGTCACGAACAAAATCAACAAACCAAACAGGCTGTAAAACAGCCTGACTTGACCAAGAAACAAACTGAGAAAAAAAAATTGACCGACTGAAAAACCAATGAATTGATCAAAAAACCTACTGAGTCGGTCAAAAACAAGTTAAATTGGCTTAAAAAACATTTTGAACCGGCTGAAACTCAACAAAACATGGCAGAAAACAACTTGTACCAGCCGAAACAACAATTGAACAGGCTGAAACTCCATAACCTCAACCAAAAACAATCAAAACAGCCTTAACTACAACTAATCTGGTTGGAAAGACAACTGAACTTGCCGAACCTCTTGATACTCAGCCGAAAACTTCCGTGAAAGACTGAACTCACACGAAATACATCAGAAAATAACGGAAACCAGTCATCAGATACAGTTACATTACATGGCTACAAACAATTGATGCCCAACTACAGGAATGAGGTCGATGACAGAAGAAGTGCCATCAACCTCCAACCACTAATCCCACAACACAGAAAACAAAGAACAAAGACTTATTTCTCCAATTCATGTGATTCACTCATTTGAAAATTGTTCTAACAGTATAAGAGTAAAGGTAATGAGTTTGAACCCTGACTTTACAATTCACCTCTCGTTTAAGATTATATATTTCACGTATGGGCATCACCAATAAAAAGGAGTTTGAGCCCATATGTGAGTGAGAGTGTTAAAGCATTAATTAAATGATTGAATTTAGCCCTTCCTATCCGCTTAAGTTTTGGGGACAAGTAGTGAACTCAACATTGATAACATTTCAAACCCCACATGTTCTCAGCTAAAATCTGATATGAGTACGAAGTGAAAAGTCAAATAGCCTATTTATTTGATAAATCTAAATGCACGGGGGCAAAGAGAAGAGGGTATTAAACCTGCTAGGGACAATGAAGTACCACTACCAGAGTTTAACATTTAACATAATCGCATTTTTAGATAAATTTTAAATATTAGAATGACATAAAATCTTATTTGGATATCAGCTTTTTAAATAAGAAAGATCAAGAACATGATTCTTTCATCCAACTATTATTGATCAATACCAAGATCATATGCCATGCATGTAGGGAGACCCACAATGATTTTGCTAGCACAAATTGCAAATCATCCTAAAGTAAATAAAAACTGCTACAAAGGCCTAGGATACATTTAGCCTTGAAAACAATTACAATGATTGAAATGAGGGATGAAGTCCAACATATCTAGCCAATAATAAAATCAAGTTATCAGGGACGTTCAACACTTGAATAGATATATCATCTATTAGTTCCTTTACTTGTAATTAGTTATGGTGATCATCATACAAGTTTATTTCTTGAAAAGGTCTTCCAACTTCCAAGGCATAGTTGTTGAGGAATTTTAAACAATCAATCAATCAGTCAGGTTTATCACTGCATTAAAGTAGGTTTTATTCTATATTTACAAATTTCTGCCACATCAAATTATCAACCCTTTTTCTATTGCATTTTACAATCAAATTTAAGACATGATCATTTACGGGAGAACAATTTTTTTTTTTGTTAGTAATCAAAATTCATTAAAATCAAAGGGCGCACCCACGTACACATGATGTATGCAAGAAGAACACCTAACCAGAAAAAGGAAAACGAGCAAAACAGTCATGAAAACTAGAAATATGATAGCAATCATTAGCAACCATCTAAAGGAAAAGGGTATTATAGAAAACAGTCTTCAACTCCACCATCGTCCTCTCGCTATCTTTGAAGCTTTGATCATTTATTTCTCTCAAAATACACTACATCAAGCAAAGCAAAATCATCCTCCAAACATCTTAGGTTTGAAGACTACCAACATCACACATCATTCCAAAAATTAATCTTAGAGCTGTCACCCACCTCAAACCTACTAAATCTAGAAAACTCCTTCCAAACGCTCCTAACAAATTTCTAGCAACCCACCGCATAAGAACTGTTGACTCCACTAGAACACTACCCACCCCCACTAACTCCCATATTTATGATCCATTACAACTTTCAACAAGGCCTCCCTCTCATAAGGGTAACGCCATAACCACTTACCCATAAGAGCTCGGTTGAACAAGAGCAACTTTCAAATCCCCAAACCCCCCTTAGAAATTGGAGAACACATCTTGCACCAGCTTACCAAATGAAATTTAACCTCATCACCCATACCTTCCCACAAGAAATCCCATTGTCACTTCTCAATTTGGTTGGCAAGCTAGGATGGGAAATAGAGACATGAAGTAGGGTAGGCAGGCAAGTTAGATAGAGTGCTCTTGATTAGGGTAATCCTACCCCATTTGGACAAGTACAATCACTTCCAACTAGTTAAATGATGTTCAATCTTCTTAATAATGTCATCCCAAATAGATTTTGCTTTAAAAGAAGCACCCAATAGAAGATCTAGGGCTATTTTTCAATCTTCTCAATCCAAAATTTAATTTGTGTATATGACCTAGAAGAGTTGTAATAGGCTATTGTTTACCTTGAGTTGAATAACATAGAATGAAGCTTAGCTTATAGAGAGTAGTATGTAAGAACATGACTACCCATTTGTTTGGTTATGCCTAGAAGGTTGGCTCCTTTGTGTTTAATGTGGTTTATTTGGAGAGAGCAAAAAGCAAAAAGTTTTGAAGATTGAGAGATATTGGTGGTAGAGCTAAAAAATATTATGTTAAAATCCCGTTACACAAGGATAACAGCGCATGTTAGTCTGCCTTTTCCTTATTTTTTCTGAGCTTTTTACTTTTGTTCTTTTTCTCCTTGATAGGAGGTTTTCTTGTATACTTCATGTATAATAGGATTGCGCCTCTCTGCGATATTTGAATGAGATTGCATTACTTATAAAAAGAAAAAAAAAAAAAAAAAAGAAGAAGAAGAATAGGACTGCCCATTAAGTTTTCATATGCATGTACAGAAAACATATTTGCATACTCATCTACATATATGAATAAATAACCATACACTGATAATTACATTCATCACAAAAAGACATAAATACTGGAAAGATCAAAAGCTCCATTTCCAATCAATTACAAATTTGTATTTTCTCAACAAATCAAGACATTCCCAAGTACTCCTTACTAAATCATCTCATTTGATAGGTAAAAAAAGATTATGTTGCTCATATTTATCATATTAAAAACCAAATTAACCACCTAGCTGCATTAAATAAGAAAAACCAGAGAAAAACCTGTTTCCAAGATGGTGTGAGCAGCATGAAACGGAATCCTAGAAAACATATCAGTCCCCGGGAACATCATCCATGTATGCTCATTGAAGTCATGGTTGCCACATGTGGCACATACATCCTTCACCAAGGGCCGATGTTCAGGCCCCCCAATTTCCTTCATAATTGATTCAAATGGAGATGGCACACTAGTCTTTGTAGTTCGAGCCCTCTTTCTCAGTGCTGTAAGTGCTTCCCTGGTCCCATTTCTCACTCTATCGTTTTCAACCAGCTACAATTTCATCACAAGTCAGTAACCCTCCAAATGTTCGCAAAGAAACCTAGTGATGTGTGTGTTTCTCTCTATTATACATGTACACACACATATAGGTTGAGTTCAAGCATACAAACTGAAGTCATTTACTACCTAAACTAAAATTTATTTGTTTCATATATTTTTAAGATGCACCAACCACAAGACCGGTGATAAAGAGAAATCATTCGGAATGTCCGAATTTAAAGGAGGGAGGCAGAGTCGTAGTGACGGCTAACAACTCAACGCTACCAATCACTCACATCAACAACACTGATTGTGCCATGTTTTGGTCCTTGTGAAGTGCAACTGTAGAATGTACATCATGTGCTTGGTATGAAAAAAAAGAAGTTAATGTCAGTGTTCTAAATGAGACAGTTCTCCATCTCCGATTGTCTTGATATTTGGTTAGTATGACTGAAAACCCAATGGTGGGTTCAACATTACATGAAAAATTATTAAGTGATTAACATTACAAAAGAGATACTGTAACTTAAAACTTAACCGTATATATACTTTCATATATACAATTTACAAATGAAAATAGACATTGTTCACTTAATAAGTCAACCAAGCCAAATATTTGAATCAGAAAATTTTAGTTTCTCAATTACCACATATCAAAAGATCTTTGGGTCTGTTTGTTATTGTTATTCACTTTCTTTTTCCTTCTTTCCTACCATTTGATCTACTACCTGTTTGAGTGGCACATTTCTTCAGCATTCACTCCCTATACATGCATTAAAGAACCCAAATTTCAATTTCTGTTTATATTTTCCAGCTCTTTCTTTGCACCCAAAACAAAACCTCAAAGTAGAAATTTGTGGGTATCGATAAATCTACCTGCTGCCGAGCTAATAGAAGACGCTCAGCGTCAGTTTCAAGCTCGATTAGGCGCTCCTGGAATCGCTTCATACCCTCATCCATCTCCGATGAGCAGAACAAAAAAGATTGAATGTTTTTTTATGCGATTAGCCAAACAAGTATCAAACGACGAGGAGTCAGAGAACGAGTCTTTGGTTAGGTCGGCGTGAGAGCCGAGACATTCTGCTCTTCAGCCGGGTCTTTCAGCTCCAACGAGAGCTCCAGGCTCCAAGGGAATCAGAAAAATTCTACGGTGGATTCGTATAATTGGGCTTGGGATCCAGAATCTTCTAATATGTATTTTTCATGAAAATTGTTTTAAGTTGTGAATTTATTAATTAACTCTTATTTTAAAGATTAAAAAAAAAAAAAACAGTGACACAAGTCACACAACAGCCATAGATTAAGTAATTAAGATCCTCTCCATTTCATTTAAACCTGATAATATTTAATTAGTTATATTGAAGGAGTATTTTTGTCCCTTAAAAGACAAAATTATCCCTATAATATAACTAATTTGATATTATCTAAATTAAATGAAATGGAGAGGATCTTGTTTAACTTTTTTTTTTTTTTTTTTGAGGAAAGAGGATCTTGTTCAACTAACTATTGTTTAAAAAACAAAATTCTAATGAATTGATGGTGCTACATTAATAAAATAAGATAAAAATAAAATAAAAATATGGCATATAACATTGAGATTCTTTTTAGAGAGAAAAAAACCATAGGTGGCAGGGGAGGAGGGAAACCCTCCCCCACCCTCTTTCTTTCTTTTCCCCTCTCTTATTTCCTCCTTTGCTTAGATCCACTATCCAAACTCTCTATCGGCTTGTCACTTTATGCGCACCACCATTCCACCGAATTTGATAGGGTTTCTAGATCTATTTTGTTTAGAATCAGATTGGAGTGGAGTGTTTTTTACTGTTTCTTTGATCCTGTATTTTTGCTTTGCTTCTGAATAAGACAAGTTTGTTGTTGCTATGGCTATAACAGGTTTTGAATTTGTTGTTTTCTTAGGTTTTGCTTAAGAATAATAGAATGATTTCCAGTAGATCTTTTGTTTTCTTTGGGTTATTTTCGGTGAGCAAACTACTGAATGATGATGGAGAAGTTATCAAGTTTATGGAAGAATTTTCCTTGATTAAAAAAAAAAAAAAAAAAAAAGACTAGAGATGTGATTTTTCGATTTATGCTGCAGATTTATATATTGATTGTGATGATGACATTTTTAAAGTATTGTTTTATAATAGCCCTCGAGGCTATTGGATATGTTATAAATAGTGTTGGGATCGTAGAATTTTTAACTTATATCTTTAACATTGTATGACGAAGCATTTTGCTCTAGATTGAT
This sequence comes from Carpinus viminea, assembly GCA_013348765.1. Classification (NCBI taxonomy): domain Eukaryota; kingdom Viridiplantae; phylum Streptophyta; class Magnoliopsida; order Fagales; family Betulaceae; genus Carpinus; species Carpinus viminea. The sequence goes on from CP054668.1 coordinate 11,839,609, forward strand.
TTTATATTAATGAAAATTATTAATGAAGATAACTTGTTTGCTCCCAAAAAAAAAAAAACCCTTACAAAATGAATGAAAACAGATGAACAGAAGGTAGGAAGGTGCTTCATGATCCATGAAGTCCTCTCCACTTTTGCCATGAAATAAATAAGATAAATAAACAAGAACGACAGATCTTGTATTGCCGTTCCAAAGCTTATAAGTGACAGAAGTCATGCCCCATGAAAGGCTAGAATGGTAATTTGGAACTCCTTTTTATTTTTCATGGATTTATTGAATCAACTCCTCTGTTATTCTCCTTGGAAAGTGGGTTCATCATCAGTCGAGGCATGAATAGGCCAACGATTTCTCATCAATGAGTTCTTTTGCTGTTGCATCCATCTTTGCCCTTGAGAATTCGTCGATCTTAAGCCCTGCCATTGGATAAAAAACGAGTTCAAATGCTGCATGCATTGGCAGGGGCTTGTTTGTTAATGCTTTCTTTAAAGCTGTTTTTTTTTTTTTGCTCTTTTTGTGTGACGTGACGTAAAGATGAAAGCCGTTTTAAGTGTTTTGTGGGTGTTTTATGTGTTGAGACTTGAGTTGTTTGAACAAAAAACAATCCCAAAAAGCATTAGCAAACGGGGCCCTTGAAATACAATATCATGAAATTTGCATCCTTTCTCAAAACACTTTGGAGTACAAGATGCTAACATAATGTATGAAAAGCGCTCATAATTATCCCAAGGGTTCATTTCACAATGTCTTTTAGAAGCTGTTTTTTGTTTTCTAGTTGTAATGTGATATAAAAGTAAAAGTAGTTTTGAGTGTTATGTGTTATGACTTATTTGTTAATGGTTTTACTTTTTAGTAGAAAACAAAAAGCAACCTTAAAAAGCGTTGCCAAACAAGCCCTAAGTTTATCTGAAAAACATGTATTCCTTCCTCCTTGCAGATTACAATATATTGAGCTTGTTGAAAATTTGGAGTCATTTCAAGTAGAAACATAGAGCTTACCCTGCACAATTGACCACTGTCCTTTATCACAAGTAACAGGAAAAGAGTAGATAAGGCCAGGCTGGATGCCATAAGACCCATCAGAATAGACTCCCATGGAAACCCATGTTCCCTAAATGATAAAGCCAAAGGAAGAAAAATAAGGAAACATTACAAAAATTATTGCAAAATTATAGAAGTAATGAAATATGCAAGATAGAATGGTATTTGAGATGAAGAAAAAGAACCTTTGGAGTCCCAAGAACCCAATCACGTATATGATCACAAGCAGCACTTGCAGCAGACAATGCACTTGATAGTTTCCGAGCTTTGATAATGGCTGCACCACGCTGCTGCACAGTGGTGATGAACTCGGTATTTAACCTGTCAAGAACAGAAAAACAATGGAGATTTGTTTGTGAAGCCAATTAGTAAATAGCAGAAGAGGTAGAAAATAGCCCAATAATGTAGTTTGCCTTAACAAGCCTACATCTACCGGCGGAGATTTTTTCTATCAAAAGATGGGAGTACAAAGAGTGGTAGAGAGGAAACTACTTAAAATCCAAAGCCTCAGTTCACCAAAATCTCAGTCACACACAGAAAAGAAAACTAACAAAGTGAAAACTCCATTTTTCTCTTAGTGCCGTAATAAAAATAATTTAATCACACTGAATGCTAATATTTAACATGATTGAGTTATTTTTATTCAATCATTTTCTGTTTCTTTGGGATCATATATGTACCAGAGCCCTAAACGTCAATAACATTATGCATTTGACTCAGCAACAGACTATTTCCAAGTAATTCAATTCAAACATATCAAACCAGTAAACATGTTGGAAATTTCGAGCTACCATTGATCATCAGCAACAAGTTTTCTGACAGGTTTCTCTCCACCACTGGTGGTGACAGTTGCATGGTTGACGTCTGGATATTGAGTTGAAGAGTGATTGCCCCAGATGATTGCGTTCTTGATATCAGCAACATGTTCATTTAGCCTCTCAGAGATTTGGCCTAATGCTCTATTATGATCAAGTCGAGTAAGACAAGTGATGTTCTTCTCTGGGATTGAAGGAGCAAACTCTTTCAAAATGAGTGCATTGGTGTTTGCTGGGTTGGCAACAACTAGCACCTGCATAATAAAAGCAATTAAAATGCATCAATAAACATAGTTCAAAGCAACCCTTTAAAAACTTCACTGCAAAATGGATATGGTTTTCTGAGAATATTTTGCAAGTAAGATGGAAGCAGACTCAAAAGTGCATAATCATGTAGTCACCAAAAACATACAAAGACAGACGAGGCTTCAGAAAACAAATTTTAGAAGAAAAAAAATCAGATGAAATAGTTTTGAGATGGCAATGGACTCTAGCTGAGGTTGCTTAATAGAATTGCTAACTTAAGCACAAGTTATTCCTTACAGGGTATAACTTGCATACTAAGATAGAAGCAGGGGAATGGACACAAAGCATGTTATAGAAGGCATACTGGAAAAGAATTAAAACTGCAATAAAACCAGTGGAACCATGCCAAGGATTAAGGATAAGAAGTCATAGTGAGACAAAGAATGGATTGGGGCATCATATTACATGCTCAACATAACAGAACAGGATGTTGAAGTTAATCTTAATGTCTCCACAGATATCATTAGTTCTAAGTCATCTGTCTTTCCCAGACCTCAAATATGATATCTTTTGCCAAAGCCTCATGGATTTCATCTTAATTTGCTAATTCTTATCATGTTCTTGGGAGGACATCTCCTAATATCAAGGCCAAAACTGGATGCAGCCATATATACATAAAATATATATATATAAACATATAGGGACTAACTAATAAAAGTAGATTTCCAAACAATTTTAGAGAGCTGGTAATATATGCTCAAAAGAATTAAAAATATAAAATTAATTTCATGCAGGAAATGTGTTGTCTCACCTTGCAATCTTCAGCAGCATGTTTCTCTAAGGCTGAAGCTTGAGCCTTGTAAATTGAAACATTTTTAGACATTACGTCCTTCCTTTCCATACCTTCCCTCCTAGGGAATCCACCGACCATAACAGCAACATTGACACCTCTACAAGCTTCAACAACATCTGTGGTAGCAACGACACCTGTTGAACCGCATTCATGACAAGATTTAAGACACCTCATGGGAAGCAATAATTTTTTCTACATAGAATTGGACTCAAGTTAGAAAGAAAGGCATGCCTTTCAGAAGAGGAAAGGCAGCATCAACCAATTCCATTTTCACCCCATTCAAGGATTCTGCCTGAGGTTCAATATCAAGCAAGTGCAGAATCACTGGCTGATCAGGGCCTAACATGATGCCCCTTGCAATCATTGGAACAATTGCATATCCTATTTGCCCTGTTGAATAAAATCATTAATTTTGAGCTTTGTAACTGTTAAATCACTAACTATCCTAAAAGTTTAAGGAGATGGGAAATGGTTAATCTCATTAAACTTATATTCTAGCAAGTTTCCTGATGTGCAGGCTCTAACTCCTCTCCTAATTAATGAGACCAACACGTGAAATATTTAATTGAAATAGAAGGCAAATAACAGAGACAAAGTTTGAATTCGGGACCTTTGTTTTGATACCATGTTAAATCATCACTTATCTTAAAGTTTAAGCCAAAAGAAAATGATTAATTTAATAATTAAATTTATATTCTAACAGCTATGTCTAGAAAAAATGGAAATCAACAACGTAAATAATCAGCAATCTAATTTGCTTGCTCCTTGACTTGTAACAATAATCATATGGATATAGACCAATTCACTCAATTTTCATTCTTTCCAACTATACATAATCTAAGAAAGGGCATTTAGATTGATCTTCAAAGAAAAAGTCAGATGCCAATAGCTGTGTGAGGGATCACATCACAAAAAATAATTGCAGAAAGTTGTGAATCAAATACAAACATGATTTCAAATGAATTTTTAGGAAAAAATTGAAGAAAAAAAAAAATTCCATACTTCCTGTAGTTAGATTTTGAGTGTCAATTGTGACCACACAAAAAAAAAAAAAAAAAAAAAAAAAACCCAAAAAACTCGGACAATTATGCTACCTTGTTGATAGATATAACAATAAATCCAAAAAGTTTAACCAATCAGTAATTAATGCCAATTAGACATCTAGTTCCATGAATGAGAAACCAATAAGTCTGAGATTCAAATGAGTCCCATGGTGCTAACAAAACAATCAAACATTTCCAACAGGGACAAAGAAACATAAACCAAAAAAAATAATGGATTGAGCATGCCTGCAGCTCCAGTGACCAGTACTATTACTGGATCCTTCTCTATGTTTAGGAAGCTCCACATATATCTAACAAGCTTCCAAATGAAAGCTATAGAAAGCAACACAACAAGGCCTTTCTGAAGCAATGCCGAATACTCTATTTTCTCAAAATCAAACAGATCCATTATAGTTCCTGGTGGATTTCTACAGAAAATAATCCTATTTCATGACATATGTATCATACATTACCATATGATATACTATCAATGAGAACAAAGAATCTTAAAGGGAACCTGCAAAACAAGGCATTCAGATTCCAAAACAAATTCCACAAGAGATGTACAAGTATAACAGATCCCCCAATCCAAAGAAAGGAACCTATCCTTTTGTTTGCTTTATATTAAATCTCACAATTCATCCCAAAAGCTTAATAAGCAGCAATTTAACACGGTAATGGAGTATATGTTCCCCTCCCATTTCAATTAAATATTCTATGTATTGGAATATTTCTTTTTATGGTTTAAGCTTTGGGATGAAATGTGAGATTTATCACTATCAAAGAAAAGTAAAGGAAAAATAAAAATAAAAAAGAAGAAAAAAGAGATTTATATTTCGAGACTTCCATAGAATGAAAAACCCACTTCGAACCACCACAATCAAGCGATTCAAGCCGAATGACTGTGCTAGACTTTGTTGAAAGGAAGTTAATCTTGCTTTCTGGATTAAAATGGTCATTACAAAGAATAAAGATCACAGATTGAAAATCACAAAATTCTCTCATTTTCCCAGGTTTTCTCAGCGACCGAAAAGGCAAACAATATTGAAAATGAAGTCATGCAATGCGAAAAGAAACGGTACCCGCCGCGCCAGTAACTAGAACTGTAACTGGGTTTTTCGCCATTGTTGCAAAGAGTGGCTCTAAAGAGAGGAATAAGTGGTTCTTCTATAGGAAGAGATAGATAGGGAGAGAAGGTGGTGATGATCATGAGTTGTTGAAATGTAAATATAGTGGTGAAATAAAGAGAGAGAAAATGCGCGGACGAGGAAGCAGGATCGAAGTATAACGGCAATCGAGGATCTTGATAAGAGTGATGATTATGATGAGGATATGACTGCAACCTTTCAGTTTGAAGAATGTGTCACCATGCAAAGGAACATGCTGGGAAAAGTTCGTTTATTACTCTGTTTTCATAAAATGTCCATGCCATCATTAATCTATATATATATATATATATATATATATGAAATATATATATATATATGAAAAAAACTGTATAATTAATAGTTGGGTTTACATAATTTGTAATTAACTCGATGTGGTGTTCCTTGACGCGTCGAGCTTCCAACGCATCCTTCAATGTATGGGGTCTGCTTGCACACGATCCTGTATTTTTACTATTTTTTTGCTTGTAATAAGTCCTGTCTCGATCGGCCTGCTTTTGGGTGTGATGTTTGGTTTAGATCTTTTGGTTGGGGATGTGAACATTATCCTAACTTTTGGGTCAAGGAGGACAAGTGTTGCCCTAAGGTTCTTAGCCCTCAGTGTCAAAGAATAAGTGTTGGCCTGGGGTTCTCAACCCTCAGTGTCAATGAATAATTGCTACCTATGCATTAGTTGGTTCTGTCTGGTACAGATCTATATTTCATTTGCTGATTAGTCATAGGTTAGTGGATCTGTTTTGAGAGTATGAATTGCAATATGTTTTGTATAACGTTGGTATCTTTGTAGTTTAGCTACGGATACTTCAGGGTTTGTCCTGTATTGTAAGAGTTTTGCTCTTAATCTTTTATGAATGAGACTATGATGAATCTCTTTTTTTAAAAAAAAAAACTCGTTGTGGTATTAAAATGAACTTAAAGGTTCCTAAGATATATCAAAAAAATAATTTAGTCATCAGGGACGACGGAGCTAGGAATATTCATAGGGGACCAAAGCAAAAATTTTTTAAATGGGGAGGACCAGAATTAAAAAAAAAAAAATACAGCAATTTTTTTTTTTTTTTGGAATGGGGCGGGGGACCATCGCTTCAGCCGGTCCCCCCTCCCTCCGTCACTGTTAGTCATTATAATCAAATTTCGTTCACTAACTAAACAGATTCTAATAGTGTAAAACGTTAAAGCCAATAAAATTGTGATACTTGTCATATTTAACTCAGTGTCACACTAACGGAATTTGTTAAATTAGTAGACGAAATTCGATTGTAATGATTAGATTATTTTTTTGGCATGCTTAAGGAACCTTTGAGTTTTTTTTTTTTGGAAACATACTTTGAGTTCATTTATATATATATAGAATTTGTAAAGTTTTCAATAGACCTCTATTTATAAAGAGAGTAGGAGAACAAATAAATTTAGTAAACTAAAGAAAGGTAATAAACCCTAAAATGAAAATGAAATGTAATAAATCTAACAAGGAAAGATTTAAACTAAGAGAATAATATAAAATATCTTCACAAACTTAAAGATTATTATTTTTTTCTTCAAAAAAAAAAAAAAATTAAAACAAGATCATTTAAAAATGAAAATGAAATGTAATAAATCTAACAAGGAAATAAATAAACTAAGAGAATAATATAAAATATCTTCACAAACTTAAAGATTTTTTTTTCTTCAAAAAAAAAAAAAAAACAAGACCATTTTTTTGTTCTTATTATTTAATAGATACTTAATGATTTTATTCTTTCATTACTTGCCAACTTTAGAGAGCTTTAATTTAATTTAATCACGTCTCTTTACTTTCCATATTTATTGTCTAAATAATTTAATAATTAATGTGGTGAGGCATGGTAACTTGGTCCTGTTTGGGTATGTGTTTGAGGAATTTTTTTTTTTTAAATGTCCGCACAAGATGGGGGAGGGAGGATTCGAATTAGTGACCTTTGCCTCATTATGTGTTTGAGGAACTTAAAAATATGTTTAACACTAAAAAAGTTGTTTCTAAGAGGTAGTTCAATTGGGTAGGACCACGTTTAATGAAGTGGAGGCCATTAGTTCAAATCATCATCTCCCTCTTGTGCGAACATGTAAAAAAAAAAAAAAAACTAAAAAAATTAGTCCCCAAAAGGTAGCTCAATCGGCATGTAAATCACACCCTTATGAAGTGGAGGTCACTAGTTTAAACATCTGGGATCGAGACATGTATTGCACCAAGGGCAATACCTCTTTTATCGGTAATTTTAGAAGTTTTCCTTTTGTTACTTACAAAAATAAGTTAACTTTTAAAATTACTATTTAATTAAAATTCTATAGTAATCGATTACAAGTTTAATAGTAATTTTAAAAACTACATTATTTTTGGATGGATATGAGAAGAACTTCTTTGTAGGCCGTTTATTTTAAATAGACAATTTAAATCATAAGTATAACACAAAAGGAAAAAAAAAATACAAAATAGCTATTGTTATTTATTGAATTTGAGAGTCCACCTTGAGTTTTTCAAACACTTGATCGGACTTGCCGGAGGTACGTGAAAAAAATAAATTACCAAATAACAAATTCTGATAGCGTGGCTAGTTATACTCAATAAAATTGTAGTATGTGTTTTTTTTTACATATGTCTACACAAAAGGGGAAATGAGGATTCAAATTAGTGACCACTATTTCATTAGACGTGATTCCACCCGATTGGATTATTTTTTGAAAACTATTGTAATATTTTAGAGAAACTTCATTTTGATTTCTTGAATTTTCACATAATTTTATAAGTCTTCTCAAATTTTAAAATCTCTCATTTTAAACCCTTAACTCATTGTAATTACTAATTAGTGTCAAATAAGTGAGTGAAAGAAATATGATAGTGTGACCTGTATTTTACATTTAATCGAATCTCAGTCCGATCCGAAATAAAGAGTATTTATTTTGACATCTTTTTTATTCGTTTAATATTTTTTTATTCTTTATTTTTTACATTCATACGCTACGCTTAGCTTCGTTCTCCAGAGAGGCTAGGGAGCTTGGAGAATTTGGAAGAGTGAGAGGGAGACGATGCAGAGGTTTAAGGCAGCCTTATTGCTGAGGCGCAGCCCTCATAGTCCTCGCTTCCTCAACCACCACAGAACCCTCTGCTCTCTTCCGGACCGTGCTCTTACCGAGGACCTTGACAGCCAAGTCAGTTTCCCGATCACCCTTTTGTCTGTTTCCTTTGTTTAAGCCAAACCATAACTCTCTCTCTCTCTCTCTCTCTCTCTCTGTGCAGGTATTGGTTGAGGCCAAAGCTTCGTCCAGAACAGCGATTCTGAACAGACCCTCGGTGCTCAATGCTCTCAGTACAGCAATGGTGTGTACTCTCATTTTACCATATCGTTATACACGTTTTTTGTTTTTGTTTTTCGGTGATATCTTATACTCATACATTGCTTGAAAATGGGGTTATCTTATTTCAAATGGTTTGGATACACTTTCTTCCTCTGTGTGTGCTTTTGGCTTTGGGGTCGGCACCCAAAGTTGAAACCTTTGAATTCAGGTTGTTATCTTACATCCAATTGGATCAGTCGAAATAATTATTATCTGGGTATTTGTTATTCTAATGTCTGGTTGACAACCATTATGTATAATTTGGTTCGGCAACTTCCGTAATTGGGTTTTTTTGGTGGTATCTTATACTCATACAGTACTTGAAAATGGGGTTATCTTATTTCTAGTGATTTGGATACACTTTATTCCTCCCTATGTTTTTGGCTGTGGGGTTGGCACCCAACGTAAAAACCTTGGAATTCAGGTTGTTATCTTATATCCAATTGGCTCAGTGGAAAGAGTTATCTTCTGGATATTTATTCTTCTCATGTCTGGTTGACAACCATTATGTATAATTGGGTTTAGCACCTTCTGTAATTCTCTGTAACAGTGTTGTTATATTCCCTCCAGTTGGTTCAATTGAAAACTTCTGGTTCATTTTGTTTATGGTGTTTGCTTGACAACTATTATGCATTGTTATTAGCTTGATTTTGCTCCTAGTGGCCCAATTGTATACTTTTTGTGATATGGGTTTTATGTTGTTCTATGAAACTAAAGAGAAAGATATGTGACTTAATGACGCATCTTTGATTTCTAGGGGGCTAGATTACAAAATCTGTACACATGTTGGGAAAATGATCCTGATGTCGGTTTTGTGGCAATTAAGGTAAAGATATCTATGCCGTTATCAGTTGTTGGATTCATATATTTGTAGTATTTTGAATTTTTGAGTGCTGATGATAATATTTAGCTGTGATTATTTTTTGCTGAGGAACTACTTAAACATTTTTTTTTAATTAATTAATTAATTTTTTTTTTACATTTTATGAAGGGCAGTGGCAGGGCATTTTCTGCTGGTGGTGATATTGTGACACTTTATCATACAATAAATGCAGGTAATAGACTCTTCTAACTTTTCCTTTAAATTTACTAGGAAAAATCTTACACTAAAAGTAATTTTGATCAAGAAAAAGGCTCTGTGTTTCGTTCTGTATGATATGGAGAATATTGGCCTTAAATAGAGGGAGGTGGGATGGGGTTATGGGATACTGTTGTTAGGGGTAAACCAATGCTAGAACCATGGAGAATATATAGTGGGATCATCCGTGCCTAGACAAAAGATGCCGAATTGGAGGGAAGTTACTTGTGGCAATCTTAAGTTTAGGATAAGCAAAATTACATGCTTACCTTTTAGAGAAAGATTTGGTCGAAGGGGTGGAATGAGCTTACCTTTCAGAGAAAGGGGAAAGAAGGCCCTGATATGTGTCCTGTTACTTTAGTACTTAACAATTCTGTAAGTTGGTAATTGGAGGGAAGTTACTTGTGGCAATCTTAAGGTTAGGATAAGCAAAATTACTTGCTTACCTTTTAGAGAAAGAATTGGTTGAAGGGGTGGAACAGGCTCACCTTTTAGAGAAAGGGGAAAGGGCTTTTTTTTTTGTTAGAGAGATAGAGAGCATTCAATAAAATTAAGCAATACTTGATCAACCCACCAATACTGGTCCCACAAACGCTGGGAAGGCCCTGATATGTGTCCTTGTTACTTGAGTACTTCACAATTCTTTAAGTTGGTAATCTTTTTATGAAGTTGATTCTTGTTTTTAGACATTCTTTTAACCTTTGGTTCGTTCTATGCAGGGAAGATGGAAGATTGTAAGGAATTTTTTCGGAAGATATATACTTTCATATACTTTCTAGGTACATATTTGAAGCCACATGTAAGTGTTCTTTTTCCTTTTTTATTTTTTTAGTGATGCATTAGTGGTTAATATGTTGTAGGCTTTTCAGTTTTGTGACTGCTATATTACCATCAACATGTGGTAATTTTTTTGCTGACTTTTCTTTGAGATACTTGGTTCTTGTTTCACTGTATTGCTACTGGGCTCCTACTTCGGTTTCTCTTTCTGTTCTTCTAATTGTGGTGTGACATTCCTCTTATTGTTATTGTTATTATTTCCTTCCTTCTGGTAGTCTACTTGGATTTCCTAAATTTTTCTGCAAAATATTGCATTTGAGTTTTCTGAAGTTTTTTCTCCACAGTTCGAATGATAAAGAAGTCACCAAGCTCTATTTTCTGAATTAAAGTCTATTAGAAAGTCTCATATCTGTTTTCTTCCCTTTTTTTGGTTGCCGGTGATATTTATTTGTTCTAGTTCCTTTTGTTGTAATGGAACTTGAACTTTTCCATTTATTTTAACTACAGTAGTCCATATACTCATATTAGTGCAGTAAATAATGTCCATGCAGGTGGCTCTTTTAAATGGCATTACTATGGGTGGTGGGGCTGGAGTTTCAATCCCTGGGACATTTAGAGTTGCAACTGATAAAACTGTATGTAGCAAGATTACACGTACTTTTATTCTTTTCTCCCTTATCTAGTTGTTGGCTTTGATGACTGTTTCGATTCTTGTTGTTCTCACTAACTCTATTTCTTTTATGCAAGAAATTTTGTAATTATTTTGCACCCCTACATCAGACTATTTATTATTATTATTATTGTTGTTGTTGTTGTTGTTACTAGACAATCATTTATGTACCAAAGACTTGTCCTATATTTCAGAAATGTTTTGTTGACTATAATGCTGAATGCTTGATTTTTTTGGATAATGAAGTGTATGACTTCTGCTTTCATTACCATACACATATATAGGAGTGAAAAACATAGTTCTTTTTTGCAGTGATGTGCTTGTGAAAATTTTGTTTCAAATTTCATATTTGATATTCACTTTTAGATGATCAAAATTAATTTTATTTTTACATATCACAGGTTTTCGCTACCCCTGAAACTCTAATTGGTTTCCACCCTGATGCTGGTGCATCATTTTACCTCTCACATCTACCTGGTCACCTGGGTATGCTGGCAGTTACATTATAGTTTTTCCTCTGCTATCAACATATTGTTTATTACTGATATTCTTGTAGATTATATGTTTTATTTGGAGATATTAATGGAAGTCCCATATAATTCTATTTCTGGTCCTCGCATAAGTCTGATGATAACAATATGTTAAGTCATTTTTGATGTGATTAACATTCTGCCCCTTGTGAATTTACCTCAATCTTTTATGATTTCCCTGTAAACATTGATGAGAAGAAATTTAAGGGATGGATGAACTTGGTAAGTTTGTGATGATAGTTATATGTTAAGTCATTGTTGATGTGATTAACATTCTGTCCCTTGTGAATTTACCTTAATCTTTTATGGTTTTGCTGTAAAGGTTCATTAGAAGAAATTTAAGGGATGGAGGAACTTGAAAGTTTAAAAGGCCTCAGTAATTGACACCATACTTAGTTTCAGAAGAACAGAAGTGAATTTCAATGCTTCTGCAAAATATTTTTATTTAAAGTCTCTTCTTCTTTTATCTAGAAGCACACAACTTTCAGCAATGTTATTTAAGTAAATTGCATTAGGACTTGTGAATTATGATGACGTTGTGGTAAGGATATTGCATAACAAACCATACCAAAGTTTGTTGATTCATCCTTGAAATTGGTCTAAACTCTTCATGTGTTGAGGCACCATAATGGCTGGGTGACTTTAGTAATTTAGTTCAATGTTATTTTCCGAGTATTTTATTGAAATTGGTCTAAACTCTTCATGTGTTGAGGCACCATAATGGCTGGGTGACTTTAGTTCAATGTTGTTTTCCGAGTATTTCATGGGGCTAACTTTTTTGGCCCTTTCTGTGCATCAGAGAATGTTGACAATATAATTAGGAATTGATAACTAGGTGTATGCCATTGATAAAAGAACTATTTGCTATTGAACTAATGTACATCATTTTTCACAGGGGAGTACTTGGGTCTAACAGGAGAAAAACTCAATGGAACGGAAATGATTGCTTGTGGGCTTGCTACACATTATGCACATACTGCAGTTACGTTTGTTGGATCCTTATCTTTAGTGTTTCAATCATTCCTGCTTATATAACATTAGTGTGATTGCTTCTTTTTTACTGCAGAGGCTTCCATTAATTGAAGAACAACTTGGAAAATTGGTTACTGATGATCCGTCTGTCATTGAGACTTGTTTAGAAAAATATAGTGAGCTTGTCTATACAGATAAGACTAGTGTAGTCGAAAGGTACGTTTTATGAAACAGATTTGGATTAGGTGCTATAAAAAAAACTACATCACATATGATGTAGTTTTTTCAATGGTCCAGATTTATTTCCACATTTTAGAGAGAGAGAGAAATCTGGACCGTTGAAAAAACTTTTGCACATATGCTGTAGATGGAACTTCACCGTTGAAAAAACTATCACACATATGCTGTAGTTTTTTACAGCACTTGAGCCAAATCCTAACCAGCTTCTCATAGAGATTTAGTTACATTTTAGAGGACAGCAATTTTCTCTCTTAAACAATATCAATTCAAACTATTTAGAATGTCATTAGCTTTGGAAGAAACTCTCAAGATTAATGCCTATTCCATCTTCATGACAATTGAACTTTTGATTGAAGTTTTGATATTAATGTTCAGTGCTCATTCCGTCTGCATGATAATTTAAATTTTCTGATCTTTTTATTCTGCCATTTTGTCTAGATTTGAAATGCTCGATAAATGTTTCAGCCATGACACAGTTGAAGAAATTATCGATGCTTTGGTAAGCATATTTCTATTTTGCATACATCCTCTTTGTTCAAAAATATTATGGGTCAATATTTTTTTAATAAATTTTCATGGTCATTTATGCATAGGACGTGTTGTTCAACTTGGTTGATTTCATAATTAGCTTTTTCCAGTATTTGTTTGGTTAATTGGAAGAAAGAAAATAATAGAAAATCAAAGGCACTAGAAACCATTACAGCTGGAGAGAAGGGAAAATGAAAGAGAAAAATATCTATACTAACTCTTATTCAGAGAACAGTGGATCATTTTGAATTTTTTTTTTTTTGCTTCAAGTAGGCAATTTTCTATTTTAGCCAGTCTTTATCTTCATCTTTGTGAATTGCTCCCAACAATCAAGCCAACCATATAGCCAAAATATTAAATTTAAAAATTACAACTTAATAACATTACCACCTATGTCTTTAGCTACCTCAGATTAGATTAAAAAGCATGGTAGAGAGATGCATTTTATTTAAGGATTATGAAAGTGTGTCTTCAATTGGTTTACTTCCTTTTCCTTTTTCCTTTTGGCCAGTCTATATAAAGTGGATGTTGGGTCTCTTAAGTTCTTACCTTAATTGATAGGTTTCTTATCTCTCCCAATTAAGATCAGTTTCTTGAGGTCTCTCAGAGGCGACTCCCTAGAATCCTATTGGATCACTTCCCTTGATGCTTGATTGTGGTGTTGCGGTTAGGAGTACTAAGTATTTTAAGTTTGAGAATATGTGGTTGAAATATGAGGGCTTTGTGAAAAACAGGTGAAAACACGGTGGATGTCCTACAATTTTTAGGGATCCCCTAATCTTATTATGGCATGGAAGTTGAGAGCTTTGAAAACGGATATGAAAAAATAGAATGGAGAGGTTTTTGGCAATGTTGGGAAGCAGAAAAAAAGATCTTTTGGATGGAATCCGTGACCCTGATATTATTGTAGAGGGAAGACCCTATATGATGATGAGGAGGTTGAGAAAGGAAGAAATTTCTAGGGACTTGGAGAGGTTTATTCTTCTTGAAGAAGACTTAGAAGGCAAAAGTCAAGAGCTCTTTGGTTGAGAGAGGGAGACAAAAACACTAAATTTTTACACTGGTGTCAAATTCAAACAGAAGAAATAACACTGGATTCTTTAGTTGTCAATGGGTCAATGTCCTCAGATTCTACAAAAGTAAGGGAGCATATTGTGCAATTTTACAATTAGCTTTATTTAGAACAATTCAGTTGGCGGCCAAAATTGGATGGTCTCTCGTTCAATTCCATTGGAGTTGATGAGGGTTCATGGTTGGAAATAGCTTTTGAGTAGAGAGGCTTTTGAGGTGGTGAGAGTCCTGAATGGTGATAAGGCCTAGGGCCCTGATGGTTCTTTCATGGTGTTTTTCCAGAGTTGTTGTGAGGTCATTAAAGAGGATATCATGGATTTTTCAAGGAGTTTCATCTGCGAGGAAAGTTTGAAAAGAGCATCAATTCAACTTTTATTTCCCTTATCCCCAAGAAAGTTAGTGTCGTGGATATTAAGGAATTCTGTCCTATTAGTCTAGTGGATGGTGTTTATAAAATCATCTCTAAGGTACTATCGAACATGCTTAAAACAGTGTTGGAGAAGATAATTTCTAGGTCTTAGAATGCGTTCATCAGGTGAGATAGATTCTGGATTTAGTTATGGTAGCTAATGAATGTCTTGATAGTTGAATTAGATCAGGGGAATTTGGTGTGCTGTGTAAATTAGACTTAGAGAAGGCCTATGATCATGGATAGCTTGGATAATTCATTGTATTTCTACAGTACATTTCTCTATTCTTATCAATGGATCTCCCACTGAATTTTTAATAGTGCTTGTGGATTGAGACATAAGGCATAAGGATCCTTTAGTTCTCTCTTATATGCTTCATTACTTCTTGTGTACTCAAGTTACGCTCTGCTTTTTTTAATAAGATTGAATTACCTTTCTTTTTCTTTTTCTTTTTTTTATTATTTTATTTTATAAAAGTTCTAACCTGAAGGCTGGGCCATACGAGTTGTAGTTTCCGAACACTAACGTTATCATTTATATGATGATAATTTAAAATAAAATTTATGGGATTTCTCTAAATTATGACATCCTATAACTTTGGATAAAATTTGTGATTTTCCCATTAAAATAAACATTCTGTCAGGAGAGTAAGGCTAGTAAAACAAACGATGCATGGTGCTCTTCCACCCTAAAGAGACTCAAGGAATCCTCACCATTAAGCTTGAAGGTTTCTTTGAAATCTGTAAGTTCTTCCCTACTCATGACTCGGCCTTTTTCTTTTTCATTTTACTCTCAAGAAACAATTGCATTACGATCTGATCCACCATACGGGCTCAGATACGAGAAGGAAGATTTCAGAGCCTTGATCAGTGCTTAATCCGTGAGTACCGAATGTCCCTACAAGGAATATCTAATCTGATTTCAAGAGACTTTCGCGAGGTATAAAATCTCTTGATTTTCTTCTTAGGAAAACAAACTTTCATGATCATAATTACCTCATTTTGTTTTATATATGTTCTTCAGGGGGTTAGGAAAATCTCTTGATTTTCTTCTTAGGAGAACAAACTTTCATGATCATAATTACCTCATTTTGTTTTATATATGTTCTTCAGGGGGTTAGGGCACGGATGGTAGACAGGGACTTGGCACCAAAGGTATTTTGTGACAATATTGTTACCCTATTATTTTGTTTGAATAACTGTCTATTGATTACTTTTAAATTCTAAAACTGTCATGTTTCTTAAAATATGCAGTGGGATCCTCCGAGCTTGGAACAAGTGTCTGAAGACATGGTGGAGCGCTATTTTTCCCCGCTCAGCGAATTCGAGCCTGATCTTGAGCTGCCCACGAAACTTCGAGAAGCATTCTCATAGTTCATGTAGTTGTAACAAGTTGCTTTCTGCTTGTATGCTCACAAAACTTCGAGAAGCATTCATGTAGTTCATCTAGTTGCAAGTATGCTTACAAAAACTAATATAGGGGCAAAGCCAAAAGGTATTTTGAAGTAAACTGCCTAAATTGTAGCCTCTCATCATGGACAATTATCCATGGAAAGTGGAGAACTATCCCACGATTTTTATTGGTGACCTTGTCACCTTGGGGTAAAAGGATGAATAAACAAAAAAAAGCTTTGGCTTTAGGACTCCTATTTTGCTTGTCATTATGGATCTTTTTATATGACAGAAGAAAGTCTATGCGTGTAGAATAGACAAGATCCTTGCCATTACATGATTCTGATCATATTAGAACACACGGTGTATGTATTGCTTATATTGCCCTGTGATTTAAAAATTTTAAGTGATGTGACACTATATACATTGCTAGATGCTGTAAAATCTAACGTCGTGGCTCCAAATTTTGCTTTGCTTGTCCAACTTCTTTCTAGCAAGTTTTACTAATTCCTTTCTCTCCATCCAAACAGGGAGCACGGTATGTTAAACTCAATTTGATATTACAATATTTGGAGCTTCTTAATCCTAACAAGGTATAAAACTTTGATGCTGCACAAGGCATTTGATTACATTTTCTTTTTCCAACGACACAACTTCTAATGCTGCTTAGGTTGTTTATTCATCCTTCATGCTTTCTTAGAAGTTGCTCTCTCTCTCTCTCTCTATATATATATATATATAAAACAAATCACAATTAAAAGTAGTCTAATATTGCGACATGTGACGTAAACTATTTTACTATTTGTGTAATCAAGAATATTTAATTATATTTCAAGAATTTTTTATATATAAAGTATAATTAAGTGTTATTGATGTCCAAATTCAATAAGAAAACAAATAATACAAATCATATTTTTTTCCTCTCTACGTTTTCATATTTATTAAGTAGTGAACTGGTCCTTTAATATATATATTAATACCTTACTTAAAAAAGCATAATTAAAATTCAATATATGCAATTTAAAAAAAAAAAAAATCAAAAACCATAAAATTCCTAGTGTATAGTATATAGAAAAAAAAACCATTTATTGGATTTTTTTTTTTTTAAAAAAAAAGAAAAAATTGTTTGTGATAATCACCGTGGTTCAATTCTTACAAAAGTGGTGGATTTAGTGCTCAAAAAAGTAAACTATTTTTTATCAAATATATTTTTATTTTTGAGTGGCTTTTAGATTTACATTTTTCTCCTCAATCTCTCTTATTTTTTATTTTTTTATTTATACTCATTTTTTAACATATAATAAAAATTATAATAAGGATGCGTTTAGATTTTAAAATTAAATTATAATAAAGAATCTTACGCATAACGCAAGTTATGAGCTAGTAATAATAATAATGGCAGCTTTCTACAAAAAATTGTTTTGTTTTAAGTAATGAAGCTTCCATAAGCACTGAATATAGAAGAAAAAGCACCATCTCTTAGAAACATTCCTGCAGATAAAAGAAACAATAGGGCTGAAATTTGACTATGCAGGCATCACTTCCATGGAGAAATTAGGGCTACTTGAGTGCTAAAATCTGTTCTAAGCACCCACTCATTTCAAATTAGTCTTTCCAGCAGACATCGACCAAAATACATGGAAGTAATTGAGACTTGTTTAGAATTTAAGAGGTTATACAGAAAAGAATTCTGCAAAATTTGCATGACATAATTTTTCAAAACAAATTGACATATAGTAGCAGCTTCACTATAGATGCATTCCCAACATACAAATCCAATCGCTTTCGTACATACCTAGCAGCCTAGCACGGGCCTAGCTCTGTGGTTTTTGACATGTATAATGCAACGGCACAATGAGAACAGCAATACAAACACTATATGTCTGTCTCTCTATGAAGAGAGAAACACTTTCAGCTATTATGATACATGCTTCTCTGAGTGGAAAGGACAGTAGTTTTATACATCAGTTAAACCAAAAATGGGCAGCTTAAATTTGTTTCTGCTTTTCAAAATTCATTGACCGCCACACGATCAAACTTATGGCCTAAATAATCATCTCAATAAGCTTCTATATTTGAAA
Organism: Carpinus viminea; assembly: GCA_013348765.1. NCBI lineage: Eukaryota > Viridiplantae > Streptophyta > Magnoliopsida > Fagales > Betulaceae > Carpinus > Carpinus viminea. Next base: position 11,857,869 of record CP054668.1, read on the forward strand.
GGGAAAAAATCACTATAACAAGATAAATTTTACCCTACCAATGAATATAGGGGGAAATGCTTCAATTGAAACTCCCAGCTAGTCAGCCTTTGTGCCCTTGTGAGCGTTTACTAATTGCATCTGCACATCGTGAGAAACTGCCGAATGCTCTTTGTACTCCATTGTAAATTCGCCTTTTCCCTGCACAGATAAGAGGTACGTATCAACAAGACAAATCTTGACACTTACAATTGGAAAACAAGTAAAACACTATTTCTATTTACAGTAGAATTTCAGCTTTACCTGTGTCATTGACCGAAGAGCCGTTGAATACCCAAACATATTGTTCAGAGGAACCTGGAAAGACAACAAAATGATTTCTTAGAAGCTTATTACCACTAAACTGCCAAAGATTTCAACTGCTACCAACATCAACAACAAAACTCTTCTTTTTTAATTTTTTGGTCTTGGAATGGCAACAATGCGAAAAACATCAGCACAGTGGCACACTGATTTGGATTCCTTTTTTACTAGCATAATAATTTTAAAGTTTTGAATCAAACAATTCTTTCAATAAATTAATTGTTAATGATACACAGCAAGTGAACAGCACATTGGTAAAATAATCCTTGATCTGAAAGTTAATCATCATACAATAAAAATCAACATGGATGTTATTATGGATTAATAGGTTCCATGAATAGTGACCAGATGCTACAATTCAAGGCAAAAATAAAAAATTGATGAGAACTAATAGGAAGAAGCAAGGATAGGAACTAGATACACATGAATTGGGAGAAAATTTTGATGAATCCCTATGTTGTCACATATACAAATTTATAGAAAAACAATGTGCTGAAAAAAGCTAGCAATCTCCTATGAGCAAAGCCAATGCCAAAATCAGAATTTTAAGTGAAAAGAGAGCTAGAAAGTGACATCATTGCTTGACGTCAGAGTTCTAGAGCACAATATAAGCACGCATATGCTGCTAAGCAAAGACAAACCTGATGTTTGTGGACCAGACAAGACAAATAATAGTTTGACTTGGACATCTACGGACCAATCAAAGAAACTATTTCCTCTATTCATTCAGGAACATGACTTTGATATTCCAAAATTCAAAATTCAATAGGGAAATATGGCAGGAATGCAAAAAATATGCATACATTTAAACCCCACCCCCAAAAAAAAAAAAAAAGAAAAAGAAAGAAGCTTACGTTAGCAGCAATTACAGAGTCATCTCCCTCCTGGTCATTTCCAATGATGACGCCTTTTCTCCTATCATATGATAAATGTGAAGATATTATCAGTTACAGAAGTCGTAAGGAACTTCATAATATTCAGGTAAAAGTTAAACGCTCACTTGTTAATATCACCAGCAACAGTGCCCTGAAATTCTGTAGGAACTTTTAATTCCACTGACATGATGGGCTCCAAGATTACTGGTTTAGCAGCCGTATAGCACTGTTTCAAAAAATGGACATAAACATATGAACGTAAAAAAAGCCTAGCAGTAGTTTGAAATAATATTTAAAAAGGTAAGAATAGGCCACAGCATCGAAAGACAGAATAAATTCATTTTACAAAGAATTACACCCTGAACACAAGATACGAGAATGACCTGTCTAAATGCATATATTGAAGCTAACTTGAATGCAAGTTCACTGGAATCCACGGCATGGGAAGCACCATCTGTTAAAACAACACGAAGATGTTCGACTGGATGTCCAATTAATGAACCCCTGTACATGCAAGAGCAAACAGGTGCATCATGACAAGCATCATACCAATTCATATTCACAATGAAAACTAGGCCCGTGTTATGATAGAAACCCAATAATAATTGAACAAAAGATATTAATAAAGGCCTAAAATAACCTTAACAAGAATTCATGCAATATCATAAACAACATAATAGTACTCACGAATTCGCTGCTTCTTTAAAACCTTTCTCAATTGCTGGAATGAAGTTCGATGGTATAGCTTGCCCAACAATCATGTTATCAAATTCAAACTTAGTTGATGACCCCGGAGGAAGTGGCTCAATGTATCTGGCCAATATATAAAAACAAGAAGAATAAATAACCGAACAACAGAGAAAAGAAAAACAAGCTATTTACACCTACTTCACATCAGAACCAGCTACTCTTGCCAAGGCATTGACATTATATTATGGTAATTTGGTATGGTGAAGATGAAAAGGGCAAAAGGCATATCCCAGGAAAATCACAGGTTTACCTAGGCATTGGTGTGGGTACCTAATAGCTACATAAATCATACCAAATATAGCACACCTGGTATTGATATTTTGCCTAAATTTAGACGTTAGTAAATATATATTTTTTTAACAAAGATACTGAAAATTTTTATGGGCATAAAACTAATTTGGCATAAGTTCTCTAGCAACAAAAGAGATAATATAACAAGAAACATCATGTCTATCATGCATGGGGTGAAGTATCAAGGATATAAATATTTAGTCAATTGAAACACCAATTCCATAACAATAAGCAAGGTGATTTTACAATTAACTTTGAATCACTCATCAAAAGGAAACTTCTTTTTTAAGAAGAGAATCCACCAATTCTAATAACAATTTTTTTTGGTCTTCAAGTAATGCTGACATTAAGGTAACACCCCATGATCAGATAATCCTCTTTGTTCCATTAAAACCTTGAGATGGATAAAGGTTTATATAACACACCATGTCTAATATGAGCATTTAACTGGATCAGCATCAAAAAAGGAAAAGATTAAACAAGATATACAAATGACAAGTAAAAAGAAATGAAATTCACCAAGTGTCTTAGGTATAAGGATAAACCCAAAACAGTTCTCCTTACCCACAAACACGTCCATATTGACCTTGTCCACCAGTTTGCTTCTTATGTAAATAATCAAATTCAGCACGTTGAGTAACAGTTTCTCTGAAATTTACACGTGGCTTACCAACAGTTGCATCAACCTACTCAAGGAAAGGTGAAAGAAGAAGAATTGAACCATGATACAGGACTGCAGACTTCCAGTAATAAACAAAACTGAAAAAACAATCCTATTTCTCTACATTAGAAATAAATAAAAAGAAAAGAAAAGGAAAAACGACAGAAAGGATGGGCACCTTATACTCTCTCCTAATCCGCTCAACATATATGTCCAAATGCAGCTCTCCCATCCCAGAAATAATTGTCTACTCGGGATAAAAATAAAATGACAAGGTAAGGCATCATAATTGCTTTGTAAACCCAAATTATAAGGAGAAAATGCGAGAAAACATATTTACAAATTAGACCTGCCCACTCTCAGCATCCAACCCAACTCGGAAAGTAGGATCTTCTCTCTGGAAACGATTCAAAGCCTTTGAAAACTATCAAAAAGAAAACAAGAAAATTGTCATGTAGAATACTAACAAATACACATGCATGCATACATACACACTTAACCAAAAACAACTAACCTGTCCTCCTGTATCTTTTGAAACTGGTTGAACAGCTAAAGACATCACTGGCTCAGGGACATTCATAGAGGTCATGGTGTACTTAACTGACCCATCAGTAAATGTATCTCCTGTTAACACAAGAAAGCATAAACTAAGGAAAATTTAGAAAGGCAAAACAAAAGAAACAACTAGGAAAAAAATATCATAATCATCAGGTTTCAAAGCTTCAAACCCAACTATAAGCAGTTCACGTTATTAAACCTACTCCAAATAACAGTATTTCAAAAGATGCGGGATCCATCGCCAACCTTGAAGGAGACAAAGTTTGAGAAATTCCCCCAGCCATTCCTTATGTTCCTCAAAAGGCACACCCTGTAGGGCTCTCGAGCTTCTTCTGAAAACCAACCCCTTTTTTGGACCTCATACTTCTCAACAATCACTTTTCTCCATTTTGACAATTCCCTTTCTCTTTTAGAAACTTCAACTTGCACTAGTTCCTCAGTGTCTGGTTTGGAAGGCAGGATATCCCAACCCTACTATCATTATGCCTTTTCAATTTCACTTGGTTCAACTCTAGTTTTAACCTTTTTTCATATGTGAGATTCTCTATCTTCTTGGGTAGATAATTGATCATCTTTCATTTTGATAGTGAGTAGTTTTTATAATTATTAGTCAAAAAAAGAATAATAAGCAAACTGGGAGATGTTACCCACACGCTACACAGACAACTAAGGAAAACAACACAGAACTACAAAATATCATGTGCACATATGCGAAGGGATAAGTGGGACCTGATGCACACTCTACACCAAATACAGCAACTATTTGCCCAGCATGTGCCTCTTGAATATCCTGTAAATAAAGACCCCAAGAAGAAGGAAAAAGAAGAAGAGTAAATTAAGTGGAGTTAAAACCATATAACTCAACAACTACAATCTATTCATCTAACCTAAAAGAGTTTTATCCTGGAAGATTAGAATGAGACTTACCCCAACCCCAACCCCACCCCATTACCACCTGAGCCATGGCCCAGGGACTAACAGAAGACATCATATAGATGTTTGATTTTTGAAATTTTGATTTCACATATAGAAAGGCCCAATCTTATTATTAGCACTAACTACTACAGTGAATGTTAAAGCAAAAACTAACCTCCATCTCATCAGAATGCATCCGAACCAAGCGAGGAACCTGTAAGAAGAGGATAATATAACCTTATCCAGTAAATTTAATTTAGAAATTCAATCAGAGTGTCTTGAGTTCTAATAGCATGAAAAACAGACATGCCAGGGAACTGAGTAATGAAATCAAACTATTTTCCAAAAGTTAAAGGATATAGTACTCCAGCTTATATCATTAACCAATGCACAAGTCCACAATACACAAATGACACATCTTACCACATCAAACCATAACTATGAGCCTTGCAATCACATACAGATAAAAATTTCTGAGTCACTTTGCATTTCATACTGAAATGGTCATAATATATGCAAACACCAGACTGTCCTATATACTCTCTCCATCCCACAATGTTAGTCCCTTTCCCATTTTAAGATGTTTCACAATTGATCTCCAATTTGAAATTTCATATGTAAAATTTTTTAGTTTCTTAAATTACCCACTTGAGGGAAAACCTTAGAATATTCTACAAAAGTTACTACATATAAAAACAGGGTTACTTAAGGAATTTTGTCACTTTTACAACAAGGGACCATTTATGTTCTCGTAAAAAAGTTGGATTCTTGAAAAGGCACTAGCAAAGTGGGATCAAAGGATTATCATATTAGCCAACTCAACACAATTCAAGTTTTCCAAAATTGTTCAAAATGATGGACCATAAAAGAATCTCATATTGAAATATTTCAGAAAGGAAAATATTCTGGAAGAATGATAAGTTCAACAACATAAACTTGTTCACATTCACATCTCATTTTCTTTCAAATGACACTGGAATATGTAAAATGGAATAATTGAAAGCATCTCATTTTCTTTCAAATGACACTTGTATATGTGAAATGGAATAATGATAGCATGAATCAGAACAGATGATCTCAAGCCTATGGGCATAACTTGAATTGAAAACAACTATGCTAATACATCACATGTCTTGAACTGACCTTAATCTTCTTTCCAGTGTTTATGTTATATACAAAATCACCCTTCCGAATAACACCTTCGTAGATTCTTCATTAAAAAAAAAAAAGTTGTTAGTATAAGCATTCATCTACATGGCTGAGTACTAACACAGCCCAGTACAGGAATGCAATAATAATACAGTTAGCATAGAATAAAAGTATCACCTCTCAGGCATACCTTAGATATGTCAACTGACCAAAGCGCCCTTCCTCCAGTTTAAAAGCTAATGCCACAAGAGGTCCATTAGGAGTTCCAGATAATGTAACCTACACGAGAATAAAATATATTAGTTCACTAGTCAGGATTTATAACAAATAACATTACACAAAATTCACAACAAAATTTTAAGCAACTGAATACCTTCTCTTCATTATTAGTTTGGTCAAGAGCATAGTTACTAACTTCAACTGGACAAGGCAAATAACTAAGTACACCATTCAGAAGTGGTTGTACTCCCTGTAGTCCAGAAAGAGCAAAAGATGAGGAATATAATAGACAGACATCTGATAGTTGCACAAACGAGTAGTATATATAATTTCTTTACTATGCACAACCACACATACCCTGGTAGGGCATATAGAACAAAATAAAATGCTTGCTTATATCTAATAAGCTTCCACAATGGCAATAACAGCCTCAATCATTGTCCATAGACCGCAAATAGTCTCCACAAAGGCATGTGAGAAAATGTAACTTGGCAGGTCACAATGTAATCTATCTAACCATCATTACTTCATAAAATAACTTACTACTATTGAAAGAGAGAAAAAATCTGTAACGTACGTAGAGCCTATTTGGAATTGCATTTGAGAAATAGAGCTTTTAAGTCAAAAAGAGCTTTTGGGCAAAAGCTTCATTTTTAAGCTTTTGCCAAAAGTTTTTTTTGACCATTTTTAGGCTTTTTGGACTCTTAAAAGCGTTTTTAATTTTTTTTACTAAATGAGTACTTTTTTCTTCAAACGGGGTTTTTTGAGTGTTAAAAGCACTTTTAGACCTCTCAAACGCAATCCCAAACAGCCCTTAGAGATTATCTCTTTTTATACTCACCACGAAATCTACCAAATTGGCAGTGCGCACATACATCTTTAGGGAGAAATGTTGCTTTGGGGAGAAATGGAGAGCTTAGATAGTGCATTATATTTCTACAATGCTACTTTTGGATTCTTTAGCTAGCAGATCCAATTCCAGTTGGAGATGCGGGTGATGTAGAAGGTTTGGCAAGTATTCTTGGTTGTAGAGTGGCATCTTTGTCAATTAAGTATTTGGGTCTTCCCTTGGGAGCTTCTTGTAAGGCTATATCTATTTGGAATGGTATTATTGAAAAAATGGAACCTTGTTTGGCTAATTCGAAGAGGCTTTATCTGTCTAAGAGAGGCAGATTGAATTTGATAAAAACACTATTTTCCAATTAGCGTACTTATTATTTGTCTCTCTTCCCTATTCATGTAGGCGCGGCTAAATAGGCTTGAAAAACTTCATAAGTGAATTTTTATGGGGTGGAATTGGGGATGAGTTTAAGTTTCATTTAGTTAGATGGTCAACAATTTGTACACCAGTGAAATTAGGTGGTTTGGAGGTAAGAAACCTAAGTCAGTTTAATTGAGCTCTTTTGGGAAATGGTTATGGCGTTAGGCTATGAAGAGGTAGGCTTTGTAGAGATCAGTGGTGGAAACTAAATATGATAGTTTTAGAGGAGGTTTGTGTTCCAAGGAGGTAGTGGGGCCTTTAGAGTGGGTGTGTGGAAATATATAAGGCTAGGTTAGGTTTATGCATGATCTGAGGTGTGGGGAACAACCCCTGGAAATTTATTTCCCGGACTTTTTTAGTATTGCACGTTGTAAGGGTATGTGTATGGTAGATCATATGCAGTTTTGAAATGGAAATCCTCAATGGAATATTTTTTTTTGATAAATCAGAATTTTATTAAAAGCGCAAAAGGGGCGCAACCCTTAGTACACTGGGGGTATACAAAGGGAATTAAGGGGAGAGGGAGAAAAGGGAAAGAAAATCAGAAAAACTAAACACCCTCGGGGCCAGCCATCCCACAGTCCAGGAGAAAAGAGTAAAGAGAAAGAAGTGGATGAGGTCCTCTATGGATCTAGATGAGTCCTCGAAACATCTAAGGTTTCGCTCACTCCAAATACACCACATAATACAAAGAGGAACCATCTTCCAAACAACCGCACTTCTGGATCGACCGCTCGACCACCAGCTAGCCAATAACTCCTTGACCGATCTCGGCATTACCCAACAAAGATCAAACCGAGTGAAGAAGGCAGTCCACAAAGCTTTCGCTGTCCCACAATGCAGAAGAATATGGTCAACCGATTCCCCATCCTGGTAAAGCCAACATCTATTTACCACCACCATACCCTTTCTCCTAAGGTTGTCCACAGTAAGAATCTTTCCATGAGCAGCAGTCCAAGCGAAAAACGCCACTCTAGGGGGAGCCTTAGATCTCCAAATGCTCTTCCAAGGGAACGATGAAGTCCTAGTGGGCAAGAGTGCACGATAAAAGGACTTGACCTCAAACACTCCTTTGCGCGAGGGCAACCACCACAACTTATCATCCCCAATCCCTCTCAACTTGCAATCATATAAGCTCTTGTAAAACGAGGCCACCACCTCAACCTCCCAATCATGGAACAACCTAGTAAACTGGACATTCCATTGGATAACTCCATTGGATCGCTCCAAGTTGTCTGCTATAGACGCCCCTTTGAGGCTAGCCAAGTTAAACAAATCAGGAAAGGCCTCCTTGAGGGTTCTATCCCCACACCAAATATCCTCCCAAAAGCTGATCCTAGAACCCTCACCAGGATCGAATCTGATAAGGCTCCTAAAAACCTGCCAACCTTGACAAATATATTTCCAAAGACCCACCCCATGAGGGCCTGGAATGCCCTTTGAACACCAACCTCCCCTCTCCGTCCCATACTTCGCAACCAAAATGGAATATATTTTTTACTAGACAAGTGCATGATTGGGAGGTGGATTTGGTATCTTCTTTCTTTTAGCTGTTATATTCTATAAGATTAAGGCAAAGAGGTGATAATATAATATGTTGAATTCCTTCCAAAAGGCATAAGTTTAAAGTGAGGTTCTATATTATGTGTCATCCATTTCTACTAGTTCCTATTTTTCTTGGAATAGTATTTGGAAGGTGCTTTTGAAAGTGGAGTTCTTTGTGTGGAAAATGGCATTAGGAAGAATCTTGACATTGGATAGCTTGAGGAAGAGGAACATTATAGTGGTGGATTGGCTTTGTATGTGAAAGAAGAGTGAGAGCTCATTGATCACCTTATTTTTCACTGTGGAGTGGAAAGAGATATATGGAGTTCATTTTTCCATCTTTTTGGTGTTAATTGGGTTATGCCTAGACGGGGTAAGAGCGTTGGTGAGTTAAAGAGGTCGTGTGGGAAGCCTTAACATTTTTGGAAGTTAGGAGGTTGGCTCATTTGTGTTTAATGAGGTATATTTGAAAAGAGTGGAATGCAAGGAGGTTTAAAGATCTCAATACTTCAGCAGTAGAGCTAAAAAATATTATGTTCAAATCCTTTTATACATGGACGACAACATATAATAGCCAGCAATTTTCTTGTTTTTTTGTTTTTACTTTTGTTCTTCTTTTTGTCCCTAATTAGGGTTTCTTTTATATACTTCTAGTGTACCAATTGCATTCCTTTGTGCTTTTCTAATGAGATTGAATTACTTATAAAAAATAAAAAAATAATAAAATTCCCTAGTGGCATTCTTTAATTACCTTGAATTAAGAAATCATCAAAATACATTTTCAAAGCGTAAGAGTATATTCTCATAGTACCTTGTTTTTAAATGCACTACCCATGAATACAGGTACAAATTTCCGTGCTACAGTTGCTCTGCGAATCGCCTCCTATACATCAAATGAAAAAATTAAATTTCCGTTAACAAACAGTGACAACAAAAAGTTGGTAGTATTTAGCAATGAAGTAGCACCATATAAAGAATAATATTTCCAATACAAGGGAATTTAGATTACTTATCAAAAAAAGAAATTCTTAGGGGGGACATTCACATTTTGTTGGTAGTTTAGGGGGAACATTGGCAGAATTCGTAGTTTGACGGGGGTATGTGTACTTTGTCCATTTTAAATTTTTTTTTTTTTTTTTTTTAATTTTAATAATTTTTTTTATTATGACGAGGGACCCCTCCAAAGCAAAGCTACTTTGTGTACCCATCCCTGTTAGGTAAACATCGGACCCATGCAAAGCGCCCCCTCCACACAGTTCGGGTAATTCTCTGGCTTCACCGGTTGGTTGGTCTCATGGACTTGTTTGCAACTAAGGGGATTTAAACCTTAGATCAAGTAGGAATGCCACCAAAACAAATGCCCTTATCACTTGAGCCAACCAACTGTTCTCTTTCCTTCTTCTATAACCCCAAATCAGATCCGTTTTCCTATAACTTTTGAAACCTTAATATCCCATAAATCTCCAAAACTTCAGATCACAAAACAACCCCTTAAACATCCTTAAAAGCACAACCTTTTATTTCTGCCAGAAATTCTAGCAAGTTGTTTCCCTAGTTTCCGGCTTCTTTTTATCCATCAAAACTCGATTTTTTTTTCTTCCTTTTGAGCCAATCTAATCTACAAACCCTAAACTTTTGTTCAAAAATCCTAGATCCTACACTCACAGGTTCTCCTCACCCTAAGCCCACCACAAGTACATGAACGGGTTTACTAAATCTGTCTAATGTCAAAATCAAAGTGTACAGACACACCTCCAGTTCAGTGGATGATATAGGCTCATCATTAAGAAATGCTTCAGCAAGTTTATCATCAACTTCAGAAACAGTCTCTATAAGTTCACGTCTCTTTTCTGCAACTAAAGCCTCCATATTGGCAGGTATTTCTTCAGTAACCACTTTTTCACTGCAATATGCAACAAGATAATAAGTGGTAAATATTGGGGAAAAAAAGAAAAGAAAATTTCCATTAGAAAAAAAGAACAACAGTCTTAGAAACAGACCCACTGTAACCATGAAAATAATATGCTTTTTGTTGCACAAGGTCAATAAGACCCTTAAAATCCTCCTCCAACCCAATTGGAACTTGCATGGCAGCACTGTGATGCCGGAGCTTAGACCTTGCCTAAAAGATGAATCAATATAATCAGTATAGTGTTAGTGAAGATTCAAATTTATGATCATTGAAAACCAACTTGACTAAATTGCAGAGTAAAAGAAGGGCAATCTACTATGTTGCAGATTATTGACCAAAACTTTATGTCTTCATAGAATGTTGTGCTCCATGTAAGAAAAAGGGAAATTAATTATGTAAAGTCACTAAATAATGTTTGCACAAATAATAATCATGCATAAGGTATCATGCAACAAAAGTAGAAGATAAAATTATTCGCCCATCCAGAAGAAGGATAATTTTTAATTACTACTACAGATTTGTATCCCTGATTCCCACAGGACTTTTTGACCAACATAAATCGTAAGTATTCAAGCTCTCAAACATATTACAGGGAAAGAAATTCATTAAGTTCTTTCATGAAATTATTGAGGGAACCTAAATACATATCTAGCCAGTAGAAACATGCTACGTCCTCATTATAAATAAATTGTAACTAGATGCTCCACTTTCTGCTTACAATAAACATTAAATAAAATCAATAAAAAAGAAGAAGATATTTTAACAATGTATCATAATTCAAGAACGTGCCTGGTTCAGAACTTTCCATGGATCTGCTCCCATTCGATCAAGCTTGTTAATAAATGCAAGTCTTGGAACCTCATATCTTCTCATTTGCCGATCAACCGTAATTGACTGACTTTGCACACCACCAACACTACAAAGGACAAGAATGGCACCGTCAAGAACACGCAAAGCCCTCTCAACCTCAATGGTGAAATCAACGTGACCAGGGGTGTCAATAATGTTAATCTGCAAATAGTACATTTTCCAGATGTATGAGAAATCCAGCAAAGAGGACAACAGTTTTTTTCATGAGACAGGTATATCAATAATTCACACAAGAACAAACTTGACAATATAACCAAATTGAAATTCAAAAACTTAATTTTAATCCCTCAATTTCACAGAAACCAAAGAATAAAGACTCTAAATATCTCTTCGACATTTTATCACAACATGGGGATGCGCTAATCACTTTTGCATGATACCAAAATGACTACTCACGATCAGGACTCCCTATACAATATTTATTACATGTCCACACAATGGCCCCATGATTCAAAATCTTAGATCCACACAATCCTTGGTATCATCTACTGTGACGAGGTGCCAAAATCTCCCACTCAAATGCCTAATGTCCTCAATTCTGAAGGAAATCCACGCTATGTTACAGTGCTTGAGCCACTTGGTAGTACCAGGTTGACTCTAATATCATTTCACAACATGCAAGCTACATTTGCAAGATACTTGACAAGACTGGAAACTATTCCTCTACATATGCCTAACTCAAAATTCAACCTTCAAAATCATTTTTATTCATATCTAGTGCCTCGGGAATCAGGTCCCAACTAAAGACAATGGTGGTTAACTGAAAAAGACCCAAAATCTCATTCTACTTTCTTTCCCCACATTTTCTCGGCCACCCAAAGTAAACCCTACGTTACAAATACAATAGCATTTCAATAACATCTCCTCAAGCTTTAAGTATAAATTTGTAACTTCCAATTTCATTTCTTTTCCTACATTTCCTCAGCAACCCCTTACATTTTTTTCCCCCTTACAGACCCAAAATTCCACAAATTTCATTCCAATTCCTTCAAATTTTCCTACATTTTCTTACCAAACTAAAAAGAGAATAACAACATAGCATTTTTGATACCTGATAGTCATTCCAAGTACAGTAAGTGGCGGCGGACTGGATAGTGATCCCCTTCTCCCTCTCCAAATCCATGGAGTCCATTTTGGCTCCAACCCCATCTCTCCCTCTGACCTCGTGGATCTCGTGGATGCGACCGGTGTAGTAGAGGACGCGCTCGGTGAGCGTGGTCTTGCCGGAGTCGATGTGCGCCGAGATCCCGATGTTGCGGAGCCGGTTCATCGATTCCTTCCACCAGGGCTCCTCACCCTCCTTCGCGGCGCGTGCCAAGTTCCCCGACGAGAACCGGCGGAGATGGAGGTTTAGGTTGTGGCTGAGAAGCGCGGTCGTTGGGGAGTGGGACGGAGACGGGGACTGGGACAGCGCCGTGTTGGTGGAGTAGAGAGTGTAGAGAAGGCGGGGTGTGTGGGGTTTTGGGAAGCGAGCCATGGTGGTGGGTTGAGGGTTTGAGGGGGGTGGTCCGGTTAAACCCTAAACCCTGGAGGGCTTTGTGTGTGTGTCAGTGCGTTTCTGTTACTGTTGGGAGTTGGGTCTGGGGTTTTTGATTGGAAGGACCGAGAGAGAGAGAGAGAGAGAGAAGAAGAAATGAAGCGGGTCCGGAGAAATGGATACTGTAAATGGGTTCAAGTTGGGGTTTCATGGTGAGCTTGGTGGGATAATTTGGTCGGGAAAAGATTTTTTTTTTTTTTTTTTCAAAAAACAGTTGGAGGTAAGTTAGTAATTTGTGTTTGCGTGTCTAATATAAGATTATATAGGTTATTTTATTTCGATTCATTTAATTAAATAAATCAGACCTTTTATATTTAACCCACTAATTTCTTAATGAGTTCGTATCAAATTCACGAAATGTGTTAAAAATTAGCTATAAATAATAAATATAACTTTTCAGTTTTTTGCCGTATTGAAATATGAATATAAGAGTATATAGATTAACTTTAATTCAACTCATTTAATTAAATGGGTTAGATCCTTCAACTTTAATATGCTAATTTTATGTTAAATTCGAAATTTGACGATGTCTTTAGAAAAATATCTCAAGCATTCTCCATATAGCAAAGATGTGAACCAAAGTGGTTTTAACAAAAAAAGACTTAATTAGACTGCAATTGGAAGAAGAAGAAGAAAAAAAATAGAGACTTGGAAAGAATACAATTAACTAATACACCAATCAGCCATGATATCATGGGATTGTGTGTTTACAAGGTATGCTACAAACATTATATCAAATCTTTCCTTGTGAGTACAAATCTTCATTATCTGGCGGCAAGGGAAGTGATCTTCTTTCCTTGGCAGCATCATTGACTGATGTTAATGCTGGATATGTCGAATCATGGAGATCTTCAGCTACACCATGATCATTGACTCGATGAGGCTTTGCTGTGCAAGCTGTTGAGGGTGAGGTGTCTGCATGGTCCCGTGAGGTTGAGAGGACCTGGCAGCTTAGGTGGCTTAGATGAGTCATGTAGTCTAACATAACAATGGTCATGGCCACAGCGGCATTATTAGATAGATGATTCTTCATCTCCCTGTGCTCCTGGCATATGGCACACCAGTGCATGCAGCAGTGCACCAGGCAGGGATCACATGGTGAGTTCTGCAAACAAGCAACATGATTAGTCAGAACATGGCCTGCAGAGCACTGCCTACAAATGATGCTATAACATCAGCAGATGCGTCGTTTGAAATAAAAAGTTCCACTAGCTTTTCTGTACCAAACCAATCTTCAGTGTGTTGAACAACAAATAAAAAGTTCTGTCATAGCGCTCGATGGATGTGCTCGAGCCTGCGCTCGATCACAAAACTCCTCTAGTTTTTGCATTCAGTTCTGTCATAGCGCTAGATGGATGCGCTCGAGCTTGCGCTTGATCGCTTTCTGTGCTCGTTGCTGCGCTTGAGTTCACGGAGCCTGTGTGTAATTTTTGAGAGTTTGATATACTTTGTTTGCATACTGTTGCTGCTGTAGTATGTTGATTGTCTTGGTTGCTTGGTTTTGTTAGGTTTCTGTGAAGCTTGTTTTGACTTGTTGGAAGGGTTTGTAAATGTTGTTGGTTGTTTTGGATTGGTTTGGTTTTAATGAAATGACTTATTCAAAAAAAAAACAAAAAAAACAACAACAACAACAACAAATCCAGGGATCAAAATGTAACAGTCATCTAAATGCGCAACAGCCAAGAGAGCAAGTTACTCCTTTGATTAAGTGATCACATTAAGCACAACAGGGTGGACATAGCTAAAAGTTTGTCTGCATATCAATATATATCCATAGAGTTATGTTGAAATTGGTGAACTTCTTAACCTCAAAGTCTTCGGCTATGGTATAAAAATAAAGCATTATTTTCTGGCAGTAAACTGTAAGACATGAAGAAGTTAAATCTATTGTGCCATAAGTGCTAGCTCAGTTCAACCTCCTCTCCCTGGGTTACCTTTCCTATGTTCTGCATAGGTGACTCAATTGCACTTTATTTATAAAGTGATGTGGTTAAATCTTTGCTGAAGGTAAATAATATTGGTAAGAAGTTGCATACTCCTTAATTAGGTGAAAAGGAGATTTCCTTGGTAGCTGGTTTACAATATTCCACAACAATAAATTGCAAATTGCCTAGACAAATAATTCCAAACGCTCGCATTTTCCAACAGCAGAATCATTATCAAATTGAAAATATATATAGGCAAACTATTATGCTTTATATGAATATATTTTAGTTTCAGGAGCTCCCACAAGCATGAAATATCTCATGTCCCCAAGAAAAAATCTTAAAACCAGTCTTTATGTGGAGAAACTCCTGTTGAACATTAGTCACAAACAAGCAGACGACTTGTCAGAGTGATTATTTCAAAGACAAACACCTAAATCAACACTGGTGACACAATAAATTTCACATAAATTCAAGGAATGCAGAGGAAAAACTCCTAACATATTATTGATGATGTCTTTAGAAATGAGAAATGATGTCTTAGGATCCAATACCATGAAAGAGAGCTGTCGCAGCTGCAAGTGCAATTCCACCTTCAACACACATGCAGCCATGACAAACGCATGCATTGGTCCAGGGAATATCATGCAAAGCTTCAACATTACGTCCAAACACTTTGCAATCTAAGGGATATTGCAAAACAGTTTTTGAGGTTTGAGGTTAGGAATGGGGAGAATATACACCTTTGGTTGGATTTTTGGCATCCTGATGGAATTTTAATTGAGAAATAGGGATATAGAGTTCTTTATGATGCTCAAAGTAGGGTGGAGGCAAAACTTTCTTCTGTTATACACAATGGAGACTGGTTTTGGAGGCCTGCTAGGTTTGAGGGTTTAGTGGACATTCAAGCTAGACTCCCGGAAATCAATTTGGGTTTTGTTGATAATCCTATATGGACTGCTTCAAGGAAAGGTGTGTTTGTTAGCTCAGATACTTGGGAGGTTCTTAGGGAGAAAAAGGAACTAATTACTTGGTGGAAGTTAGTTTGGTTTCCTTGTGCCATTCCTAAACAAGCATTCATATTATGGCTTGTTATGAAAGGGAGGATAAGTATGGGGGACAGGTTGCTGTCTTGGGGTTATAAAGGAGATGTGAATTGTGTTTTCTGCAGAAATCAGTTGGAAAGCCATGATCATCTTTTCTTTGAATGCAGTTTTAGTTATAGACTTTGGAAATTCTGTATGTCTAGATGTAGAGTGGAAAATGTTCCTATAATATGGAAGGATATTTTAACTTTGGGATTGAATGATTGGTGCTGCAAGTCTCTTAAAGCTATTCTCTGCAGACTAGCTTTGGGTTCTGTGGTGTATAATATTTGGTGCACTCGAAATGAAATCAAACATGCAGGGCATCCAAGATCTGAGGAGCAATTGTTGAAGAAAATTTTGTGGGAAATTCGAGCTAGAGTTGTTGGGAAATGAAAGTTTCCAAAGAATGAGGAGAACCTTGAACTTTGTTCCTTGTAGAATCTGCCTGCAGATATTCTTTGCTGAAGTTTTGGCTGATGGATGTTGGCTGGTTGTTTTTTGGTTCTCTTGTTCTGTTGCTGATTCATTTTAGCTGCTAGACCATTGTTGATGTAAGGCTTTAGTTGGCTTTTGGGTGGGGTTTGTTTGTTGGTTTTTTTGTGTGACATTTCTGCAGATTTTTTGCTGCAGAATATGTCTTATGGGTGCTTATGACTGGATGTAATGTGTTTTCCTGTTTCTGTTTTGGTTTCTTTTTAGTTGCTGTTGGAAGGCTTTAGTGTTAGGCCTTGGGTGGGGTTTATAGTGTTGAGGTTTTAGTGGTTTCTACAGTGTGTTTTGTGCTGCAGTCTGTGGTTTGGTTGGTTGTTAGCGGTTTTAGGCTGGTTGTGCTTTAATGAAATTACTTATTCATAAAAAAAAAAACATTACGTCCAAACAAAACACATGATGATTTTAGAATGATCAACACTCATGAAAAGAACACAGTAGAAAAACCAAAGAGGTAGTTACATTTATCTTCTGTTTCTAATCCTTTTACTTCCTCTTCTGAAATCTAGGCAATCTATGATCTAAAACAATTCAGTGGAAATATTAACAATCATGATTCAAGAGCTGTTAAAGATATAATAGTTAGGTGTCTGATTACTTCTTTAAAAAAAGAGCTGACAAAGATATGCTGGCGTCCCTTAAAAGGGAAGTGGAAAGATGTTTAGTTATAATGGAAAGATGGTTCGTGCGATGCTGGTAAGAACAATTGTCTTCAGCACTCCTCATCACTGAAAACAACAATTCTCTTCACTCTTACTGAAAACATGCTTAATAATGTGAAAGCATGATTAATAATAACAAATCAGGAAGCTTGATTTCTAGAACTACCATAAATGACGAATTATGAATTCCCTAGAAAAAAAAAAAAAAAAAAGAAGAAAAGGGTATAAGCCAACATGCATGTGAATGCCAAGTACTCGACATCGCATATTAGATGAGGCTCTTACAACTTTCAGAATCTTCAGTACAGTCACAGATTCCAGTCGTCCAATCTTTCATCAGCAGGTCAAGGGCTGGCAAAACGTATTGGTGTGTCGGGTTCATGTCAACCCGTTTATAACATGAATCCATTTATGCCAAACTTGAACATGATATGTTCAACTAAATATGTCGAATACCCTAATCTGAACACGACACGTCTTCTTAACGGGTAATACGACAAAACATGTATAATCCGTTTAGATAAACGTGTCGTGTCAACCCATGAATACATTTAATTTAGATGGTATTAGGTTCAAACCCAACCCGATCCGTAAACACGTTTAAAGTCATTTTAATTTTTATAGCCAAACCAAAATGGCAAAATCCTAGCAACCAAGCATATATATCAGTGATAAAAAAGTACTAAATAAACAATAATATTCTTTTAATCACATGTTCTGCTTTCGCACGTTAAAGTTGAAAGAGAGCTTTTAAGAGTTGGGAAGACAGGGATTAACATACAAAGTTCTTGGAGATGCAATTACCAAGAACTTCGAATAATTAATACAAAAATAAATAAGACAATTTATTCGAAGTTATATATGAAATTCACATTCCATTTGCAAACTAATTTTCCATCTCTAATGGTAAATGCAAAAGAAGAAACAAGAACATATACAATCATTGGAAAAACCATAACACAAATACGATCAAATTTACAAACCAAACCACAAGAACTTCAATATTCTCCAACATTCCTCAGTCAAATGCCTTTCGCCACTCCATGACACTAACCACTAAACTACAAACACAGAAACAGATTACCCATCCAGACAGTAACCCTCTCTATTCGGCCGGCGAGAAAAGTGTAGAGACAGAATCAAAGCTATAAATTCAACCTAGCTATAACCCTCTAAATTCAACCTATAATCAAAGCTATAACCCTCTCTACTCACAGAATGAGAAAAAAAGAAGAAAAAGATCTTGAACATGGTTCCTGAAAATGACTGAACAAACACATTACGTGCATGGGGAACTAACAAGTACTGAAAATATCACAAAACAACTTGATAGACGACACTGAAAATATCACAAAACAACTTGACAGACGACATCATTAATATATAGATACACCAGAATATGAACCATATCAATTCATCCCATAAGTCATAATAGATACACCAAAATGAACAATTTTAATCAAAATTTGAAGTAAACCGCTATCCATGAATATCTAAAATGTTAAAAAAAAAAAAAAAGGTAATGCTAAAAGTCTCTCTTGTCTCACTTAAAAAATGATGTGATTTTTAAAATCACCATTGAGCTTATAATTGATCACTATCGAATTTTGATCAAAAGGTGATACTTTAGAGGGGTAAAGTGTCACTTTTTAAACATTCGGGTTAAAAATGCAAATGGGTGGATAGTTCAGGAAGTAAAGTGTATTTTCCCCCAAGGATTAACTAACTAATATTCCTAAAAATTCGCCCTTTTTGTTTTCAAGAGTAATGCTAGAAAGATGGCTAGAGTTCTCCTTGTGTCCTTACAAATGCGATATGATTTTTAAAATCACCATTGGATTTGAGATAATAATCATTAAATTTTGATCTATTGATGATTTTAAAAACCACATCATATTTAAGAAGACACAAGGAGGACTTCTCCTTCTAGCATTACTCTGCTTTCAAAGACAAATGAAAATAAGTAATAATATAAAAAAACTACAGTCCTTTCGAATATGATATAGCTTTTGAAATCACAAATAGATCAAGATTAAAAAATGATCATGTCAACTTTAATGATAATTTTAAAAACCATATCACACTTAAGAGGATTCTAATCTTCCTTATATCATTACTAATGGATATTTTTATTTTTTGATAAGTAGATATCCAAATGTGTCAGCAGAACCAAGTGCAGCAAAAAGCTTATGTGGAAATAGTCAACACACAACCTGCAAATGGTACACAGCAGAAGCATCTCAAAATATCAGAAGCACCTCGAAATATCAGAAGCAGTTTTCTTCCGAGCTTATCAGATAGCCAAGAGTCCTGCGCCTCTTAATAAGGAGGCTGGAAGATAAAGTCAAAAGTTCAATTTTTTACGAACCAATTGGTTGTGCTTACCTAAAAAGAGGGGAAAAAACAGAGAAGAAGAAAGAAAAAGAATATCTTGTGATCATTTTCAAACTTGCACCACAGGATTTCATACATGTCTTCTGCAAGCCTGCAGGTAAACAGAACCCATCTCTTATTTTTCTGTTCTAGTGATTTTTCATTGATTTTAACAACAATTTCCTGAATTACTATACTGCTTTAAACTTTTGATATGCAGTCTGTTGGCCAACCTCTTAGAACATCAGTGAAAATCTTCCTTTTCTCGATTAAGAAGAGCTTATATGTATATGATTTTAAGAACACCAGTGAAAGCCTGTGACTCTTCATTTCAGATGGCTCAGAGGAACAGTGTGTTGGAAATCAAGCGGGCTGTAAAACACAGTCAATATTCTGAGAAAGATAAGTGGAGAAGAGGATAAACACACGAATATTATTTTTAATCTCCAAAAATTAGAATCCTAAAAGGATAAAGCAGTTGGTGCTGTCGCTGAGGCTGGTTTAAGAAGCCATCAAGCAACCAACAGGGTCATTCCTGGGTCCAACTGGTGTTGGCAAGACACAGCTTGCAAAGGCTCTTTGACGATGAAAATCTGCTGATTAGGATGACATGTCCGAGTACATGGAGCAACACTTAGTTTCATGCTTAACTGGTGCTCACCAAGGTAAGAGTTTGTTTGTGATTGCATTAAGGAGTTTAAAAATTGGTTTGTTTGATAAAAAAAACTATAAGGCCAAAACTTATTTTTGGGAAAAGCTTAAAAATGGAGCTTTTTTATTCTTTTTAGTTTTAAAAATAATATTTCTCAACTTAATCCCAAACATACTCAAGTGTATTAGCACATCTTATTTATGTTGGTTTATTTGATAAAAAAAACTTTCATGCCAAAACGCATTTTTGGGAAAAGCATAAAAATAGAGTATTTTTTATTCTTTTTGGCTTTAAAAACAATATTTCTCAACACAATCGCAAACATGCTCTAAGTGTATTAGCACACCTTATTTATGTGCGCATATGAGAGTAGCTTCTTATCTCATTCCTTGTTTAAACAGTACCCGTCTCTTCTTTTTCTGTTCTAGTGATTTTTCATTGATTTTTAACTACAATTTCCTGAATTACGATGCTGCTTTAACTTTTGATATGCAGTTTGTTGGCCAACCTCTTAGAACATCAGTGAAAATCTTCTCTCAATTAAGAAGATTTTATATGTATATGATTTTAAGAACATCAGTGAAAACCAGTGACTCTTCATTTCTGGCACTCAAGATGAAAACTCTAGGAACACAATCAACATTCTAAGAAAAATAAGTGGAGAAAAGGATAAACACACAGAACAAAAATTTTAATTACCAAAAATTAGGTATTTTTAATCTCCAAAAAAATTAGAGTCCTCAAAGGATAAAGCAGTTGGTGCTGGGTTAGGAAGGACTCAACAACCAACAGGGTCATTCCTATTCCTGGGTCCAACTGGTGTTTTGGTAAGACAGAGCTTGCAAAGGCTCTTGCCCGGCAACTCTTTGAAGATGAAAATCTGCTGACTAGGATTGACACTCAGTTTCATGCTTAATTGGTGTTCCACTAGAATAAGAGCTTGTTTAGAATTGCGTTAGGGAGTTTAAAAAAGTACTTTTAATACCTAAAAAGGTGTGCTAAACAAAATGCTGGTATGTCTGGTAAAAACTTCAAAAGTATTTTCTCGACTTTTTTACTCTAAAAATGGCCAAAACGCACTTTTAGAAGAAGCTTAAAAATGAAGGGTTTATTTATTTATATTTTATATAAAAAAAAAAGAAACTCTTTTTGGCTTTAAAAGCTATATTTCTCAATGCAATCCCAAATATGCTCCAAGTGTCTTAGCACATATTATTCAATGTATTATCTATGGTATATGAGTAGCTTCTTATCTCATTCCTTGTTGCAATTCTCAAGTATGTTGGACATGAGGTTCAGTATTGAAGGGGAGACAATCCTTTTTCTGTTTAGCTTTCATTTTTTGTGTCAAGGTGCCTGCCAAAAGCACTTCCAAACAATTTATAATAAATTATAAATGTTGAAAAGCTTTTCATGTTTTGTGCGTCAACCTAAGCATTTTCCAATTCTTTTGGGAGTAATTCACTGCCATCTAGTCTTAATTTCTGGTAAGCTTTTCAACATTCCCCATTCAGGAACTGTTGATGCACTTCCAAACCAACAGCCCATGACCATCTACAACATATGTTGGACAATTTTGGGCATGTTTGAAATTGCGTTTGGGAGCTTAAAAAGCTTTTAGTACCTAAGAAATTGCCACAACAAACTTTTAGAAAAAAGCTTAAAAAACTCTATTTTCCAACATAATCACAAACATGTTTTGTTGGAAGATCAGGTTAACATCTTTCTTATTTATTTTTACACATGAGAACACAACTTCATAACAAATCTAATTTCCATTGTATTTGCGTTCAAGAATTTTGACTGCAGATTAGATGACACCTCATGGCTACGGCTTGTCGGCTCTAATTGCTACTGAAAAAGGAAAAGAAAAAAGGTAGCTTGTAAGAATTACCTTTCTGAATATGATTTGTCTTAATGTGACATCCAGTTCTCTCTCTAGTTGTGTGAGCCTGTCATGTTTTTCTGTTCAATGTTTTGTGTTTCAAGGTGCCTGCCAAAAGAGCATTAGCTGGTCCATTGAAGCAAATCTGCATAGGTCCCAAAGTTTTTATGCAGATAGCATGTTACCGGGGGATCATATAGTTTGAGCAAATATCATGTAAAAAGGGAAACTGTTCTTCAAGATGTTGCCTTTGAATCATGTAAAAGATGAACCTACAGTCATTTATTTCCTGTGTGTCACTTGCAGGCTTGCAGCTCATGTATATGGACCTCAAAGATGTTACCTTTGAATCATTTGCACAGGGCAAGGGTGGACCCAAAAGCAGCCTTGGGGGCTGTAGCCCTCCCTCCCCAATTTTTTTTAAAAGAATTCCTCCTATTATTATTTTTTTTTTGTTTTTTTTAGATATAGCCTTAAAAAAAATAATTTTTACCCCCAAAAAAATTCTTTTTATTTTAATTGATTTTACTTTTTAGTTTCGCCCACCCCAAACCTAAAATCCTAATTTTGTCCCTGGCAGTGGGTTAGCACTTGTCTGAAGCTCGGTACACTAACAAGATTGTTCTGCATGACAAGACAAAAGCTGAATAAGAGAGAAATTTCATAAAATTAATCATGAAATATACTAGGATGAGATTTAGAAGTTAATAACCACAGATGATAAGTAAACTCATCATGTAATGCAGCAAGTTAGGAGAGAAATAGATTAAAGTCATCTATTTTTCCCATCTGGCTTATTAGGTTAGTACTATATCCAGCTCTCTCCTCACATGAGGCATAATGTTACTCAATTTTTCAATAAAAATAAAAACCTCTAATATAGAGTAGAAATATTGTTTGTCCAAAATAAATAATAAAAAAAAACCTGCGATCGCTTTTTTTTGTTAATATTTTATTATTCCAAAGACCTCTTTCCCTTGGTTTTACATTCCTTATCATGAAATAATGAATCGAGTTCGTATAGGCATTTTGGATGCTGGTATTGAAATAGCCTTTCTGGCTACATTTTCTGCTGCTCCACCCATTTCACAAAGTATTCTACCTGGTTTAACAATAGCTACCAAATACTTGGGAGATCCTTTCCCTGGAGTAATTGATGTAGATTAGGATGACTTATCTTATCTTTTAGTCTTTTATTTAAATTAGGTTTCTTTGTTAGTCTTTTAATTGTTTTAGTTTACTTTTCCTTCTAGTACGCGGTTTTAGATTACTTTTCCTTCTATGATGTGTAATCCTAGTTTATCTTAAATGACTTTTCCTTCTAGGATGTGTAATCCTAGTTTATGTTAACCTTTTTTATGCTTTAGCCTCTAAGCCTATAAATACAGGCTTAGACCCTTTGGAAAAACAGTTCATTATTATTATTGGTTTTGTTTAATAAGAATACTGAGTTGAGTTTCTTGGTTCTTTTCATTCAGTTGTAGATAGCATCTATCGCTTAGAGAAGATTTCTTTGATTTTGTGATAGTCTCACAATCTTAGGAATATTTATCATCTTAATTGTTTTCTTGATTATTTACGCTCTAACCTGCATCGCTTGGTATCGAGCCCGCCTCTTTCCATGACACCACCACAAGGGAAGGGTAACCGCTTTGCACACTTGGAGGACGTGAATAATCGCCAAGAACCGCTTAGAGAAGAACCACCGCAACCTATCAAGCACAATCGGAGGTACAATTTGCGAGCTTGAGGAACAAATTGCAGCCTCACAAAACTATTGTCCATCGAGAGTGGTCGAGGCAGAAGTCATATACCTCACCGCCGAATCGGAAGAGGATGACGCAATTGTGGAGGATGAAGACGGAGACCCTTTTGCGGAGCGCAGAGTGCACATGCATCAACCCCTTGTACAAGCTCAGGCCAATCGGTGGGAATCCGGTTTCAAACTCGATACACCAGAATTCCCAAGTTGCGTGCAACCCAAAGAATTCATGGTGGCGGAAAAAAATAGAAACATTCCACCAAAAGAAGTACCAAGGAAGATGGCAAAGATGGTGCCTAAGGAAGGGGCGGAGATAAAGCATCAATCGGTGTCTCGATACATTGGAGGTACGTGCCAACAATTTCAATGTACATGCATCTTGGGAGGCAAGGTGGCCAAGCTTATCATCGATCCAAGGAGTGGTATGAATATCGTCTCGGAGGAAGCGGTAAGGAAGCTAAGGCTCAAAACCAAGAGACATCCTACTCCCTATCAATTGGAATGGCTCATGAAAGGAAACGAGATAAGGGTTTCTAAATATTGCTAAGTGCCTTTTTCTATTGGAGGTAAATATGTGGATCGTGTGTGGTGTGACGTGGTCGACATGACTATGTGTCACTTGTTATTGGGCAAATCATGGCAAGATGATAAAGCTGCTGTCTATGATGAAATCAAGAATACGTACAGCTTCATGTTGGGTAAAACCAAGTTGACGTTACTATAGAGCCCATGGCCAAAGCCACAACCTTCACAAGGAAATGGTCAAACCGTTGTAGCCAAGCAAGAGTTGACGAGCAAGGAAGGTGACATCAATGGAGTAGTACCGGGACCGATAAAGAAGCCGATGAAAAGATTTGTCGACGTGGGCCGAGCAGAACTACCAAAACAAGTGCAACCATTGCAGGATATTCAACCTCCACATGGGGTGGTACCAGGGTCTAAACTTCCTAATCATCAACTCCATATCAAGAGTCCTAAAGAGCATGAAGAATTAGGAAAACAAGTGGACGAGGTAAACCTTTCGGAGTGTATTAAAATTTTTCATGAAGAAGAAGAACCCTTGGAAGAGGTAAATCTGTCGGATAGTTTTGCACTTTTTGATGACAATTCTACATATCAGGTTAAGAGCCTCAAGGTAAAGTCTTCAATTTCGGTGTTGAACCAATTGACTATGTTGATTTCATTGGGATAGATGCTATTTTATCAAATTATTCTAACAAAATTGTGATGAGATCCATATGGTAGAAAAGGCTTTTTTGTCAAAGATTGAAAAGGTCTTTGTGAGTTCTTTGGGGATTCTTATGGCTTGTGGGAAGAGCAAAGCACGAGAGAAGCATAACAAGTCTACACAGAAAAGAGGTGTGTGGGGATTTCACAACAACCATCAAGATACTCCACTAATGAAGATCACTATGATTATTATGGGGCGTAGCCTTGCTGTAAAGTTGAGAAGAGACAATTGGAATGAGCTGACTGGACATCCAAAAGACTGTGGAAGAGACTAGCCGAATTCGAGGACGAATTCTCTCTAACCTGGGGAGGATGATGTAGATTAGGATGACTTATCTTATCTTTTAGTCTCTTATTTAAATTAGGTTTCTTTGTTAGTCTTTTAATTGTTTTAATTTACTTTTCCTTCTAGTACGCGGTTTTAGATTACTTTTCCTTCTATGATGTGTAATCCTAATTTATCTTAGATTACTTTTCCTTCTAGGATGTGTAATCCTAGTTTATGTTAACCTCTTTTATGCTTTAGCCTCTAAGCCTATAAATACAGGCTTAGACCCTTTGGAAAAACAGTTCATTATTATTATTGGTTTTGTTTAATAAGAATTCTCAGAGTTGAGTTTCTTGGTTCTTTTTCATTCAGCTTTAGATAGCATCTCTAGAGAAGATTTTTTTGATTTTGTGATAGTCTCACAATCTTAGGAATATTTATCCCTTCAGTTTACTGTTTTCTTGATTATTTACGTTCTAACCCTGCATCAGTAATGCTACAAGTCCCTCTAAGAATGATGTGGCTATTAAAATCACCATTAGACTTGTGATTGATTATTATTAAATTTTGATAAAATAGTGATTTTAATAGACATATCATTCTTGGAGGGATTTAAGATGGAGACAAGAGGAACTTCTAGAATTACTCTTTTCCCAGAATCCATATGTGTTTCTGCGATATTTTTGTAGTACTGTAATTGGTTTGTAAATATATGTGCGCAAATTTTTCCACAGAGGTGCACATTTTGTGTCATTGCTCGTCGCTTGCTTCTATTTGTTTAGATGTGATCCACAAGGAACATAGCATCTTTGTAATCTAGGAAAGGAAACTTGTTCAATGAATGATAGAGGATATAATGACACATTGCATAATGTTGATGTGACTTAAACCCATTAAGTCATGTGGGTGTTTTTATTCTCCTATAGAAGTGGTCTTCTTTTACATGAAGTGAATTGCATATATTTCTTCTTTTCTCATGCTCTCTTTTATGTGTTAAGATTAGAGAATTGCTAAAAAGAAGAATTGTCTTTGTCTTGTGTGAGATTGAGATTTGGATGTATTGGATTTTGGGTTTGAGTGATTTTTCTTCACCACAATTTTGTACTCTATATTTGGTTAGTGAATTCTTTTGTGATTGCCACCATACATGGACAAACCTTACATTGAGGGAACCAGGAAAATTCTGGTGTTCTTGCATATGATTGTTTTGTGCTATTTACCGTAACCGTGGTCAATTTCATATTAGACCTACTTAAACTCAACCTACCAAAGATGACATACAAGACAAAGAAGAGGAAGATAAATATCAAGTGTCAATAGAAGAACACTTGTGATAGGACTAGTGTTTAAATTGTATTGATAGTGTAGAGCTTAAGCTAGATGTTATATGTATCTCAATGATTACTATATATATACAAGAACTGCCCTATGGTTGAAGTAGGTAGCATTACATAGACTTCTATACAGTATTAGAGCCTACAGACGACTAACGTCCATTTTTTTTCTTCATGTCTCCATGGTCGCTTCATCCTCCACCTCCACCATAGATTCCACCACCCTCCCAATGATGTCTGCTGCTCCTCAAAAATGTCTGCTGCTCCTCACAACCCTTTGCACAACGTCACTCAACACATCTCCCTCAAACTCACTTGTGACAACTATCCACTTTGGAAAGTTGTTGTTGTTCCCTTTCTTGAAGGCCATGATCTTATTGGTTTCATTGATGGCGCAACTATCTGCCCATTGAAACTTACAGCTGATTCCACATCTGGGATGCTGGTTTCCAATCCTGATTTTCACATTTGGTATCTCCAAGACAAGTTCCTCTTGAGTGCCCTCATCTCCACTCTCTCTGATGGGTTGTTACTGCATGCGGTAGGTATTTTAACCTCCCGTTCCTTATGGACTAATTTGGAGACATTGTTCTCTTCTCATTCTCAAGCTCGACTCATGCAAGTCCGACATCAACTTGCCACTTTGAAGAAAGGCACTCAACCTGTTGCTGATTAGGGGTGCTCCTCTCAATATTATGGTTATGGTTACTCCCACAGACCGACTTGCCAAGATCACTCCTCGGAATCCCCTCAAGGAGCTGCCTTCATGGATACTACAAATGTTGCACTAGACCCCCAGTGGTATCATGATGCTGGCTGTAATCATCAGTTTGCTAGCCTAAATGTTCATGAGGAGGATTATACTAGTTCAGACCAACTCAAAGTGGGAAACGACCAAGGTTTGCACATATTACATAGTGGCACTGCTACTTTATCCTCTTCTCATCATAATTTTCGTCTTTCCTTTTTACTTCATCTTCCTCAAATAAACAAAAATCTTGTCAATCAATTCACTCGTGACAATGGTGTTTTTGTTGAATTTCATCCTAATTGCTATTTTGTGAAGGGCCTCCGCTCCCGCAAACTACTGTTTCGAGGCCTAAGTAGAAACGAGATCTACCAATTGCCCTTTTCCCATTTCTCATCCAATGAACTTACTGCCTATATTGGAGAGAAGGTTCCTATGGATGATTGTCATCATTAGTTAGGCCATCCTGCTTCACCCATTGTTCGTCGTGTTCTTCGCTTAAATAAACTTCTTGTAGCTCCATCATCCCACTGTGTTGATTTGCTCATCGTATAAACAAGGCAAAAGCCACCGTCTACAATTTCTAGCATCTATGTTCGTGTCTAGCAACCCCTTACAATTAATTACTCTATCTTGATGTATGAGGCCCTACTCCTTTACTTTCAATCAATAATAAGATGTTTTATTTTTGCGTTGTTGATGATTTCACCAAGTATATTTGGCTATTCCCCATCACACAAATTTGAAGTTGCTGCTATTTTCGTTTGTTTTAAAAGATTAGTTGACAACTACTTTGGCTGAAACATCCTAGCTGTTCAAAGCGACAATGGAGGGGAGTTTCGCAACCCTCCAATCTACCTTACGATTGATAGGCATCACATATAGATCAAGTTGCCCTCACACTCACCATCAAATGGGTTTTGTTGAATACCGCCATAAACACATTGTAGAGACAGGACTCGCTCTCCTAGCAACGGCTAGAGCCCTTCTCACTCTACGGGACTTCGCCTTTAAAACAACTTACTTTATAAACTGTCTCCCTTCAAAGGTTATCCAATATAAGTCTCTTTTTCAATTTCTATTCAATCTCACCCAGACTAGAAATTCCCCAAAACCTTGGTTGTGAATGTTGGCTTTTCCTTAGACCTCACAATCATCATAAGTTAGACTTTCGTTCCAAATTTGATGTTTTCATAGGATACA
Organism: Carpinus viminea; assembly: GCA_013348765.1. NCBI lineage: Eukaryota > Viridiplantae > Streptophyta > Magnoliopsida > Fagales > Betulaceae > Carpinus > Carpinus viminea. Next base: position 11,886,373 of record CP054668.1, read on the forward strand.
GTAAAGAGCACCAAGGCTACAAATGGCTACATCTTCCTACTGGGAAGGTGTACATCGTCATGTTGTGTATAACGAGTCCTCTTTCATATTCTCCAATAGCAAAAAGAAGTTCTCTCCTCCTTCTAATGCCTCTGCTAAATTAACTTGGATTCAATTTCTATTGGGTGAACTTGGAATCTCTTTACCTAGTGCTCCAATTATACATTGTGACAATATTGGAGCAACGTATCTTACTTCCAATCCTATGTTTCTTGCTCGAAAAAAGTGCATAGCGATTGACTATCACTTTGTACGAGACAAAGTGGAATCCAAAAGTCTCAATGTTCGGTTCATCTCTGGCAAGGACCAGGTGGCTGATATTCTCACAAAGCCTCTAGTCTCCAAAAAGTTCACACTACTTAAGTCCAATCTCAACGTCAAATCTCCATCGTCGAAATTGCGGGGGGTGTTTTAGACCTACTCGAACTCAACCTACTAGAGATAACATACAAGATAAAGAAGAGGAAGATAAACATCAAGTGTTAGTAGAAGAACACTTGTGATAGGAGTCTAGTGTTTAAATTGTATTGAAAGTGTAGAGTTTAAGTTAGATTTTATATGTATCTCAATGATTACTATATATATATATACAATCGTTGCCCTACGGTTGAAGTAGGCTACATTACACAAAATTTTGTATTACACAACAAGTGGTATCAGAGCTAAGATTCGGTATTCTGATCGACGTTTACGGTAAATATGACAAGCATCAAGTATGAAGTGGAGAAGTTCAATGGTAAGAACAACTTTTTCTTTGCCAAGGAAGCATCAACATTCAATGGTTTTCATAATACATTCCTTAAGAACATTCAATGACTTAGAATGGGTAGAGCTAGGACCTTAAAAAAGAAGGTTCTGCCATACTAACCAAACATTCGACGGAAGTACCGAACATTCATGTTGAATGTTCGACATGAATACTAAACATTCGATGCCGATCGTTCAACACTATTCTGAACATTCGATGGTCATGCAAAATGACCATTTTGCCCTCATAATAGTTATAAGGGTATTTTAGCTTAGATTAAGACTAATGATAGACCATTTCACAAATTTAGACGTTGTGGATTGTCAAGGCAGTTACCCAGTAGAAAACCATGCACAAAGTGAGTAGAAACTTATATGGATACTTGTTGTTACTTTCCACATAACGTAATTACTTTATATATTTCAAATGTGTATGTTTACAACTCTCATAAAATACATATTAGATTACTGTGAACTCTACTTTGTGAAAATGTATGCTGATTAAGCAAGATGATGAGAACAATGGGATTTGTAAAGCATACATGATACTGGCCATGGGCTTACAAAAATATCTGGGTTAGCCCTATGGTCAAAACATGTGTATTGTTTATGTTTGACCTTGGATCCAATGATTTTTTTGTGATTGGTGCAACCATGTTCGATTGGTGGTCACTATAGGACGGACGGACGTTACTGGTGGCGACAGCCACCCGAGATTGGACTCGGTTGGGCTGCTAGTGATGGACGATAGTATATAATATTTGAGGCATCGATATTTTATTATAGGTCACTGACAGCCCCAACCCTACTGGGAAGGGGTTAATATATCGAGTAGACTATATGGTGTTAAACTATGACATAATTATCCTATTACAACATATATATTATATTTATATTGCATTCAAGATTATTTTGTCAAACGATGAACGGTAACCTTACATTACTGCATGTGATTTATAAACAACTGAGTTCAACATATAATGATGTGTACGTCATATACATTTATTTTAATGACCCAGGGAAAAACGCTAGCCACATTTGCGCTATCACCCCAAAAGGACTAGTCAATTTGAAGCTTTCTTAAAATTTATTATAAAGCCTAATTTCACTTAATAACTAGGTAATGTGAGACTTAGCACTCATAACTATCTTTATAAATCACCCACTCTATGTGAGCCATTTCTCATTTTCTTAATATGGGATTGGGGTATTACAAACTTTCCCTATTAAATTCCTGACTTTCTTGTCAGGGACACGTCATACAGTGCTCCAGTACCACATGACTTGACGTTACTAGGTGGTTCTGATACCATTTGTAACAACCCAGAGAAAAGCGCTAGCCATATTTGCGCTATCAACCTCAAGTAACTAGTCAATTTGGAGCTTCCTAAGAATTCCATATATAAAGCCTAGTTTTACTTAGTAATTTGGTAATGTGGGACTTAGCACTCATGACTATCTTTATAAATCACATTCTATGTTGGCTTTTTCTCATCTTCCTAATATGAGACTAGGGTATTACATTTATACTATTGGTGAAAATGCGAACGTGGATGTTGATAATAGCAATATCTGCATTCGCATCCGCAAAATCTGGATAATGATTTTTGATATCCATATCTGCATTATGCGATTATTATCCGCATCCGTGTGGTTAATGCGAATAATAAATGCAGATATTGTCTATTATCCGCATTTGAGGTAATGACTTTTTAGACATTGAAGTTGTCATTCACTAATTATTGCTTCTAGTAAATACAAAAAAAAAGACATTATTTATAGTTGGGGAAATTACACTTTACCCCATGAAGTATCACTCATTTTCACTTTTGCCTCAAAAGTTCAAAATGTGATACTTTACCCCCCCAAAACTTTCAAATTGTGGCAATTTAACCTATTTAGCCTATTTATTTCCAAATTGCCTTTAACATTTTTTTTTTTAAAAAAAAAAACGGGGTGGCCGGCTACCACCTATGGGGTGGTTCGGCCACCCAGAATATATTTATATATATTTTTGGTTTTTTTTTTTTGATTTTTTTTTTAGAAAAAAAAAAAAGTGCTGGGGGCATTTTGGTAATAAATAGGCCAAATGGGTTAAATTGCCACAATTTGAAAGTTTAGGGGGGGATAAAATGTCACATTTTAAACTTTGGAGGCTAAAGTGAAAATGGGTGGATACTTCAGGAGGGTAAAGTGTAATTTCCCCTTTATACTTGAACACTATTATCCAGGTCACACTTGTTAATCATTTTGCCAATAAATTTTCATCACATATATTATTTAATATTTAGCTTACTGTAAATATATAGTTGCTGAAGAGATTTTTTTTGTTTTGAATAATAATAATAATAATAATAATAATAATAATAATAATAAAGGAAGAACATATAAGGAAATTAAATCAAAACAAATTAGAAGAGTTTCCTAAAATTAAAATCCAATAACATTACAAATCCAGCATTTGCGGATATTAGTTTTTGATATCTCCATACACATCCACATATGCAGATTGCGGATAAGTGCAGATAGTGGATGCGAACAGTTTATCCGCCTGAATTTTCACCCCTAATTTATACTTACTAAGTCGTGGACTTACACTTCTATCTTTTTCACTTATGAAACATATGTTGTCTTATAGCTGGACTACCTTTAGATGTTGGATTTGAGATGGACCTTGAGGTAGATGTGGCCGTTTGGCGTAGTGATATCAATCCAGTTGAGAGTTGATGACTTATTACAAGATTAGGCCAATTGTTTATGGTAATTAGTACTTTTGGGTGATGTTATAGACTTATAGTTTTGAGATATGCTTGTATATTAAGGCATAATATGGATCATTTGTAACAATAATATGTATAGTGTAATTTTAGTTTATGTGATGACTCTTGGTAGATGCTTTGGTTGTAATGATTAATATTGATAGAATGATAGAAGTCATAATGTTTTCATTGCTTGGTATTCTCTTTTTGAGGAGTAAAGATCACCAAGTCTTATTCCTTATGGAATGGGACTAGGAGGCACACCATGAAGTTAATTACTACTTAATTAATTTCTTGAAGTGTTACAATTTCCGAGAGGTTTGTATATATATATGAAGGAAATATGCAAATAGTATTAAGAGGATTATCAATACCTTACCAATTGCTAACCGTTCTTTTATAGGCACCTCATTGTTAGCCACGTGGTATGTTCCGATTGGAGACCTTCCCCACTAGGATTTTTCCCTAGGACCTATACAACTTCACAAGTGTTTGGGGGTTGATGGGCAGGTTGATGGGGATAGGAGAGAGCTCATGGGATGTTGGGGGCATGGGTTGACGGCTAGGGGCCTAGGCTCTAGTTTAGCACCTACCAACTACACTCGGGTCTATTGGGGCATGGGCTCTTCCTTTGGGTCAATAGGCCCAATGGCGCTACTAGGCCTAACGCTTACCCTTTAATGCCTTTGGGCAAGGTTTGGGCAAGGGCATTCAAGATTTTGAGCCATGCTGCGAATGGCTTGAGAAAAGGCCACGAACCTAGGGATCGTTACTCTACTTCATTCGGAATGATGGCCTTTTACCACACGAGCGAATTAAGTAAAGCTTACTATCAAGGCATGCTAATCAAAGGTTCCCCTTTAAAACCAAAGCTCCTTCAACATGACTTGTCATTTCCTCTGTCATCTCTGTCATACTTCCTTCTCCTTTGCCGCATCTTTTTCCTTCCTTTATTTTTCTCTTTCCAATCTGTTCTCGCTCTCCTTTCTTAAGATTCTCCTCAGGCTTAGACCTAGTGTCTTCCCGATTTCTTGATCTTCTACTTTGTCCAGATTTGTTGCTTTTGTGCTACTATGAATTGTGTGCCTGAGCTATAGCAGTTTGTCGGAGTTGATTCCCCCATATTGGCTATCATGTTCGTAGTCTTTCTAGTGTTAAAGCCCTCCTTACCACGTAACTATACAAACGATTGCATACCTCATGGCTCACGAGGCAACTAAAGGAGGTGGATGGTGTCTCATGCACGACCTTCTATTGAAGAGGAAAAGCTAGCGACACTTCGAGACCGATATTCGGTGCTTGTTGAGGTCTGCGTGTGCACCGCAAAGAAGAAGGAAGATGCATTGGTTAATGGGAGCAAGGATGAAGTATGCCTCAATGAGGAGATGCTCACACAGGGCGTTGTTTATAATGCTCTGGCTTTTAAAACAAAGTTGTTACTGAAAATATCTCATTTTTCAAGTCACAATACTACATACACCATAAATCTCACAACCGAATAATTTTTCTTTTTCTATTAGCAGTATAACCACAACTAGATAAACATATTAGAGTTGTTGTATAAATATCTATTTAAATAAAAATAAAAGTTGTAAGTTATTACATTGACTACACACTAAATAACGTGTTTATCAAAAGTGCCACAAGCGGCACAACCGAATATATACATCTAAGATAGACCAAGACATGTTAGTCTATAACGAAATGGAGACTATGATCAGCCTCATCCATAATAACCTAAGCAGGCATAAAGGTCTTCCCTTCAGCCTCAATCCCTGCATTAACAACTATTTAACTGTAGAGTTACCGCAATTACATAAATGGATACATGAGTTCATATTTTCAATAAGTATAATAAACGCTAACCTTTATAATATAAGCCTTATTTTTAGAAAATATCTCTACATGTGTCTATAATAACAACTGGTATAGAGTTTTATAAAAAAAGAGTTTATTACTAAAAAGTCACCGTTGATAAGATATTTATTAAAGAAGTTTATAATGATATATAGAAAATTCTCTTATATTTTCTTTGGCATTTTTCTTTACTATGCATCTCTCTCTCTCTCTCCTCCAATAACATAGGTTCCACAATTAACTGTATGCAATAACATGGCATTTTCTCAAATCTGGTTTTCATTCCAAAACTCAACATTTTTTAAATATAATTTTTATTAACACACGTCAAAGTCATTGAAAGTATAGTCATATTCATATATAAAATAACAAGACTCAATTGAAATATATATAATGCTTTTAAAATAAATAGCAAGGTTCAAGTAAGTATTATACTTATAATCTTTGATTGTACTTCTTGTGTGAACTCACGACTCAGACTATCACTGCATTTATTGCGAGTGACTTGGTTTGTTTACGATCCTTAAACCTATCATGATTGATCTTATATTTTTACTGTATGTTTATAACACAAAGAAATACATAATGATGCTCTCATTTAATCATTTTGATGATATTTTTCTATTCTTTTAGGAGATCGAATTTCCTGAGCATTACATCACCTCATGTTCCCTAGCCATATGAGGGACGTATTGTTGTATTTGAATTTGGCTCGGGCGCAATTGATTCCAAATGGGTGGTGGATCCTCATGTCGTGTTGTGTTTTGTGGCCCATGGCCCTCAATAAGGCAAAGCATACGTGTAACAACCTAACTCCATGAGATTTTATTTGGTTGTACAAGCTAGTTGCTTTTCTCGGGCTACTCTGGAGGGGCCAGATCCCTTAAGGTTAGCTTGTCAACCAGAAGGGAGGCTGGTTCCCCCCAAGTGGAGAAGAATGAAAGGGAGGAATAAGCAGCAGAAGCCCCTGAAGAGGCAAAAGAGGAGGAAGTCCCTTTAAGAAAAAGGGGCACAAACTGAGAGACAATAAGAGGAAAGGGAAGAAGTAAAGGAATATGAACAAGTCAAGAAAAAAAAAAAAAAAAAAAGAAGGAAAATGAGAAGGGGTGGAGGAGGGAAAAAAAGGAAAAAGGAAGGATTCTGAAAAGGAGAAGGAGAAGGTGTAGTCGAAGAGGAGAAAGGGAGAGAAGGAGAAGGAGAAGGCAAAAAAAAGGGAGACCAAGAAGGTGAAGGAAAGGGCCATTGGGCTGGATGTGTCCTCCGAACTTATTGTCTTGGAGAGTAGTACACAAGTCTTCGAGAATTCCTTTAACTTCCTTGGTGCTAAGATTGCGGAAGATATGGAGAGGGCATTGCCTGACCCATAATGTATTCATTGAGATACTTACTATTTTGACCAAAAGTGGCCACCACTATTTCCATCTCTTTTGTTGTGTGACTAGCTTTTTATGTTATTGTCTTGCATAATGCTGCTTATGTCATGGCCTTCTTTGCAGAATGCAAGAAGTTCACTTGCCAATCACAATCCAAGTTGAAGGCTTGGAAAGATCGTTCCATGAAAGTGGAGCGAAAGAACTTTTACTTGAGGGAGGCTCTTCATTCCAAGGAAGATGAGGTTGCCGCCACTTGCATTTGTGAGGGAAAAGAGAGGTCTAGGTTGGAGCAATTCGGGTTGATGCATGTCGAGGTGTTGAAAGAACTTGCCTTTGCTAGGACCAAGAATCGGGCCCTTACCACTGGGCTTTAGGCCTCCAGGGAAAGCATGCCTCTTCTTAAGAAGCGCATTGACAAGTCTCACAATAAGCTTCACCGATGCAAGGCAAAGTGTCTAGCGCTATGGGGAAATGCCATTCTTAAAAGGATAAGGCCGTACCCAACCATCCCTGATCTAGAATACGGTAATGGGGTTCTACTGTCAATTGACTCACACTGTCTAGTCCAAAAAATGCTTAGGGGTTTGGCTTCCTACATGGTTTTAACATTAGCTGAGATGCGGTGGTGAACCACCCAGGTGTAAATATCTTTACTTTTACACTTGAAATGTTTCCCCCAAAATTAGAGGTAGTTCTTCTTTTGTTGTCCTTAGGGTAGGCAAAAATGCCAGATGCCTTTGTCAAGGTAGTTGTTCCTCATGAAGGCTCGGAGCATGCCTTTACAACCATTACTCTTTGCTGCTACCACAGGAATGAAGTTCCCAAGGGGCTCCACACTTCAAAGAGTGTTGTGTGGCTCTTGAAGGCCCAAATGATGTCCCTGCTGCACCGCCTTGTTTGCTACCATTGAGGGTAAAATTTCCAAGGAGCCCTACCTAGTGCTAGAGCATATTTTCCATTGTCTAGCTAACTATACAACAAAAGAGGTTGTAGTGGAGATCATGAAGGATATTGAGGAGAAGGTTGAGGCTGAAGAACCAAGAAGGGGGAGTGGGGGTTGACAAAGGAGCCAATGGGGAAATTGTAGCTGCATTTGGTGAGGAGCCTAAAGATGGTGAGAGAGCAGGTGAAGACTAGCCTTAGGGTCTCAACCAACAAATCATTTTTGGGACATAAGAATGACAAAGCTAGCTTTGAACTCCTTTTTTAGGGGGGAAAAGGAAGCACCGTTTGTAAATACATTTTGGGAGATATGAATGGAAAAGTTAGTTTTGTAACTTCTTTTTGGGGAACATGAAGTACCATTTCCAAATCCATTTTGGGATATAGGAATGACAAAGTTAGTTTTGGAACTTCTTTTTGTAGGGTGAATCGAGTTAAAATTTCTTATGTTCACTTTTTGTCATTGCAAATCGACATGATAATTTTCCTTTTCACTTGGGAAATATTTGCTCTAAAGGTATTTTCTCTTTTTGGTTTTGGTGGATATGTTATCAAGCCATCCATTTCTTACCATGATACCCCCGAGAAGGTGTTTAAGAGAAGTTTGGTCATGTTTATCCTTGTGCTAAGGATCTTGAAGGCCTTCCAAGTAGAATTGTTCAGTGCCAACGAAGTGTTTTAAAGCTTTGCCAAACAATTGGTATCCCTAGTAGAAGCTTTTAAAATACTTCCTTAAAGGACATCTCAGTGAGGTCTATGCTCTATCAGGGATGTTCCCTCGAGCAAGGACTTAGGGTTTTGCTGAGGGGAACCCCCAACAAAGTGTTTTAAAGTGTTGCCGAGAAGTTGGTATCCCCCATGCAAAGCCTTTTAAAGACTTTCTTAGGGACTTCTCGAGGTCTATGCCATGCCGATGGTGTTCCCCCGAGCAAGTACTTAGGGTTTTTTTTGAAAGGAGCCCCACAACAAAGTGTTTTAAAGTTTCGATGAGAATTGGTATCTCCCAAACGAAACCATTTAAAGACTTTCTTAACGGACCTCTCAACAAGGTCTATGTTCTGTTAAGGGTGTTCCCTTAAGAAAAGACAACATTTTCCTAGAGGGGAACCACTAACAAAATGTTTTAAAGCCTCACCAAAAAGTTGGTATCTCTAAGGGAACCTTTCAATGATGCCTATGACATGTTGGGAGTGTTCCCCAAGTAAGGACTTAGGGCTCTGTTGGAGGGGAAGACTTAGCAAAGTGTTTTAAATTTTTGCCTAAAAGTTGGTATACCCCAGGCAAGGCCTTTAAAATAATTCCTTAAGAGACCTCTCAATGAGGTCTGTGGCCTATCAGGGGTGTTCCCTCGAGCAAGGACTTAGTGTATTGTTGGAGGGAAACCCCTTAGCAAAGTGTTTTAAAGTTTTACAGAGAAGTTGGCATCCCCCAAGCAAAGCCTTTTAAAGACTTTCTTGAGGGACCACTCTATGAGGTATATGCTCTGTCGGGGGTGTTCCCCTGAGCAGGACTTAAGGTTTTTCTTGAGAAGCACCCCTAAAAAACCTGTTTTAAAGCTTTGCCAAGAGGTTGGTATCCCTCAAGGGAAGCCTTGTAAAGACTTTTTAAGGGGATCTCTTAGCGAGGTCTATGCCTTGCCGGCTGTTCACTCGAGCAAGGACTTAGGGTTTTCCTAGAGGGGAAATCCCTAACAAAGTGTTTTAAATCCCTCATGCAAAGCCTTTAGAAACTTCTTTAAGGGACCTTTTGGCGAGGTGTATGCATTGCTAGGGGTGTTCCCTCAAGTAAGGGCTTAAGATTTGGTAGAGGCAAAGCCTTTGTGCCTTGCCCCTGGAGGAAAGGAATCTTGAAAGCAGGGCACTTATTCAGATGAGACTAGCTATGTTGTTGGTTAAGACAAAGTGTTGGATAATACTTGCTGATATTTGATAATGTGCTATTCTAAGATAATTGACTGATAAAATGTTTGTAGGTGTTTGGCATTCTGTGGGTGATGTAGGAGCTTTCCTTCCATCATTTTTTAGGTGGTATGCCCTATGAAGTTGGCACAACCACCCGTACGTTCCTTCCCACTTGGCTCCTAGCTTTCCATCGGTGGGTGCTAGGTCCTTTCAAAATATTGACCCATTGGTCGAAGTATTATGCCTCCCTTCTCTAGTAAGTGGCCATATTTGTTTTCACACACTCCTTTTTTTCTCAAGGAAAGCTAGATTTAGCATGAGACCTTCGTTGTTACGCTTGGGATCAAAGTGTTATTTGCAGTGATTCTTGAGTCCTACCTATACTAGGATAACCACCTCTACTATGAATTCCAACACATATAGGGTGTCATCTATTTTTGTTCACTTAGTTATTCTTTATGCCCATAGCATGCTATGTAGTTCTTTTGCCTTGACCCTACTTCTTCTTTATTAATTTAAAGATTACTAGTTACCTCTAATTGGCCATTTGCTTGAGGGGGCTCGGGAGATGAATAAAAATTATGGACCATGCGGTCCAAGCACCATTTTTTGAATGACTTGTAGTCGAATTGCTTCTCGTTGTCCATGACAAAAGCAGACGGGATTCTAAACCTACACACCATCGATCGCCAAAGAAAGCCTTTTATATTCTTACTATGTGCGCCTTGACCCATTGGTGAAGTAATCTATTGCCACAATAGCAAATTTCACTCCTCATTTTCCCTTTGGGAGGGGACTGACCAGGTCGACACCCTACTTTGCAAAAGGGTAGGGCAAGGAGAAGGGAGGCACAATACTCCTCAATAGTATTTCTCAATATGAAAAGGTAGAAAATCATGTTGATGCACAAGTATGCATAATATGTAATTATATTACAACTCATAACCCTTATCACTAGGGCCTATATGTGTCCTTTCCCCTTTATGTTAGGGTTTGCATGTCCAAAAGGACATATGGTACAACCTCGATGCCTTGACTGAGGTACATAGCTAGCCGCCACTAGATGATTGACTAAGTCTAACCCTGGATGATCCACTCAATTAATGATGGTGCTGTGGGTGACCTATACCTTGTGGGTGGTTGCGCCAATCACAATCACCCTCGGATTTAGGGTAAAACTAATTCCTTACACAACTAGCCCATAGGGTCAGTTTGTATAATCTAATATGCACATGCCATATATTTATTACACTATAAGTTTTACATTACTTAACAAATGTGGCTATGTTATACAAGCACATTATCATTTCATTTTCTATGCATGCAAAATAAAATTGTGAGATACACAATCTTTCATTTTGCAAAATTCATTAGCGTTAATTTCAAACTCAAGATTCACAACAGTAAATCCCAAAACCTTCCATTACAGTACAAAGATGAGCATTTTATATCAAAATAGGCATACTCAAAATCATTATTTAGAGTTTCACGTGAGTTTACTCATCTTGGTTGTAATATTATTGCTCAAACTTTCCTTTGAACGCTTTGGTTCCTTCATCTATAAGATATCTTATCATTAATAGGGTTCCTAAGAGATAGCCCTAATCCTAGTACTCGACTCCAAAAGTTTTTCATTCTGAATAGTATCAGTAGATCAATCTTAAGTGTCAATAAATCGATCTTGAGTGTCAATAGATGTCAGCACAACCAAGACTTGAAAAGGCACATCCTTTATCACATCTAACACTTTTAAAGCCAAAAGTCTGAGTCTTTTTACTAAACACAAAGTTCTCAACTTTACGTTCTCACCATATTCTTTTAACCAAAAACTCTAAACAACAATTTTAATCTACAACTAGCAGAGCCTAAATCTCGTATTTAGTCTCATCTAATATATTTAAGACGGAACCCACCACAACCTACGATTTTTAAACAAATTTCTAAATCTCTTTTCATTCCCACACCCATAACTACACACACTAGCATATAACCAACCAACCTCGATAAAATAGCAGTGCCTTTAGCAAACTAAAATACAAGCTTGATTTAAGAGATTACCTCTTGGGGCCTTGAACTCCCAAATAACCTAGAAAATAGCTACCTTTTCTTTCGCTTTTTACTCTATCTCTCTCTTCTACATGTTTCTAAAGGTGTATGGGTCCATTACAACCTTAAATAATCCCTTCCTATTTTTGCAAGTTTTGGACTTAACCTAAATAGCAAATTGTCTATTACCTATAGATTGGTTCATTGGACCGTTAGATCACTAAGGTTTCAATTTCACTAATTGATTGATACCTTCTGCCAATTGATCAATGGGGTTTTGCTGAGTTGGACCGATTGATTGGTACCTTCCATTGAGATATATATATTAAAAAAATTTTAAACTTTTATACAATTTATAGCTTTTATAACAGGCAACACATGTCATTATATAATTGGATGTGACATGGCACACTAATGGAATCCGTTAAGAACATTTTCTTGTTTCTTCCAAAATATTTTTTTATGCACTTCTTTCTCCCTCTGCAAAAGAAAGGAATTCAAAATCAATTTTGAGGTAATTTTTCTTCCCCCTTTCATCTCCTCTCTCTCATTATTGTCTATTTCTTTCCCTCTCTCTCATATTATATTTTCCCCTCTCACTCTAATCCCCCTTTGACGTTTTTCTTCTCTTTATTCTACCATTGAGGATAATGGAATGGGTATTGTTGCTTTAATTTTGGGGAATATACACATTACCCCCTAAACTATTCACTCATTTGTACTTTTAACTCCAATATTTAAAATGTGACATTTTACCCATCCCCAAAGTATCGACATTGACACTTGACCCCTATGAAATATACTTTACCCCCTGAAGTGTTTTGAATTAACACTTTATCCCCCCGAAGTAACTTTTTTTGGGGGGGGAGGGTGTGAGGGTGAGGGTAAAGTGTCAACTCTGGGGAGTAAAGTGTCAATTCAAAATATTTCATGGGGGTCAAGTGTCAATGTCATATACTTTGAGAGGGTAAAGTGTCATTTTTTAAACATTTGGGTTAAAAGTGTAAATTGGTGGATAGTTTAGGGGGGTAACGTGTATTTGTCCCTTTAATTTTTGGGCTTAATATTAGTTAAGATTTCACTTCCACCCAAATCTCAACCCCCACCCTAGTTACCTTCCCTAACTTCAATCCTTAGAAGCTATCTCGGGATAATTATAGTCTTTGGTTACCCCAAATTGCTCCTTACCTTAAGGGTAGGAACCTGTTTGGTTATGTTGATGGGTCTATCCATCCCCCACCTCAAACCATTGTCTCTAATAGGGATGGTGTTGAATATGTTACCCCTAAATTGGCATGTGCAGGGTCAATCGATTCTATATGCCATCAATTCCTTACAACTAGAGAAAATGCTCTCTTATGTTACTCGTTGTGCTACTTCTAGAGATGCTTGGCTCACTCTACAAACATTGTTCACGTCCCATTCTCGAGAACGAAGTATGCTAGTCCATTACCAATTAGCTACCCTTAAGAAGGGAAAAACATCAATTGCATATTATTATCATAAAAAATTTCAACAACTTACTAATACTCTGGCTACTAGGGATCAACCTTTAAATGAATTTCTGCCCTTGGGTCGAATTTTGACCCATTTGTCACCTCTATTATGAGACATGTTGAACCTCTCTCCATTGAGGAGCTCTTTGCCCATTTGCTAGCCCATGAATTATGGCTAGAACAAAATCAATCTACTCTTGATCTTTTTGTTGGTTACGCTGGGACGTCAAAATGTGGAGGACGAGAATGTCATAGGAACTACAACTCCTCTGGTCATGGAAATTTTAACAAGTACTCTCCAAACCAAACAGAGGTGGGGAGTATGGATATCCCTTCACTAGCCGTGGGTCTCCCAGATACAATTCATCCTATCGAGCTGTTTGCTAGGCCTGCAACAAAACAGGCCATGTTACCCTTGACTGTTATCATTGCTATGATAACATGTACACAAGAAAGACAACTCCACCAATGCTGGCATATTTTTCCACTCCATCAGGTGGTTCTAACCCAAACTGGTACCCATATTCCAACGCTACCAGCACCTAACTTCCAATGTGGGAAATCTCAACCTCAAGGTTGAGGACTATACGATCTCCGATCATATTAGAATGGACAATGGTAAAGGGCTTTCCATCTATCACATCGGAAACGCCTATCTTTTCTCTAATTTTCAATTTGATATGTTTGATGATTTGCATGTCCCCAAGATTTCAAAAAATATGTTGTTTGTCCACAAATTTACCAAGGATACTAACACAGTTTAAGAATTACATCCCTCTTAATGTCTTTTGAAGGTTTGAGCTTTAGAGAACATGTTGCTTCAAGTTGCCAATGCTTGTATTAATTTCTTTCTTTTTCCATTAAACCGCCTCCCTCTGTCTCCTTCCCTCTGTGGCACTCACGGTTGGGCCACTCAGCCTTGAAGGTGGTTCAACGGGTGCTGCCCTCTTTCAAGCTTCCTTTTGCTTCCAATAAAATGGATGAGATGTGCTGTAGTTGCTTGAGCTCAAAAAGCGATTAATTTCTTTTTGTTGCCTCTTAATTTCAAGCCACGTGTCACTTAGAACTAATTATTACAGATGAATGGGGTTCTACCCCAGTTTGTTCAAAATCTGGTTCTATGTATTATGTTTCCTTTTTAGATTCCTTTGGTAAATACACTTGGTTATATCCTATTCCTTGTAAAAGTGATGTTACTAGCATTTTTATTATATTCAAATTATATGTTAAATGTTTCTTTGAGTCCAAAATAGAAGCAGTTCAATCTGATTGGCAAGGGGAGTATCATCCAATCACTTGCCATTTTTCATTGTGTCTCTTGTGCACACATGCACCAACAAAATAGTGTCGTAAGCACCGACATATTGTAAAAACTAGTCTTGACATTACTGTCTCATGCAAGTATGCTCTTTCATTTTTTAGGATGACATTTTTCTATGGCATGTTATTTAATTAATTGCATGCCAACTCCAACACTTAAAAATCAGTTGCCCTTTGAAATTCTTTTTAAATGTGCTCATGATTACAAATTTTACGTATTTTTTATAGTGCTTACTGGCCAAATATCGCCCCTATAACTCAAATAATTTTTAGCCACAATCCTCTTAATGTTTGTTCTTTGGGTAGAATCCTCATCATAAAGAGTACACGTGTCTAAATCTATCCATTGATTGTCTTTACATTTCATAGGATGTTCTTTTTGACATGTCTATGTTTCACTTATCTAGTGAGTCACCCTTCAATTTAGTCTAGTCAAGTTCAAGTTTTTAGGTCTTAATAATCAATCCTTACCTTATGTCTTATTTTATCTCAAACCATAGGCCTACAACAACACCATCCATGGACTTAGCATCTTCAAATCTCCAAGTTAGCAGCAGCCCACATGATACATCCAACCCTCCTTCTACAGAGTTCCAGGTACCCACTTTACCTTTTTCATCCCCAATCTCTCACATTATTTCCTCTCTTACTGATTAATCCTAGCACCTCCACCTTCGATTCATCCAATGATAACCCATGCCAAAAATAACATTACAAAACCTAAACAGTTCATAGATGGCAATTTGTTATCCATATCCCATGTCCTCATTCTTGAATCTACAGGAGTTGAAACACTTGTCATTCTTCAGCCATGAAGGATTAGATTTGTTGGAAAGCCATGAACATCGAATTTGATGCTCTACTAAAAAATCATACATGGACTTGGTTCCTTCCACCTCAGTAAAGAACATGATGGGTGTTCTAGTTGAAGATGAAAACTGACAGATCAATTGACCATTATAAGGCTAGACACGTTGCTAAAGGGTTTCATCAGCAAGCTAGCATCGACTATGGTGACACCTAAAGTCTAGTTATTAAACCTACAACAACATGTCTATTTTTGTAGTTTGCTATTTCTAGTGGTTGGCCAATTCACCAAATATTTATACAAAATGTGTTCCTCCATGACAATTTATTTGAGGAAGTATATATAACTTAGCCACCTAGCTTTGCTCATTCTTAGTATCCATCTCACATTTGCCAGCTTCAAAATGTATGGCTTGAAACAAGCCTGTGGGGCTTGGTTCTCAATATTGAATATCAAGTGGTTGATCTCAGATTGTTTAGTCCTCAATCTGATAGCTCTCTTTTTATTTATCATTCTTCTGATTATATCATGTTGGTGCTAATTTATGTGGATAACATACGCATTGTGAATTAGTCATTGTGACTTCGTTGTGAATGATTTAGGTGCATTAAATATTTTTCTAGGAATAGAAGTGTTGCCTTGCTCAAGGGGGGTTATCTTATACCAACAAAGATATATCTTGGATCTACTTAAGCGTACCAAGATGATTGGATCTACTCACCTTTCTTCATTTTAAGGTGATTTATTCTTTAATCCCACATTATTCAGAAGCACCATTAGGGATTTACAGTACTTATACATCACACGATCATACATTTCTTTTTCTGTCAATAAACTCTCCCATTTTATGCACAAACCCACATACTCCATTGGCAATTTGTTAAGTCTTGCACGCTAACTCAAACAAACCATTCAACATGGTCTTTGGTTTCAGAAGGCATTCGTATAATGTTTTCAAACTTTTTCTGATGCTAACTGGGTGGATAGTCATGATGATCATTGCTTTACTGGGGGCTATTATATCTTTCTTGGCAAAAAACTATCGCCAGGTCAAGTATAGAGGCTGAGGACAAAGCATTAACAAATACTAATGCAGAGTTATCTTGGCTCATCTTTCTATGCTCCAAAATTGGTTTACAACTTTCTTAGCCTCCAACGTTATGGTGTGACAATATTGAAGCCACATATTTGTCCTCCAACCTAGTCTTCCACACATGAAACAAATATGTTGAGATTGACCTCCATTTCATTTGTGACGTGATGACTAAGATCCTATCCATCAAATTTATATCTAGCAAAGATCAACTTGCAGATATCTTCACAAAACCACTCTCATCCTCACAGTTGGGCCTCTTTCGTGATAAGCTAAACTTTATCCGTATATCGTTCAACTTGAGAGAGTGTTAGCGATATGATATCCACAACAACTCTTCTCACTCATGATAAGATGAAGTCAAGTTCAATACACCATATGGTAATGATATCATTCAATTAAGTTAAAACAATAGATAACCTTTGTTCATGTATGGTGGTAAGACATCAACATATTCACAACTCTTATATTTCTAGACTGATTGGGTGTTTTCTTTTGGTTGATATTGATTTACTAGGTTCCATTATAATTACTATCGAGAAGGTAGTTGAACTGATTTCTTGAATAAATTGTGGTTTGGCAGAATAGAAAATTTTTTGCAAATTTTGATTTGTCATTCCCTTTGGCCGAATTTGGAAGAGTTTTGGAATTGGGATGATTGGGTTTTAAATTTCAAGTATTTTGATTTATTCTATGTGGTAACTGATTCGTAACCTTTTGGTTTGGGTTCTTTTTGTGGCTGATTGAATTTAGTTTAGGTTGTGAAGTTTTGGCCGATGTTTGTTTGAATGGAAGAAAAATCAATGGGTGTTTGATGTTTGGATGAAGAGTAATTTTGGTGGGGTTTTTAGTTTTTATTTTATATATATATATTTTGGTGTGAAATTTTTTGCAGAATTGATTTGGATTTTTTGTTGGTTATTGGCCTTATTAAATCACCACTTGTCCCCAAAAGTTTAAGCTGATAAGAAGAGGTTAATTTAATCACTTAATCAATACTTTAATACTCATTCTCACGTCTGGGTTCAAACTCCCTTTTAATCCCACATTTAGGCTCAAACTCCCTTTTAATAATTGAAACCCAACACGTGGAATATTTAATTTAATGGGAGGTGATTTAAGGAAGTCAATGTTCGATCTTAAGACCTTTAGCTCTAATACCATGTTAAATCACCACTTGTCCTAAAAGTTTAAGCTGATAGGAAAAGGTAAATTTAGCTACTTAATCAATACTTTAACAGGCTTCTTGAGAAAATGAGGAAAATGATTATTGGTACTATAATTTTATATAAATAATTGTACAATATAATTTAAGCTATATTTGGGTTAAACTCATTGTTTATTAAATGACAAGAAAATAAAGCATATAAAGTTGGATCATGTAATTAAATTGGAAATTTGAACAAATTATATTTTATTACCTGAACTTGGACGAAGGATGTTATTTGGAAATTGAATACTAGACAACGAACAATTTTACTTAGACATTAGACAATGGACAATTTTACCTAGACACTGGACAAAGAACACTCTCACCTATAGTGGGAGAAATGCTAAACACTACACCTTCAATTTTACCTAGACATTAGTTAATAATTAGAGTTTTCATCGACACTGGTTGAGAATTTTTGTTGGAGGTGTGGTGGATTAATGGTTTGGTTGAAATAAATCATTTGCCCGAACATAAACATTTTATTTCGTCATGAATTCATGCTTATGAGAAAACTAAGCCTTGACCTTTGAAAAAGAGTTGATCGATCCTCAAGTGTCTGGCCACACTTAGTTCCATTAACATTTGAGCTCAAATTTTCATTGTGTATGTTACTGTGTTAAGTGTCCCACATGACATAAGTACAATCTTAAGCATGAGTATATAAAGTCTTGGACACCCACCCCTTGCAAACCGTAACTCACTCTTGAAAACCGGCTTACAAGGGGAGGGTGTCTAAGAGATTGTACTTAAGTGATGCGGGTGAAGACCGATATTAGTGTTGATTTATTTTATTGTGTAATTATCCTTTCCCCCCTATGAACTACCACTCGATTACCATATACCTCTATCAACTACCAACTTTAAATTACTACCCTATCAAACTACCATTTTGTTATCAAAACCTTCATTCCGTTAGTCAAGGTCGTTAAGTCAAGCGGTCAACCCATCATGTATGCGTCAAATGCCTTGAATGCGTATTCATTTTTTATTTTTGGGTAATTATTTGTTCCCCCATGAACCACCACTCGATTACCATACACCCCCATCAACTATCAACTTTACGCGCTAGTGATAGGTTGACTGTCCGACTTAACAACCTTGACTGACAAAATGGGGATTTTAGTAATGAAATGATAGTTTGATGGGGTTGTAATGTAAAGTTGGTAGTTAATGGGGGGAAAGGTTAATTACCCCTTATTTTATTTATGCATATGTGTTTTAGTTTTTATTTTTTCCCACTAGGATTGGGTTTCCACTTTTTCCAATTATGCATGTGTGTTTTAGTTTTCCTTTGTTTTTTCTTTTTCAATTAGGATTTATATAGTTTTTATCCTTTTCCTTTTCCCTTTCCTTGTTAAATTAGAAGTGTATCTTAGTCTATACAAGGGATACACACTCAATGAAACAATTCAATTTTAAAGTATCAATAAAATTTTAGTCTTTCAAAGTTATTCTTTGTTTGCTTCTTTGCGGTGACTATGGTCTTTCTTTTTCCTATTCATTATATTCTCTCTTTTTGAGTTCCCTTTAAAGTCTTCAATTCTTAACTTTTGATGCTATCATACATTATCAAAACAATCTTGGAGGAAGCAAAAGAAGATGGTGTAATGTACACCTTGATGCAATGCGAAGAGGGTGCTAGTGTAGATGATGATGTGCTAGTAGGGTTACGAGAGTTGTTGACTAGGGGCGGGAGTTGGATAATTCGGTTAGGAAAATGGGGTTTTTGCATTTCACACCACTATTGTCCGTAAAGTCAAAAATTTCACCGACTTATTTTGCCAACTTTTTGTTTCGTTACGAATGGTGGTCGGTAATGTCAGTTTGGTAATGTTGGTAAGCAAAGAAATAGAAAATTGGTAGGCAAAGTCGGTCGATAAAGTCGGTTCGATTAGAAAATGTTATTCTGCCTACCGATACGAGTTCGTCGGAAATAGAAAAAGTCTACCGTCAACCGGCCATCGATTAAGCGGTGTTGGTAGGTGTTAGTTGGTAGGCAGTCAATAATCGGTAGGCGATTAATTTGCCCACCCATATATGTTGATAGAGTTTGCTAATTTGATGCGTGAAAATCTACCCCTTGGTTTGCCACCCACAAGAGATATACAACACCACATTAACTTCGTGCCGAGGTCAAGCATGCCAAATCGACTCACTTATCGCCTCAACTCAAAGGAATCTGAAGAGTTACAACACCTACTAACAGAGTTATTAGAAATAGGTACATCCAAGAGAGCATAAGTCCATGTACAGTTCCA
Source organism: Carpinus viminea (assembly GCA_013348765.1). Classification (NCBI taxonomy): domain Eukaryota; kingdom Viridiplantae; phylum Streptophyta; class Magnoliopsida; order Fagales; family Betulaceae; genus Carpinus; species Carpinus viminea. The sequence continues at coordinate 11,906,225 of CP054668.1, forward strand.
TCTCTCTTAGTTCATAAGAAGGATAGATTATGGCGCATGTGTATCGATAGTAAAGCCATCAATTGAATCATGGTGAAGTATAGACTCTCGATTCCTTGCTTGGACGACATGCTGAATCAGTTATCAAGTTCTAAGGTCTTTTCCAAAATTAACCTTAGGAGAGGGTATCACCAAATCAGAATTAGGCCTAGAGATGAGTGGAAAACAACGTTCAAGATGCACCATGGGTTGTACAAGTTGATGGTCATGCCTTTTGGACTATCCAACCCGCCCAAACACATTCATGAGGTTCATGCATAAGGTGCTGCAGTATTACATGGAGAAGTTCGTTCTTCTGACATTAGTGTTGGTTTATTTTATTTATGCATGTGTGTTTCTAGTTTTCCTTTCAAGAAGGATTAAGTTTTCCCTTTTCCCAATTAAGATTTGTTCACTTTTTCCTTCTCCTTTTCCTTGTTAAATTATGAGTGTATTGCACTTGATCATTTCCTTATCCTATTAAATGTGCGTAATTAGAAGCTTACACCCTAAATTTATGTCCTTCAAGTTTCTAAACTTCTAATTTTCCTGCTTTTTTTGGCAATTCAAACATGTAGTTGACTTGGCTCTAAAGCCACCTCTACACGCCCTTAATTTGGGGAAATTAAAAGGGCACGTAAATCATTAGAGGGAAATTTGGGATATTTTCAAAACATTTTGTTTATCATATAATTTTACTATGAGATTGGAGTTTCATCACTCTATACATTCCAAAAATATCTAAGAACCTTTTTGAAAGAGACTACATTGCATGTCGGATGGTCACATATAATGCCCAAGAAAATAAAGAAATAATATAATGATTGAGTAATAATAAAGTGCAAAAATACCCTTAAAAACACTTTGAAATAGAGTGTAGAAGAAAATAAAATATTTAAAGGTGAAAATGATGGATTTTGAGTACAAAAATACGCTTACCAAGCATAGCTAGGTGACAATGGCAAGTGAACCAAAAAGAGCTTTCCGAATTAGGATCATATGCACAATTATGACAATTGTAGCAGAAGTTATGACTAATTTACTAACTTATATCTTGAATTGACCTTTCCATTCCAATGAGTTGGTTGCATTCGAATGAAAGATGTGTTAGGCTTGCCTAACGGCTAAGAAAAGGTTCCTGTTCGAATGGACGTGTGTTGATTGTGAAAATTTGGATTTTTTAGTGTTAAGTAATATTCCATTTGAATGTGATGTGAGGGAAGGGTTCTTGAGTAAGAAGTTTGAAGTTTTTAAATATGTAGAGTTCTTAAGGTATAATAACAAAACTCTAGTTTTTCATTTGGTTAAAGTTATTTGATGCGCAGTTATACCTAGATAGAAATGTACACGACAATGAAATGTCATTATAATGTCGTAGTATACATATGTGGATATGTTACAATAATTTTTGTTTATAAGTGATATGTTACAATCATTAAAGTGTCATTATGATACCATCAAGGGTGGTGGTTCAATGGCCCAAGGAAATCCCCAAAGTGGTTAGGCATGTACTAGGACGTGGGTTCAAATCTCCACAATAGAGAATCTACATATGCCTAATTAGTACTAGCCACCTTGATTCTCATTGATGCCCTGATAGGGGTGAATCAGGTTATGGCTTAGTCGGACTTAAGGGAGCACCTACGGTTCCCATTGTCTATGCCCCTCATGTGCGGCTCACAGCAGGTAAGTGCTACTATGGTGACACCCAGGTAGGATAACCACAATTGGTCTCCCCGACCTATCATTTTTGTTTAGAAAAGAAAAAGTGTCATTATGACACTCATGGAGTGTTATATATTATGTATTAGTTATACTATAGGTATATTGGCGATATTGTGATAACCATGCAGGTGATGGTATTATTATTTTGAGATTGTTATATAATAGGGTTTTAGAGCTATTTCATACAAACTAGGTAAAAAAGGGATTGCATTCATTTTTGTAAACATGTGTTAATGTGTCAATCTAATGCCCAAATTATGTTAAGAAAAGAATGAAGAATAAAAATGTGATTTTTACATTGAAATGCATGAGTCTACATGTCACTGTCCGAGAGCTCCGATAGAAATTGGTGGAAGACTGTTTGATCAATGGAGCCACAGAGAGCTCCAGTTGATATATAGGTGAAGCTCGTTCAACTAGGACTACTCACGACTAAAAGGTTAAAGCCTTTCTGATGAAAAAGGAATGACCAAAGATCTTAGACCATTAGGGTTTTATAAAATGCTTAAGGAAGTCTAAATATAGATATATTGACATGTAGAGAAAGTATGGAGCATTTACTCAAAGGAATAGATTAGGAGATTAAGCCCAAGTTATAAGTATAAACTTAATGACCCTCCATTATTTTACAAAAGCATGTTATGCATACTTTAATTGAGCCATGTTATTTGAATACATGACGAGAATATTTTGAGATGTTTTACATGTGTGTTAAATGAATGTATGTTTTCTGAAAAGAATGGTGTTATGTTATGAATACATGTGAAAGCCTAACGGTTAAGTGTGGATTATTTGCTTAACACCTCAATGTTAGGAAGGAGGAAATAGAATTAACTAACAACCCAACGATTAAGTAGTGTTATACATGTAAAACCTAAAAGTTATATAAGGGAAAAATAGTAGCAAACCAAATGGTTAGGGGGGTAGTGGGAGTATAAATACATTCATTAATGTAAAAAGAAGATTATGTTATGTTATACTAAACAAGTTGATATGCATGAGATATGATCCCTATTGTTTATGATTTAAATTGTTGTTTCCATTATCATGTTATGACCTATTTTGCTACACAAAATAATATGGGATGTGAAGTTGTATACATATATATAGTAAAAAAAAAAAAGCAAAGGAAAATATGATATTTTATTATAATAAATTAACTACTCTAGTTTGTATATAAGTTTATTAAACTCTTTGTGTAAACCATACATGAATAGCTGTTTAGTAAACATTATTTAGAGATTTTTTTTTTTTTCAAAGATAAAAGGAGGCTTAAGTTATAAAATGGTAACTATGCTTAAACTTGCTGAGTCGTGCACACACACATCCACCTGTAAATTACCTGGTTAAGGAGGAGGAAGATGAAGACCTGTAAGCATGTTTCACTACTATTCCTGAGGCCGACAAGAAGCCTCAATTTTTGGAAGAGGATGAATTACTATAATCAATTTCTAGTATTTTGAGCTGCTGCATGTGGCATTTTTAGGAAACTTAGCATAAATGTTGATAATGTTGATGTAATGAAAATGTTCTAAGTAATTATATAATATGAAGTTTAAATTAGATGCGCTGGTTCATTTATGATTGGAGATGAGTTTGTAGTATAAAAAAAAAATAAAAAGAAAAATTTTATACATGATATTTCTGCTGCGAGCGTTACAATTATGGAGTAGCATCATGTGGGAATTCAGATAATCCCACTTACGGCTTGTATTAAAAGTTGGGGCGCTACATCATCGCCATCTCGATCCTTGGTCCAGCTAAACAGATGATGATGTAGAGGCCAAACTTAACAATGTCTGTAAACAAAGTTTACAGGTGAAAGAGAGTGAGCTTCACAACTCGGTAAGTAAACACAAAACATGAGATAAATCATATATTAAAACATTTATTGGAAGAAATTCTATATGAGCTATGCTACAATGCAATATAATACCCACATTTGGCCCATATTTAGTGAGAGAGAGAGAGAGGATTAAATTCAAATTTTAAATTTCAATTATCCCTTTTATATGATTGTTCATCTACCACGTCACTAAAAATGGGCAAAATATAGGCATTATATTGCACATAAGCATTTCTCATTTTGTATTGCTAGTCATAATAGATCATGCAATAAATGAAACGTAATCAACTTGAAGCATAAACTTCAAATCATCTAAAGACTTGCAAATCAATTCAGGATTGTAAATTAATCAAAGCTTTCCTCCCACTTTTCATGAATATTATTTTCTTATGGAACATGTTTACCCATTGGACCATTTTCGCATTTCTTAAACTCATGAGCTCAAACCTGTAGCCACATGAGAGCTGCCTACAATGGGAATCTTCCCTGATCAATGGATCATGACCGAGCAAAAGACCATCGCCGTGAGTGTACACTCAGGAGAAGGCCACTCGGTTGATAGCCCACACCTTCACATAATTGTCCTTTGATGTGGTGCGTTGTGCTATCCGTAAATTGTATACATCATGTAATCCGGTATCGGTCATAAACATCATCATATCATAATGGAGTCTAGGGTTAACTTACTAAAACATGATGTGCATGCTCTTTCATAAACATAACGTAATTGAGCTCATAATCTTCTGTGCATAACTATGCATACACATTTTCATAAATCATGTTCATGGCATGTAAGTATTATTCCACTTTTAATATATCCCTTGAAACTTTCATGACATTGTATCATAACATTTAAAACATCATGGCATATAAATCATGTCATTATCCCTGGCTTAAAAATACAAAAGTATTAAAGTAAATGCATCACAGTCCATAATATTTTCAGAAATTTTTTTTGAATAAAAATAATATTTGTACTCTTGTCGGTAGTTTTAAAGATGTTACTTACCTAGTTGCCAACACGTAGAAAAGAGTCCCCCTTTACCTGGGACCTTACAAATTATCACATAACCTTGTTTATAGAAGTCCTTCAATCTCTAATTTTTTTAGAAATTAAAAAAGGACTACATTGCCCAGAATTTTATTTACTGGACAGCTATCCTCCCCTTTTCTATCTCTCAATTAAATTCTACTAGATGCTAAGCTGTCCAAGATTGTAATTTCAATTCCAATTCAACAATTTCAAAATAAACAAACCAAAATATAATCAATACATTATGATCCAATAGGTCCCCCCCATTCAACAAAAACTGTCCAGCTTGAATACGTCACACCCCTTTTTTCATTTATCACTAAATTTTGTATTCTTAAGTCCAATTTGCATATGTTTATTTGTCCAACAACAAAAATTGTCATTTCCAAGTTGTCTTTATATCATAATAGTAAAAATGTCATTTTGTCAGAATAGGTAAAGATGTCCTTTGTCCTGATATATAAACGTGTATGTTCAATTCCAGGTAAAGATGTCCTTTGTCCATGTTCAGGTAAAGATGTCCTTTGTCCTGATATATAAACGTGTATGTTAAGGTAAAAATGTCCATTGACCAATTAATAGTTGCAACTTTAAGTACTTGTCCAATCAACTCAACAGTTGGTACATAAACGATTAGTCATCGAGTCATTAAAGAACAGTTATTAACACTATTTTCTCAAGAGAAAATAGTTCACCGAAGCTAGAAAAATATTTAAATAAACCAATACATTCACCCACCATTTGGTTTATTTAAATAAGCCTATAATTCAAAATGTTCGAATGGCTGTGAACTACACCTTATAAGTGGAAATCACTAGTTTAAATTCATTTTTCTTTATCTTATATAAACATTTTCAAAAAAAGAAAAAAAAGGGGGTGTTGGCGGGGGGGTCCATTTCCCAAACTTTCATAGTAAGCAAACAGAGAAAACCAAGATAATCCAAAATCTCAATCAATCCAAAAAACCAAAAAAAAGAAGCATTAAGAAACCCAGCATTAAGTTATAGCAAAAGATTGCAAGACTTGAACCAGAATTTAAAATCTGGGTTCCATGATAAGAATATATTTGTTAGTGGTGGACGTACGCAATTAATACTGAATTACTCGTAAATTCACTATATATTTAAATAAAATAAGAGCCCCACCTTTATCGATAAGAATATATATTTGCTTAAAAAAAACAATCTTTTGAGCATCCATCAAATATGTGGAACCCAAATTTACCTCTGCACCAAAATCATCCAAACCCCCAAAAATAAACACGTCCCCCAACCGGTCCATAACCGAAAAACAACCCCCTAGTCCAAATAAAATTTGCTATTTAACCAAAAGAAAACTTCCAATACCCAAACAAAGAAATTATTTAACCACATCAAAGAATACCACCACCGAAAATCAAGCTCTTAATCAATTTATGGAAAACCAAAATCTATCACCAAAACATACAAAAAGAGGGGTTTCGGCTTTCTTACAATTTTTTTGCCATAATCTACCTCAGTGGGCAAAATTAACAGATAGGTATACCAATAATAATCCATTTAATCTTTTTTTTTTTAATTTTAATTTTTATAAGTAATGTTCATATACCAAAAGCACATAAGAACGTAACTCTAGTATACGTGAAGTATACAAGAGAATGCCAAAAGCAAAAGAAAGAAAGCCCAACAAAACTCTAAGACAAAAGCCCTCTCATCCTATGACAAAAGACAAAAGCCCTCCCAACACCATAAGCCCTAAAATTAAAGCCCTCCCACCTAAGACCCAAAAAGAGACTCAGTGAAGCCGCCCTTGCGCCTTGCCTTTCCCTTGCCGATTGGAAGTTAAATCATCGCCATAATTAATTGCAGTCTTCAAGTTGAGCAGTTCCCTAGTGCCTTTATACTTTGCCCGATCAACTTTTACTTCCTTATGAAGGTCATCTTCAATGGCATCCAACTACGCCAAGGCCTGATCCTCCTTGTCGTCATAATCCCAATCAAGGGGGCCGAAAAATCCCACTCATCTATCTCCTTAGACGGATGACAAACGTCCCGAAAATCAAGCCCTCAATCCCTAGAAGGACCTAAACCTACTGGCCAACATTGGGGTTGTAACAACCCGTCCCAATTGGAATCCTCCCTCTCCTCAACATCCTCCGATAATGTCGACAAAACAATCGGCATCTTAGATGCATGAGTACCTTTCTCCGCTGAACTTGAATTAAGGAAACCTTTCGTAATAAGCTAGGCATCGGGGCAGTTGCAGCCCCGATCTCAGCTATGGCCTCAGAAGGTAAGTGTTTAAGAAACCTTGCACTCGGTAAGGATTGATATTGCACTAGAGGAGCATTGAGAGCCTCCACCGCTTCCAAAAGTAAGAACTTATTCACCGGCTTGCCCCTGGTTTCCCTGGCTTTCTGACAATATTTCAACGTCTGCTTGTACGCTAACCAGACTATAGGGGCCCCACTCTCCAACATCACCGGAAGCGTATGTAGCCTATCGCCCAAAGTTGTTGCTCCTGGACTAGAAGGATTCACTGAGACCCCTCAACGATTCTAGTAAACTTCTCCGACAGAGGAGGAAAAGCTTGATTAGTCTGCAGGGCAATCCAGAATGGAGCCCGAGGGGTTGCCAGAGAGAGAGGAGCCTAAAGACAAGTCTAAAGAGTGAAAAGCCTAAGGACACCCAATCATCGGAGTCGAAGCAAACTGCCAGATCCTTGCAAAACCGCCTGCAGACTTATCCGGCGTGAAGGGAACTGACCCAGAAGACATTGGAGCATTCGTGACAGAGGAGAAGATTGGGTGTTCTAGCGCAGTGGTCAAACCATGACCAAAGCCAAGGTCCGAACCCAAACTTGAAAGAGGAAGCTTACCCATCAATCCAAGTTGATTTCGAACCATTATCCATATCTGAAACCATTTCCAAACCCGGATCCAAAATGTGACCAAGACCCGGTTCAAAACTAGGATCCAAATCGTGACCCGAACCCGCTTCATGGACTGACCCGGTATTTTGACCAAAGGCAGTAACTGCAAGGCCCAAAATACCAACCCTTTTACACCTACGTTTGGGCTTCGAAACTAACCTAGCTAGGACCCAGTCCAACTCAGATTGAACTTGCCTTAGAAGCCTCTTCATCCTTTGATTGCCGAAAGTACCCTTCTTCTTTGGACTCAATGTCGCAGCAGCCACCGCCAGGGAACTAGGCAGACCCTCCATCGCATAGCAATCCAGGGCAGTACATAGCCTGTCTCCATCAGACACCATCTCGAAGCAAGTCGACACCGGAAATAGGTCGAGAAAGCTTGAAGAAAGAAACCTCAACCCAACAGCTTTCACCTCGACACCATAAGTCGAGCAAAGGACTTCCACGAACGACCGCCCATAATTAACACCCGAAGAAGAAGCACCCATAAGATTCCCGGCTGTGGTTGGGACCACATAATACAACGATCTAGTCTTCTTAACCTGTACCACCAAGAACTGTCGTAGCTCTCCCGCAAATCGCCGCCAACCCTGCCCATAATGGCCCCCCGAGAGCCAGATGACTCCCTTACGACCTCCCTCAGCCAATACTAACACCTCAAGGAACCTTTATGCCTTATTACCTCCCCCGTGAACCACCGTAACCTTATCTCCCTCAAGGTAAGACTTGGCGACATCTTCCTCCACCTAATCTTAACCCAAAAGACTCAATCACAACAAACAACATAACTGATCAATGAGGAAAGAAAATTAAATAGGTGTCCGGTTCTACTAAAAATTTCTACAATTTACTCCAAATCTGCTTTAGTCTTTGAATGGGCATGTAAAGAAGTATCAATTCACAACTACCCAACACATGTATTGTGTTCTTTTTCTTGCAAGTAATAAGAAAATATCATTAAAAGTGTAAAGGCGCCACTAAGTACAGAAAAAGTAAATAAGAGGAAGCACCTAACTAAAGAGAGCAAAATGAACAAGAAAATCATTATAACTAATTATTAAAGAAGAAACATAAGCAGTCGTCCACAAATACAAAATTTTAAAGAAAAAGGACTTAATCTTCTTCAAGGTCCTTTCACGGTTCTCAAAACATCTATATAATTCATTTCCCTCCATAAACACCATAATAGGCACGTAGCTACCATCTTCCAAACTACAAAACTCTACGTACTAACGTTAGTCCACCAACAAGCATACAAGTCGACTATGCATCTAGGCATAACTCAAGACAATCCAAAACAACTGAAAAAGGCAATACAAATGACATTAAGCCATAACACAATGAAGAAGAAGATGGTCCACAGACTATTCATTCCTCAAAGATATGCAGCATTTTTCGGCCACAATAACGTGTTGCTTCTTGAGGTTATCCATATAAAGGAACTTACCTAGAGCCGCCAACTAAGCAGAAAAAGCCGCCATCAGGGGAGCCTTAGTCCGCCAAACAATCTTCTAAGTGAAACAATAGCTTTAACTACAACCCAAGGAACAATAGAAGGATCAAACCTTTTATCTTCACTACATCCTTTCACTCTAACCAAATACAATACCCTAAAAAATGAGGCTAAGACATTCTCCTCCAATTATAAGTTGTTCTAGCAAAGCTTACATTTCATTCATTGGAACCACAAAAAAACTCCAAGTGAGTTGCAAAAGAGGCATCCTTACTTGAGAGAGCGATTGAATAACCGTAAGTTCCAAATTTCCAATGCCCCCCTTGAAAGAGTTGAACAAACCTTGGACCAGCTAACCAGGTAATATTTGAACTCTTCCCTTAGCCCACCCCATAAAACATCAATTCAAAGCTTCTTCATATGGTTTGCGACACTCGCAGAGAGAGGAAAGAGGGACAAGATACGCATAGGAAAATTAGAAAGTGTGCTCCTACCACCCTTAGACAAGTACATCATTTTTCAACTAGCCAACTATTGCTCCATGTTTTCATTGACATTGTCCCAAATATGTTTAGCCTTGTAAGAGGCCCCCAATTGTAGGCCTAGATACTTCACAAGCATAAAGGAAACCTGGTTATGTGATAAATTGTAGGGTTTCAGGTGGAGGGACACTTTTCCACATGTCGGCAACTAGATAAGTAAACAATTAAAAAATCTCGACAAATGCATTCTATTAAACTAATTGATGCATACATTTTAATACTTCACTCCCTATTTTGTAATTACGATAAATGACATGATTTACATGTCATGCTATTTAAAAATGATAAGATGATGTTTTATTACATGAATCATGATTATGATATTTCATGAAAATGTTATGATGCCACGAGCATGGTTTTAATAATTCATGAAAATGCACAAAGTTTATAAGCTCAATGATGTTTATGAAAAGAATGCACAAAGATTATGAGCTCTATAATGTGTACGATCGAGTTTATGAACTCAAAGATGTTACGTTTATGAAAGATGCATGTGCACTACATTTCCCCACGTCACCACTATGATGATGTTATGACTGTTACTAGGTATGTTATCAGCTCACTATGATGATATGTTATGGATAGCACGGTAACCACACTTTATTGCACATGTGGATTATCAGCTGAATGGCCTTCACCTAGGGAAGCTTCCATTCTGGCAGCTCTCCTATAGCCACAGGATTGAGCTCATGATGGTCCTTTGGGACAAGCCAACCTGCGCTTCTCAGGGTTTAAGAAATGCGGAAATGGCCCAAGGGGTAAACATGTTACACGAAGACATGATGTTATGAAAAATGGAAGGAAGTTTGTTCATGTAAAGCAAAATGAAAGATTTGATTCATTTGCAAGTCATAATGGTTAAAGATAATTATGAAATTATGTTTCAAAGTAATTTCTTATTATTCAAAGTAATGATTTTGCATGAACTATTATGACTTGTAATAAGGATTTTCTAAGAATAAATATTTTAGCATATGTTTTGTGTTTACTTATTAAGTTGTAAAACTAACCTCTTTTACCTGTAAACATTGTATACAGACATTGTTGATCATGGCCCCTACATCACCTATCTAGCTGGTCCAAGGTTTGGGATGGCAGTGACTTGCCTACATGCAGTATAGTTTCTTCAGGATTAGCTCTTAGACATTTTAAGATGTATAGAGTAAACAAACTCCTGCATCATTATATTAAAGTTTTAAAGTTTCTTGTAGCAAACTTCATTGCCCTAGGAATTTTTGTTTGCAATTTTGTACTCTAATCATAAACGCCTGAGTTTTCACGCCCTTTTAATTTTCGCAATTTGGGAGCGTGACAACCACCACCTTCCTCAACTTAGAAATGAAAATATTTCATCCCCGCCACTCTTGTCCCACCGGGACTACAAAGAGCTCACAACAACCACCCATTGCATAATCCGCCACCTCCAAGAACCGGCCTGCTTTGTTAGAGCCTTTTTTAGCAATGAAAGCCTTGTTCTCCTCCCTAAAAGAATTGATGAAGTCTGTGTCCTCTAACAGACAAAGTAGTTTCTCTATCAATTTTTTAGCCAAGCAACATTAAATTTTCCAACCAACATAACACGGGATAACCCATGCCTTCTCTCAACCAACCGCAAAGACTGACCCACCTCAAAGCACCGAAAGCTCAAACACTTTAGACACAACGAAAACCCAACTCATGCAATCCATTTTCATTTAGCTCCAACCCCGGAAGAAAGATGAGCCTTAATTATAAAAGAATATCAATGCTCAAAACTTGAAATTGCACTAAATATCAATAAGTTCTAAAACCAAAATACACGAATTACTATCACCATTAAGAGAAACCAAATGAATCAGAGAGAGAAACAATAACAGGAGAGAGAAAGAGTGATAGTTGTTGTTAGAAGAGTTATTAGGGTTTGTGAGTCATTAGGGTTTGGGGATATTTGGGATATTGTTATATTTCTTTAAACCTATATAATAAGAACACTCACATTGGGCTCTTATTTTGTTGAGCCATGTAGCAAAAAAGACCACACATCCAACTAGCTTGAGTGGCTAAGAGTTTGCTAAGATGCTATAGTGCTCGACAAATTTGTTGAGCACTGAAGCTCAACAATCCATACCTACTAATAAAAAAATAAAAAATTAAATCTTGTTCTTTGTTATCTTTGGGAATAGGGAAACTAGATAAATAAATAATATTGTAAATGAAAAGGTGAAAGTTGATAGCTAAAATGCTGAGTCAAATGTAAATGCTTTGGAAAAGTGGAATGCTAAAGTAGAAAAGGTGATCATTTAGCTAAATATTTGTTGAGTCAAATGTGAATGCTCTAAGATGTGTGGTAGGGTATGTAATAAATTAAATAGCCTCCACCTTTTCTGTCTAAACCGCTCATGCAAACTACAACATGGTATCAGAGCTTTAGGTTTAGATCCTTGGTCTAATCCCTTTCTTATGTAGTATTTTTTCCCCTCCATTTTTAGTTGAACTTTACATCATTTTGTTGGCGAGTCTCTCTTTGGTGGTAGCAGCACCACTTGTGTGGGCTAAGGTGGTGCCCTGTTAGAGCTCTAAAAGAGCTACTTGTTGTGAGACTCCAATGAAAAGAAGTCGGCCCAACACCTAAATTGTGAAGTTTCATGGTAGTTGGCTATCGTTTAATGGTCGTCGGCATTGTTGGCTTTCGGGGGCCTTAGTGGGTGCTTTCATGGCTGTCTCCGGTAGTTGCTGAATTTTTGCGGCAATGTTTGCTTGTCTCTGGCGAATTTCGGGCAAAATCTGGCAACTTTTGGTGGTTATAGTTCTTTTTGGCGACTGTTATCATTCATTATTGTCCGGTTCATGCTGTTTTACAAGAGATTCAACACCCTTCTAGACCAGTTTAGTGTGGTTTCAGACTGGTTCATTGGTTTTGTTCGATTCAGTTTGATTTATAACCGGTTTAGTAGTTTTCTTCCCAGTGCAGATGGTTTGGAGACCAATTCAATATCTTTTACAGCCGATTTAAGCGGTTTTTGACCATTTTGGTGCTTTCTTTACCTATTTAGTGAGTTTCATGTCTGGTTCAGTTGTGTTTTAGCCTAGTTCATGTTGGTTTGAGCTACATGGCGCTCCCATCAGGTTTGTTGCTCAGGGGGAGTAGTTCTCGTTCAAGTTGTCGTTGTTGTTGGTTGATCACAGTACACATGATTGTTTTTGGTTGTCGAGATCCAACCGGAATTGGTGTTTTGCACTTGTTTCTGACCCGTTCTTGGTGTTTTCCAGCGAGATTCTACCAGGCTTGGTGTTTTGCAACGCGATCCGACCGGCCTTGGGATCTTGCAGTGAGATCTGATTGACTCTTGGTGTTTTGTAGCGAGATCCAACTGGCCTTGATGTTTTGCAGAGGGTTCCAACTGGTCCTTATTGTTTTACAGCAAGATCCTACTGATCTTGGTGTTTTGCGATGAGATCCAACCGCCTGTTGCAGTTTCCAACTAGTTTTCGACCGATATTGAAGTTTATTTACAAATTTTCTTGTTATCTTTTATTTTATAAGTATTTGTTTTGTGTGCTCCAAGCTGTTCCAACTTGAAGGGGAGTGTTTGAGTGTTTTTCTAGGTGTTTTTCGTTTGCTTGATTCTTCCAAGATGGACTTATATGATATATATGTGCCAGCTTGAATGAGAGTGTTAGAAAAGTTATTCGGGTTTGTGAGTCATTAGGCATTGTTATATTTCTCCAACTCTATATAATAAGATGTGGTGGGCTACGTAACAAGTTGAATAGCCTCCACCTTTTGTGTCTAAACCGTTCATACAATATAACAGTAGCAATGAAAGAGAGAGGGGTTACCTTGGAGGAATTCTTCTAATTTATGAATCCTTAAGTTATGTGCAGAGAGAAAGAAAGAAGGGGGGTTCTTGAAATTTTGAGTTCTAAGGGAAAAACCTTCGACCCTTGATAAGAGAGATAGAAGAGACGTGAGAGAGAAAATAAAATCTAATTTCTAAGCCCATTGTTAAATACTCTCGTTAGGTAATTATGAGTGGGGTATCACCCAACTAAACTCAGGAAACTCATCTACCATAAAAGAATTATATTGCACACAGTCAACTTACAAAACCTTTGTAACTAGATCTAATGTGCACCCTAATAAATGACTAGTTTGTTTCCTACCACAGTACCAAGTCTCCTCTTGCAACCTGAAAGCTTGAAGGTTTAAGGACTCGTGTGGTTCAATCAAACTCTAAGAAAGGTTATGAATTGAAAGCAAAAGGATGTTAGGGTTCTTTCTTAGCTCAACAAATATTGGTCTTATAGTCTTTGTGAAAGTCATGTACCAGAAGGCCATATATAGACACTGAAAATTAGAAAACAAGGTATTTGAATGCAATTCGTTTCCTTAAGATTTCTGCTAGGGGCATTCGGACGCGGTAAGACCAAGGTTCCGAAGGATCGTCTCAGCAAGAATGCAATCTTCAACTCATTTGGACAAAGTCCGATCGAGCTTTGTGACCAAGCTTCTCGGGAGTCAAACTTGAACTTCAGTTCTTTTCGAAGACACATGCTCGTCCGGACGATCTGTGACTAAGCTCTATAACCAACCTGACCAATCATTCCTACTAGATGCCCTTAGGAGTTATTCTCAAAACAATACAAATCAACCGAACGAGCCTTCCAACTGAGTTGTTTGGGAAGTCTTCTTAAATATCTTGTCTAAACCCTTCTACGAACGGCCTCTTCGACAGTGCCTCGGCAAGCAACAATTGAACTCTTGTAAAAGCTCTCATTCAGACTCCCACCAGCCAAAGCTTCCACCCGAGCAATTATGTGCCTTCGCAATTTCACGTTTCTCATTTCTAGTAAGTACTAAACTTAGTCTATCAAATTTAAACTTACAACAAATTGTTTTGGACATAAAACCTAACGAAACCAACCTATTTAAGAGACTATTTAGTCTAAATAAATAAGGGAACAAAATATGAAGGGTTTGGATGTGGAGGGACTTTAGAATAAATTCTAGGTCAATTCTTGAACCTATGTTTGTGTCTCTTTCTATAAATTATTGTCTTGTACTGTCTTTTGGAGATCATCATTTATCGTACTTCATCAATTGAATTTCAAACATTTTCTTTGCGCTCTGTTCTCTTCACCTCCTCTACCTTTTGCAATTACACCAATAGTTGAGTTGACTTGAGACTTCTATCCTTTTCCTTCTTACGTTGTCCTAGGTTATTGCTGCTGGACCAATCGGCCCCGCATCAAATCTCCCTCCTCAATCATGCCCCACTTCACCATACTCATAATATGTGTACAAGTATATGTACCATTTGAGAGAGGGTTTTCTCCTACTTTCAGCAACCTTTGTACTTGATGGATCCTAGACTACTATAGTCAGATTAGAGTTTGCAAATAATGCTCTTCCTAGAAGGCTACTACAACTAGATGACATAATTAAACAGAGTAAAAGATTTCAAAGCCATAAGTGAACTAACTTTATGTAACCTTATGCAAACCAGATATTTCTCAGAAGCACTAGAAAAGACAAGCCCTTCAACCTCCTCCCAAATGCCAAACTATAGGTCAGTTACCCAAAAAGCCATGAGTAGATCAACTAAGTTGATAACACTTTCAAATTGGATTAAATGTCACCCTGAAACAAAATGAGACACAGCCTTCAATAGGTTCTTTAACAAAGAACCTATTGAAGGCTTCTATAGTTGAGTTGACTTGAGACTTCTATCCTTTCCCTTCTTACGTTGTCCTAGGTTATTGCTGCTGGACCAATCGGCCCCGCATCAAATCTCCCTCCTCAATCATGCCCCCCTTCACCATACTCATAATATGTGTATGTGTATAAGTATATGTACCATTTGAGAGAGGGTTTTCTCCTACTTTTAGCAACCTTTGTAACTTGATGGATCCTAGACTACTATAGTCAGATTAGAGTTTGCAAATAATGCTCTTCCTAGAAGGCTACTACAACTAGATGACATAATTATACAGAGTAAAAGATTTCAAAGCCATAAGTAAACTAACTTTATGTAACCTTATGCAAACCAGATATTTCTCAGAAGCACTGGAAAAGACAAGCCCTTCAACCTTCCCCCAAATGCCAAACTATAGGTTAGTTACCCAAAAAGCCATGAGTAGATCAACTAAGTTGATAACACTTTCAAATTGGATTAAATGTCACCCTGAAACAAAATGAGACACAGCCTTCAATAGGTTCTTTAACAAAGTTTTTTGCAGGGTTTTCGAAACATTCACTCACCTAATGAAAGCTGTCTCAAGTTTTGTTCCTATCTGAGATGCACGATTTACTCTGTGAAATGAATCAAGTTTCACATGAACAATGAGTCAGAAAGGCATACCTCTTCATGCACTGCTTTTGCAGCATCCATCATTAGCTGTGTCTGTGTACCATTAAAACTCGTGAGTATTATATGTTGTTTTTTGTCATACAACATAACTAGTGTATATATTAAATAAAAAAGACATTAAAAATCATAACGAACTGTATCTTTATCTTAAGTTCTTTTCTACAAGATACATATATAGGCCTTCACATAGGTGAAAAAAAAAAAAAGAAAAACCACAGCAAACGCATTTCTCCCCACATGCAAATTTATGAAACTCTTGCAGATTGTCTGTATAGCGTGTACAGATCCATTCATTTTGACAACTACAAACATAGTCTAGTTTCTTGGCTTCAACTTGTGATAGGTGTTTTTTTTTTATAAGTAAAGTTTTATATAAAAAGCGCAAAGCACCTCTGAGTACACAAAGAGTATACAAAAGATAGACTAGAAAAACCCAAAACAAAACCCGATACAACCCAAAAGAAACCCACCAAACAAGAAACCCAAAAAAAGTACCAAGGAACCCAACCAAACACCCTAACAGGGAAAACCCTTGTGACAGGTGTTTAAAGTTTATTAAGACATATAATCCTAAATTCATGTCTGCCTTAACCTTTCCCAGTCAACTCTTCATTATAACAATGTGAAAACCTAAATAAGTTTCTCTAAAAGTCTTAAACGACAACTTAACCCAAAAACTTAAAGTCAATCATTTTTTTTTTGATAAGTCAGAAAAATTTATTAAAAAGCGCAGGGGGGCGCAACCCTTAAAGTCAATCATAAATGATAAATTTAATCATTTTAATTAATATTCCAACACCCCCTCACGTGTGGGCTCAAATTTCATTTCAATAAGTAAAGCTCAACAAGTAAAATGTTTAATTTCAATGAGATGTGAATGACGAATACATATTCAGTTTTGATACCGTAAAAATTTATATGGAAATGTTTTATTTCAACTCACCAAAACAGAGTCCTTGAAATTTTATTTATAAACCCTGTACATTTTTACATTTGCGGAAGATAAGTTACATTGATACAACTGTACACTTGAAAGCTAAAATGATTGAACTATCTCTTGATGACCGAATATGATGCAAGAAGAAAAGAAGTTGTTAATGCAGGAGTCGTTTCTCATCTGTCGTTGTAAATATAGGAGCTGAACTGTTGTAAACACAAGAAGACTAAGAACTGTTTCTCATCTGTTGGAATTATCTGCAGAAATCTCCGTTTGTCTGGTTTAGGTCATGATGGTTAACATAAACACCAAAAGGGCACAGCACAACCTAATTCTACAATATTACACAACAGAAGCACCTCAAAATCATCAATTTGCGTGATCCCTATATATACATTTTGATTGGTGAGTATTCATACCAAGCAGGTCCATTTGGCCACACCGCTTTCTTAGCTAACTCTTCTTTCTCGTAGATCCATTTGCACTACTATCATTTTGGCAATTCTATTGATTCTCAAGTTTTACCTTTTTGTTTCAGCATACCATTTTAAACAGACAATGAATCTCTACTACTAACTACTAAAGCAAAAGAAAACATATCCACATATCCATACCTCTCTGGTACTTTTTGATCAAGTTTGTTTCTGCCTTTTCCCAAAGAGGTTCTTCTTGGTGTTTTGGGTCTCTTTAAATATCACATACATCTGTGAGGGAACTCTGATAATCAAACTCCACACGCACGACTTGTTACCCTTTTTTGCTATCAGTTGATGCTTCATCTTCACTTTTTATTAGCATATTTAGATCTCATCAAACACATCATCTCTGCTAACAATATTTTTCTTTAAAACTGGATCCCATAACTCTAGCCCTTAACGCCAAGCTCCGAACCATGACATATACATTTTCTTAACTTTGGATCTAATTTCAACAACTTTTCACTGTGTACGTGAACATATGCAGGATAACTAATTATTTTCGAAATTGAATAATCAATCGGTTTACTTCACCATACTTCTTCTAAAACCTTGAAATGAATTGTTACAGATAGAGATTGGTAGGTGACGAAGCATGCATAATTAATTGCCTCAATCTAAAAACTCTTTGGCAATCTTGCATTCAACCTCATGCATCTTGTCTTTTTCTGCATTGTTCTATTCATCATTTCAGCAACATTGTTAGATGGTGAAAACCTCTCACTTGTACTTCATAAAATAAACTAAGACCTTTTTAATATGCACCTCTATTTGAATGCTACTGGTCCTCAAACATGTGAATAAAGTTATAACACATTTGCTTATATGAGACACCACCTTAACTTAAACACCAAAAACTCAAACATACTACGCTTGCCTAAGTGGCCAAGCTACATTTACCATAAAGTCGTATCATCATTATCTGGTTAAAGTGGATATTGTAGCTCTACTTGAAATTGTGTTTCCTAGTAATTTATACAAATTACCAATTATCTCCTTTTCATTACCACCAATTTAATTATTTTCATGACTCTTATCTTTGATTGAATAACCATAGGCCAAAGAATCCAATGTGCCTAAGGATATAATAATTTTCTAAAGACTCAAACATATTTAACATTAGTTAGTGTCCTTACATCCCCATCAAACATCTTAATTTTTATGGTACTTATTCCAATAGCCTTACACCTAGCATCATTACCCATCAGAATAGTGCAAGCATTACAAGATTTAAATGTCTCACTGCCTATTCAGACACATGATATGAACAACTAGAATCCAAAACCCAATAATCTATGAGAGAATCTATACCTAAGGAAACTGAAAAATATCTACGCTAACATCATTGTCATTAGGCTCATCATTCGTCACACTGACTGAATTTGCGAAACCTTTATTTTTTTTTGATAAGTCAGAAAAATATATAAAAAAGCGCAGAGGGGCGCAACCTTTAGTACACAGGGGGTATACAGAGGGGAGCTAGGGGGAAAAGGAAAAGAGAGAGAGAAACTCAGAAAAACTAATCACCCGCGGGGCCAACCAACCTGCAGTCCAGGTGAAAAGGGTAAAAAGAAAAAGGTGGAGAAGATCCTCAATAGACCTTGAGGAGTCTTCGAAACATCTATTGTTTCTCTCACTCCAAATACACCACATAATACAAAGTGGGACCATTTTCCATACAACCACACTCTTGGAACGACCACTCAACCACCAGCTAGCCAATAACTCCTTAACTGAGCAAGGCATAACCCAACAAAGACCAAATCGATCGAAGAAGGCATTCCACAAGGTTCTCGCAGCCCCACAATGGAGGAGAAGATGATCAACCGACTCCTCATCCGATTCACATAACCAACATCTATTGACCACCACCATACCCCTCCTCCTGAGATTATCCACAGTAAGAATCTTGCCCCAAGAAGCTGACCAAGCGAAGAATGCCACCCTAGGGGGAGCCTTAGATCTCCAAATACTCTTCCAAGGGAACCTTTATTATTCTTTTTATCTTATAAATCTTGTTTCAACACCCTTCAAAATCGTCAATAGTGTCTTTTCTTGTGACAATAATAGCATTTCACATCTTTTTCATCTGATCCATCATTTGCCAAAAATGGCTTACATCGAAAATATTTACCTCTGCCATTCTTTTCCTTAATCTTATCCCTTTTGAGCTTTAGCTCAGACCTCATCACAAGTCATCCACCTGATCATTGCAGGTTTTCTTCTTGTCTCATATGAGAAGAGAGCTCCAGTAACCTGTTTTAACTCCTAAGTTTCTTTCTCATACAATAATTTTGTGATCAGGTGATTATATGAAGGAGGAAGTGATGCCAACAAAACATTGTTTTTATCTTTTTATTCACTCCAAAGTTCAACAACTATGTATTCAACATTTTGAACTTGTTGAGTTGCTCTAGCAAATCTAGATGCTCCTCCATATGTAAACCATATAACTGCTTCTTCACTTACAACCAATTCGTCAAACTCTTTTGCCAAATTGACTCAATCTTTTCCTTATCAATCATTGTATATGACATCATTCACAAATTAAGATAGATCACATTGGCAACGTTCACATTCATCTCTTTCCACTAATCATCGTTCATCTTCTAAGGTTTCTTCGCCTTTCTCAATAAAAGCTTGTAGACTCCTTGCTAAATCAAAAGATCTTTTATCATTCTCTCCCAAAGATAGAAATTGTTTTTTCCATTGAACTTCTCCACCTCATATTTAGTATGCATCATATTTACTATAATCGTCAATCTGAATACCAGACTTTAACTCTAATACCACTTATTGTGCAAAAGACAACAATTATGGTAAATAAGATAAAATAATCACTCACAATAACATCAAGATTTACACGGTTCTTTCAATGTGAAGCACATCCATAGTGCAAAGAAAATTACTTAGAACCCAAAGGCCCAACAACACTTACTATCACATAAAAGATTTTTTTTTTTAAATTAAAAATTAAAAAAAAAAAAAAATTACTTTTCTTTTGCTGCAACAAAACGCAGGTGATCTCTCTATGTTTCTCTCACTGGTTTGGCTTCCTTACTTTCCTCTCTTGCAGTGCAGTGCCAAGAGGAAAAGAAAAGATCGCACTCTGTTTTCTCGCACTGTAGAAAAGGTCCTTTTATAACGCGACTATGTCACCTCCTCTTCCCCTTAAGATGGCTAGAAGATAAAGTCAATTTTGTACGAATCCATTAGATGTGCTGGTGGGGTAGGTGGAGAGCAGAAGAAGAAAAAGGAGAAAAAGAAGATCAAGAATATCTTCAGTTTCTTGTGACCATTTTCAACTGGCACCCCAGGATTTCATACCTGCAGGTAAACAGTGTCCATCTCTTCTTTTCTATACGAGTGATTTTCGTTGTATATTCGTACTTCCCCTGCCAAAGGAGGTCATAAACCTCCTAGAACATCTGTACCCCATGGAAACTCTTTAAAGTAGTTCCTCTTCTCAATTAACAAGATTTTATATGCATACGGTGACTCTTCATTTCTTATGGCACTGAAAATGAAAACTCTGAGGAACTGTGTTGGAAATGAAGTGGGCTAAAACACAATCAATATTCTAAGAAAGATGGGTATTTATAAGCTACAACGGATGCTTCTAGTCTTCCAGTATTCAAATCCCTCATTTGCATCATATGTAACTCCCACATAAAAATAAATCCCAAAATAACTCACATGCATGAAAAATCTAATGCAACGTCCTAAACAATTATTCCCTTATTCCCTGTACTTTTAGACCAAATACATGTAAGACCCTTTAACTCCATAAATCTAGAATAAATTAGAAATGGATATTGCCAAATCAAGTTTAGTAAACAACACTAATGTGCAACATTTTATGTTAGTTTTTTTTTTTTTTTTTTTTTTTATATGTAATAACCAGTCTTTTTTTTTTTTATTTTAGTTTTAAGGAGATTATTTGCCTTTTTCCCTTCTTTTTGTTAACCATCACGAACTAAACCAGACATCAACCAAGATTTCTGGAGAAAATTCCAACAGATGAGAAACGGTCCTGCATTTACTACAGTTTCTTGTCTTCTTCAAGTGTACAGTTGTATCAATGTAACTTATTTTCCGCAAATGTAAAGGAACAGAGTTTATAAATAAAAATTCAGTGACTCTATTTGGTGAGTTGAACCAAAACACTTTCACAGAAATTTCAGTTTAGACTAGGTTGTACACTATAGCTGCTTATCATCTCAAACAAAATGTGAAGAATTTGCCTAATTTTCAATCGTGTTGATGCCTGATGTTCCAAATGTTTAAATTCATTAATGCTTCTCTTAATTCTTTTGAGCGTTGCTAGGAGTACTACAACTTTTAACTATAAGTCCCTTACAAACTGACGTGACAATCCATGTAATGCTTACCACTTCAGCCACTAAACAATTGAATTTACTTGTCAAATTTTTTGCCTCAATTTTCCCACCATTAAGATATTGCCACTTGAATTTGTCAGAGAAACCTACACATTTTTCAATTCTTTTGGAGTACTTCCCTGCCATCTAGTTTCATTTTCTGTTAAGCTTTTCAATATTCCCCATTCAGGAACAGTTGATGCACTTCCAAACCAACAGCCCATCTACAAGATGCTGGATAATTTCTTACAAGATCAGGTTAACATCTTTCTTATTTATTTTTACACATGAGAACACAACTTTATAACAAATCTAATTTCCATTGTATTTGTGTTCAAGAATTTTGGCTAATGATTAGATAACACTTCATAGCTAATGCTTGTCAGTTTTTAACTATTTAACTCTAATATTACTACTGAAAAAAGAAAAAGAAAATAACAGGTAGCTTGTAAGAATTACCTTTCTGAATCTGATTTGTCTTAATATGGCATCCATTTCTTTCTCTAGTTGTGAGAGCTCTGTCATGTTTTTCAGTTCAATGTTTTGTGTGTCAAGGTGCCTGCCAAAAGCACAAAAATAAAGGTGCATTAACAGGTCCATTGAAGCAAGTCTACATAGGTCCCAAAGATTTTATGCAACTGATGCACAAGAGTTTGTGCAGATAGCATGTTAAGTGAGAATCATATAGTTTGAGAAAATATCATGTAAAAACGGAAACTGATCTTCTAGATGTGGCCTTTGAATCATGTAAAAGATGAACCTACAGTTTCCCCTGTTACATGAGTCATTTATTTCCTGTGTGTCACTTGCAGCTCATGTATATGGACCTCAAAGATGTACCTTTGAATCATTTGCAGTGGGTTACCATTTGTCTGAAGATCAGTACACTCAGCAAGATTCATCTGCATGGCAAGACAAAAAACTGAATAAGAGAACAATTTCATAAAATTAATCTTCAAATATACTAGGATGACATTTAGAATTTAATAGCAACAGATGATCAGCAAACTCATGTAACACAGCAAATAGTTTGTATCATGCTAGTTAGGACAGAAATGGGATTAAAGCAATCTATTTTTCCATGCTTTTGAAAGGGAAACTATCCTCTTCATGATTGTGATCATCCTAGCAGCATTGACAATGCTGTGTTCCTTTTCCCATATGACTTATTAGGCTAGCACTATATCCAACTCTGTCCTCACATGAGGCATGTTAGTCTTTCAGGAAAAATAAAACCTCTAGGAGCATTTCCAGCAGGAGTAGCCAAAATAGCTATTGAAAAAAGTACAAATTTCTACTTTAGCTACTCATTTTTCTATACACACTCAAACATATTCTATACTCTATTTTCTTTAAACATTCTTTTGTGTGCAAGAGTGAAAGAAAGTGCGGGAGAGAGAGAAGATAATGAAAAACTTTTGTGGTGTAAATAGTGAATAGGCAAAAGAGCCTATTTATTGTTCACAGTATAAGAAAAAATGTTAAAGTAGCTACTCTGTTGGACACAAAAATAGCTCATAGTAGTCAAATTTAGCTATAATAGATCATTTGCCTATTCTGCTAGAGATGCTCTAATACAAAGACAACATAGTATCTTTGTAGTCCAGGAAATGAATGATAAAGGATATAATGATCCAGATTTCATAGTATTGATGTGACTTAAACCCATCAAGTCATGTGGGTGTTTTTCTTCTCCTAAAGAAGTGGTCTTCTTTTACGTGAAGGACAAAGTTGTTGGAAAATTACATTAAGGTAGCCTTCTTTTAACCGATGACTAGTATATAAATATATATGAAGTATGACTCATTGTTATGTGTGAAAAAAGAGTAAATGAAGAAAGCTTCCCGCACAATAAAGTGAGAAGAAAAAATATGGTTTTGTTTACCCACTGAAAGGAAGCAGCACTAGAGGACAAGGGAGAAAAAAAAGAGAGAATTTGAGCTGCCGCATAACAAGGTATTTTGGCATGAATTGCATATTTTTCTTCTTTTCTCATGTTCTCTTTTATGTGTTAAGATTAGAGGATTGTTTCAAGGAAAAATTCTTTTTGTCTTCTGTGAGAGTAAGATTTGGGAGTACTAGATTTTGAGTTTAAGTGATTTTTCTTCATTGTAATTTTGTATTCCTTTGGTTAGTGAATCTCTTTATGATTGCCTCCACTCGTGGACGAACCTCAAATTGGGTGAACCACATATATTCTAATGTTCTTGCATATGATTGTTTGTATTATTTATCGTAATTGTGGTCAATTGCACAATAATTCATATTAGAGCTAAGATTTGGTATTCTAATCGATGATTATGGTAAATATGATGAGTACCAAGTATGAAGTGGAAAAGTTCAATGGTGAGAATAACTTTTCTCTTTGGCAAAGATGGATGAAAGATTTTTTGATTTGACAAGGAATCTGCAATGCATTATTGGGAAAATCAAAGAAACCCCAGAAAATGGACGACAATGAGTGGAAAGAGATGGATGCAGTGTTACCCGTCTCAGTTTGTCAGATGAAGTTATTAACAGTGATTGATTTCAAGATTCCAGAGAAAGTCTGATTGATTATTTAATTTTGAAAATATTTGGTTGCCATGCATACGGTTATTTGCCAAGTGCAGAGCAGTCAAAATTTGATCCAAAATCTGTAGTGTATATTTCTTAGTTTTGAGATTTATGGTGTTGTGACAAAGTAATTTTAGGATCTCAAAGAAACCAAAAAAAAAGAGAGAATATAATTAAATAACATAGTCACACAAGACACAAAGATGTACCTGGTTCAGCTTAACAAACTTATGTTCACGAACAAAGACAAGTTAGACAACCATGAGAAATTCACTATCAAAAGATGGAGTCTAAAGACTAGTAGAGAAAAAAGCACTCAAAACCTAATGCTTCAATACACCCAAAATTCATTCACACAAAAGAGAATTTTGACAAAACAGAACTTTCTCCAACTCTCTTAATGCTGTGCGACACTACAAAACAGTGAGAAAACTGTAGAGTTTTGGGCGTCAAACAAAACAAGAATGTGGCTACCCTTTTCTCTTCTCTTTCACGTTCTTGTTGGGCTGCTATTGGAGGCCTTTTATAAAACTTGAAGTCAGTTATAACAGAAGTCTCCAAGTCCAACTTGAACAAGATTGAGAGTCGGCTACAACTTCAAAAACCAAATCAAATGAGAGAAACAAAATTGCTAGGCCCCACACTACAAGACTTGATTGATTTCAAGTCACACATCACATTGAGATTGGTGTTAAGGGTGATAGGCTATGAGATCCCATTTCAAAGAAGAAAATGTTTAGCAGAAATGTAGTATTTGATGAGGCTTATATGCTAAGAAAAAGTGAAGATGAAGTATCAGCTGCCAACCAAAAAGGGAAACAAGTTGTGGAGAGTGATGTAAACTAGACAGAGTTCAAATTTATGTAGAAAACAGTTATAGACATTGGTGTCCAAACGAGCTTGTTAGGAAGGCTTTTGCTGAAGAACTAGTGTACCTCGCTTGGAGTGACGTTCAAAACAAGCCGAAACGAGTGGAGTCAAGGGAAGATCCAAAATGCTTTGTTTGATAGGTTTTTGCTACAGGTCCAAATGAGAAATCAAACTATAGCAACCGTTCGGAATCCCGTTTGGATTGATATTGATTTTTAGGGTTTTATCATGTTATAGCATACTCGTCCGAACAAGTAAGGAGGCACGTCTGAACGAGTAATGGAAAATTGGTTAAACTGACTTTCTTTCAATGTCTTATTAAGTTTGGGAGTCTATTTACTATATACATGTTATGGACAACTAATGTCGCAATTTTTTTATTATTATTCATTGGATTTCAGTAATGAATACTCAAGGAGTTGTTTCTTTACATGTTTTACCTCAATTCCATGATTTGATCTCAGTTTTGGAAAGAGTTGTAATTCTTGTGATTGTTTGTCTTTGTGATCCCCTACGCCATGCTGCATTAAAAAGGCAGAGAGAAACATGATCAAAAAGTACTATAGAAGTATTGTAACTCCCCTAAAATTAATTAACTAATACTTAACTCGAAGTGTCACCACTAAACCATAATCGAGATTAAAGCATAATTTAAATATTTATTTATTTTTCTTTGTAACTATTAACATTAATTATTACAACTAGAGCATCTACTAATCACATCAATATTTATCACCGCCACAAAGTAGAAGTTCTCTTAATACACAAAATCATCTTAAATCATTAAGTTTGTAATCTTCACCCGAAGGCACTAATTACTATGAGTGGCAAGTCCTTAAGCTATTTAGGTTCGATAATATCGCGTCAAGCAGCTGCATCTATCTTGAGATGTTCCTTGCTCAGTTCCTAGTACTGGCTTCTCTGTAAAACATATTGTTTTATAGACGGAAAGGATTGAAACGGTAAGTTCGTGACTTGTGAGTCGAGCATCGTGAAACACAATTATGTGGTGAACCCAATCGTTTTGAAACAGATGAGTAAAATTACACATACAACAGTATTTCTCAATGTGGAAAGGTAGAAAATCATGCTAACACATAAGTATACATAATATATAATTATATTACAAGTCATAACTCTCCACACTATGGGCCTATCCATGTCCTTTCCCCTTCACGGTAAGGTTTGCACGTCCACCACATATGGCACAACTCCAGTGCCCATGGCAAGGTACACAGCCAGCCACCTCTAGTTGATCAACCAAATCTGACCCCAAGTGATTCACCCAACTAGTGATCCTACAAGGTGTAACCTCCACCCTGTGGGTGTTTGTGTCAATCACAATAACCCTCTGATCCAGGGTAAAACTCACTCCTCACATAAGTAGCCCTAGAGTCAGTCAATATAGTCTAGTATGCTCATGCCACATATTCCTATCACAATAAATTTCACATTATTTAACAAAGGTGGCTATGTCACACAAGTACATTATCATTTCATTTTCCATGCATTTAAAATAGCATTGAGAGTCACACAGTTATTCATTTTACTAAATTATTAGCTTTAGTTAAGAACTCAAAGGTTCACAACATTAAATCACAAAGCATTTTATGATGGTACAAAGATGCACAGTTTATATCGAAAGAAGCATGCTGAAAAATCATTGTTTAGAGTTTCACATGAGTTTACTCACCTTGGTCGTAATATTCCTCCTCGAAATCTCCTTCAAACACCTTGATTCTTTTACAACAGGATATCTTATCATTAGAAGGATTTCTTGAGAGATAGCTATAGTCCTAGTACTTAACTCTCAAATTTTGCATTTTGCCCAGTGTCGATAGATCAGTCCTCAGTGTCTATAGATTAGTCAGCACATTACTCGTCCACCATCGATCAATGTCAAACTGTGATAGATCGGTACATTATTCATCGTCTCTTACCTTTGAAAGATTCCATTTTTACCACTCATAGGGCTTCCAAAATCTCTAATATTTGAAAAGGCACATCCTTTTTTCATATCTAACACTACTTCAAGCCTAAAGTTGACGTCTGCTTACAAACTAAGCATAAAGTTCTCAACTTTACATTCTCACCAATCACCATCTTCCTTTAACCAAAAACTTCAAACAATAGTTTAAATCTACAACTTGGAGAGCTTGAAGTTCATCTTTAGTCTCATCTAGTCCATTTAAGACCTAAACCACCATAAAGCTATAGTTTTTAAACAAAAGCCTAAACCTTTTTCATTCCCACACCCCATAACTACACATACATATACACATACACTAGCATATATCCAACCAACCCCACAAAACTAAAAGCTTGAGTTGAGAGATTATCTCTTGGGGCCTTGAACTTCCAAAGAACCAAGAAAAGAGCTCTAGATGACCAAATAGTCGATAGGGTTCCATTTAGAGCCTTAAATAAGCGCTCCCCCCCTCCCTCTCTCCCATTTTTGCAAGTTTTGGACTTATCAAATTCGCATATTGTTTGTCACTGATAGATCAGTTCATTAGACCAATCGATCACTGGGGTTTCAATTTCATCTTACGTGTCTTCCTTCACCAATTGATCAGTTACTTTAGGCCAGTAGATCAGTTACTGTTTTTTGAAATCCATAGTGTATGATCACCTAACCGATCGATCAACTTGACTACCGATGGATTGGTACCTTCCATTAATCAATCAGTTGGGTTTCACTCAGAAAGACCAATTGATCGGTAGGCTTTTGTTGAGTAAGACCAATTGATCGGTACCTTCTCATCGAGTGATTGGAAGGGTTTGCTGAGTCACACTAACTGATCAATACCTTCCCACCGATTGATCAGTCCTAGAAAATTTCCACCAAGTGTTGTCCATGCCCATTTTTTCTAACTTACACATCATTTTTTGTCCCTTATTTATTCTCTAAGGTCTCATTAGGGTTCTCTTAACCCTATTTTAAAATGGGGTATTACAGATATGGATTTAAGGATATGGTTTATTTTTTATCTAGTAGACAGCAATGGAGATTCATCGTGTGTTTAGAATGTCATCAATTGGAAAAAAAAAAATAAAAAATAAAAAAATGGATAACAGCTATGCCAAAAGAAGTAGAGTCACAAGAGAAAAGTAAAATTTGAGAGTTGGTAGAATTGCCCAAGGAAAAGAAGACTATAGGGTGCAAATGGGTCTATAGAAAGATGGGATTAGCTGAGAAAATTGTGGCCAATTGAACTAGTAGAAAAGCATGGATGTTGACTCGTTTGATTCAATCTCAAAAGTGACCGGTAGGCTTTAGTCCGTCTTCAGAGATGGTGTGGGATCAGGGAGACGATTTTTGGGATGTTTCCACACTGCACGTGCGTCCCCTAAGAAAGGAAAAGCTCATGCGATGTAGCGTTGAGTAGTGCTTCATGTGGATTTCAGGTCAAAGGGCTTTTGGTGTTTTGTGGGTTTCAGGTTGGCATGCTGGTCGGGTTTGAATGCTTCTTGAACTACTGCATAATAAGGTATTTTGGCATGAGCTGAAAATTTGTCTTCTTTTCTCATCCTCTCTTTTATGTGTTGAGACTTGAGAATTGTGTAAAAGATAATTCTTTCTCATGCGAGAGTGATGTTTGGGTGTCTTGGATTTTGGATTTGAGTGATTTTTTTCTCTACAATTTTGTACTCCATCTTTGGTTAGTGAATTGGACATGCCTCACATTGAGGGAATCAAGTAAATTTTAGTGTTCTTGCGTATGATTGTTTTGTATTAATATCACTGTTGTAATGTTTCATTAGAATAGAGGACGATCTTCTATAGAAGCCCATCAGATATTACCTTGAAGATGCAAAAAAGGCAGAAGAAGAAGAAAAGAAGAAGAGCAAAGTGCAGAGTCTTCTTCCACCAAACCATTGCATATCTATATATGCTGGTCCAGTGCCCTGTGTTATATTCTGAACTCCTCACCCTTTCCTGCTGCACGAAACACACACATGCACACACTCTTCTCTGTTTTTCTCTCACTGAAATCAAGCTTTCACCATTATGCATGCTCGTGAATCTTTTTACAATACAACATGTGAATGAGAAACATGGTCGATTGAGTTACTAATTCAGGATTCGGCCCCAGATTCAAATCTGAAATAGCAACTGGTTGCATAAGGTCAGAGCTGAAGTTTCAATTTGCTTGGCTAGAATTGGATACCTCTAAAAAGATGGAAAATATTATGGCTACTATTGGTCTTCTGTCATGATACAAAATCTTATTAATACTATAAATCTACAGTCACAGATCTACACCTCTAAAAAGATGAAAATTTTGGCTAACCTTTTCTTGTTCAGCTCTCTTGCGAACAGCAGCTTCTTCTTCTGCATGTATCCTGTAACGCTCAAGAATTTCTTCTAGACTGTAGCACGAGGAACATATAGTTGCAGAATGTCAAAAATATTATAAACATCATAATTGCACGCATCAATAAAACTTAAAACAGAACAACAAACTCAAATAAACAGGGTGAACAATTAGAATTTTCACTTGAATTCTTTGCTAAACTTTTATAGGTAATATTGAATACATATACTTGAGGATCCTTTTGTGCTATAGGATATCCTCGTGCTGATACAATCAACTCGCATAATACCAATGCATCAGTAATTTTTTTTTTTTTTTTTTTACCTGAGCAAATACACAAAGACACCAAAACAAGACAAAATAGAACAGAAAAACAACAAAGGAGACGAAGAAAATGAGGGGGGGTTGAGGTCACTAATAGGTACAATAACAATCGAGGTATAAATACAAAATGAGAATGCTTCTACTCTTTTCAGAAGAAGCAGCCATCTAGCTAAATTTTGCAATATTGCACTCTTCATGTTACTTATAATAAGGCAGAACTTGCTGCAGTATTGCATTCTTCGTGTTTTTTTTAGATAAGTAATAAGATGTTTTATTAAAGAAAAAGAAAAGCATGTGGCGCCTCTAATCACACGGGGAGTATACAAAGGAGAGCCAAAGCTAACCCACAGAAAAACCCCAGCAAACCCACCCAAAAACCCTCAGAGAATCAAAGCTACCCCCAGAAAATAGCATTGCAGTCTTCATGTTAAAATAGTAAAGTCCTGTCTGATTTTTTTCAAGTTTGAGTCATAGGATCGCGCCAAAGAGAACTCTAAGAGTATGCTTGCAGAGAAAGGCCTTTGTTACAAGGCAAGGACTTTTGCATTGCAACGTATAATCCATTTTCAGATTCTACACACAACTGACTTAACTGAGCATCCAACTCTGCAGAAATTTGGATTTGGAACGTAAGCTAAGCCACTATTTCCGTTTTTGCTAGCCTTAGTTGATCTAAATTTAAGCCACTATTTCATTGTCAAGACCTCCTATTTTCAACCTTATTTCTTTCTTGAGTTCATGGCAAGCGTCTTTTTTCATGATGGTAATGCTGCTTTCCATGAAGCAG
This sequence comes from Carpinus viminea, assembly GCA_013348765.1. Classification (NCBI taxonomy): domain Eukaryota; kingdom Viridiplantae; phylum Streptophyta; class Magnoliopsida; order Fagales; family Betulaceae; genus Carpinus; species Carpinus viminea. The sequence continues at coordinate 11,936,750 of CP054668.1, forward strand.
CATAGTACATAAATTTGCAAACCAAGCAATAAAAGCTTACAACTTCCTCCAATTACTTGTTTGTATTGCTTTCGAAAGGCCTTGTTTGATAATTTGAAAACACTTTTATGTCTTCTAATCCAAAAACACATTTTTCCCAAAATCATTAATTAACAATCAATTCAAAACACGAAACACTTTTAAATGTAGATCCCACAAAATATATGTATCAAATCAAAACACTTTTTCAAACCTTCATATATATATATATATCTTTTTTGATAAGTCAGAAGAATATATTAAAACTCAGAGGGACGCAACCCTTAGTACACATGGGGTATACAAAGGGGGGCTAGGGGGAATAGAAAAAGAGAGAGAGAAAATCAGAAAAACTAATCACCCGTGGGGCCAACCAACCCACTGTCTAAGAGAAAAGGGTAAAACCCTTTTCTTGCAAAAAAACCCTTCATAATTTTTGCAATTAAGCTATCTGGGTTTTTCCACAACAGAGTAAATATTGCAAAAACAGAGTAAATATTGTAACGTTGATGATATCATATCTAGTGAAAGAGGCTATAGTTGATAGCGCCGTGCGTATTAGTGGAATAGATGGATAAAGACAGGCCGCTTCACAGGGAGACAAGAACTTTTTTCTGACCAAAGGGACAAGAATTTAACCGACTCAAAGAAACCACGCAAATCTAAACTCACTAGCAGTAAATTATTATTATGTGCTTTTTATATTGTAAATTGCTTTTAATTTTTCTTTTAATTTTTTATATTCCATTCAATACATATATTTCATTAATATTTTCTTGTGTTCCGGTCCTATTTAAAAATAAATAAATACAAAGACAATATTAGAATAGCTTATGCCCTCAATGAGGTTCAGTTCAATATTATTATTATTTTTTTTTTTGGTTTTCTGATTTTATTAGATTTTTATTCTTTAATTATTAAGATATTTTATGCATTCAATGAGTTTTAACTTAAATGACACCTTCCCTACAATACGGGTAGTATGATAGTATCATGAGTTCTACCCACTAGTTTATTCGATTTTCCTAAATTTCTATTTGAAATAGCTAATTCTGGCTATGTTTTTTTCTTTCTATTTTAGTTAAAAGACTTTTAAATACATTTTGAAGGTTTTTATCTAAAATTTAGATAACAATCTATTTTAGATACCGTTTATGTTATTAAAAAGAGAAATGCTAAATACTATAATTATATTCAACATTCATTTAACAAGGCCGATGTGGCACTACCAACTAACCTTGAATTACTCCTTACGTAAAAAGGATCTAATGGTTGATATGGGGTGCCACCACACTAACATTGTTAAACAATTGTTAAGATAAAAATATGATATCTAGCATTACTCTATTAAAAAAAAAAAACCATTTGAAAAACAAAACAAACAATTATTAAAAACTTTAAACAAAAAAGAAAGAAGAACTGAAAATACAAAACGATGTGGCCCTTTTCGTATAGACAGACATTTCAGTATGGAGGAAATATCCTTCAACTCATTTAAAATAGTGTTAAGTGTCTATAAGCATTTAAAACATTAGTCTAAGTTAGTAAACTACTATTAATGACCTTAAGAATTTAATATATGTTTTAAATATTTATAGATACTTGGCATTATTTTAAATGAGTTGAAGGATATTTTCTCCGAATGAAATTTCTGTCATTTTCGTATTAGCCCCCTTAATATTATATTCAAATGGTTATTTTTAGTAGTTTGTGGAAAAAACATGTTTCATAAACAACTTTGTTTTCTGTTCTTAAGTCAAATGTATTAACAAATAACCGAAAACACTATTCATAACACAAACTATTGTCACATTTGTGTCACATCATAACATTTTTTCAAACAAAAAACACCTCCTCCCCCCTCAAGGAAAAAAAATAACACATTAATAAACATACCTTTGTTTTTCTAGGCAAGGACTAGTTAATTTATTTGTTTGAAACAGTAACTTCTTTTAGTTTTAATAATACATAGGGGTGGAACTTCCAAGGAATGCTATTATATAATATTTTTTTTTAGTTGTAATCAAAGGAATATTATAAAGGACATAAAGCACACACGAAATATACATAAAGGACATCAAAACAGAAAAAATAAGAAAAACCCGCAAATGTGATTATAATAATATAGGATAAGAAAACAAGGCTCTTTTTTTTTTTTTTCTTTTTTGGTATTTTTTGTTTAATACAAGAACTTCCATATAACCAAAATAAAGAAGGAACTATCTCATGCTGGAGTTCTTAGGTGGTAGACATATAGCCATTTTCCATCATGCAGCCCCTTTTGCAAGATGACCAAATTTAAGTGAATTTAGCCAAACTCTAGAGGCCTGTAACCAGAAGAAAAGATTAATATACATTCATAGTGCAATACAGTAATTGCTCGATAACGTATTTAAACCCAAAGCATAACTATAAAGCTTGCTTCATTCTTTTGAAAAAGGAACTAGATTATTTGAGTCCAGATTCACCAAATTACAGATTGGAAGCTAAGCGATTGAACCAAGTCAAAGTAATTTAGATATTTGGTGCTTTGAAGTTTTTTATTTATATATATAAAGCATAAAACTAGCCTTAGTTCTTAGCCTGGATCCAACTCCTCTGTGCTAGTTGGTTGGTGCGTCAACGGAGCGAGCGAAGAGGAGAGAGCCCAGAGGGGGCCCCTAGAAGAATCCGATAGCGTAGCTCCAGCAACTAAAAGGTTAGCTACACCGGACAATGTAGTTGTAGGTAAAATATAACTTGCACTCTCGTACATAATTGAATCAATCAACTTATTCACCGTCTCTTTTGGGGGTAAGAGAGACTATTTAGTACAAAGATCATCAGCATAGTTGATTCTTTGTACATAATTAGATAAGTTCCTAATGTAAAATATAAAGGAAGAGTTGATATTAAGAACACTAGCAGCAGATTCCCTTTGATTTTTTATAACTTTAAGTTTATGGAACAAAACTACTTTTCGTTTCCCTATAAAAATATATTTCACAATAGTTTCCCTTACATTTTCCTATACCATTAAACTATTATTTATTTGCAAAGTATATCCCTACCTACCCTCACTTTTTTCAATAAATCCGAACACAATCCCCGGTTAAAGACAAAAAGATGAAAGATGAGAGATGAAATGAATGTTTATATTAAAATAATGTATAGAGAATCACTTTTGGTTCCTTACATAATGGGAAACACTGTAACAACCCTTGAGCGTTGGCTAAATGTAGGAAATCTGATGTGAATAAGTTTTTGTGGTTTTTTTTGAAATTGTTCCTAAACATAGGGAAGGGAATGACATATAGCCATATAGCCATATAGGGCATCTGCTGCCTTTGATTTTCCTTAAGTTTAGGGCATAGAGCTACTTTTTGCTTCCCTATGAAAATATATTTCACAATAATTTTCCTTACATTTTCTTATACCATTAAAATATTATCTATTTACAAAATATAAGTTTCTTACCTACCCTCGCTTTTTTCACAAAATTCCAACACAATCCCCAATTAAAGGCAAAAAGATGAAAGACGAGAGAAGAAAGATAAATGTTAATATTAAAATAATGTATAAGAAACCACTTTTGGTTCCCTACACATTAGGAAACACTGTAGCAACCCTTGAGGGTTGGTTAAATGTAGGAAATCTAGTGTGAATAGGTTTTTTTGAAATTTTCTCTAAACATAAGGTAGTGAATGGCATATAAGACATCTACTGCTAGTACTCTAAGCATTAGTTACATTTGCGTTATAACCCAAAAAAAGTAGTCAATATTCAATTGAAATACCCTATAGTCACTTGTATAGCCCAACCCTATATAATACACGATCAATGTGGGACTTTGCACATAAATGCCTTTATAATTCATCAATCAAATGTGGGACTTAAGTTTCACAATCTGAGGTATCAAAATCCCCTCCATTCAAATTCATGACATCTTTGTCACAATCCACATCAAACTGTAGTGCCCCAACACTATATGGTATTATTAGGTTGACTCCAATACCATTTGCCACATCATAGGCAAGCACTAGTTATATATGTTTTATACCTCAAATGTGGGACTTTAGTGTCATAATCTAGGGTATCAAAATCTCCTCCACTCAAATTTGTGACGTCTTTGTTAGGGTTCACATCACACTGTAGTTTCCCATCACCATATGGTATTACTAGATTGGCTTTGATATCATTTGTCACATCATAGGGAAGCACTACTCAAATTTGTTTTATACCCAAAATTTACTAATTAAGTTTCAATTAAAACACCCTAAGAGTCATTAATACAATCCAATCTCATCTAGTATACCCCCAATGTGAGACAATGTATATCCATGCCTTCATAATCCACAATGTATATCCATGCCTTCATAATCCACATTTGGGGCGGATTGGGGAGGTTGGTGTTCAGGAGCCATTTCAGGCTCTCATGGGGTGGGTCTGTGGAAATTCATTTGTATGGGTTGGCAGAATTTTAGGAGGTTTTGTAAATTTGATGTTGGTGAGGGCTCTAATGTTCGCTTTTGGGAAGACATTTGGTGCGGTGATAGGGCTCTTAAGGAGGAGTATCCGGCCTGCTCAAGATTGCTAGGTTCAAGGAAGTATATAGCAGAGAATATGGAGCATTCTAGCAACTCCATGCAAAATATTCATTCACTCGCTGATCCATGATTGTCTTTGTATAAACGCTTATACGATTGTAAGTTGCAGGTGAGGGAAAGACAAGTTATGGTGAAGGGGCTTTGTCAAGACATACTATCGAAAGTGCTTTCGACTCATGGGTCGACTTCTTTCCTTGGAAGAGTGTTTGAAGTCCAAAGCTCCTCCTTTGGTGCGGTACATAGTAAGATCCTTACCCTAGACAATCTTGGGAGGAGGGGTTTGGTGTTGGTGAAGATGTTGGTTATGTGAAATGGATGGGGAATCGGTTGATCATCTCCTTATTCATTGTGCAGAGACTTGTGGAATGCCAAGGAGCTTTTGTGTTGGTCCCACTCAAATTTGTGAGAGCTCTGTGGAAGATGGTCCCTCATTGTATATGGTGGTGCATTTGGAGGAAAGAAATGATAGATGTTTTGAGGGCACGAGGACTCGAGAGGAGCTCCTCCATTTTTTCTTGTCACTCTTTTTCTTGGACTACAGTGGCTTGTTCCATGGGCTATTAGCTTTGTAGATTTTCTTACATTATTCTCTTTCTCCCCCTGATCCCTTTGTATACTCCCAGTGTACTAAGGGTTGCGCCCCTTTTGCGCTTTTTGATATAACATATTGACTTATCAAAAAAAATAATCCACATGTCCAATGTGAGACTTAACTATTACAATTTTGGGTATCGCACCTAGTTACAAGTTATGGCAAAGGCCTAAGTAGTTATGTTTTCAAGTGGAAGTACAATTGTCTTCATCAGTTGGTCATATGCTTTATGCTGATGATATTTCAAATTTTTGTGCGATGAACAAGAAGAAATAAAAATTGGCATTTCTTATGTATCTTTAAGTTGTTTCTAGGTTAGAAGATAACATTTACCTTCTTCTTTTTTTTATAGGTAATCAAGCACATATTATAAAATTAAAAAAAAAAAACGTGAGGTGCCCCTAACTACACTGAAAGTATACACAAAGACACCAAGCAAAAGAACAAAAGCAAGAAAAACAAAGGAAAACCCAAAACCAACAAAGCAACCCAAAACAGACACGAAACCCAAAAACCCACAAGGAACCCTACACCCTCTTGCCTTTACCACAGCTGGTCCCCTCATAATTAATAGAACTCTCCAGGTACGTTAGCTATAGAAGATAACATTTACTTTATAAACAAGGTTAAAGAATAACTAAGCAAAACAAGCATAGAAGCATAAAATATTTTACAAATGTCTGGAGTCTCTCAGTACAACGTCTGGAATATATCTGACATTATTAAGTGTCCTCACAATCCCATCAAAAATCTTGAATTTTATGGTACCTATTCCAATGGCTTACCTAACATCATTACCCATTAGAACAATACCAACATTATTGGATTTAAACGTGTCAAACCATTGCCTATTCAGAAACATATAATATAAGCAAGCAGAATCCAAAACTTAAGAGTCTATGAGAGAATATATACTTGAGGAAATTGAGAGAAAATCTACACTAACCTAATTGTCATCAGACTCATCATTGGCAACATTGACCGTGTCCGCGAAACTTTTCTGATTCTTTTTATCTTCAAAATCTTTTTTCAACACCTTGCAAAATCATCTATAGTGTCATTTCTTATGACAATAATAACATTGTACATCTTTTGCATCTGACCAAGATTCTTCATCCTTGAGATTACCTATTTTCGTCATTCTTCCCCTTAGACTTACTCTTTTTGCGCATTGGCTAAAACCTCGCCACAAGCCCATCAACCTAATCATTGACATGTTTTCTTCTCATCTCATGTGACAAGAGAGTTTCAGTCACCTCTTCCAACTCCAAAGATTCTTTCCCATGCAATAATGTTATAACAAGGTGATCATATGAATAGGAAAGTGATGCCAACAAAAGTATCACTTTTATCTTCTTCCTCAATCTTCACTCTAAAGTATAACAATTGTGTATTCAACATGTTAAACTTGTTGAGGTGTTCAAGTTGATCCATATTTTCCTCCACCTGTAATCCATATAACTGCTTCTTCACATACAATTTATTCATCAAATTCTTTTGCCATATACCGACTCTAATTTCTACTAAATTGTTTATGCCTTCTCTTCATTAATCACATTATGAATAACTTCATCTAACAAATTAAGACGAGTTGCAATGGCAACTTTAGCATCCATTTCTTCCCATTTATAATCATCCGTCTGTTGGGGTTTCTTGGCCTTTCCTGATGATGCCTTGTATACTACATGCTTAATCAAAAGATCTTCCATCGTTCTTTGATAAAGAGAGAAATTGTTACTACTATTGAACTTCTCAACTTCATACTTGGTGCTTGCCATATTTACCGTAATCTTCAATTTCAATATCAAACCTAGCTCTGATATCACTTGTTGTACAAAAGATCACAGTTAAGGTATATTACATATACGACCACCAAAATTTATGCGGTTCCCTCAATGTGAGATATGTTCACAAGCAAAGGTGATCGTGAATAAATTCATTGACACATAAAGAGATTTTTCCCCAAAGAAGAAAACAAAATGACAAACTTTTCTTTGGTTGGAAACAAGTGGTAGTTGGTCTCTCTGTTTTTTTCATATAGTCTTGCACTCGCACTCAATTTTCTCTTGTTGTGGTGCCTCCAACAAGAAAAAAAGATGTTTTCTCTTATGCGATCCCGCAACCAAAAGAAAATAAGTTAAGAGATACTTTTCTTTGCTGCAAAAATCAAAAGGACCGAAAACATGATTTTATAAGCATGAAACTCTATACAAATTGACAATAGAAAGCCAACATACTCCTAAACCATAAAGAATAGTAAGTGAGATCCATTGGCTTGATGTTCAAGTCACAAACGTCCAACACTATGTTTGATAGCATTACTCATATCATTAAAACTGTTTGATATGTGCATGATTTGGGATGATGCAGTCCACCCAACCCTTCCTGTCATTACCCTCAAGGATGATCACAAAACTTCTTTGCCCTCTACCTCCATATTCAAACAACTCCAAGAAGTTTCCATAACAATTTATACTTCCCATGTAAATGGGTTGCACCCCTCTGCACTTTTTATTTATAACATTACTTATCTAAAAAAAAGAATTGTTTCTTCTCTGCATCACATATGCAAAGCTACCGAAGCGAAACATTCTCCAATTCTCATGTACCGTCTCGCCTGTAATCAAAAAATCCCATGCATTAAATAGGCAAAACACGATCGACCAGGCCATGATCAACCTAGAGACCCCTCTACTCCGTTCAACCATTTGAACGCCTCCGCTCACATCAGACCAAATCTCAAACGATTTAGATTCCACATCAAGTAACCCATCACTAATGCTAGAGTCTAAAACATAAAACAAACTCAACTACTTCCGGTTACAACCTGCTTCCGGTGACGACAAGAGAGAACTCTCCTTCATAGCCATGTCCCATACTAAAGAGTTAAAGAATGGACATACTAAAATTTCTACACTCCCATTCCCTTCTCACTCTAGAGGAGTACAACAAGGTAAAACCTCAACCTTCCAATCGTGAGCCGCACAAATAAAGCTAACATTCCACTGAAGTAATCCACTAGATGAGTCCAAATTAACTGCAACAAACGCATCCTTCACAAGAGCAATGTTATATAAATCCGGGAAAGCTTCCTTGAGGGTCATCCTTACGCACCACACATCATCCCAAAATTTGATCTTGGACCCATCTCCTAGCTCAAGTTTGGTATGGCTACAAAACAACCTCCACCCCTTCCTAATATTCTTCCCAAGCCCCACCCCATGCATCCCAGGGGGATCAATAGAACACCACCCGCCCCAAGCACTACCAAATTTAGTGTCTACAACAACTTTCCACCATGCCTCTCTCTCTCTCATGCACATAACGGCACAACCACTTTCCTAAAAGGACCATATTGAACAACTTCAAGTTTCAAATCAACAATCCTCCCTAAAAAATAGAAGAGCAAACTTTGGTCCAATTAACCAAGTGATGCTTAAAATCTTCACATGTCCCTCCTTATAAAAAATCTCGTTGGAGCTTCTTCATACAATTTGCTACTCCAGCATGAATGGGGAAAAGAGACAAGAATTACGTAAGTAAGTTGGAGAGAGTACCCTTAATATGGTTATATGGGTAACCCTACCACCCTTAGACAAATACATCATTTTCCAACTAGCTAACCGACACTCAAATCTTTTCCACAATGCCAGCCCAAATAGACTTAGCTTTGTAACAAGCCCCCAGTGGAAAACCAAGATACTTCAAGGGAAAAGAGGAAGTCCCACAACCCAAAATGCCAGCCAACCCAACCACATTTTCCACATTACCCACGGGAACCAAAACTAACTTGGCCAAATTAACCTTTAACCTACAAACAACTTCAAAGCATACGATTAAAACACACAGATAGTGAAGATGGTCAAGGTTGGACCCACAAAAAAACATAGTATCATCTGCGAACAATATGTGAGAAATAGTAACCACACTGGAGAGCCTAGAAACCACATAGAAGCAGAAGACCCATGTTCAACAGTAGCAGTAATCATTTTACTCAAAACCTCCATAACAACTGCAAACAAAAAAGGAGACAGAGAATCACCCTGACTCAACCCATGAGAGCTACCGCAAAAACTAGACAAAGTGCCATTGACCAAGATGGAGAAACGCAATGAAGAGATGTAGTGCTCTATCCAAGAACACCTTTTCTCCCCAAAGCCACACCTTCTCAACATATACAATAAGAACTTCCAGTTGATGTGATCATAGGCCTTCTCAATATCCAATTTGCAAAGCACCCCTTGTTTTCCACACTTGTTTCAACTATCCAAACATTCAGTAGCTATGAGAATTGAATCCAGAATTTGCACACAACCCTTCTTAATATATTAGCAAGAACTTTTGAGAACCAAGCAAGGACGTTGGAGGAGCTCAAGTCCTTTTTCTTTTCTTCCCTTTTTTTTCTTGGACTACTATGTTTTAAGCTCCCTTAGTGAATAGTTTTAATAATTTTCTTGTTCTTTTTTCTTCTTTTTCTTAGGCGTTCTCTTGTATACTTCTTGTGTATTAGGGTTGTGCTTGCACCCCTCTACGCTCTTTGACATGATTAAATTACTTATAAAAAAAAAATAGTAGGATTACCCAAGAGGTTGCCTTGGTCTTGATAGCATTCTCATTAGGTTTAAGGTTCAATCCCTTTGGGTGCAAACAATTTCTTAGAGCTAGCTTGGCAGCGTAGCTGGAGTATTACCCGATTCGTGTGGAGGGAGCGATTTGCATGGGTCCAAAGCCTATTTGACAAGAGTGGGTACATGAAATGACCTTTCCTTGGAGGGCTTTCTCGTCATAAAAATAAAAAATAAAACTTTGGTAGGAATGTGTATCCTCTTAAGATTATGAGACCTATTCTTTCTCTATTATTTATGAATCCCAATTTCCTTAGGAGAGGATTATTTTTGCTTATAAATAAAGCTCATGCAATAGGCTTATATACACATAAAACACATTTCAAAACACTAAACAAAAATTACTTTTCAAACTAGTTCTTGATAGCTCATATTTCTTAACTTGGAATAACCCGGCTCTACAATTTTGCTCATAGGTAATTTACTGTGTTTTCTAGTTAAACTCTCATCTATATCCTTCATATGTCATTCCAAGTTAAAGGAGAGAAATCATGTGGTTCAATTGTAAGGCCCGCCCACTCAAATGAATGACACTATAATGCTTAGCTCCTGTCAATATGGTGCAAAGACAGACAAAGCAAACCTATTTAAAGACGAGGTTGTTTAATATTATGACTTTTTTATAAATTATAAAATTTTCAGCCTTTTTTTTTTCAAGACACATGTTTTCTTCCTCTGTATACCATTGCAATTGCAAGACCTAGTATTCCAACTTTTTGAGTCATTTCTTTCTTATGCCCACCTCAATATTCTCTACCATCCTTTCTCATGTCACCATTTAAAATCTCACCTTAAATTAATTCTTTCAAGAGATTTTCAAACCCCATATTTTCCTAGATTCAAATTAATAGCCCAATCTATTTATAGATGAGGCTTTGCATTGCAACCGCACAACCCAATATCACATTTTTTGGTATCCAATTGTCTTTCTTTTCTCAAATAAATAATCAAGATATCATTAAAAGTGTACGGCACTCCAAATAAATAGGAAATATACAATCATTGTCCTTTCTTTTGTCATTACTTTTCTCTTTGGTTGATAATGAGGAATCCCTCCAAAGCAGGCCCACTTCATGTACTCATCCTTATTAGGTAAACCTCGGACCTGAGTAAAGCACCCCTTTCACACGAATCAAGTAATACTCCAGCTTTGCCGGCGGGCTGATACCAAGAAATTGTTTGCACCCAAGAGGATTCGAACCTTAGATCTCATGGACTACCACAAATGGTATTAGAGCCAACTTAACAACATTCAATGGTTCAGACATTACATCAAAACACAGGCTTCAATGAGGATTTAAGGAATTTATGTGAGTAAGATTGTGATATCCCAAATAGAATTTGTGAAAGCATTTTATGGACACATGCCAAGTCCTAGATTAAGCATATACTAAGACGGTCTAAGTTATATACTCGATTACAGAGAATCTCAATTATGATTAGTCCTTTTGGATATTGTTTAAATGTTCGTTATGCATCCCAGGAACATGTCTACGGGAAGATCAAGATGATGGTCGATATCTAGGGGAGGACAAAGAAGATGGTGGTGGTAAATAGTGTGTGTGTGTGTCAAAGAAGGTGGTGGTGGCCTTGCAGGGGAGTGGGGAAATCATACTTTTTGTTTACTATTTATCTTAATTTTTTTCTTTTAGTTAATACTTAATACTTGTTAAGAAGATTAACAATTTAGGAGTCTTTTCAATGACTATTATATTACATGCTAGGTCAACACTCAACTAAAAGCTTAAGTCTATAAGGACTTTATCCATGCCATGCACCTTCTTCCCATTCCAATTGGGAAAGGGACGCACCAATTGCAAAGAAACTATTGTTGTGCACATTATCATTGGCTTCTTTTTTTTTATATAAGTAATTAAATTTATTTATTAAAAAGCATAAGGCGCCCCTAAATGCACAAGCAATATACACAAGATGCGCTCAACGAGCAAGAAACTCAAACGAGCAAGCCCTACATTATCATTTTTTTGGATAAGTAATAATTTATTGAAAAAGAGCGCAGAGGGGCGCAACCCTAGTACACAGGAAGTATACAAGAGAACGCCTAGAAGGGGTTAGAGAAGAGATGTAGAAAATCAGAGAAAGTAATCACCGTAGGGGCTAGCCAAGCAGCCGCCCACGTGAAAAGAGTAATAAAAAAGGAATGTAAAAGGTCTTCAGAGCTTCTTTCGTGGTCCTCGAAAAATCTCCCATTCCTTTCCCCCCAAAGGCACCACATAATACAAAGCGGAACCATCTTCCAAACCACAGCACTGCGCGGGCGCCCCACCGACCACCAACAATGCAAAAGATCCGCAACCCCCCGAGGCATAACCCAAGCCAATCCAAAACGGCTAAAAAAGGCATTCCATAAAAATTGGGCTCTCTCACAATGAAGAAGTAAGTGATCAATAGATTCCTCTTCCTTCTTACACATCCCACATCTATTGACCAACACAATATTTCTCCTCTTCAAGTTGTCCAATGTAAGAATTTTGCCAAGAGCAGCCGACCACACAAAAAACGCCACCCTTGGCGGAGCTTTAGTACGCCAAATGCTCTTCCAAGGGAAAGAGAAGCTGATTGAAGAGTTTAGAATGAGATAGAAAGACTTCACCTCAAACTTTCCCTTCTTATCCGGAACCCACCACATTTTGTCAACTCCACCGCCCCAATTATAAGAGTACAAGAGGCTATAAAGAGAAGCCAAATCATCCACTTCCCAATCATTCAAGGATCTCACAAAGCTGATGTTCCACTGACGGGAGCCACTCACCGAGTCAAAATTGTCTGCAATGGAGGCCTCCTTGTTGCTGGCCAGACTATATAACCACGGATAAACCTCCAAAAGAGGCACATTTTCAAGCCTGTCCCCAAAAACTGATTCTGGACCCATCACCTGGGCTGAGTCTAGTATGATTGGAGAAATGACGCCATTCCTTACTAATATACTTCCACATGCCCCTTCCATGAGAACCGGTTCCAACCTTGGACCGCCATCCCCCTCTCTCCGACCCATATTTAGCCTCCACCACTTTTCTCCACCAAGCTCCAGGTTCACTAGCATACCTCCATAGCCACTTACCAAGTAAGGCGCGATTGAAACATCTCTGTTATGAATTCCTAGTCCACCTTCCCGGATAGGAGAGCAGACTTTCCGCCAATTAACAAGATGGAATTTGAACTCCTCACCCATACCTCCCCAAAGGAAGTTGCATTGGATCGATTCAATGCGTTTTGCAACGGCTACTGGAATAGGTAGCAAGGATAGTAGGTAAGTTGGAAGGTTGGATAGAGTACTTTTAATAAGAGCAATCCGACCTCTTGAGAGGTAAGACCTCTTCCAAGTGGCAAGAGTTCTCACCGACTTTTCCACCACCCTGCTCCAACACGCCTTGTCTTTGAACCGGCCCCAAAGGCATACCCAAGTAAGTAATAGGCAAAGAACCGATTTCAACCCATGAACTCCGCCAAACACCAATATTACTCACCGCCAACCGGTACCAAGAGCGATTTAGCCAAGTTGACCTTGAGCCCGGAAACCACCTCAAAGCAAATAAGCAAATTACTAATGGTTTGCACTCGTGATCCGAGAAGCCGAAAATATCAAAGTGTCATCTGCGAATAATGAGATATAGATATGGATCCGCTCACTCCCCTACCACCCACAATAAATCGATAAAAGATCATGCTCAATCGAGGCCTTAACCATTCTACTAAAGGCTTCCATAACAATCACAAGAGGAACGGAGAGGGATCACCTTGCCTTACCCTCTCGAGCTTTTGAAGAAACCCACAACCATTAATCAAAATCGAGAATGAGGCCGAGAGATACTAACGCAATCCAAGAACACCATTTCCGCCCAAACCCACACCTCCTCAACATATATAACAAGAAATCCCAGCTGACATGATCATATGCCTTTTCCATATCTAACTTGCATAGCAACCCCGACTCTCTTGACTTAAGACGGGAATCCAGGCTTTCACTAGCAATGAGCACAGAATCTAATATTTGTCGGCCTTTAACAAAGGCATTCTGGGGAGTAGAAATAATCCTGCTCAACACCAACCTCAATCTATTTGCCAGGACCTTGGAAATAATCTTGTAAATCCCACTTACAAGACTAATGGGACGAAAATCCTTGAGCTCCGCTGCCCCAGGCACCTTAGGAATAAGAGAAATAAAAGTGGAATTCAAGCTCTTCTCAAATTTGCTGCAAGCATGGAAATCAGAGAAAACGGCCATGATGTCTTTTTTTAACACCTCCCAACAAGCTTGAAAAAAAGCCAAAGAGAAACCATCTGGACCAGGAGCTTTATCCCCATCCATGCCAAAAATCACATCTTTCACTTCCTTTTCCAAAAAGGGGGCTTCAAGGGAAGCGGCTTCGTCTTCAGATAAGGACTCAAACTCCAAATCATCCAACTTAGGCCTCCAAGACATACTTTCAGCAAACATGGACTCAAAATAATTAATTGCATGCTCTCTAATGGCCTCCGAATCGGAGGACATGACACCATCGATGTGGAGCGAATCAATGGTATTATACCTCTTATTGGAGTTAGCCATCAAGTGAAAGAATTTTGTACACTTATCACCCTCCTTGAGCCACTTAATTCTGGATTTTTGCCTCCAGCTGATTTCTTCTTGTAAAAGAGCTCTCTCCAAGTCCCTACAAAGTTGCCTTTTCCTCTCCCTTTCTTCCTCATTTAAACCTCCCCTTTCAGCAGCAGATTCTAGAGCCTTCAATTCATCCGTCCTCTCCTTGATAAGCACACCAACATTGCCAAAAACTGTTTTGTTCCAATTAATGATGTCCCCCTTGAGCGCCTTGAGTTTCTTAGCAAAAATGAAACTAGGAGTGCCTTGATAATTGTACGAATCCCACCAGCCTCTAACCTTGTCCACAAAACCCTCCTCCTTTAACCACATGTTCTCAAACTTGAAAGATTTCTTTCCCCCCTTGTTCCTTCCGCAAGATAAAACAATGGGAAAGTGATCTGAACACAGGCATAAAAGTCTTTTTTGGAGAGCTTCTGGGTATCTCGCTTCCCAATCCGGAGAAATCAAGAACCGGTCAATTCTAGACCAAGACCGAGTGTTGGACCAAGTGCACAAACCCCCGTTGAGGGGGAGATCCATGAGGCCATACTCGGAGATTAAATCCGAGAACTCCCTCATCGCTCCACTAATGCGTCTCCCTCCGGATCTCTCACTTGGGAAACGAACAACATTAAAGTCACCCCCAATACACCAAGGTAAATCCCAACAACTCATCAGTCCCACCAATTCATCCCATAGGCAGCGTCTTTCAAAATTTCCATTAGGGCCATACACTCCTGCAAAAGCCCATACAAAACCATCCACTACATTCTTAAAAGTGCAGGCTGCCACGCATTCCCCACCTCCACATCCAACCTAGTAACCACCCTCTTATCCCACATCAGCAAATGCCCCAGCAGCCCCAATGGCAGCCACATAGCACCAGTCAACGAGCGGCAGCCCCACACACTTTTAACAACCCTCCTAGAAATATGCTCCAATTTAGTTTCTTGCAGCACACAATGTCCACCCGCCATTGACGCAGCAAGTTCCTCACCATCAACCTCTTATCCGGCTATTCAACCTCTAATCCAAGATAAGATGTTGCACTTCATGGCACAAACCGGTTCCCCCTTCCCTTGCCTCTACTACGAGTCACACTCCCACTACCTCCGTCATAGTTAACCGTAGTGAAAAGGTTAAGGATTTCTCTCGTACCCTTTCTACCCACCGCCTCCCCTATTTTTCTTGACCTCCTTTTTCTTACCAGCGTAATGTGAGCGAAAGCCGCCTTTGAGTCTCTCTTTCGTGACCATCACAAGAGACGCCTACAATATTGCGGAAGGCCATAATTAACTCCATTCCCTGTCTCGATTCTCGAAACCCACCACTATTACCATCATCCATGGCCAACATCCACATGAGAAATAGGCTCCCCATCCGCAAAGGGCACTAACCCCATCCCATGTGAAGAAGTGCAAGATAGAGCGGCATCCCGTCCCCCTCGGCTCTCCGAAGCAAATTTCCGGAGGGATAGGCTCCCCATCCACAAAACTATCTAAACCTCCACCGTCCAACATAACATTTCACCGCTGTGGAACCAAAGATACTAACCTCTACACCCATATGATTTGTCACTTCGAAATTTCACCTCCCAAAGAAGGTCTGGAGCGCATCAGCAGACAACTCATTCCTCTGCTCGCTCAAAGCAGACTTGTTGAACCACATCAAAACACCGGTGTGACGCCGCCAGACTTACCAATGTCTCTTTCGGCGCCAATCGGGTCACCGATCGACCAGCGCTTAGAAACCCATCTCGACTCCGGTCTCTCCGGCGCCACGAAAAGGGCCACCCATCTAACACCGCCGATCGCCGCACCAAGACAAAGCACTACTCACCGTGAATCGTGGCTTTCAATTGCCGCACCAAGATGTAACTACTCGCGGTGGTCTGTGGCTTTTCAATCGCCGCACCCAAGATGTAATCGCCGGCGGTATTCGTGGGCCTTTCAACTACTACATCCACGGCGTAATCGCCGCCGGCGATTCGTGGCCTTTCAAGCCGCACCCAAAGACAGAATCGCTGCGTCGGCGTGAATCGAGGCTTTCAAGTTGACCCATCTCGTTACGCTCGTCACCAAATCACCAGACAGACTGCCGCAAAAGTACCGATAATCGAAGTCTCCTTAGGTCGACCCACTTCATTCCGCCCAGACAATCGAACCACAGACAGAATAGACGCCGATGCTTTGCGAACCCACTCGAATTTCCCCAAAATCGACGGTCCCGGTGAAGACGCTCCACCTGCCACGCGCCTCGCCCCTACCTCAGAGGATTCCCCTACATTATCATTGGCTTTGATATCAATTGTTAGTGAGATTGACATATTTGGAAGTTCTGTTAAATATGATCCAACATTTCTACGCTCACAAACTTATACTCTACAATACCATGCATTATTTCACTATTTAATTATATGGTTATTTCGTCACCTGGGATTCAAAAATAAGATCTGACGCAGGCAGCGAAAAAGCTCTCAAAACAGCAATCCAAAAAGCCCCTAATTATTTGGCCTAAATTTAATATCAGGATTGAAATTCTGCGTAGTTTTTAGCCTACTTAGTTTTACTCTTATTTTTATGTTTATTTGTGTTAGCTCCACAAGGCCTCCACTAGAATCTGTCCGGCGCTTTAACAACACCAATCAAAATGACACCATCAATTTACGTTGCCTCTTTATGTAGAGGGTGTCATCAACGCTATCTAACTATGACAAGCTTAGAAGATAATTTCTCAAACTACAACTTATCTTAGCAACTATAATCTTGCAATTATTCTGTCAAGTGAATGGCATAACAAACCTATTTACTGGATTGAGATCTCATGCAATATTGTGCACTAACTCTAATCTGAGTCATTACATGCCACATCATCAATACAGATTAGAACTCAAAAGTTTTCTCCCCTTTTTCGGCCACCAACTCTACTTTCACCATGACCACCATAACTCCACCAATCTACCACCACCATCAAAGGCTTTCCTCTCTCGTTGTACAGACAAAGGGATAACCGACCACCCTTTTGGATGCATGTGGCCAAAGAGAGTAGTTTGGCCACCACAAAAGTCACTATATGCGGTTTGACCACCCTCAAGATCAAGTTGGGAGTGGTCAAATCATTCCCTTAAGCTACTGAAATGATTCGGTCACCCCAAACACCACTTAGGGGTGGTTCGACCGCCCTCAAAACCAGATTGGGGGTGGCCAAACCACCATTGTCGCCAATCGTTTGTTCATCTAAGCTGAAAGTGGTTCAAGCCATTCATCTAAAATGAACAAACTAAATTAAAGCTAATATACCCTATGCAATACCTAAATCTCAATCCCTATTAACCTAGTACCATCCCCTAATAGAAGCAGCTAAGTTTTAATTTATGATAACAAAAGCCTCATATCATAGGTAGTTACAATATTGGGCCTTGAACTAAATGAGAAGGATAAGTCCAAACAAGAATTTCAAAACACACACCAAGGCACCAAAACTGGGTCATGAGTTAACAAAGTCCATGAAGTCCCCACATCCAAAATGACAAAAGTAGGAGGGAACAGTTGAACCGGCCTGCCTGTCAGAATCTACCCACCCGCAAGGGTAATGAGTAAAAAAAGTTTTTTTTTTTTCTATCCCTCTTTTGGTTTTTTATCATTCGAGAGCCTCTTCATTTTCATAGTTTCACTCACCTTCTCTCTCTGCATCTATGGCTTCAAAACTACTTCTGTGTTGTGAATATATGATTTCTGTTCCTTTTGTTATTCCATGTGTGATTTAATCGTTGGATACATTTTGTTTTGCTGCTTCTTGGTGAATGAGATTCTTGTATAAGTTATATGTGCGCTATTGTCTGATTGTTTTTGGCTAATCGAATGGAATAGCCAAAATTACAGATTCCAGCCTCAGGTGGATACCAAAACCGCCCACCCCCCTTTCCCTTTTTGAGAGAGTAATACAAGGTACATGTAAAGCTGAAATCCACTCGCCCGTAAGAGGTGGTTCTCTGCCCTAGACATACAAGCCAATACAAAAATCCCAAGCCTGAAACCTAAAATGCGAGAGCACTCTACCACAATCACAAGAACCCCCTGCATACGTGGAAAGTCGTAGAAATTACACTTTTGCGACAATAACTTAGACAATTCATTGTAGATACTCCGGATACTTTTTTTTTTTTTTTGATCGGTATAGATACTCCGGATACTTAAAGACTTGTAAATTTGGTGAACCTCAAAATTACCTAAATTAACGATCTTTTATTTATGAATAAATATATAATCTTGAATTTATGACCTCATCCTCTCATCATTTGAAACCGTTCGTAGACGTTTTAAATTTATAATCACACACTTGACAACCATACCATGCCAATTACAGTTAAAATAAGAATAAGAAGAGAATTCAAATATCATAATTTAAGAATAACAGAATTTGACATAAATTCAATGTATTGACAAATTACACTAGGCTAGATGCAAACCACAGTAACAGGTACACTAGCATGTTCACAACAAAAGCCCCAAAAATTGTTGGGCGGTCCAAAAGCAATTACAATTAACAAATTGTATATATTCCAAAGCCTTCTTCAAACGAAGATAATTTCCAAGTGGAAGATAAGCATATTGCTGGAATTGATTCCATATGAAGATTGCAGAGGCTTCCCTGCGCATCTGACACCGAAACCCAGCTCCAAGAAACTGATATTTTAATGAGCGCGTGGTGTCAAGCAGTGGCACATGACCGAAGAAGACCATGCGCGATTAGACCCACCGCCAACCAGAATTGATTTGCTCTATCAACTAGTTCGGAAGAATATAAGAAGCAAAAAAATATCTTCGAGCAAGATATTTAAGATATTTCTCTAAATATAAAAATTAAAAAAATAAAAGATATTTAAGATATTTTCCTTTGTATCTGACTCAAACCTAAGCTAAGGCATGGACATGTGATCGTACAGAAAGCAGAGACGGAGCACAGAGGAAAACGACATGGATGGAGAGCGAAGAAGTGAGGACTTCGCGCGAGCCGAGAGACAAACAAGAAATTGGAAACTCTGTGAAAAGAGTGTGCAAAAAGTTGAAGAAAGGCCAACCTCTCTGTACTACAGAACTCGTAGAGCCTGCCTCGGTCGGAGAAGATCAGGAGCGCCACCTCCACGTCGCAGAGCACGGCTAGCTCGTTAGCCTTCTTCATCAGCCCGCCCTTCCGCTTCGAGAACGTCACTTGCCGGCTGATCTTGTCCTCGATTCGCTTCAACTGCACCTTCCCCCTCCCCATTTTCTCTCCCTCCAAAACCCTAACCCTCGGACCTTCTCCGGTGAGGATCGAATCGATTCTTAATAGAGTCCACGATTTTTCTCCTTGATGTCAAACGTCTATTTTTTGGGGAGTATTTTATGATTTTAGATAGATTTTTGTTTGGAAAAATAGAAATAGCGGCATCTTATATCGCCAGGAGCATACTCTTCCACGTGGCAAGTAGCCCTTTTGTGCGTCCAGGATCACTAGATCAGGACGATGTAAGCTATCTTCCAAAAAAAAAAAAAAAGGATGATGTAAGCTAAAAATTAGCTGCGTGTCAAATCATACCGACACGTGTCGCAAAACAGTAAAACCTGCGTTCTAGGTTTCGTAAGTTGTCCGTCCGTCGGGGTCCATCCATTAAACGACAGCGGTTAGGCCCTTGCCAGGAATCACGATGCATGATTGCCTCTCGCCACGCCGTACCCGTACGTGGGGAAAGGATAGAACTAAAATCGTGGATGCTTACGTCATAAATGATTTGACTGGTCCGATCCCCACTAGACATTCAGCGCTCTCTCTCTTGGGCCCAGACTTTTTTTATGGGCCTTCTTAGATACGCTGACTATGAGCCCACACTTTTGTCTCCACACACCACCCACCCACCCCCCCCAAGTGGTGCCTTTCGAAATATGATCTAGGGTGTTAGTTTAACCGCCACAATAAATTGTTAAAGTTGTTAAGTATATAATATGACATGGGTTTGAATCCCATAATAGAAAATAGCGATAAGTGTCCGATGAGAAGAGATGATTGAATTTCAAATTCCAATCTTCCTTTTTCTTGTGATTGTTCATCTGCTTTCTCTAAAAAATATTCATGAGCGCTTACACTAATTTTAGCTACAGACTGTTGTTTGTCTCTCCGGCCTACCATTTTGAATAAACAAAACCATTATATTTTGACAGTGAGACAATTGTGTCGGCCTAGGACCTGGGCAAGATGAACTTTAGAAAGGAGTTAAGGCCCAATTTGGTCACGTCAAAGACGAACATAGAACTATTGTGGTTTGTTGAATATGATTGCGCAGATACGTTAGAATTGAGCATTCATGCAGAAGCTATCCAACTATTTACTTATGGACATAACTTTTCTACAAATTAGGGTTTAGGGTTTAAGAATTTTTCCAATTCAGTATCTAAAAATGTTATGTGCATCTTAAACATGTGAGAAGTATATATTTTTCTTTTTTTGTTAAATACCTAAAACCCCTTATAGTTGGAACACTTTATTATTGTTTTTTTTTTCTTAGGGTTTGATTTATATCACATGATGTACATGTAATTTTCATAATATCTCCATTAAAATTCCGTCTAAAACTTAACGGAGCATCACGTCAACACCAATCAAATTGTGACACATATTCTATAATTAATTTTTTATTTTTTTGTTAAAAAACATTAGAAATATTAAAAAATTATTTTAAAATATATATATATATAGGTGGTGGCCAGCCAACCCAAGCCCATTGGAGCCTTGCCCTCTCTCTTCACATGGTCAGGTATGATACTGATGCAACAGGTAACCTTAGAGCATTCAAGTAGCGCTAAACAAACAAGCCAAAAGGCTTGTTTGTTGAGCCAAACCACAAAAAACACCCTCCATCAGCCTCAACAACAAGCTCAGCAAAATGGTGAGGAGCTACAGTGCTAAGCAAGCAATTTTGCTTAGCACTGTAGCTCCTCAGCAAACTCATATACTACTAAAATATTCCTCATTTCTCTCTCCTCCACACGCCTTTCTTCGGATAAGGATCTCCTCCAATTGGAGATCAATTGGACCTGATCCTTTATATGCTGCTTACAAACAATTAATATTTATGAAGACCCAATTATGCATCAAATTATAGATGAATGCATTGAAACCAAGTGCACCCCAAAACTGAAAATTGAAGCCGCTCATCGTTTAAATGCCCGTTATGTGAGTTGTTTATTGGATTGTTACAAAGAGTATGTCACGAACCCCTCAGATGCCCCACTATTATGCAGAATCCTTGAATTCCAGCTTTTGGATTTGGAAAGATTTCCAAATTACTCTCTCTCTCTCTCTTGATTGAAGCAATGCACACCAAGATCCTCTAGACTTCTTAGGTTATTTTACCTTGCAAATTTTCTAGAATCCCCACCATTCAATGAAATTAAATGGTTGAGTTTTTCTTTGGGGACTTTTGTGCCGAATTTTAGGTGTGTTGTCTACCCCCTGCGGTTCCTGATGGAAAGAGAATGCCTCTCCTAGCTGGTTAGCATCTTCAAACACCACTTTGTTGTGTCATTTTATTTCTTTTCAACCAAGATCTAAAGGATCGGGCTAATTTTTTGCCCATTTCCTACTATTTGCTTGTATTTGTTATAGTGTATTCTCATTTTGGATATGTTGTTGGGAAGCCCACCACTTTTTCAGTTTCAGGATCGTTCACTTTTTCTTTCTTTCAAATTAGGAATATGAAGAATCCTCCTTTATAATCATTTTTTTTATTCAATTAGGAAAAAAAAAAAGTTGAGATTCTATTATATTGGCATAAACCCTAATAAATACTAAGATAATAAATACTGAGATGGTAGGGTTGATAAATGCATATATAACAAATTCCAAACCATTTAATTTGAAAATATTTGTCCAAAGGGAGTGGACTCTCAAGATAACGTAAAACAATTCTCTAGTATAAGTATTAGATAATACTTAGAATGCATAGAATACCTAACATCTTCATAGGCTCCTCTATTTATAGAATTAGGTTTACTTGGAGAGGTAGGAAATTGATTCCCACTTGGAGAAGCTAGGGGGGTGGTGAGGGCTAGGGATGAAACCTGAGCTCCTTGCCTCCAAGATGGACAGCTAGGTAGGGTTGTAACAGTCAGCCAACCGGTAATTGCTATAACAAACAACTGCCATAACCGCTAACCACCTTAAAAGTAGTTAGTAAAAAATCGCTAACCGCCTATCGGTTATGGGGTTTACTAATCATAACTGCTAATCATTAACCACCATTTTATATTTTTATAATAATAATAATGTTTATACTTATATCATGATCATTAAATTACAATTTTTTAAAATATTTAAATCACAATTTAATTAATATATTATCACTATAATTTATATAATTATATCACATGATGCATTGATCATTAAATTATATTATTATATAATAATAAATAATACATATATAATATGGCATACGTCATAAGTCATTAGTAAATTTTATGTTGCATAGAAGGTTGGATTTTGGAAATTTTATGTGTATGTTGTGTTTAATTCCTTGTTTAAAATATTGGTAAACATTGATTCTTAACAAGTTATGAAATTTAAAACTCTTTTTTACTCTATTAAATCAATAACTTCTTATTAATATTCAAACATAAAAATTTATATTAAAACTCTTTACCAAACAACCCCGGCACAAATTCTAGCTCGAATTAAGAATTTATCTTTTGGAGATTAAAAATGTGGGTGTATCTCTTTTTAACAAGAGTAATATTAGAAATCTCTCTTATATCCCACAAAAAATGATATATCTCTATTTTTTTTTTTTCAAAATTACCATTCAGCTTATGAGTTGTGACATATTACTACTAAATTTTGACCAAATAGTAATTTAAAATAATAATAATAAAAAAACTTTTAGGGATAATTTTATTTTAGACCACTTAGTTACCACGCGATTTGACAAGCTCCATACACTTCAAAACCTTTCAATTTGAACCCATGAACTTTCAATTGCAGTCAATTTGAACACCTCCATAAGATTTTAAACTTTGAAAGTGAAAAAATGACATTTATACCCTCAACTTTGTTATAAAATTTCAAATTTACCCTTAATTCCAAGGGTTCTCTGGTTTTTTTTAAAAGGAAAAATCAAAATATTTTGATCTTTTTAAGTATTGCTGTTAGAAGCTAACGGCTAAATATGACAAAGGAGTTCAAATTAACAAGTTTTAAAGTATTATGAGTGTACTTGTGAGTGTTGTGTCCCACATTGCGAAAATATAAAATAAAATAGTGCTTAATATCCTTAAGTAGACCTTATCCCATTAGATTAGGCTTTTGGATTAAAATTGTGTTTAATTATGTACATTAATGTATTCTTGATAAAAACTCTATAATCGCTTTATCTCCCAATAAATGGTATCAAAGCCATGGTTACCTCTTTAGGACGGGTGTTTGGACGAGTCATATTTATAGTTGTGTCTCAATCTATAACTCTTGACATGAGACACTTTTAAAATGTGAAGAGACTTACAAGTGAGGAAAAATTATTGTGAGTACACTTATAAGTGTTATGTCTCACATCGAAAAAATTTAAAAAAAAATAGTGCTTAATATATCTAAGTGAACTTTAATCTATTAACTTAAATTTTTAGACTAAAATCATATTTAATTATATATATTAATATACTCTTGTAAAAACTTCATAATCACTTTATTATTACTCATATCAATTCACAAAGTTCCTTCCTCTTTCTAAAACTCTCTACTTGTAAAAGTGGGTCTAGAAACTTGTCCAAGAAGCTAGTGAGTGAGTGAGTGAGTCGACAACGAACCACGACGACAACATAAAAAATTGGGGCCCACGAACACGATTGAGTTGATATAAATATAAGCGAGTAGCGACAACGCGACATTCTTCTTCTTTCTATCTAAACCATTAACCATCCAGTTTCAGCCAATTATAGTGGACACTGGAAACAATGAAACCAGTGGAAGAAAGGGAGATCGTAGATGGAACAGAACAACAAAGAGCAAGTGGGTCTCTCTATAGTCTTGTTTTCGGACTTGTTCCATCCCAATTGGAGGTTGAAGATGCCATTAATGCTCTCTTGAAGTGAGTATATTAGTTTTACAATTTCTGTTTCTTTTGCGTTTTTCCTAGAAAATTCATCTATTTCTTAGACTGGAATTTTCTGATCAGATTTCTTTGGCAACCAGTTTTATAGCTGGGGAATCCTCATCTGGGTCATCGTTGAAATGCCTCCAGCAGCAGTTGGATTGTTTTGATCCAAGACTTATGCTATCTCAGGGATACAGAACAGTTTGTGATGCTTTTCGATTGCTGCAAACAGATCCTTCCATTAAGGTGCCTTCTTAGTTTTCGCATTAAATGAGCATTCTTCAAGCTTTGGAAGGATGAGTCCTTCAGAAATGTTTGAATTTACCAAAGCTCCACATCAAAGCCTTGTTCCTATTAATTTTTCATGGGATCTAACTTGTTTGAATCAGTGTTGTTAGAATATAAATATCAGAATATAAACATAAATCGACATATACTAGGAAATATATATCAATCATATAAATATCAGAATATATTCTAACAAATGTTACTCAAACTGTCTACAGGCAGACAGAATTTTTCTGTTAATTTACGTCTCTTTAAAGGATCTAACTTAAATGCAGAGACTAGTGTTTGCGCTAGCAACTGATAAAGCTGTTTGGGATGCGGTTATGAAGAACGAATTGGTTCAAACTCTTCGACAGTCGCTCTACACAGGTTTGCACTCTCCTCATCACATGTTTGGTTTTTGTTGATAGACTCTTTTTAAAGAAAATTTTCCTTGCCCAAGTGACTCTTTCAGTAGAAAATTGCTGTGCTCTCTTAGCCTGGATGCATCTCAGCCGTTAAATGGCTTTTGGATATTATCTGTTGTGGGTGGGGTTATCAATTATCTGTTGTGGGTGGGGTTATCAGCTTTGGTGTAGATATAATATAGCATGCAGCATCCACAAAAATGAAACGGAACAGAACTATGGGAACAAACAAGGCTGTAGCCCTTTGACACAAAACAGCCAAAATAGTAGTGCCCTTGTTGCTATAAATTTGAATTGCTTAAAAATTATTTTTCGCTGTGAGTACACTTTTGAGGTTTGTGTCCCACATTAATAGATGTAAGAAGATCAGCAAGTGGTTTATATAGCATAGTTGAGCCCAAATCTATTGACTTAAGTTTTTGAGTTAAGTGGTGTCTCATCATGCTATATTATAGGCTCATTAAAAGGCTTCCCTAGGTGTTTCTCCTCTCAATAATTGGTATCGAAGCCATGTTTAGCTTCCGATGCTGCTCATACGAGTATCTTGGTTTGACGTGTCCCAGCTTTTGGAGTGCACGTGACACTCGGTTTGTAAGTGTACTCATACATAAGGGGAGTTTTGATTAATGTGAAAGAGATTCACAAGTAATTGGGAGATTGTCGTGAGTGCACTTGTAAGGTTTGTATCCCACATTGCTAAGATGTAAAAAGAGTGAGTTGTTTATATATAGCATAGTTGAGCCCAAATCCACAGGCTTAAGCTTTTGAGTTAAGTAGTGTCTCAATATACTATAGTATGAGCTCATTAAAAGACTTTACTAGGTGTTTCTCCCCTCAACAACTTTCAAGGATAAGTCAATATAAGAATTCATGAAGAAGTACCAATAAAAGACCTTGACAAAAGTCTCAGCTTTGGTATTTAGGTTTTATTTGCGTATGTGGATGTTGTTTTGGTTGAGTAAGAGGGTTTTGTTGAATAATCTTAAGGTTGTGTTTTTTTTTATAAACAGAAAAGTAGACCTAGGAAATCATTTTTCTTCATTCTTGCACTGCATTTGTGTTTGAAGCAGAGAATGTGGTCGTTCAAAAGAGATTCCTCTATATTATCTTATGGAATGTCCAAGACTATTTCTTGTGAGAATTTGCTTCCTAGAGCACAGGCAATGGAAGTTACCAACCTAGTAAAGGGGCAAGCCAATACCAGCTGAAGGCTATTTTCCTGAAGTATTAAACATTGTCAATATGGACAATGAAATTTGGAGATCAAAAGATGTGATGGAGAATATTTATACCTGCACATAGGAATTAGTATTGTCTTTTTTCTTTTAGGGTTTGTGAGACTTGAGAGTTTAACACTTAGTACAACAATGTTGGGATGCCATCTTAACCCAAAAAGCTTAAACCCAGTAGTTTCAGTTTAATAATGTTATGTTCAACACTCACACGTGAACATTACAGAACTTGCTTTCTAGTTTCTATAACTAACTCATTCACATTTTGCACATGTAGTTGATTATAAAAGGCCTCAGTGCTCTGATGAAGATCCAGACTTGGCTGCAAGCATTTTGAGGTGGATTTTGGATGTCACAAAAGCAAAAGTTTTAGACCTCATTGAGAAATTTCTGTCACTAGTGAATGAGCTATTTAAACCTCCAAAGGGGAAGAAACCCCCAAATATTAACAAGGAAGAGACAGAAGAAAAAGTTAAAGCCTCATTGCTTCTCGCCATTTTGATCCTCGTCATTGTGGTTGTGGCTCGAGCCCAGGGTTTTTGATCATTAAAAATCAGCAAAAGAATGTTCTAAGAATAAACCGTGTTGTAGATTGATCAACATTAAGAGGTGCCATCAATGGATGAGTGAGTACCTATTGATTTCATCCTCTTTTATATGTATTGTATTACATAGATTGAAGAACAGTTGTCTTTTGATTAATGTCTTGAAGACCTACATCTGTATTAGTTGTTTGTGATTTATCTTCTTTCTTCCACTCACATGAACGAGTTACTCATCAATGGGGGAAAAAGATTAGAAGCTGTTCTGGCCAAAGAGCTGGATTCATTTTGTCATTAGGGATGCTAATCTCGTTACATGCTATTTAACAAAATTCTTTATTGTTAAATTACCAGTTGTCCTAAAAACGTTGATAAAAAATGGTCATTTAATTAATATTCTAACACTTATAAATACGAAGTCCTCCTCCTTGTCAAGGCATGAGAGAAAATGAATATTTTAATAAGGGACTTGTGTTTATATGAGAGAAAGAAAGCTTCTTGTTGCTTTATGAGAATGGAAACGAGTTTGTTGGGGGACTAGATTGAAGTGAGGTAGAGTGTTTTAAAATGTCTACTATCATAAATATAGAGAGAGAGAGAGAGAGAGAGAGAGAATACAATTTGTTGTTTCATGGTCAAACAAGAGTACGACATTGTCCGGATCCCATTACGAAGGAAATGGTTTAATAAGTGTGACAACTCAGTTTATGATTATTAATCAGAGATTTAATTAATTAATTAAATTGAAAATTATTAATGGGTTTTGCTTCAAATAGGAGGGCTCTTCCTTTCTAAAGTAAAGAGCTTTCTAGCTTTGTAAGTGCTTTTAGGTGGCTTATGTAGAACCTGTTTGGGATTGCATTAGAATTTAAAAAGTACTTTCGGTATTGAAAAAGTTATGCCAAACAAAAACTAGCTCGTTTAGTAAAAGGTTTGAAAAATAATTATTTTACATTTTACTATAAAAATAACTAAAACGTATTTTTAACATAAGCTTAAAAATAAAATTTTTATCAAAAAGCGCTTTTTTATTTAAAAATTGTATTTCTTAAATACAATCTCAAACATGTTCATAGACCAGTGTAATATGATGTTCAAGTGTTCCGATGGTGGTTGGATCAATTGATCCTTTTATGTTTGGGAAGGTCAATTAATACAATTTACTAATTGGTATTATTGTGAAAAAGATATTTGAACCTTTGAAAAGTGGAATGTGTGCTTTTAATTAAAAGTTATCGAGCTTATGTATCAAAAGGAACATCTAAAATTTTGTAAAGTATAACGTTATATACTGTATAACTATCTCACTATACTGTCGTGACATGGGTGCCATAGTAGTTGCAACTTGCAATTGTAATAAGAAATCTTTTTGTTCCATAATTTTCATTTTGGCTTTAACCCATTAAAGAAAATATCAAAAGTTCTTCATTATATGATTTTTAAAACTAATTTCAGATAATTATTCATGAAAACATTGTGCTTTTAAATTACAACAATGATGTTTATTTCAACTGTTTGTTTTCAAACAAAATCAGTGAAAATGCACTCCTAAGAGCATCTCCTGTCCAAATAAAAAATTGTTTCTCACCATCCCCATCTTCCAAATGAAAATATGAGAAATAAAATATAATTAGAAAAAAATCAAATGATATTTAAAAGGAAGTAAAAGAAGAAAATAGAGAATCTCTTGGAGTGTATAAAAAAAAAGTAGCTAAAATACAAAGTTGCACTTTTTCACTAAATATTTTTAGCTACTATTGCTGGACATACTCTACCGATGTATACATGACGCAATAGTAAATATGTTACCACATCATTTAAAAAATCAAATAATATGGCATTATGTATAACATTGGATCCAACAAAATAAGATCTTGACCATGAAATAGTTCCTCTGGAGAGGATCCTTTTCTCTGACATTTTCTAAAGGCACCATTTATTCAAGTGGGGAAAAAAAAAACGTTTGCAAAAAGTGTCAAGAAATTCAAGATAACAGATCATTTTTACATAATTAATGTGCATGCCCAAACCCTCAAATTGAAGGCCTCTGTGTACACATTTACTACAGACTTGAAGGTTTATAATCCATTGATAATCAAAAAATAATAAGAGAGAATTCAAAGAAACATATACATTTACACATAAAACAATAGTCATGGACCATGATCGTCCATTTAATAAGGGTAGGGTTCATATTAGAATAATCTGCTATTTTTACTGGCAGATTCAAACAGGGGAATATTTCAACAGATGGCTACAGATACACCATTTTCTACAGAATTCCACTGCTAAAAACATCCCAAAAATGTTATTAGAGACAGAATATCAGTTCTTACAAATGACAACATCCACAGGCACAGCAAAATGCAGGCTAATGCCTAAAAAACCGAATGAGTTGTATAACGAAACCTTTTCCTCTGCAATAACTAATCTTTACCTGGTAGAAGCAGATTTTTAAAATGTTGAGATAGTTTACAATTCTGGAGGTTAGGACCTAAAGAACTTTGGACCCATCAATTCACGATCTGCAGTTGAACCTTGGCTGGCGAGTTTCTGAATGCGTGAAGAAAATTCCCCTGCCTGATGACATTGAGGATGGTGAGTGGTCTGGCGATGAATTAAAGTTGTACGCACATATTCCATATTGTAATGAAAAATTAATGTTAAAAATGGATGTATCCACCACATTGTACCTTCGTATTTTTTTCTTTTTCTTACTTCATTATTATTTTTTTCCCCTTGGGCACTGAGGGAATGAGAATGCCTTGGACCATTGGTATAGTAGGGTTTACAAAATGTTTGCAGTGTCTCCATTTTATGTGAAAAGAACAATTAAAGCAGAACAATTGTTGCTCCCACCACAAGGACTTGCCAAAGTACTGCAAGAATGCCTTGAAAAGATTATAGAGGGTGCTTTTTTTTTTTTGCTTGAAAAGGTGTTCTGATATAATATAAAAATGAAAGTAATTTTGAATGTTTGTTAAGAGAGAAGGAAATAGTTTTTATCAAATGAAGCCATAATGTTTCTTATTTACAAGAGCAAACAATAAACAAGAAGTTAAAAGATATATGCTAAAATATTAGTAATCTTTTTCTTTTTAGAAACGGTCAGGGTCTACAAACCCCACCCACCTCGCTCCTCACAACTTGAGCTTAAGGCTCAAAGCGCTATAGCTCAAATGATATTTCCTTTCCTTATAAGAACAACGTGGATGTTAAGACTGGATTGAGTGTGGAACTTATCAACAAAAAAGAAGAAGTGCATATTCCAAAGATAATGAAATGACAAAAGGTAATGCAAAAGAAGATACTAACCTTCTCATCAATCCACATCAAAGAACTTAGTTGATTGTTTAAGATCCGGACTACTACATCTAGTGGTGTCATCCCATCAATTGCATCAAGTTCTCCTCCCTAAGGAAAAAATAAAGTAGGTTTCAACTGTTGGCATCTGTTGGGAAAAAAACCTTGTTTAGGAGTGGAAACATTAAATTAAAGCATTTACCTGGTTGGAATTTAGGGTCTGAATAATTGATTTGATCTGTTCTGTCATCTGCTCTAATTCCCTCTCTATAAATTCAGACTGCTCATACCTGTATCCAGCACCCAGGGAGGAAAAAAAACAAAGGTAACATCAATATATTAGCAGAATCCAGAAAATTTTCCTCAAAAAAATATGTAGCTTCTGCAAACATATAATGGCAACTTGAATCTAACCCATTTATAAACCGAGCATACAACTGAGCTATAAGCAGCAGTGGTACAGCCCAGTCATGTACATGGGTCCATCAGATCAACTCAAACCAAATCAAAGAACTGAGTACTCACATTGCATCTCTTGTGGAAGCAGCTTCATCATCAAGAAGCGATCCACGCTCATCCTTGTAAATACGCTCAGCTTCTTCTTCCATACTTTGCAAAGCCATATCAACCTAAAAAAAGAAAAGAGAATTATATTCGTTTACTGTATATCACACAAAATTATGTCTAGACATATGAATATTTGGGGGCAATAAAATACCGAAGTTATAAATGTTCAAAGACTAATCTCTAGATTTCTAAAAACTCACTAGTATATATATATATATGTATATCAAAAAAATAAATAAAAATTAAACACCAACATTTATACAAGAGATTTTGCTTTTCGAATATGGCCAAAGAAAGGATTTAAACATTCCTAAGAATGCCCCCAATGACTTAAGGACAATGTTCTTACTGCTACATTTTGGCAACTAGACCAACATAGACAAAAGACCTTACTAAAATACCTCTTGTTGATGAGTCTCAATTAACTCCAGTTGCCGCTCCAAGTTAGTTTGGGTCTCAACCACTTTTGCCACTTCAATCTAAAGTACAGATTAATGGCAAAACAAAATGAGTAGCAGTCAATGATGTAAATCAAACCATTTGCTAATCATAAAACACTATTCCACAATGAGAATGGTCTACATTTTATTTACTTGTCAAACAATAAATAAATGTGAAGATGACACCACAATTTTCCTCTTTTTTTTTTGTCTTCTTGCCAATGTAAGGCAGCAATAGAAGTTGTGTTTCAATATCAATAAGGCATATGATACACCATCTCAGTAAAATTGTCAATAGAAAAAATGGCTTTGTGAGGTTCATATATTTCACATTAATCTACAGTACACCATTATTTTGATAACGGAAAATCAATTACCTCAAGCCTAAGAAGTACATCACGATTCTGCAAAATTCTCCGGTCCCACTCAGCTATCGCGTTAGCCTGCTTTCGGAACTTTCCAGTACGCTCTTGTAGTTCAGAATTCCACTCCTTGATGATCTTCAAATAAAAGAAACCAAAAAAATAAAATAAAATCACACCCTTACGTGGAATAGAAAGAGCGAGAACAACAGAAAAAAATTAGAAATAAGTCTGATGGAAAAATGGTGACCCAGGTTTGCTGAAAGAAATCTCTCACCTTTCTGCTTACAAAATAAAAGTAGCTTTTGATAAAAGCTATGTATAGGCCAATGTTATGGACAGAAGGAATCAACTATTTAACCTAGTTTTAAATTCATATGTATTACAGATTAATCTTCCTTGTCCTTTTTCCTTTTCCAAATCTAGGCTCTCTCTTTAACAAACCAGTTTCCTTATTCCCTCGGTTCAAAGACAAAAAACACCAAAGGATTAAAGAAAGAAAGAAAATAAATAAATAATAGTGTACAGTTAAGTATCCCACTTTCCTCTCACAAGGTTACTGCCTACCAAGACTATATCTCTATAAGTAACATTGTCCAAGATTCTTCTTTCCATATAAAGCAAAACTAAACCAAACTGGTATTTCATCTATAATATCGCAATGTAAAAATGACAAGACATGAAAACAACTTTTATGAAATGAAGACATGAAATACCTCTTCAACAGTCTTCCCTGTGATCTCAGACGGTAATTTTGGTGCAGTAGATACTGTAGTACTGACACTTGAAGTTGTCCTATAGGACAAACAGAACAGAAGACTATAAGCAGCAAATTCATATTTCTTGGAAAACTTAATATATAATCAATTACTATCATCTATGCTCTCGATGGCATATAGATTTGTGAGACTTTGAAAAAATATATATATATTCCCCCCATGATATTTTTTTTTATGAATAATAATCTATTGAAATAAAAGGCAAAGCCCTCATACACTAGGAGTATGCAAGAGATACAACCACCCTATAGGTGTCGAAAATCCGAAAAGTTAACTAGATGTAAAAGATAGAAGAGGTGAAATTAGGAACATTGATTACAGCCAAATCCAAAATAGGATCATGACCTCCTTATTCCAGCGCTTTAAGTCAATTTTTGAGTCATTTTAGCTTACTAGTTAAGACAAAACATGGAGTGCCTAAGAACTTCTATGAATCCCACTACTGCATCACCAAGTCTACAAAACCCTCTGTTTTAATCCACATGTTTTCAAATTTAAACAAGTGTGGTCCTCTAGCTATGCCCCCACTGTCAAGCAAAATGGGAAAATGATCTGATAAGGGTCGAAGAAGACAGCTTTGAATCAGATTTGGGAAACGCTCTTTCTCCTCTTATATTGCTTGTCCACTTCACAAAATTCAACTGGACATCATTTAGTGCATTGTTTTTCAAATAAAATGGAAGAAATTTCAAATACTACCTACCTAAAATGGTCAAGGAAACTTATTAAAATAATTAAAACCATTGAACTTTCAACAAATCAAAGTGCATTAGGACAAAGTTTTTACAGATCAACTTTCCAAACTAGACAATTTTTCAGACATTCCAAAATGTAATACTGGACAAACAATATGAGACGAAGAAGTAAAATAGCAAAGCATTATGATCTTTTAACTTCATTCCTTTTAAAACTTTTCTAGAAGTAATGACAAAACAATTGAATAAAGCTCAAATTGTTGTGTTTGGAGTGATTTTCAGTTTTGGCAGCTTAAGAACCTTTCATAGGCAGGACCAACATACAACGTCTGACTAAGCAAGACCTATATGATTTCGAAGCTTAAAATATAAACATCTAAGGGTCAAAATAGTTTTTAAATTAAGTTACTAGTTTATGAGTTATGGGCATAGCGCACAGGCGGACCTCAAATCTTATTAAATTCTGCACATAATTTTATTTTTTGAATTATGTTTGGCCTAAAATTGATGCAATGATTAGTGTTTTGAGTATCAACATGCCTTATTTGGCGCACTGTTAATGTTCACGTTCACATCAAGAAAATTCCTCTTTTCTTCTCTTTGCAACCCCAAATCATATCCTCTCCCTTCCTTATTGAAATCCTACAAGCCTACCTACTTTTCCTTATTATTTGTCACTGAATAACCTATTGAAACAACCCAAAAATCCTGATCGCATTGTCCAGAGTTTCCAGCAAGCAGATTCCTGATTCCCAGCCTCTTTCAACAACCAACATTCAATCTTTCCAAACCCTAATTCCATATACAAACCCTAAAAGTCTTTTCCTCGCCATAACAAACTACAAGATCATATTTTTTCCTATCCTATCGTCCACGACAAGCACATGCAGACAGATACCCTAATATGTCCCGTGTCAAGGGAAGTTATGAGGACACAGGGAGCAAATAAACTGCCAAGAAAGCAAGATAAAGCAGTAACCTACCAAAAAAAAAATTTAAAAAGAAAAAAGAAATGTAAATAGGTAATCTAGATTCCGGGAAAAAAAATAAAATAAAAAGTGAACAAGTTTACTACTAAGAGTAAGCACACATACCCACTACTGGAGGACACAATAAGAGATGATGATGTCTGAGCACCAGTAGTGCTCAAACTGGGAGTTGTTGCAGCTGCAGAAGTTGAAGAGACACCTACAAAATCAATTTGAACGATCAAAGGATATTTGAACATCAAACACAAGGTACTGCTGCTTGATCTAGGCACTTCAGCATTTAAACAAGTTGTTATTGGAAGAGGACATCACAAGTTAATAGCTTAAGAATCTATAACACTATAACGCGATACGCAGATGCTTAGAAATTAGAAAGGTGATGAACCATACAGTCCCACCAGCATAAACAAAGACAATGCAGTTAACATAAACATCATAACCACCTCCTAAAGCTGAAAAACAATAAAATCTGAAACACAATTAAAAATGCCAAACTCACCAAAAGCGGGCGCAGCAGTAGTCGAATGTGATTGCAAGGACGAAGCAGGCGTCGATGGTTTGCTAAACGGAAAGCCCGTAAAAGATCCTGCATTGCCCGAAGAAACGGCCGAGCTGGCTGCTGCTGTTGAAGCACTAGTTGCAGCTGAAGAACTCGCACCAAATGCGGGCAAAGAAAACGAAGCTTGTGCAGCAGCGGTAGTAGTACTACTAGTAGTAGTAGCAGCTGGGGTCGAAGCACTCGTGGTGGTGACCGTCGAGAACAACGGAGCCGTAGATGTTCCAAAGGACAGAGAAGAAGCCTTTGTTGTAGGTGCGGTGGAAACCGCAGCGGCGGCCGAAGAGGCTGTGAACCCAAATGAAGGCTGAGAAGCTGAGGAAGAGGGTGGGACGAATGAGAAGGCAGAAGAGGTTGTCGTAGTCATTGTTGTAATTGAAGAGGAAGATACAGCAGCGGAGGGTGTCGTGGGTTTTGAAAAAGCTGAAGGATTTGAGAATGAAAACCCAGCGGTAGAAGAAGCCGAGAAAGGCGAGGGTGTGGTTGAACTTGGAGCTGAGCTTGAAGCGAATGGGAATGCAGGGGTGGTTGAAGCTAAAGACACAGAAGAAGAAGAATAAGAAGAAGAGGGAAAGAGGGTGTTTGAAGTTGAAAATGGAGAAGCGGATGATGATGCTCCAAATTGGGATAAACCTGTACCCGCTGATGAGGCTGTTGTTCCAAACAGGGTGGAACCAAAACCAGAAGTCGCCGCGGTGGACGAAGTCGTTCCGAACAGAGGTGAACCGGAGGTTGGTGCCGCGGAGGACGAAGTCGTTCCGAATAGAGGTGAACCGGAAGTTGGAGCCGCGAAGGACGACATCGTTCCGAATAGAGGTGAACCAGAAGTTGGAGCCGCGGAGGACGAAGTCGCTCCGAACAGAGAAGAACCAGAAGTTGGCGCCGCAACGGACGACGTCGTTCCGAACAGAGGCGAACCAGAAGTTGGCGCCGCAGAGGACGGCGTCGTTCCGAACAGAGGTGAACCAGAGGTTGGTGCCGCGGAGAACGACGTCGTTCCGAACAAGGGCGAACTGGGAGATGCTCCGAACAAGGACGAACCGGAACCTGCCGCGGCGGAGACCGAAGTAGTAGCAGATGAGGCAGTCCCGAACAAGGAAAACCCAGAATTAGCTGAACCGAATAGGGACGAACCTGAGGTGGGCGTGGATGTTGAGACTGACCCAAACGGGGAGGGAGCGGAAGTTGCAGAGGACGAAGACGGTGCAGTTCCTCCGAACAAGGAGGCAGCGGAGGTCGAAGCGGAATTGAAGGGGAAGGAAAAGGAAGAAGCTGAAGAAGAAGAAGAGGAAGTGGAGGATCCGAACCCGAATGGGGAAGAAGAGTTGGCGGTGGCGGTGGCGGATCCAAATGGGGGGACGGAGGATCCTAATGATAATCCGGAGGGCGGGTTCGAGAGGGAGAATGCGGACGTGGATTGTGAAGAAGAAGAAGCCGATGAAGATCCAAATGAGAAGCCCGACATGGTTTCTCTCGCCTCTGGTGGTTGCGTGCGACTGTGCGAGGGATTTGGGGTTTTGAAATTGAGGGTTTTGGGGGGTAAAGCTGTCTCTAAGCCGGCCTTCTTCTTCTTCGTTCTTTTTCTCTCCTCTTTTTTTTTTCCTTTTTTTTTTCAAAATGACTCTTTCCTTTAAACGACCAGCCTTTTGTCGTTTGCTCCACTGAACGCTGTGCCTATAATTTTTTGGAAAAAATTCATTTCTTCCTAATCATAGGAACATCTACAGTCATACAAGGTTTAAACATTTTAATGTCAATATCCCAACAATTTTCTCTTTCAATTTTACCTCTCCATTACCCACATAACCAGTATTAAATAAATTGTTTTTTTTTTCACAATTAAAAAACAATACCCTGAGGTTAAAATTCATACAAAATCCATATAAATTAAAATATACATATTTTGCATAATTCATATACAAGTTAAAACCGGTCATATTTAGGTCAACCTAGCATAACAGTTTATTAAACAGGTTATGTGAGACGTATTAAAGTTGAAATTTTTTAACTATTTAACTAAAAGGGTTGTTGGTCGGGTGAGCCCATATCATATTGACCTATAAGTTGACCCAAAACCCAACATGCATTGCAAAACCTAATACATAGATGGAATGCAAAAAATGAATGAAAAAAAAAGATGTTTAGGCAGATGAAAATTAGAGAGGAAATTGTTCTTC
The DNA here is from genome assembly GCA_013348765.1 of Carpinus viminea. Classification (NCBI taxonomy): domain Eukaryota; kingdom Viridiplantae; phylum Streptophyta; class Magnoliopsida; order Fagales; family Betulaceae; genus Carpinus; species Carpinus viminea. Next base: position 11,973,628 of record CP054668.1, read on the forward strand.
TATTTATATTGAGTGAATATGACCATCGAATATAACTGTTAGAAAATATGGCCATTTGAAAAATTATGTGCATTGGGTGTGTCTATCTTATAGGATTGTAGACAGCAAAAAATAAATGTGAAAATATATAAATTTTGTGCATCCTGCACGATTTTCAATTATTACATTGAGTTTTAGAGAAATTCAAGTAGATTAAGAAAGGAGGTTACGGGATCCACATATTTTGGGGTAATTTAGGATGCAAAACCCGTTTGTCCGAAACAAATAGATCTTATGACTCCTCTCTCTTTAACTGTTTGAATTTATGAAATTTGAGGGATCTCAATGCACTTTGCAAACAACCACAAATTGAGTTCGTAGCGCAATGCATATGCATTATATTCTCTTATGCCTGGTGTATTGATACCTCCACGTTACAGGTTCTAGTCACAGAAATGGCAAACCTATGGAATACTATAGGCCACCATAAGCGTAATGATATGTTACGATCATAAGTATTCTACTTGCTTAACTTGTATATACAATAAGTTCTAAACACCATCTCCTAACAAGCCAATTCTTCCCGATGTTTGCATCAAAACAAAATCCTTCCTAAAAGCCATTTACAGTAGATACGGGCCAATAGGAGGAGATACATGAGAACACCACGACAAAAAGAAAGAAGAACGCCATCTACTGCTGTTTACTACTAGCCTCATGGTTTGCACAAAGTAACAAAACCCATTTTTATATTCCAAACAACCATCAATCCTCACATGAATAATGTTATATGCCGGACAAGTATTCACCTTCTTTCTACCAACAGTTGATGTAGCATGGTCCGACCAAAAATTTCATTATGCTATTAAGGACCAAATCGCATCAACTTTAGGAAATGGATACTTGTTTGGTATATAGCATTACTCCGCCCCGCAACCATTCTAGAAGAAACTAATCACAGCAGCCCTTCACTAAGGGTACAACCCAAAAAGCCCTTTCCTTCAATTTTAGCATTGATGGCAGCAACATCCCTTGCCAAATCCTCCCGTCGCAGCTCCATCTCCATCAAAGATGTTTTTGCAGCCTCTATTTGTATGTCCAACTCATCCAACTCTTTAGAACATGCCTGGTATCTAGCTGCCTTGATTTCATCCACCCTTTGCTGTAACCATTCCACCTTGAACCCAACAGCAACTGCATCGGCTACATTTGCCTCCATGAGTTGAAGTTCATGGGAACAAAGGGTCTCCAGTGTATGGTTGCAAAGCCGATTCACTACATCACCAATCAAGTCTAGGAAAGCCCACTTGGCTTCCAAACTCCTCAATATGCTGCCATTTGTGATATCCCCATGTTTCTGCAAAATGCGTTTGATTATTGAGATATTATGAGGAGAAGGGGCATGCCTGTCTACTTCTACAAAGAGAGATGATAAAGGGGAAGTTTCAGCACTTTCTTCTTCATCTACTGCACTGAAAGCCTTAGAAGCTGCAGCAGCAGAAACATTCTTAGCCTCCTCTACAGAATTTGGACACATGGGGTTCTTTACCACCTCAAGAGCAACCTGCTCACCCTCGTCCCCTGCATCACCTACACGAATTTGAATAGCTCAGCTTTAAGATTCCCAGAGAGAATCTATTTTCATCTCAGTTAATCGATTATCAAATTGACTAAAAAAATCCCAAAAGCAGAGACAAAAACATAGCTGTCAACATAAACATCATAACCATTGATCTCAAACACAGTTGAAAAATGACGAACTCACCAAACGCCGGCGCGGATGATGATGAGCCTGAAAAAGAGCCTGAGGAGAATGGGAATGCAGGAGTGAATAAAGCTGAACACGAAGAAGAGGCGGAGAGGGTGGTCGAAGTTGAAAATAGAGAATCTGACGATGATGTTCCGAATCGGGAGAAACCTATACTCGCTGAGGAGGCGGTCCCGAACAACGCAAAACCCGAAGTAGCTGAGGACGCCGCGGATGAGATTGTTCCGAACAGAGGTGAACCAGAGGTTGGTGCCGCGGAGGACAACGTCGTTCCGAATAGAGGTGAAACAGAAGTTGGAGCCGTGGAGGACGACGTCGTTCCGAATAGAGGTGAACCAGAAGTTGAAGCCGCGGAGGACGACGTCGTTCCGAACAGAGGCGAACCAGATGTTGGCGCCACAGAGGATGGCGTCGTTCCGAACAGAGGTGAACCAGAGGTTGGTGCCGTGGAGGACGACGTCGTTCCGAACAAGGGCGAACTGGTACTTGACGCCGATAGAGATGCTCCGAACAAGGACGAACCGGAACCTGCCGCGGCGGAGACCGAAGTAGTGGTTGCTCACCGCTCGCTTCTGGCGGATCCGTGCGAATGATTGGAGGGTTTTGGAAAACCAGAATTCAGCAGTACTAGGGACGAACCTGAGGTGGGCGCGGATGTTGAGACTGACCCAAACTTGGAAGGAGAAGAAGAATTCTGAACAAGAAGAGAATTAGTTTGGAAGTGGAGGATCCACATGGGGAAGAAGAGGTTTGAATTGAAGGGAAGGAGAAGGAAGAAGCTGAACAAGAAGAGAAAGTGGAAGTGGAAGTGGAATTTCAACCAAACTGAATGGGGAAGAAGAATGCGTGGCGGAAAATGATAATCCGGAGAAGTGCGGGTTGGAGTGGGAGAATGCGGGTGTGGATTGTGAAGAAGAAGAAGCGAATGAAGATCCAAATGAGAAGCCCGACATGATTGCTCTGCCGCTCGCTCGCTTTTAAATTGCGAATGATTATTTTAAATCACAAACCCCTCAGCAGTACTACAAGAAGCTTGTTTGGGAAGCAGTTCTTCCAACTTTTCTCAACTTTTTGTTTTTTTTTTTTTTTTCTGTTTGGGAAGCCCGCCTCAAAAACAAGTGAATGTAAATGTGTCACATAGACAAAAATGTTAAAAAATGAACATATGAAAATGCTGAATATCATTTTTTAAATTAAAATTTAACTCCAAATAATATTTCTTTTTTTTCTTTTTTTCCCTTTTCTGCCAAGCCAAATAACCAATCTTTTGAATGTTTGTTAAAGGTTCTTGGTTTGATACTGTAGTAAAAATTGATTGATATAAAAAAAAAAAAAAGTAAGAATGTTTAATATAAATAAATAAAAATTTGTAATAATTTTTTTTATTTGAATAATAATAAAAAATGATTGATGTAATGTAAAAAGTAAAAAAAATTGAAAAAAGGTGAGATGAATAGAGTGGAAGCAAAGCGTTTAAGATTCTACAAAGGCATTGGTTATGGTTTTTCCAAAAAAAACCACTATTTTATAATTGGGGTTTGTTAGGGTTTTTCTTATAGTGTTCTCTTGGGTTCTTCCATACTTATATAAAGCATGATTTTATAATAAATAAAAAATTTGAAGTACCATTTTTTTGTCAACAAATTAATTTTTATGAGTTAATATTTAGATTCTAATGTTTTAAAACTTGTTTTTGGATTCAAAACTAAAACATAAGGGTGAAAGGTTAACCTTTTAGGGATGGTATCATCCAAAATAGATTTGATTATCCTAAATTTAGTGTTAATGCCTCAATTTTGATGCTAATACCTCAAATTTGATGCTAACGCTTAAAAAAACCGATGGTAGGCACCTACAATTTTATTTTTTCTTAAATCATGTTTGACATAAGTCTAAGAGAACCCTAACACTTTCCTTTATAATTTATTAACACTTGAAATCACCTTTATTTGGTAAGATTTTAATAACCCATGAAATATGGAAATATGGTAAGTTCTACTTATAAAATGAAAGGATAAAGTTTTGCAACTCTACCACCTCCGATACACGCCTCTGTCGGCAACGACGGAGCTAGGGGAGAGCTGGTGTGAGCCATGCATGGTCCCCTTCCCAGCCCCCTTCTATTTTTTTTTTTTTTATTAAAAATACTTTTTTTATTAAATTTTATATATATATAAACATTTCAGGTCATTTTTTGTACATTGGCTCCTAAATTTTTTTTACTACAATCGTCCTGCCCTAAAATTAACTTTTTAGTTCCATCCCTACCCATCGGTGCATCAGCCTCTGACAATAGTAAGAAGAGAGTACATTAAAAGGGTATCTATTAAAGAACATGACTCCATGGCTCACATAGTTGCCCTAGCTCCTAAGGGTTAAAAAGTTGGCGGTTACTAACCATTTATAAAGGCAATTAGGAAAAATCGCTATCTGTCTAGGCGGTTATAGTTATCGGTTTTAGCTAATAACCGTTAACTATGATTGTCTTTTCACCCGTACTAACTCCTGTATGCATTTGGGGGCCAACGAGTAATGATATAAATTACTCTTGTATCTCTCTAAAATTGATATGACTCTTAAAATTATTATTCAACTTATAATTGATCATTATTGAATTTTGATAAGATGATAATTTTAAAAGCCATCTCATTTTTTTAGTGATACAAAAAAAACTTGTAGTTGTAGTCGTAGAATTATTTAGGCCAATAGAAAGATTTTTATTTATGGAGAGCAAAATTACATGTCAGAGGCCCAAAAACCATGAAAGCCTAGAGGAAAATTCAGGTGCTTGGGGACTTCAAGTCTTGCTACAAGTGCGTCGTCTTCTCCAACCCTCCTAGGATCCAGAATCACAAGATAGCACCTCTGTATTGAAACCGCATACTGCAAAGTAAAAAAAAACAAAAAATGCGATTTTAATCCGAATCGTAAAGTGTAAAGTTTTAAAAAAATTGTAATTTAAAAATGTAAAAATCTACATTTTTAAATCGTTGGCAAAGTGGTGTGTTTCTAAAAATGAATGATTTAAAAGGTAAAATTCTAATTTTAGAAGTCAAACTACAATTTTATTAAATGTTTAATCATATACCTTTCTAAAAATCGTATTTTTAGATCACATGAAGTATGAATCCTAAGTATGACTTAAGGACCTGTTTGAAATTGCGTCAGAGAGCTTAAAAGGTACTTTTAGTATTTAAAAAGCCTTGCCAAACAAAAGTTGGCATGTTTTGGTAAAAAATTGTAAAAGTTTTTTTTTTTTTTTTTTTAACTTTTTACTCTAAAAATGGCAAAAGCAATTTATCAAAATTTCATTTTTAAGCTTTTGCCAAAAAATGCTTTTCAACTTAAACATTATATTTCTCAAATGCAATCCCAAACATGTTGTAAAGCATTTACTCCATTGATATGGAAAGTCTCTAAACCACTTAACTTCTAAAATTTTCTTCCTTCAAAAGGAAGAGGTATAAATAATCACATCTCAGCTGGAGAAGCAGCTGAGTTTGGAAAGATATAATGATCAAGACATTTGCTCACCTCAACCACAAGAAGGTATCCATCATCTTCTTCATCCCCTTTGGGAACAAAGATTGGCTCGCCTATAAATCTCCGATGACCGGCGGACCATGTATGGACAGAAGTGTCTAACAAATCCAGCTTCACCACACTATCAAAGGGAAAATGTGGTAATGTTGGGCGAGAGCCAGAAGAAGTTGCTGCATAAATGTATGTGTTTTTGGTGCCAGAGAAGGCTGGGTTAATTACAGGGAAATCTGATGGCCTTTTCCATTCATTCAAGGGCTCCACACTACATTTTTGGATGTTCCCATCAGCGTCTAATTGAATACACACCTGCATGCATGATGATATATTTAGTAATCATCTGCTAATTGGAAATTGTTTACAGAATTTGATATTTGTTAGAACATATGATTATAATCAAAACGATTTGAGATTTTTCGGGTGGTTCGATGTTAAACAATCACAAGTGGGAGGGTCTTTCACATTTTTTATCGAAGGGGAGAGAGAATTAAAGGCCAGTCAAGAATGCTTCCAAACACGAGGTTAGAAGTGGCCCATCGAACTATATAAAGTGCACAATAAAATGCACTACAAATAAGGCAATTAACAATTGAAAACAGAAGTCCAATCTTAAAATGCTCTAGTAGCACAAGCTAAATTCACTAGGGAAGAGTAGTTGATTTAACTTTAGATCACTAAAGACTTTCATGTAATGTAGAGATTGCTGAGTATACACGAGTGACTAAAAAATTATTATTATTATTATTTTTTGAGGTGACATGGGTAAGAAGCTAATATAACACGATTAAGGGTCTATTTAAATGTGCGTTTGAAGTGTCTAAAAGTGTGTTTAACAGTCAAAAAATTTGTTTGGAGAAAAAATATCCGTTTTATAAAAAATTTGAATGTGTTTTTAATGGTTTGAAAAGCCAAAAAATGGTCAAAGTGTACTTTTGGTCAAAAAAATTGCCAAAAAATGATAAAATATTTTGACTTGAAAACACTATTTCTCAAACACTATGTCAAACATGCTTTAAGTCCAAACCAATTAACTTAAGTTTTTGGATCAATGGTATCCTAATATGTTCTATTATTGACTCATTTAAAAAAAAATCTCTCTAAAGTGTTAAATCTATATATATAGAGAGAGAACCTGAAACCAATTGACTTAAGTTTTTGGATCAATGGTATCCTAATATGTTCTATTATTGTCTCATTTATAAAATAAATAAATAAATAAATCTCTCTTAAGTGTTAAATCTATATATAGAGAGAGAGAGAACCTGAGAAAGATGAGGCAGCAGCTGATCATTTTCACCTTCATTGACGTTCATAGATGAAGGGTCTAGCTTACCGCTTTGCCAATTATATCCTGTCCAATGGGGAAAGTGTCCATTTTTTTCAGTCAAATTATGTGCAACATGCTCCAAAGTTAGACCCGACCCGACAATGTGAAGGCCCCAAAATTTGCAAATTATTAACTCTTTCTCGTGTGTTCTTGGAAGATTTGGTTTAGGTGTAGGCAAAAAATAAAAAATATATTTTTATTTTTCTAATTAAAAAGGTAGGCGGTGGAAACCATATGTAACTACCTAGGTGTGACCATGATAGTACTTGCTTACTGAGAGCCTCGAGGTGAAAATCATAAGCGTTTCCTCAAATCTAACTGAGTCATAGTCTGACTCAACCCTATTAATTGAATTGACGATTCTCATTTCAAGAGTCGAACTCTCACTCAAATACATGTCAACTAATTCAAAAACTTTCTTGAGACCACTGAACCACGACTATTGATAATAACCAAACAGCTTGTTAATTCTTTATGAAATTATTGAGAAAAATAAAACGTACCAAAAACTTTATGAAAGTTGAACCATTGGTAAGAGCAAGTGGCAGCATGAATTTGGATGTGTAAATTGCCATGGAGATCCTTAACCTCAAAAGCATTGCCAACATGAAGCAACCAAAACTGTGAAGGAGCTTCAACAGGAACTCTCCAATCTCGACCAAATTTGTCTGGAAATCGAGGAAGCAAATATATGGGAGATGTTGATTTACTTGGGTTCACTGATATTGCTGATATCATTGGGGATATCCCACCCACAGCTGCCATTGAACCTGCACTTGCATTTTACAATTCATATTTTTCTCTTTTTTGGTTTCCCAAAATCTCTATAAATAGGCTAGTTTATAATGTAAAAATACTCAATCATAGAAAATTTATCTCTAGCGCTTTGCGGAGTTTATTGTTCTTTTTAGCATACGGGTTTGTTTCATCTTTTGGTCAAAATACACAAACGCTTTTGATTGTTGTTACTTAGTTTTCCGCTACATTACAAAAACAAAAAGACAATAAATTTTTTAATAAGACAAAAAATTAGTTTTATTTTTTTATTAAGGATATTTTCATTATTGGTGGATATTTTCAATTGGATAGTAGTTTATATAAGATATGGACATTTTCCTTTTTACTTTATGGTTGTGTCATGGCATAAAGATAAAAGCAATTTTGAGTTTTTTTATTTGTTAATGCTTTTACTTTTTTGCTCTTCTTTTTTTTAAAAAAAAAAGTCCTAAAAAACATTTTTCTTTTGGCTTTTGCTTATTTAATTTCAAGTTTTTTGTTCCTCCCCCACTTATGAACCAACAATTTTTTTGGACCAATTCAAATCATTACACATGTATTAATTTAAATGATTTTTTTTATTAATTAAGCTTTTAGAAAAACAGATAATTTAAGTATAAAATAGTCGGAAAGTTAGGTTACGTTAAGAATTTAATAATAAAAGCTGATATTTTCTCCAACCCCAAACGAGACAGAACAATTATTAAATAGTGTGATTTTTTTTTTTTGGGTGTGGATTTTATTACCTACAACATCAAGCTTAATGCGATTGGCAAATAGTATATAATGAGTGTCGGTGAAGGCCCAATCATGGATCATTATGTGATCAGGGATGTTGAACTCTTGCTTCTTCAACAGCTTGAAGTCTGAATCAAATTCTGCACAACCCAATTATACCATAAAATTAAATTTACACTTTTTATGGGGGAAAATTTTAATTAAATCCCTTCTGAAATGATCATCCTCTTCAACTTAAAAAACTCTTAATTTAATGGTTTTTTATTTTTATTTTTTTATTTCACCCCTCCATCAGGATTTTCCATCAAATCATTTCAAAATTTCTAAAATATCATTATATATAAACTAAAGATTTAGGCATGGGTATTTTTGTAAATTCTATATGCCTAAATCCTTGCAATTATTTTTCTTTTTTTCTTAAAAAAAGAATGATGGGTATTTTAGAAATTTTGACACCGTTCCGTTAATCCTAATGGATGGGTGAAATTGAAATTTTTTTTTTTAAAAAAAAGATAAACCAAATTAATAACTTTTAAAGTTCAAGAGAATAATTGCAAATGTGATAAAAGTTTATGGAGATTAAAGGGTGAGTTTGGGATCGATTTCGCACAAATAATTTACGTTTTTAAGAGATATTGCAAAAACGTGAGGTGTTTAACATTGTAATTTAAAAAATACTTAATCTAAAATAGGAAATAAAAAAATCTACAATTTCTATAAGCAGGCTAGAGGGTGCTTATTTGAAAAAAGCATGAATTTAAACCAAAATCATAATTTTGCATAATAAATATTTGATAAAAAAAAAAAGTATTTTTTACCATATTTTACTAAACGCCATTTCGATTTTAAAAATTAGCGATTCCCAATACGTAATGTTTAAAATCGTATTTATTGAAACCGCAACTCAAACAGACCCTAAATGAGGTTTCCTGAATATATGAAATGAAAATATGGTAAAGCATGCATTATATATGTAGGTGTTTAATTACCATAAAATGTAAAGGAACTGCGCGGTAGTAGCATGTCCTCTGCATTGCATGAGGCCGTAAGAAGTCTATTCATGCGAGCATCGATCTTATAATGAGACAACAGTCGTTTTGGAGGCATTTTAAATACTCCTGTAAATGTTAACCAAAACATAAATAAATCAATTAAATAAATTAATGCATATTCCATTTACTATTTTGAGATATCATCTAACCATATGCTGACACGTACTAGCAAGTTGTAAAAAAAAATTATAAATCTAACATTTTTTTTGTAATAATATTTCTCACATCCATTTTAATTAACGGGACTATTATTGACTTGTATTAAGTGACTTCTTATGTTAGTCACTTAGAAAGCACAAGGATGGCTGGAGATACTTTGACATAAAATTAGTGTAATAATTGGGGGTGAAAAGTATAATTATTTAATAATTTTAAATGATAAAAATGCTAATAACTCCAAATTTTATGAGTAGCTGTCATTTTACAAAAATGGATGCAACCTGCATGTGACATTAGCTTCGCCACATGCTTAATTAATCCATCATTTTTTATTTTTTTTTTTGGACAAAATGCTTAATCTATAATTAATTGATAATTCATGTACATACCATACAAAATTGGCTTCAACAGGCCGGCAGCTACGTCCCATATATCACCACTATTCTTTTTACTGTCCGGCAACGGATCACAACCGTTGATCACCTCAAACCTCCCAACCGTATCCAACGTCCCAGATTCAATCTCATATGGCTCCCCACCTTCCCACAAACACAACACTCTCCCTCCCCACCTCAACACACTGGTATTAGCCACATTTTTCATCACCTTGGTATTACCAATCTTGTGTCCCCCTTTCAACACCGAAAATGGGCCCCGGTGGGTGAACCGCCACATGCCGGTCACGGGGTCGTGCTCCTCCACCTGAGCATGGGTCTTCACGTACCTAGCCATGAACGTCACCTCCCTAGACACCTCATCAAACTTAAAGGCTCGAAGGTATCCATGGCCGTCCAACGGATGCACCGTTGAGCCATGGTCGCTTAAACAAAAGTCTGGTCCGCCAAATAATACGTGCTTAGGAAAGTCTGAGTATTGCACCATCGACAACAAAGAGTACGTTTCTGCCTCTAAACGCTATGCGACACAAATAAGAATTGATAGTCCCAAAATGCAGCCACGGAATCATCGAGCACATGGTTATTTGACACGGTGGTGGATATAGCATGCGGTGGTGATAGTTTTGTTGGTGACAGCCAGAATCGGTGCACTGTAGCCGGAGTTAGCTTCGCCGGGGAAGGGAAACTTGTTGGAATGATATGGTGGGTTTTGGCTAGCATCTTTGGGCAATAATTTTTGCACGAAGGTGGCATGGTTACTTTGCTTTAAATAGGTACATATTTGTCTTGTTCGTTATAGGTCCACCCCAACTTGTGGTGTGTGATTTTTTTTTTTTTTTTTTAATTGTGCATGGTGGGGTATATGTCGCTTATGCATACATCATGAAGGACATGAAGAAATTTGGTGATGGAATGTGGCAGACATATATATAATGCTCGAGTTTTTTTTTTTTTTAATCTTATGGCGGAGAGTATGAAGTAATATGCACCAATAGAAAAACCATTTGGGCAAGATATTTACCGCATTATATGTTATTTTATTTTTAAGGTTTTTTTGTTTTTTTAGGAGCTTGCTTTGTGTTTGTGCTTCAGATATTTTCCATGTGCGTTTGTCTCAAGTAAAATAATAATTTTTTTAAAAAAATAAAAACAAAAACTAAGGTGTGGAAATTTACAAAAATTTTCATTTTTTCTTAATTTATTGGAAATTTATGAATTTATTGAAGTATTTTTGTCTTATTAAAAAAATCAGGATTATTATTGTCTTTTTGGTAGTTTTTCAAATTGAAACTTTAGAAGACATTATCAATTAGGACCATTAGGTAGTAATATGAGAGAAGAATATAGACTTTTCCCAAAAAAAAAAAAAAAAAATTGGCCATGTCCCCTAAGACAAGCAAAATACAAAAATAACCCTAATTTTTTTCAATAAGACAAAAATGCTCTCCAATAAATTTCAAAAAAAAAGAAGGTAAAGTTCACTTAACATTCTCAACTACCACTCTAATGACAATCTACCATCCAACTATCAATTGCGATAATTTACCCCTCAAACTACTAAAATAATGACAATGTACCCCCAAATGCTAGCAAAATGACAAAATTACCCCTATAGAATTTTTAACAAGACAAAAATACTCTTAAAATTTTGAAAAAAATTAAATTGGGGGTACATTATCATTGTTTTGGTAGTTTTGAGGGTAAATTGTTGCAATTAATAGTTTGAGGGTAGATTGTCATTGAGGTGGTAGTTTGAGAGGATTAAGTGGACTTTACCAAAACAAACAAAACAAAACAAAGTCAATTAAGCGGTAATTTGAGGGAGAAATGTAGATTTTTTCAAAAAAAAAAATGACAATATCTACTAAGGCAAGCAAAAAGACAAAAATAACCCTAATTTTTTTAAATAAGACAAAAATACTCTCCAATAAATTAAAAAAAAAATTAAACTTTTACACCCTTGTATTTTTTTATAATTTTTTTAATAAAAATAGTTTTATTCTTTTTATTTTATTTAATTAAGGAGTTTATGATGATAATTTGAAAGGTACTATAAACTTAAATAAATATATTAAAAAAAAAAAAAAAAAGACACAATTGGAGTGGGGGATGACAATTGACGGATAGCCATTAAGCCATTGGCGTCGGTGCTTCGCTTAGGTTCTCAGCCATTGGATCCTCTGATGATGTGATCATGATAATGAGAGTCAATTTCAAGGGGGAGGATTTGACTCTATCCAAATGCCAATAATAATTTTCAGGTGGGAATTTGAGAGGCAAATAGAAGCCAATGTTCTCTTCTTGGAAGCATGGGAGGGTTGCCTGAGGGCAGGGACCGAATCAGCTTTGAATTTGGGGGAGAATTCAGGGCTAAAAAAAATTTGAAGATGGACTAATTAGCAAAAAAAAAAACCCTTAATTTTTTTTTTCTTCTCATTTGGGGGCTAGGAGACCGTGGCCCCTGCCAATCCCTCAGTTTCGTCTTTGCTGGAGGGTGTTTCTTTCTCCCTCCTCCGCTGTAAAACGCCGTCAAGTGACTCAAATTTGTTGTTTTCTTAGTCCTATATGATGTCGTTTAGCTTAAAAATAATAACACAGTTGAATATAGACCGGCCATTTGTTATTTTTACTGTTTTACAGGATTTTTTTTTTTTTTTTTTGATAGATGCATTTTTTGTTCTTAAGATTTGGGTTTTTTTAAAAAAGTAATTAATCACTTTATAGGGTAACCATGGAAAAGAAAGAAATTGGCTCCTACCTTTAGAAAAATTGATGGAATTCATTAATGTACCACTTATAATTAAAATATATATATAGTTAAAAGAAAAAAAAAAAATTGAACTAAAACATAGTCATAGAACCACCACAACCTTCGATATCTATGAATTTTTTGTCGCTTTTTTAAAAGGCTTTAAACAGAACTTTTACTGGGGCATACATAAAGATAATTCTAAACACGAAAAAAGGAGGAGGCGGCAGTGCGTGTAAAGATTATTTTCGTATCCTTCTTGTGTCTTACCCATCAGAAATCATATATATTTTCATAAGGATCTGTGCACGACCGAGGACAAGACACACCGAATGGTATTAGGATTATCTCAAATTTAATTGAACCGGAGAATATTTAGTTAATTATAGTATATAAATATTTTTATTACCTCAAAAAATGAAAAGATAAAAATATATTTAAAAAATAACTAACTAAATATTATTCAATTCATTTAAATTAAAGAGAATCATGCTCTCACTTAATGCTCTTCCGTGTCATTAAAGCAAATGTATTGGATTATTAAATTCTCAGGAGTTGGAGTTGTTCTTCACTTTTTTGGAGTTTGAAGTTGACTCTTAATAAACCTATTGGAGCACGACCACATATAAAACTCATTAAAATTATGGTAATTAACTTTATGAGATAGTGGCTGACAAGTTAATTTTCAAATTCACTAAGACAAATAATTTTCAAATAATAATAATAATAATAATAATTTGATTGAGACAAACTTCACCCAATTTTGTCTAGGGAATACGCAGGCCAAAATCATAAAAGAAAGAGAGGAAAACAAAAAAGAGCAAATAAAGTAATAGAGGAATCTTGTTAGCTCATCTTCAACTAGCCCCCTTTGGGTAGTAAATGCCAAATTTATTCTCCACTAAGAAAATGTTTTGTCTCTCGTTCAGTAGATTGCTATATCACTGTCATATAATTATGATGTTTTATAGTGAAAATAAGTCATTAATTCATTCTTTTGAGACCATATTCTTTTAACTCATCGTCAACCAACCCTATCTGTAGGCTTGGGCAAATTTACCGCTTGTCGACTTTTGATTGCCTACCGATTGATAGCTGATTGACTTCTACCGACACTGCCTAACCAATGTGCGGTAGGCAAAACAAATTTTTCTTTTCCAACAAATTCGATTCGGTAGGCGAAATAAAATTCTTTAATCGAACTGACTTTACCAACCGACTTTACTGAAAATTTTCAATTTTTACATATATTGACTTTACCAACCGCCATTCGGTGTTTTTTTTAAAAAAAATGGTAGAAAAAGTCAATGAATTAATTGACTTTGGAGCGGAAGAAAAATTTTCTACTGACGCCCAGCCCTACCTATCTAGGTAGTAATTTCCAAATTTATATTCCACTAATGACATGTTTTGTCTCGTATTTAATAAACTATTATACTATTGTCATATAATTAGAATGGTGTGATAGACTAACAAGGAAAACTAACCTTTTTTTTTTTTTTTTTGGAAAACTTCACTAATTTCGAAGTTTATTTTGCAATATTTTGCAAATCTGACGTTCAAAAATTCACTTACTCCTCGAACTCTCATTTGGATCAATCTATACAAATTAGAGCACAAAATTTTTTAAAAAGATCAAAATATCCCTAATTTTTATTTTTAAAAAATTAAAAAAACATTTTGGAAGTTGAAATTTTAAATAGTGAATTTTAAACGGTGACTTTTGTATAAAATTCCAACTTCCAGATATTTTTTTTTTATTTTTTTAAAATGAAAATCAGAGATATTTTGGTCTTTTTAAAAAATTGTGTGCCCTAAATTGTACAGATTGGTCTAAATTGAGAGCAATTGAAAGTTCATGGGGGGTAAGTGAGAATTTTTGAACGTTAGGGAGTATTTGCAAAAATGGCCAAACTTCATGAGATAAACTTCAGGAGATTAGTGAAGTTTCCCTTTTTTTTTTTTTACAAGTATCGATTCAAAAACTGATTTTCACTATCTGGTGGTGGGTTGGACTGTGTCACTCCAACTAAGGACATATAAATTTATGGTTGAATCGAATGAGTGTGACAACCATTTTTTAATCTCACCAATGCATGCTTTTGTCTGGCAATACAACTCTATGTTGACCCATATTGACCAAATTATAGTTGGTAGAATGGTGGTGGGTTCATTTGTGGGATGAGAACAATTAATATTTGGTTGAATCGATTCAGAATGGGACAACCATTTCATTTTGAAAAAACAAATGAAGACAAAAGAAACATGTGATGTATGAGCTTTGTTTTTTCTTCAAAATTTCTCTTTTGAATTTTGTGAAACGCATTAAGAATACCATAGAAGTTTTTGGGTTCATTTGGTAAAGGGCAAAAATTTCTTTTAAACCAGTTTAGAAAAAATATCTTCCAACCCAAAAGAAATAAGTTGAAGTAATTTCTTCTAACTTTATTTATAAAACTGTCACGCATATATGAGAAACACATAATTTTTTTTGTCATAGAAATTAAAAAATAAGGTACTCCTCATATAATAATTAAAAAGAGAACATCAAGATGAAATGCTACTACTGAAAGCCTATAACCCGGCTCTCAAGGCACCATTAGTATATGTTTGTTGTAACACCCTGCATAATTACGTGAAAATTATTTTAAAATAATTATCGATTTACAAATCATGAAAACTTTCAAACATTTTAAAAGAGGGTTTGGGGTAGCTCGCGAATCACTCTCATGGCCTCGTCAAATTTTGTTTTTTCATCGATTCTAATGGTCAACATTAATGTATATGCATTTTCTGCCATAAAATGGTAGCTTGATATATCCAAGTATCATATATACTTATTAATTTATGAGGTATTTTAAAAAAATGGCTAGTAGTTCAGGGGCTATTTTGTTTTAAGAAATTCTGTAGTGCTATGGCATATGCCACATCACTATTTTCTTTTAAAAAAATAAAATAAAATCGAGGTGCTTTGCTACATTCATCAGGGGAAATATTTGGCTCAATACGTGGGATGTAGTAGAGCATCTCAATATATATATATTTTTTTTCAAAAAACAAATTTAAAGACGTGGCAGATGATGCCTCGTAGGTAGAGATGGTGGGGGAGAATGTGCTATAGCATTTCTCTAATAATTAAATATTCTATAAATTAGCAAAGGTTTATGAATATCAACTATTAGTACACGTTAAGATTCATGTAAAAGAATAAATATTTAATGTTTTGTGGTGCATAAAAATACATAATTCATGATGAAACTTTTATTGCTATTTTGTAATTTCTTAGGTAATTTTTATGGAGAAATGATTTGTGTCAATATTTTGTCCACATTTTTTTCTGTATCATCTTACAAATTAACCATTGAGAAATGTTTTTTTTTTTTTTTTTTTGACATGTTCGCATAAGAGGGGGAGAGGATTCGAACTAGTAACCCCCACTTCATTAAGTGTGATCCACCGATTGAAATTACTTTTAATTATCGAAATGTTATAGTATTAATAAAATACAATTTTTTCTCATAAAAGTTCTAGGTGGCAAGAGGCCATAGGCCTCATCCGTAGTTGCTTTGGCCCTACTTATTGATGGGGCATGTGGCCTCTTACCACCTAAAACTTTTATGGGTAAAAAATTGTCTTTTTATTGCACTATAGTATATCTCTTAATCATTAGATTTGTGGATTTATATGGACATCACATAAACGGTAAACTCCTACAAATCTAATGGTTGATCTATTAAATTTGTAAGAAAATATGGGCAAAATTTTGGTGCAAATCATTTCTGTTTTTCATGTAACTTTCTTCAAATTTCAACAAATATTTTCAAATCAAATAGCTTGCCATGTCAACATTTATCACCTCTATAAACTCAACCTTTACCATTTTAATGTTTATTATATTTTAAAAAGTACCAATATGATAAAAACTCAATCCTTTAATTTGAAACAATGGTTGTGATTTCAAAAATCCACAAGGTAATAACCTAAGAAATCTATTGGGTCTTGATCGGCAATGCTTCAATTATTATTATTATTATTATTATTATTTTTGACATGTCCACACAAGGGAAGAGGGGGGAGGGGGGGGGGAGAATTCAAACTAACCTCCGTTCACGAGGGCGTGGTTTCATGTACCGATTAACTACCTCGATTTGCAGTTCAATTAACAATGACATCATTGACCATTGGGGCTTGCGACATGCTTATTAAAACATTCCAACAAACAACGCCCATTATGAGTTGCTCTAAGAAAAATGTCTTTAATTATCAGTAACGGTAGGCACTTGGTTTCGATGCAATTTCTAATGATAAAATACATATTTGGGCCTTTAGAACTCTCAGTATCTTCGAAGCAACGTGCAAAAGTAGCAATAATACAGGATTCATATGTAAAGTCAGGGAGCAGCCATGTACTTTGAAAATGTGAACAATGAGAAATTTCAAATGTAAGGCACGAGTGCAAATCTCCATGATCATCAAGTTCAAAGGAATAAGGAGGCAAGATGGGAGATGAAGATGGAGATGATAAAGTATGGGCAAGGTCATTAACTTGCACACTAAGGAGAATAAGAATAAGCAATTCCATCACTATTAACATAACTTTTCCAACACATTTAGTAACCATTGATTTTTCTTAGGCTTTAGAAACTTCCTTGTTTTATGTTGAATTCAAAATGATAATTTAGGCTTAAACAATTACATATTTATATGCATTTAAAGTGGCTTTTGATTTGAACAAAAGTTTTAATAGTAATGAATTAACTCATTTGTAAAGTAATTTTATTCACACACACAAAAAAAAATGTTGTTTAGTTTTTCTTATTTTTAATAGTATGATTTGTCTACATCAAAGTGACTATTAGTTATTGCAAAAGGTTCAAGGCAATATTTATGAACTAAAGAATATTTGTACGAGTTCAATTACTCTCAATATACAAGTGAAGAGAGATGATCAAATAATCATTATATATATCAAAGAACCCATTCAAAAGGTTTGGAAATGTTAACTCGAAAAACATAGCAACCATATATGTCATATAAGAATATATCAAATTTGAATAATTTGAAAAAATACTTTATATTAAAGATACTACTCAAAAGCCTATATTCATATAAAACAAAAACTATAGAAGACAATAGAGTTTTGCAAAATAGAAAAAAATATTTGAAGCAAATAGAATAGATCAACATGGAAATGTTTTGGCCCAATGCTCATACATTTTGTGTTGCACAACATTGCATTAAAGAAACTTTAATTTAAATTGGGAGATGTTATAAAATAGTAACTTTTGATCAAGTATGATAAATAATAGGGAAAACTTTAGTTAACCCTTTGACATCAGACATAACTAAGATTATTCTGACAACATATGATAGCAACAGAAACTAAAAATTGAATATTGAAAAGGTGATTCAGAAAGAGAAAAAATAACAAATAAGGAAGAGAAATACCCTAATTGCTCCAAATAAACAAACAAAAAATAATTTTGAAAGACTTAAATTTAATTGATACTTCAAACTAAATTAAAAAGTAACGAAGACTATATGCCTTTATAATGGCACCTCCTAATTTAACAAGTAAAATGAAAACAAATCCTAGCTGAAAAAGAAAGACTTAATCCTAATAGAAAATAAAAAACATAATCATAATGGAAAACCAAAAACCTAATCCTTATTAAAAAGGAAAATTAAAATACATATGCATAATTAAAATAACAGTTCTGTCTGATTTTCTCCTGCATCACCTCCCCTAAAGTTTCAACATTTTGCAACAATTCTTTTAAATTTAAAAAACTCTCAATTTAGTGAATCTAACTTTAAAAAGTTTACAATGTCAACCATAACATTAATGTTTGGGGTTAACAGTCAAACATAGTATAAGTGAAATGCTACACACAAGCATATGCATGCATGCACAAACAAAACTATTGTTAGATTTTGAGGTTAAATCAAACATAGTATAAGTGAGATGCGCGCACACACAAAGGGAAGGAAAAATATATATATTTTTTTGAAAAATACTGATCTCATTAAGGTAAAAATAAAAAGCACGAAGCTTATATAACGTAGAGTAACAAAACTTTGACAAATCTTAACCATAGCCAAAATTGCGACTACACCAACTGGTTAAACCTATGTGTGACTTCCGATGCTATAACAAATTTGTAACAAGTAGATACCAACAATACATAGGTGTAGCCCATAACAAAATCCCCACGACCCAAGGCCAGGGGACTAAATCATCCATAACCCAAAAGGCCAGGATGCCTTATTACAAGAAAAACAATTAAAGCTAACTCATGTACTAGATATGTATCAAACAGACAAGATCTAGAACATGAGTAGCCAAAACACAACAACAATAAAAAACTAAACTTAAAAAACTAAAAGAACTACAAGCAATAAGAAGGAGTCCCGTCTAAGAGATCCCGGAAGACGACTAAGGTTGAAGAAAGCGAGATCTAAGAATGAGAAAACTAGATACGGAGCAAGTTCTGGAAATAAAACTTAGATTTGAAACAAACACCTGCCCGAAATAGAAATTGGAGAAAACATCAAGCATTGCTGTCGTAGAGGGGGGAGGAGGAAAAATCTAGATCTAGATTTTCCCTCTTCAAGGTTTTTTACTAGTTTTATTATTTGGAAGAAGATGAAAGAAGTGATTTATAGAAAGAAAGTAGAGCATCTCTCTCTATAAACAGTTGTTGTCTTACGTCAAGGAAAATCATATTTACTCTTCTTTAACTCCAAAGCAATTTGTAATGTCCTGATTTAAAAAAAAAAAAATTATGCCGGTGTCCCTCAAACTACCATTAAAGTTGAAATGATTTTTTTGGGTGCAAAATGACAAAACTACCCCTTATAAAAATTTAGAAAAAAAAAATTCAGAAATATATATATACATAAGACAAATTTAGAAAAAATTGATTTATTTATTTTTTTAAAAAAATTATCAGATGTATTTTTGTCATTTTTTTTTTTTGGTGTAAAAGGGGACATTAAATAATTTGAGAGAAACATTACACAGATTAAAGTCGGAAGACATTTGCAAATTGCTTGAAAGTTTGGGAGAATAAATGAAAAAAATAAAAAAGCAGTTAAAGTCATGGTTGAGAGGCCTAAAAATATGTTTAATACTCAAAAAGTTATTTTCTTTTTTTCCTTCTTTGAATAGAAAGAAAAAAAAAAAAACCTTAAAAAATCTGTTTAAAAAAAAAATTACACATTTGGTAAAAAAAAAAATTAGAACACTTTTAAGGGTTAAAAAACCTAAAAATTGACAAAACGTAATTTTAATAAAAGTTTAAAAATAAAACTTTATTAAAAATATTTTTAACTTAAAAGTACTATTTTTCAAACGCAATCCAAACATGCGGTCTGTTGTGCTACAACCGATACTTTTAGATACGTTTCTAGCTCGTTTTTCATTTCGTGCTTTTATCGCAGTTGGAGCATTTCGGAATAAAACCGTGTTTTCTCTTAGCGCAATTGGAGTATATGCGCCGCGTGGAATCCCCGAAATGACCCGAACACTCTCATCTTTTGTAACCATAATAACGTTGCCTATGTGGTGGCAACTTCGATAAATTCAGAACTCCACTAAGGCTATTTTCGTCAACACGTTCTCTCTTCCCTCCCAATTTGCGTTTATTCAAAGCCTCTCTGTTCTCTCCTCCAGTAACTCGTTCGTTTGAACGACAGGGAGAGGATGAATTACCAGGAGAGACTCAAAGCCGCAGCGGAAATTACACTCGCGGCCGATTCACGCGCCGCGGACGCGCCATTGGACGTCTCAAAGTTTGGGGTTACGGCGACGCTGAAGCCTTACCAAGTCGAAGGAGTTTCGTGGCTCATTCGGCGATACACTCTCGGCGTCAACGTTGTTCTCGGTACGGTTATGGTTCAACCTTTTCTTTTCCTATGTGAGGTTGCCGAAAAACTTGAAGAAAGTGAAGGAAAATTTGGAATTTTAGTAATCAATTTGCCATTTTCTATAATTGAAGAACGAAAATGATGTGAAACAACTTGAAATCTACGAATTTATGAAAAATTTTAAGTCTTTTTGCTCGAGAGGACTGAACGATTGAACCGAATAGATTTCGTTACTTTCTTAGCAATTAACGGAGTTCATTACGCTGATGCAATTTATTTTCATTTTTATGACGTTTAAATTGGAATGTACATTTTGATGATTGCATTCTCTTGTTGGATTTGCAGGAGATGAGGTATGAATTCTAATTGTTTGTAGAAGAAGTTCAAAGTTTCTTGAATTCGTTTATGACCAGAGATTTATCTTTTATTAAGTAAGTTGATAAAAAAGAGTTGGAAGTAATTATGGAGCTGGTTCATGAATTTTTTCCTTATGAGTTTGATCCTTGTGATTGTTTTTCTTCTTTGTTCTGACTTCAGTTTGTGAGGAAAGATGGCCTATGCTTGAGATTGGCCAACGAAAATTTGAATCAGGGTTTAACAGGCTTACCAAGCTTGGGCCTCGCATGGAGCCTGGGAACATTTTTGGGCTTTGTGAAATTGGCTAGCTTGCAGTGCTGAGGGCACAAGTTAAACACCTTAAGCCTGTAGCTTGAATTATCCAACACTTGGCCTGATTCAGCTTGTTTACTTGCCAACATTCTTTGCTCCCTAACCTGCTATAACAGTTTATGTTTTGTTTCATTCTTGCATCACCTTCTGGGTCATGCCACTCTGGCGCTGGTTCGTACAACTCTTCTTTGCAAATGTCCAAACCTTCTTTTTCCCCCCTATAAGCATAGATGTCTCTCACTTACCTCTGGTCAACTGCTTTAGAATTTCACAATTCTTTTTAGACTTCTATCAAATTTAAATATTCCTAGAAAGTGAAAATAGCTTTTCTTGTTAAATTTCTTAGTGGTTACAACTTTATAAGTGGTCGGTGGTCCCATTAACTTCAAATGAAGTTAGATGCACTGAACAAGAAGGTGATTTCTGAGTTAATTTTTGCTATAAACAGTGGATTTCCCTCACATGCTTCATGTTAAGCATATCAGCTGAGTAGCATATTTGAATATGTGAGGCTCTGCACGTCCTAATGATCATTCTTCACAATCTTAGGACATTTAATATTAACAATCTTAGCTTCATGTTCTTTTTTCTGACGAAATGGTAATGTTATTACCAGATTAGAAGGGTCTTTAGACCTTGATCTTTCCTTTCCCATGATCCTTATTTGCCTACAACGTACACAGTTGTTATTTGATTTTATCTAAGTTTAGTGGTATTTATCATTATTTAGGTTTGGTGGTGGTTTAGTTTCTTTAGGTGTGTTATATTTATCGTTATCTTGAATTGTATTTCTCTTATAAATAATAAACATTAGTGTGGGAGAAAATTACTAATCAATATTGGGTATCTCTCTTGTATACTTCATGTGCACTTGGGTTGTGTCTCTTTGCACTTTCTAATAAGATTGAATTACTTAACAAAATTAGCATTGGAGAAAATTATATAAGCCCACTATTTAAAATTAGCATGATTTTATTCAGTGTGCTAAGTATCTAATGGAATCCTTGGCAGATGGGACTAGGGAAGACATTGCAAGCTATCTCTTTCTTGAGCTATTTGAAGGTTCACATGATGTCTTCTGGGCCATTTTGTAAGTTAAGGATATCATTTATTTTATTCTGAAAATCTTGGAGTGATTATTTTTGGTATTGGTTTGGATGCATATATTTTGTGGCTTTCTTACTTTCATTCAATTATTTGTAGTTGTATTGTGCCCTCTGAGTGTAACAGATGGTTGGGTATCTGAGATAGTAAAATTTTCCCCAAACCTAAAAGTTCTTCAGCATGTTGGTGAGAAAGAACATCGCCGCAGTCTACGCAGGGCAATGTATGAACATGTAAAAGGACAGTCCTCATTATACAATGTAAGTTATAGCTTTGGTGACTAGAACAAGCTATGAGTGTAATTATTTTAAATTTTTTTTGGTATTATTGGTTACTGTTAATTCAGAGCTCCCTAGAGTTTTATTTTTATTTTTTCTATTATTGGGTACTATTAATTCATTGTTGGTGTTTTGTTTGAAATATACTTTTTTCTTGGCACTGTGGTGGTGTTTGTTAAACGCCCACACACTCTTCCATATACACATTCGCCACTTCTTCTACTGTTCACCTATTAAAAAAATAAAAATAAATGATTAATATTGGAAAATAAAAAAGTGGTATTGGAAAGTGAAAAAATTTGTTTTGTAGTGATTTTTTTATTTGAATAGTAAATGATGTGATATAAAAAGTGAATAATTTGATATATTTTTTTTAAGAAAAAATGAAGTAAATAGTGTGATAAAATGTGGGGGAATGTGTAGTTGTTTAACAAACAAGGCCTGTATGTGCTGACAGTTTTCAAGTTGAATCCTTGACAGGGGATGTCATTACCTTTTGATGTACTGTTGACAACATATGACATCGCATTGATGGATCAAGATTTTCTTTCTCAAATACCATGGCAGTATGCAGTAATTGATGAAGCTCAAAGACTTAAAAATCCTTCCAGTGTACGTTGGACATACCTTGAAATATCACTCATATATTCAAGTATTGTGGGTTTGTTAGTTGATGATGAGTTAATTCTATGTGGTTATAGTAGTGATTATGAGTTACATCATAATCATAATGTAGACATGTTTATTGAGTCTCTAATAAGCTCTAAAAACCCAGTTTTCAGTAGGTTGAGTTCTTTCCATTAATAGTGGTCATTTATAAACTATTTCTATGGAAAATGAAAAATTTTAGGCCAAGACGAAAAATTTCAAGTGGGAATTTTTTCATCTAATCTATATTTGAAATATGCAACAATATTAGGCGACTACTAGTCTCAATTTTAAGTAGATTAAAAACATGTTAATTTAGAGGAGTTTTCCTTTCTTATTGCAGACTATTAAATGCTTAAACCTTAGCAGGTTCTTTATAAGCTTCTCAAAGAGCGTTTTCTTATGCCAAGAAGGTTGCTGATGACTGGCACACCTGTCCAAAACAATCTTACTGAACTCTGGGCTTTGATGCATTTTTGTATGCCTTCAATCTTTGGGACACTAGATCAATTTCTTTCCACATTCAAGGAAGCTGAAGATCCTTCATCAGGTTATCTTCATACTTGCCATCAGTTTTTTTTTTTTTTTTCCTTGGCTGAAAACCTACCATTAGTAAGTCGTTCGGTAGTTTTGACTCTTCTAAAACTTTGCCATGTGATCATACAAATCTAAGCGTCTACTTCTGCTGCAATCAATTGTGGTGTGTTTTAATTGAAATTCTTACCCAAGTTTTAAATGAAAGGAGGTCATAAGTTGAAAGGTTGTTTAGTGAAGCCAAATGGCTGGTGATACTATCATTATAGAAGTATATAAAATTATGGAAAACATGAGTTCATTGGTACAAGAGTATCAAATCTATCAGTCTAAAATTTTTGGTATAAGTGTAGTTGGGATCACCACTTATCAGAAATGTAATGCCTCCTAAGATGCTGAAGGTATTAATAGTCTAACTGTTCACCCAGTTTAGGTTTTGAAACATTGACTGGGTGCCTAAACCTGTAACATTAATCTTTAATACCCAGTTTTTACATGTGTTTCCCTTAAATTTGAGGGTACATCCCAAATTTACAGATGGGAGAGCATTTTTCGTTACGCTGGAAAAGTATTTGGAAGGTTAAGACCCCACCCTGCAATGCTTTCTTCGTATAGACGACAACCATGGGTAGAATCCTCATGGTTGATAACCTTAGAAGGCAGGCTTTCACTCTTGTAAACTGGTTTTGCTTATGCAAAAATAAAAATATAATAAATGAGGAGACTGTAAATCACATTCTCATTCATTATGAAACTCGTGATTTTTGGCACTTTTCTCAACTTATTCAGGATTTTGTTGGCTATGCCTAGTAAAATCCTAGAACCACTTCATTGTTGGAAGATCCAAGGGCAGGGATATTCCAAAGACGCCACCTGAAAAGTTATTCCTACTTTCTTAATGTGGAGCATTTGGAGAGATAGGAATCGATGTCTTTTGAGGACTGGGAGTCCAACATGCTTTCTTTAAAATCATCTAAACTCCTTAATGCAAATCCCAAATAGGCTCTAACTAAGGTTGGGATGTTACACTATTCATGTATGAGGGCTTTGCCCTTTTCTTTCAATAAAATTATTATTCATCAGAAAACAAAAAAATTGAGAGGGGAAATAAAAGCCCCATTAGGACTAAGCCTTTTTTTTCCTTTCCAGTCATATGCACAGTTTCTCAATTACAAATAACAAGTGTAAACAGACAAGATGAGCTTCCTTTCTTTCTACTTCTGTGTTTTTCTTGCCTTTTGTGATTTTTAATGAGAGTGAGTTTTTGGAAAATGAGAGACATGATTTTGTAAATGTTACATGTTATTTGTGAACAGGTCATGATGCAGCTCATGTAAAGGAGCAGTTTAAAAGCTTAAAATACATATTGGGAGCCTTCATGCTTCGACGAACAAAATCAAGGCTTATTGCGTGTGGAAATCTAGTGCTGCCCCCTCTTACTGAGATAACCACGTATGTCTTTTGCCCTCTTTTACTTTGCCAGCTGAGTTTGTAGGCTTATTTACATTTTTTGGTGCTAAGATGACTTATTTTAACAGAATAGTGCCACTCGTCAGCCTGCAAAAGAAGGTTTACATGTCAATATTAAGAAAAGAGCTTCCTAAACTACTTGCTATATCTTCAGGAGCTTCAAATCATCAATCCTTACAGAATATTGTATGTCAGTTTATGAACTTTTCACCTTTAGCACCTCTTCTTTTTCATTCCATCTATATGTTGTGGTACCGCAAATTCCCTTGTTCTTTAACTTCTAGCAATCCACATTGGAAGAATTATTTTATATATTGTAGATTTTTGGTTGACCAAACATTACATATTTCAGATATAGTAATCTTAGTTTTTTGGTGTGGAAGAGGTTTGCATGAATTTTGATACTAGGGCTGTAATGTGTGCTACTACATAAGATTTTTTGAAGTCTAATATGGGGACTGATGGATTACTTGACAGATTATCCTTCACATATTGGTTGCAACTCTGGCTGGTTTGTGCTTGGGAATTGTTATCTGATGTTTACAATCTGAAACTTATGGTAGGGTCATGGATTGTGTGATCCCTCTGCCATGACCATCCTCGTAATTGGTGCTTCTGGTCACCTAGAACTGTTCATGTGCTTGGCTGCTTACACTCCTTTCAAGACAAGAAAGAAAAAGAATTAGACAAAAGATCACTCATTGACCCTCATGAATCAAGTCTACTGGCTTGCCACTTAAAGAAGGGGTGAGATGGAATCGGTGAGCCCCTGTTGGCATCCACCTCAACTACTACGTAATATTCTTGCCATAATGGCAAGAATAGTACTGATGACTTTGAAACAATCCAAACTAATGTTAAAGTACAACCTGGTTATTGACTGATGGAAAGTTGGGTCATTCTAAACTGGATTTAGGGGCTATTTTAATCAGTCTGATTGCTATTGCATGAGAGGTGAGAAGTAACATCAAAATTGGTATGAAATACAGGAAAAGGGCGGGTATTTACTAGGCAAGGCAGTGCGATTGACCTATAAGGTTTCATTGGCATTGACTGCCTTGAAGGATCCTAAAGTTACCTTGTATATAATCTGCTCCGTAATATATATGTATTTGTTGCAATTTGTTTGGGCATGAGAGGCATAGAATATGAACTCTTAGTAGAAGTCGATACTGTTAATGAATAGCATAGAAGGCTTAACAATGTGAAACATGATATTGATGCTGTAGTTCCTAAGGCCTACTTAAGTCCTAATATAGTACTGTTTACTTCTCTCTCTCTCTTTTTTTTTCCAATTCATGCAGTGGTTTTCAATTGTATTTGTAGGTGAATGTAATGCTTAAAAAGTCTTTGATCATTTGAATGGAACTGGTGTGCAGGTAATACAGCTAAGAAAAGCATGTAGTCATCCTTACCTCTTTCCTGGTATTGAGCCTGAACCATTTGAAGAAGGTGAACACCTGGTTCAGGTAGCCCTGCTCTGTTAAGTTAATGTGTTATAACCATGGATAATAATATGTACTCTGAACCATGTTGTGTAGTTTCAGCCTCTATCATCTGCAGAAGTATGAAAAATAAAGAAAGAGGGATGAAGCTTGCTTAGCTGTGTTGTCACTCAAAATGGAAATACTTTGTGCTCTTTATCTAGGTTCAAGTGTATTAGATCTGTCTTTTTCTCTCTCATGAAGTTTCCTGTATCCCTATTCTTTTGTGACTTCCTGATCAGGCCAGTGGTAAACTAATGATTTTGGACCAACTACTCCAGAAGCTACATGATTCTGGACACCGTGTCCTCCTCTTTGCTCAGATGACACATACACTTGACATTTTACAGGTTTATTGTCCTTTATCAAAAGAATAGCTAATCTCTTAAACTTTATTGGATATGCCAGTGTGCAGTTTATTTGAAAAGTCTTTCTATATGCAATTTAGGATTTTCTGGAGTTAAGAAAATATTCCTATGAGCGTCTTGATGGATCAGTTCGTGCTGAGGAGCGCTTCTCTGCAATAAGAAGTTTCAGTGGACAATCAGCTAAAGGAAGCTTGAATTCTGAATCTGAACAAAAAGGCTCTTTTGTTTTTATGATATCCACAAGAGCTGGGGGAGTTGGGCTGAATCTGGTCGCTGCTGATACTGTGAGCTTCAATCTCAACCAACAGTGCCCTTATATCATTATTGCTTAGATTGGAACCTGGAACTTGCACTTGTAGTTTTGCAATTAATTATATCAATACTTGAACTCATTAATACATTTATTTGGTTCAAAAGGAAATGTCTTTGACCAGATGTCTTGAATCTTTCCTATCTTAATTTTAATTATTCTAAATTGGGTAAATTACACTTCATCTCAATAAATTGCTACCCCTGTGTCACTTACCTCAATAAACTTCTACTTGTATCATATAATTTGATTTCAATCCACTTTGTAGGTTATATATTTGTGGCTCAGAGCACATCTTTGTATTATTGATATATTGTTGTTTGTCAAAACTTTGTTGATTTCAATCCACATTGTAGGTTATATTCTATGAGCAAGATTGGAATCCTCAAGTGGACAGGCAGGCTTTGCAGAGGGCACACCGGATTGGTCAAATGAATCATGTTTTGTCAATAAACCTAGTTAGCAGACATACTATAGAGGAGGTGAGATTTATATATCAGTCTGTAATATTGAAGGCCTTAGTGTACTGTCTGTTGTGTCACATGTGTTTTGATGTAGGTTATTATGCGGAGAGCAGAGAGGAAGTTGCAGCTTAGCCATAATGTTGTAGGGGATGATATGGACTGGGAAGGTAAGGAATTGGCAGGAGTTGAAACTGGTGATTTGCGGTCTATCATATTCGGGTTACATATGTTTGATCCTACCGACGTCAGCCCTGAGAATTTGGATGAGTTGTGGATGTCTGAAATGAATGCTATGGTTGATAAGGTACTTGCAAAGCGCTGCGAACAAATTGCAGGCAAGGATGATAGGAAATTTGAGGTCAATCCGTTAGATCTATCAAGTGGATCTGATATTGTTGTGGGAGGAGGTTCCACCTCTATCAGTTTAGATCCTGGTCTTGATGAGGCTTCTTATCTCTCCTGGGTTGAAAAACTCAAGCAGGCATCACAATCAGGTAGTCACCCAATAATGGAGTCAGGAATTAGAAGGAAAGCCCCTGAGAAAGAGTATCTAAATCTTGAGGATGCAAGGAAGAAGGCAGAGGAGAAGAAGTTGTCTAAGTGGGAAGCCCTTGGATACCAGTCATTATCAGTAAAAGAACCTATCAGCCCTGTGACTGGTGATGTGATGTCAGATTCAGGTTCTCTTCATTTTGTTTATGGAGATTGTACGCATCCATCAAAAGTTTGTCCATCTGAGCCAACTGTTATCTTCAGGTAAGTTCATTGTTTTGGAAGTGCCCTCATGTTAGCTTTCTCATTAGTATAAAAGAGTGGTGGTGGTCCGCAGTTGTTTCTCCTATGTTCTTGTCTCTTCTTTCTTGGCATGTTTTTGTTTTTTCAACTTGTTCATGCTTCTCATTTCTTCATGTGTTGATGTCATAAAACTGACAACCTTGAAAGTGCACATATGTTTTTCATTTTCTCTTACAAAATCAAACTTTTAAGTATATTCTGATTGTATAGATGGGTCATTTGAAATGGCAGCGCTATGCATTTTCATGAGCAGGAAAAATTGGTAGGAAAATTTTCAGGATGTTAGTCATCCATGTTTACTAATGTAATACTTTTGGTTCAGTTCTATTTCTCTCTAAAATTTCTGTTTCATTTTACCTATTAAAAAAAAAAAAATCTGTTTCATTTTGCATCATCAATCACTATGTGCACCATTTATCCATTGTTTGGCTCTTTTGAGTATAGCCATTTATTGTTAACATCCTAAAGCATTGTTGGTCTCTGGTCAGCATGCTTAGTTTTGCTCCTACCGGGCCATTGTCTTGCTTTTTGAGATTATTATAAAATTACAATTCCATTTTATGCCTCTCTAATGTCATTTCTTAACTTTGGAGGTTGAGATCACATTATCAAGCCCTAAGTGTGCTAGAATGGAAGTGAAGAGAAATAGAAAAGAAAACAAAGACATAAATTTTGTCATCAGCTTCTACATGTCCTATTGTCTTAAAGTACACGATTTATCTCCAGAAAGTTGCTTATCAATAGGAGAAAAAATAATAATCCATAATCAGAAGTTCTTTAGCCAGTCTACTACAGCCTTGTTGGTGAATTAATCAGTAAGTAAAATCTTGCTCTCTAGGAAAGTATGAGAAATCGTGGATTTATGTTTCCAAAGAAGATCCTGTAGCTTTATTCAACAAGAGTGTCATTTTTTTTGTTTTATGTACGATGGTAAATCAAAATAATTACCAGTTTTCAATTTAGGATATTCTAGGGTATCAACATGCTCATTTAGTTGGCCAATGCTCTAGTGCTCAAAGATAGTGAAAGCAGAAATTATTTGTCTTTTATAATTAACAAGTGCCACATCCTACTTGTATACTGATTGTAGCTTTAGATGCTCCCTACATTGAGTTTGGTTTACTTAAAGTAGGTTTTATGCATCTTAATTACTAAAATGCTAGAAGTCATATCTGGTAACAATTTTGTGGGGAAATTTTATATCTAACACCATTTTTACATTAGCTGTATAAGCCCCAAATGCCTTCTTGGCATTCTTCTTAAAATAACTAGTTGTTAACTTCGGCAATTTGGCGGTCTTGGCATTTTTCAGTGAAAGTATTAAAAACTTTGTCAATGTGTTTGTAGTTATTGCATATGAATAACAAATAGTATCAACTATTGCCAAATTGAAATTATGATAGAATGGAATAAATTACTTGTCATTGAATGCCCAATGTTGATGAAATCAACACACGCTATTTTGCATAGCATTTTGAAAGGAGTTCATTTCATTTATATGGTATGTGAAAAAGTTTGCACTTTCATTTGTCATCATAGGTTTTCTTTTTTCTTTTTTTTTTGGGTGATTACAGTAATATCTGAAAAGAAGACTTATATGTTCATGTCGCAGTTGTGTTGATGACTCCGGAAACTGGGGCAATGGAGGAATGTTTGATGCACTGGCCAAACTTTCTGCAAGTATCCCTGATGCATATCAACGAGCTTCTGAATTCAGGGACCTGCATCTTGGTGATCTGCATCTTATAAGAATTAATGGTCAGCTTCTGTGCACTCTCTACCTTATTTTTGATTTTTTATTGACTAAATATGCTTCAGATTGTTTAAAAAAAAACCACAAGTATATTTTACAAGTTGTTCAGGTATCAATTACAGGAAGTTGTTATGGGTTCTACCCTGAGGTCTAACGGGCATATATTAATTTTTCAGACCAAGAAGCAAGTCATGGTACCTATAGGATAGTAGCAAATTGTTCTAGTTGAATATAGGTTTTACGTCGAGGTCATTTCACATCACCCTTGTTATCATGTTTCTCAACTTAAGAATTCCGTCTAAATGTAAGTATCTCTTTAGAGGTAGCAAGCTTCCACTTATGGCCTCATCCTCAACTATGTACAAGGTTCTTTAGGGAGGATATCCTGGCAAATCTCATGTTTCCTTGCCTGCAGCTCATTCCCTCTGATTAAAATTTAAGTTCTTTACTCGTGAAAAAAAAAAAAAAATTAACTTAAATAGCATGTTGCCAGTTTGCCCTTAATGACTTGATGAAGAAGCATATCACTAATAAGTACTATTTTATAATATCCCCATGCAAGAATATGTAACCTCACTACTGACTATCCTACAAGAAATAGGAGGATTTATTAGGGACACCATGCAGCATCAGTTGGGCTGCTAACATATGCAGATAATTTATACAATAACTTAACTATGTTTTAACTGCGAGTCACTGACATTAATGACTGGTTTATTGGAAGTCTTTTCTTCTGTGAGAAAGATTGACGAAAATCATTACCAAAATCTTTTTTTTTTTGATATGTAATAGAAAGCTTTTTTTAAAAAAGTGCATACAGAGGTAGTATACAGCAGGAACACCTAAATAGAATGAGCAAAAGAAAGACCCAAACGCAACCCAACACCGGACAAAACCCAACCAAGACAACCCAGCACAGGCAGCCCTAAAACCCGAAACCCAGTCACCAGCAAAATCTTTTTAATTTGCTTTCCTCTGAGAATTAATATTAATTTGTTCGATGGACCAATTTCCATTATTTTTGTCCTGCACAAGACATTCTATATGTCATATTCCCTACTTTAGCATTCAGATTTTGTTTTTTTCCTTTTTTAAGTTTCTTTCTTTCATATGTATATTTCATCCTCAACCCATTTTTTGCTATTCAGAGGACTCAGATGAACAGAATACGGGTGGTTGTCCTCCTCAATGGGTGGCTTTGGCTGTTGTACAGTCTTACAATTCTAGGCGTAAAGTCCCCCGCAGCAAGATCTCTCTTTCGGACCTGGAATGTTGCTTATCAAAGGTATCATTCTCAGCAGCTCAGAATTCTGGTAAGGTCTCCACACATTTGGCTTAATTCAGTGTAGAACTTGAGATTCTTGCATAGCACTTCCACCCTATTGGTTCTTTAAAATTGTACTTAATATAACCAAGTTTTGTTGTGTTATTGTTGGACCTAATAGATCTACTAAGATTAATGTTCATTGTCAATGCTTCGAGGCAGATATAGTATATTGTGTGAATGTTTATGCCTAGTTAACTGTAGTGGTTATTTGATTGCGTGTCATCATCAGGCACAAAATCCTCTTTTGTTTGTTATATAGCACAAAACGTTTACTAGAAATTTCATAGTCTCAACTGATAATGTGTGTTAAGAATGATATGAGTTTCCTTCTAAAAGTTATAGGTGAGGCCTTCCCACCAGTTGTCTGTGGCGAGGTGTCCTCGCTAGCCGTCAATTCAAGAGGTGAATACGGAGTAACCACCTCGCCTATATATTTGAAAGAATGGAATAGAGGCAGTAGGGAGATTTATCTCATTTTCTCTTACATTTGCATATTTCCATTACAGTTAACATAGTAGCAAGATTCTAGGGTGTAGAATTCTTTTTAATATATATTTTTTGACTAGTAATCGAAATATCATTGCATAAAGTATACAAGAGGAATACCTAATTAGAAAGAGAAAGTACAAAAAAAAATGCACATTAAGAAAGTCTAAAACAGCTGCCCGTTGGAAAGGAGTATTGAAAGAGGACTCTAAATCCACCACTGTCCCTTGCGGCCTTCAAAATTTATTATTTCTTTTCCTCCAAATACTCCAAAAAGACAGGACATAATCATCTTCCACCCTAGTGTACTATGGGGATTGTCACCAAACCCTCTTCAACAATCGAAACGGTCAACCACTCTCCTAGGCATTACCCAGGTAAGGCCACCACACCTAAATATAGCACTCTATAAGACACCAGCAATTTCAAGTGTAGAAAATGATGATCCACAGCCCCTTCACATCTCTTACACATTCAATACCAATCCACCACAATGACACGCGCTTTCTTAAGTTATCCATGGTGAGGATTTTCCCTAGGGCATAACCTGTATTGTGTAACCACCTTTGCCATATATTTGGAAGAATGGAATGAAGGCAGTAGGAAATTCTCCCCAATTTCTCTTTACATTTGCTGCACATTCCCATCACAATTAACAATCTTATGTTATATTTATTTTGTTTTTCCAAAAGCATCAATCCACATGCCACGTATTGGGTATCAAGATGGATCAGATCGTTCAGATTGGTACACAGTGGAACGCCTTCTACGAAAATATGCTTCCATATATGGCATAAAAGTTTTTGTGTATGTTCCCCATTCTCTCCTCTCCTCTCCTCTCTGTCTCCCTGCACATGCATTGCAAACTAATTCCTTACAATTTTTTGCAGGTATTATTACCGCCGATCTACCTGAGACTTGACTTGTGTTTGAAATATATTGACTTGTCCCTTTTAGGTTAACCCCTTCTTTTGTATTCATGGTTAGGTCTGATCAGTTTGATCAAGTGAGGCCCTCCAATACCCCAAGGAAATTATATTACAGGGGGTAGGATTCTCTCAATTTCAAGTAAAATGAAGAAGAGTTCTTCATGATCAAGATTAGTGTGTGTATATATATATATATTTCTCATTATGAATATATGTTATGTTATTTAAAAAATTTAGATGTGGCACCATATACACCATTTAAGTACCCCAAAAAAAAAAAAGACCATGAAATAATTCCCATCCCGCATGAGAGTGATGGCCCTTCATAAATAGCATCCACAATTTGATTAATAAGCATTTAATCAACATAAATACAGTCAATTATGTGGATTTAGTCTCTAATGGATAGTTTAATTAGTTGGGAGAATCATGTCTCATGAAGCTAAGGTCATTAAATTGAATCTTTCTTTCCCCTTTTCACTCCCTTTGTGCGTGGACATTTTAAAATATATATATGGGTTCTAAGTTATTCTAATCCTAAAATTCTTCTCATTAACATAAATACTAGAATCGTGCATAAAGGCATAGCAGGCAGAAAATCATATATCAGAAATAACAAAACTGGATGGTTTTTATTTATTTATTTATGGGAAACCTCAATAAGGGAAGGCTCTTTGAACTCATCCCTGTTGAATAAACTTTGGACTCATATATCGCACCCTCATAAGTTTTCCTACAGCCGATGGTTGTTGAAAATGAGTGTCCCTACAGCCGGATTGGTTGGTTGTTGAAAATGAGTGTCGTTAGTTGATTATTTTGTTTGAGTACCACCAGAACCCAATATGCTTGTAATTTTGAGCATCACCAGATCCCACATTATTGATCCTTGCACAATAATTTGGCGTGGCGGAGGAACTTTTTTAATATTCCAACGGCCAGAAAAGGAACAGGAATCATAAGATACTTGAAATTTACTATCAATGACTTGCAAAAAAAATAAAAAATAAAGAAAGAAATTTGCATCAATGAGATCCCTGTAACTATTTTACTTGAATTATAATTCAAACTCTTTCACATCATCAATTCCTCACTCATCAAACAAATCAATTTATCAGACATGAGTTTCATTTTTCTTTTCAACAATATACTAGTGTCTACCCCATCTCCATTCTCCACCCATGGAAACCCCATGTCTTTGCAAACATGAACAAGCATCAAAGTCCAAGCCATATCTGTATATCTAACTCAAAGTCCAATACAGCCGCACACCAAATAGAAGATTAGCTATGATCAGTTACTGTGCATTACAAAAACCATAGGCACATACAGCAAGATTGGTGATGCTATTGGTGCTGGCACTAAGGTTCCATTTTGCACCATCATAATAAGAAGAAAACACATTAAATGCACAGTACGAGAATCTCTAAAGAAACCCATAAAAGCATCACATAAAACAAAAACACGTTAAAAACATAAGCTTGGTTTAACTAACATCTGATTTTCTGATTGTGAGCATCGTCTAGCGTTGTGGCCTTTCTGTCAACACTATCCTTTGCGTGTAACCTTGTTAGGGTTAGGCTCATTTTCTTCGGGTGCTCTTCTTCTTAACTTTCTAGGACTACCCTGCTGATTCTTTAGTAGAGGAGGAAGGATAGTATCGTTTCTCAAGATGGGACACTCTTGAGGTCCAGGCATTGCATGAATTTCAGGGGAATATGCCTAATATAAGTCTCCATTAGGTAACACTCGTGCACATAATCTTCAGGCAACTCCTTGTTTGCATAGATGGCACAACATGCATGAGCACATGAAATCCCATTCAATTGCCAGCTACCGCAACAATATGTTCTTGTGCTCAAGTTGACTATCCTTCTTGAGAGCTATTCAGTTGTATAGGATAACTCGTAGAGAGCTAGAGCATAGGATTTTGACTGCCTACTCTGTATATTTCGGGGACAAGGATTGGGGTTAGGGTCGCAAGGTGTTGGTTAGGGCTGTTGGGTGGTGTTGGTGGGGGTTGTTTGGGTTGATTCTGTGGGGTTTTGTTGGGTTTGTTTGGGTTGTTTCTGTGGGTGTTATTAGTGAGATTGGGTCTTCTTTGAGTGCACTTAGACACTTTTAGTTATACTCTCTGTATAATTGGGTGGCGCCCCCTTTAAATTTGCCTTTTTTTGATATAATTTCTACTAACTTATCAAAAACAAGTTGACTATCCTTCTTGGATGCCATTCACCACAACTACATGTACCAAAGTTGAATAAAATTATTCGATCGTGGCTATGGTCAATTTCAAACTCAAGTTCGTTCCTGCACGGACTGATATGATTTCTGGCGTCTGCTTTTGATCTCTCCAATTTTTTCACAATTTTAGGACAAATGACAAAGTTGGCCATTCGAGCTCCATCTCTCTTTGCTTGAAAGCGCGTCATCAATCGTCTCCTTATGGTCTCCATCATAGTTAGTAAGGGCTTTTCCCTTGCTTCCTTCACCCATGCATCAAATTTCATGGCAAGTTCGTTCAACAACATGTTACTTTTGCTGTTGGTGCTAAATGCATGTCTTGACCACATCCTTGGGTCGATTTTATCCAAATAATCAAATGCCGTCTTGTTCATGGACTTTATCACACCCATGTGGTGCTGAAATTGCAGGGCATCTGTTGCCCGGGCTGCAGCCCACAATGCATCCTTGAACACTTTACTCTTGTATCCTTGATACTTGAAATTAGCATGCAAGTATCTCACACAGAATCTATGCTCAACACCCGGCATCAATGAATCAAATGTCTCCACAAGGCCCTACACACATACAGTAACACATTAGTCGCTTATTCTTGCCAGTGCTTTTAAAATCAAAGGATATGTGTATTATAATATCACTTATCAAAATATATATATATATATATATATATATGGATATAACTTTTGTTGGTTGGACATAAATGTCCAGCCACGCACATTGTCACTCCTAATATCTTCTAAAAGGATACTCAAAAACCATGTCCATGTATCTCTACATTCGGACTCGCACACTGCATATGCTATAGGAAACATGTCATCGTTCCCATCCATACCTATGGCAGCTAACAAATGTCCACCAACTCACCCTTTAAAAAACATGCACCCACAGAGATGATGGGCCTACATCCAGCTAGGAACCCCTTCTTACAGGCATCCAAACATACATACATGCGTTGAAAGAAACTTCCCTCCTTCTTCAGAAATGCAGAGCTACCAGCATTCCATTTCAATATTGCCTCTACATATTCCTTGGTGAGTTTATATTGTTCATCCGCCCCATGTTCCGCATAAACATGCAACACTTTTTTTGGCTCCTTCGTGATCTTTCCAAGCATTTTTTTTGATATCTGCATCCTTGCTCAACCCACAAATGTCCTCCTCATCAAGCTTGCAATACAAGTTACTGGTGTCCTTACACCCCAATTTTGTAAGAGCACTAACAATATCAATTAGGGTCAAATGGTCCGGATCAACATCTCCCATGTTATGGACCTTCCCCCCAATATACGCCATATGTGGTCCAAGCAGAGAACCCCCATGATATAGTAAAATCATCAACATATCTACAATACAACCAACCACAAAAACAAAAACAATAATCGTGATCCAAAATGTATACAATGACATTTCTCATTAGAAATACCAAAATCTGTAGGGAAACTAATGAAAATGAAGGTCAAGTACTCGTGTAGATAAAGGAATCCCCATGTAGATTAAAATGTATAAATATTGCTTTTGCCTTTGAAACTTCAACACCCACAATATATGCTTAATTCATTGCAATTATTTTTAATCCCAATCAGTTCAACTATTACAATTAGTTTTTCCTAATTCATTGCTCTTGACTTAGTTTGAAGTTTTGGTTAGTCTTCTATTATATTAAACTTAGATTTGATTTTTTTATGAAATCGATTTTCTTCTTCCAGGTAATAACATAATTTAAAATTCTGACAAAAGTCCATAAAAAAATTGAAATCAATGGTCAATATCCCATAATATCATTCAAGCTTAACATAATGTATTTAAAAATAAAAAATAAATTGCTTACTTTTAACTGTGATAGTTTTACTTTGTATCACAGCAGAACATCAGACAGAGGGGTTTTATTTATTTATTATTTTTATGTCAACACAAGGAAATGGAATGGGGAGAGAGAATTTCAACCAATGACTTTCATTTCATAAGGCACGTGATGCATACCGATTGAGCTACTTAAGACAACACCAGTCAGAGTTAAAATAAAAATGCATGCTTTAATCAGCCTTTTGGGTCCCACAAAGTGCATAAAAAAGTGAACTTTTTAACTGGAAAATGTTGATTACTTGGGAGAAACAGTCAAAATGGGAACAACCACATGCTCAGATTATTTTATAGAATGAATCCATACAAAAAGTGCATACGAAATCATGCTCTTGAGGGAGAAAAAAAACGAAACCACATGCTTT
The DNA here is from genome assembly GCA_013348765.1 of Carpinus viminea. NCBI lineage: Eukaryota > Viridiplantae > Streptophyta > Magnoliopsida > Fagales > Betulaceae > Carpinus > Carpinus viminea. The sequence continues at coordinate 12,011,068 of CP054668.1, forward strand.
ACATTACCTGAATCGAGCGAGCAACTCACACCAAAAACCACCCTTCCTTCAGACCCACGAAATCCCGCCGCCGATCCCCGGCGAAGTGCAGCGGCTGATGACCTCCTTCGACCAGAAGCGAATGGGCAATGTTGTGGGTCCGATTAAGCGAACAGTTGTGCTCAATTTGTGTCCAATGACGTGGCGGGACTGATGTGGATCCCTCGCCAAAAAAATTTTTAGTAACGCTAAGACCAAATTTTTTTTTTTTTTAATAAGTTTGCGAGGTTTTAAAATTGCCATTTAATTGAAATTTATATATGATTCATAAAAAATTTAATGATAATTTTTAAAGTCACATTAATTTTAAGAGAATAAAAAGATAAAAAATATTAGGAGTTCTCCTTGTAGGTTATTTTGACGTTCGTAAAATATGATTTATGAAAAAATAAAATTGTAGTTACCTCTACCACCAATTTTTTTAGGTATTAGTACCAAACTTAAGGTATTAACACCAAATTTGTGAGGTATTAGCACCAAAATTGAGATATTAGTATCAAATTTAGGATGATCAATTCCATTTTGAGTGATATCATCCCTAGAGGATTAACCTTCCACCCTTAGGTTTTAATTTGAATCAAAAAACAAGTTTTAAAGCATTAGAACATAACTATTAACTTAAAAAATTAATCTCTTAGCAAAAAAACGGTACTACAATTTTATTTTTTCTTAAATCATGTTCTATGTAAGACTAAAAAAATTCCATGAGAACACTATAGAGAAAAACCCTAACAAATCCCTAAAAAGATAGTCCTTACCATTACAATTACTCTAATTTTTTAGACTACTCACAAATTTAATACAGAATAGTTAATATTTTTCTCATATTTAGTTAATTTTATTTTACCATTTAAAAAAAAGTTAATTTTATTTTACAAATTAGTTATAAAATTTGTGAATTTATATGAACCCAATGGTAAATCTCACAAATTTAATGATTGATTATTAAATTTATAGGAGAATATGTGCCACATATAAAATAAAAAAAAAAAAACTTATTGACTATAGCGTTTCTCAATACAAAATTAACACATTAAAATTAAAGAATTTGATTCATTTAAAGAGCCAAATTACTTTCTTTTTTATTGACATCAGGCTCTTTGTTTTGGTTAAAAAAAAAAAGGGAAGCATCGATGCATTGTTCATTGCTCAAATCATAAAAGAACATTAAAAGTCGGATGTTAGTAAACTTTTTTTTTAAAAAAAAAAAAAAATTAAATAGAATAGTAAAAACACTTTAAAAAAAATAAAAAAATGAAAGTTTTTTTAATTGATTATCTTTCCATTGAAATAACAATCAAATAAGAAAAAAAATGTTCCATGCAATACCAAAGATACAATTTAGAATCTTCACAACTCAAACATTATTTATGACATACACAATAGTTTCTCTAGCTTATAAGATAATATTTATGAAAAATTAAGTATTCCAAATGAATCATGTCTCTATTTGCTGCTAGATCCTTAATTCATTGACTTTTTTTTTTTATCTCCGCTACTAGTACTTTATCAATCTCAATCTTTTTCGTTGCCTTTATCATAATGACAATTATCTTTATGCTTGATAATTCATCCATCATCGGTCTATGGTTTGCGCTCAGAAAATGAACCATAAGAAAATAAAAGATCAACTAGAAACCAATTCTGTAGGATTCGTGAAAACAAAACCTAAGAAAACAAATAAAACTTCACTTCATAGATTACTACTAAAAGTATATATAATGCGAACACATTATTATTTAAAAATAACGAAAATACAATAACAAAACCCAACAAATCCTCATGCGTTTCACACGTCACTTCTAATTAGCCATGTGCTGCTAGAAAGCACCTCTATGACCATTGACCGGCGCCTTGGTTGATCTACGATGGAGGCAAAAAACAGGGAAGGCAAGGGGAAAGAAAAAGGAGGAGTCGTAACTCTCTCCCTTACTCTACTATGCTCTTTCTGCATTTAAGTTTAAAGAGTATGACCTTATTTAATTAAATAAGTTGAATTATAATTAAGTTATTTACTCTCAAAGACAAAAATAAATAAATTAGATAGTTTTGTCACCCTAATTAAAAGCACTAATTTAGGAATGTTTGATGATCTGACATACGTGGACTAGGCGTGTCTTCTTCGTGGGGAGGAGGAGGAGAAGAATTGAGCTCCAAAACCCATATTTTGTTCTCATGGCCGCCGTTCCCAATTTCCACAGTCGATTATTTACATTCTTTAGAAAGCAATTCTTCAAGTCCAGTTTTCAGCCTCATTCAACTCCGAGGTACCCCTTTTTAATCCTTCTCTGTTCTTTTTGTTTCCTACATTTTCTCACTAACCAAACACGTTGTGAGAAAATGTAGCATTACACCTCTTTACACTTCTTTGTCTTTTCTTTTAAACTAATTTTCAAAACCCAGGTATTATTCGTCTCAACAGACCTATACCCACGGCGAGAACGATGACAATGACGACGAAGAAGTGGACCAGGACCACAGTGTTAAACCCAAACCACCCACCAAAACCAGAAGGGCTCGAGCCATGGCTCGGCTCATCAACTCCAAGCCCTGGTCAAATGATCTTGAGTCCTCTCTCTCTTCACTCTCGCCCTCACTGTCCAAAACCTCTGTGCTCCAGACTTTCCGCCTTATCACAGCTCCATCCAAAGCCTTTCAGTTCTTCAACTGGGTGCAGACAATGGGTTTCTCTCACACTGACCAGTCGTATTTCATGATGCTAGAAATCTTGGGTCGTAATAGAAATCTCAATGTAGCACGAAATTTGCTGTTTTCGATCGAAAAGAGGTCTAATGGAGCTGTTAAGCTCGAGGACCGGTTCTTTAATAGCTTGATTAGGAGCTACGGTCGAGCCGGGTTGTTCCAGGAGTCTATAAAGCTTTTTACGACGATGAAGTCGCTTGGTGTTTCACCTTCTGTTGTTTCATTCAACAGCCTTTTGACGATTTTGCTTAAACGGGGTCGAACTAATATGGCAAAGAAAGTGTATGATGAAATGCTTAGTACATATGGTGTTACCCCGGACACATATACGTTTAATATTTTGATTAGAGGGTTTTGTAAGAACTCAATGGTTGATGAAGGGTTTTGGTTTTTTAAGGAAATGTCACGTTTTAATTGTGAACCGGATGTTGTATCATATAACACGATTGTTGATGGATTGTGTAGGGTTGGGAAGGCTAGGATTGCGCATAATGTGGTGAAGGGTATGGGGAAAAAACGCATGGATTTGAATCCTAATGTTGTTACTTATACAACTTTGATTAGAGGGTACTGTATGAAACAAGAGATTGATGAAGCTTTGGTTGTTCTCGAAGAGATGGCTAGTCGTGGGCTGAAACCGAATATAATCACCTATAATACTCTAATTAAGGGGCTTTGTGAGGCATCGAAGCTGGATAAGATAAAAGAGATTTTGGAGGGAATGAAGGAAGTTGGAGGATTTACTCCCGATACATGTACATTCAACACAATAATCCAGGCCCATTGCAGTTCCGGAAACTTGGGTGAAGCATTGAATGTGTACGGGAAGATTTCAGAGTTTCAGGTCCAACCAGATTCAGCTACATATAGTGTTTTAATACGTAGCTTGTGTCAGATTGGGGATTATGCTAGAGCAGAGAAGTTGTTTGATGAGCTATCAGAGAAGGAAATCCTGTCTAGGGATGTTGGGTGTAAGCCTCTTGTTGCTGCATATAACCCCATGTTTGAGTATTTGTGTGGAAGTGGGAAAACTAATAAAGCTGAGGGAGTATTTAGGCAGCTAATGAAAAGGGAACGCAAGACCCTCCATCATACAAAACTTTGATCATGGGGCACTGTAGGGAAGGTACATATGAAGCTGGATATGAACTCTTGGTCTGGATGTTAAGAAGATATTTTGTGCCAGATTTTGAGATCTATGAATCCTTGATTGGTGGTTTCCTGCAGAAGGGAAAACCTCTTCTTGCTCAACAGACTCTAGAGAAGATGCTGAAAAGCTCTCATCTCCCGAAAACGTCTACTTTCCATTCTATACTTGCAGAACTTCTTGAAAAGGGCTGTGCCCATGAATCTGCCAGTTTTATAATGTTGATGTTAGAGAGAAAAATTAGACAAAATATTAATCTCTCAACAAATTGTATAAGGTTACTTTTTGGAAGTGGACTGCAAGATAAAGCACTCCAGATTGTTGGCTTGATTTATGAAAATGGGTACACAGTTAAGATGGAAGAATTGGTTGGTTTCCTTTGCCAGGGAAGAAAGCTGTTAGAGGCACGTGAAATGTTGCTATTTAGCTTGGATAAGAATCAAAATATTGACCTCAAAATTTGCAACACAGTTATAGTGGGCCTTTGTAAAATGAAGAAACTTTCAGAAGCATTTGGTTTGTACTATGAATTGGCAGAGAAAGGAGTCCATCAACAGTTGACCTGCCAATATGATTTGAAAACTGCCCTAGACGCTGGGGGAAGAGCAAATGAAGCTGGGTTTGTATCTAAGAGGATGCCAAGACAGTGAACATTTGGTACACCAGCTCCAAAGCTTAGCTCTGAGAAGTCGAGAACTCAACAGTTCCAAGTCCTGTCGTGTGTGTTTGTAAGTGTTTTATCTTTAATCCTATTTGTTCTCTTTTGCATGAAAGATTAGTGTTGGTTATAATTATTATTGAACTTCTGGTTTGGGAGTGAATTCATACAGCATGAAGTATAACAGTTAGTGTGTCTGAAAGCTACAATTATTTAATCTATTTCACAGGTTAGGAGCCTATAAGGGCACAAGAATTGAGCAGGAATCCCTGCATGGAATGTCAGCTTCTAACATCAGGTCTCTTTGATTAGCCCATTGTTGATAGTGAGAGATTGCAGAGAGAACTCAAGCTCAACGTTTGGGCATGTAACCCATTTTGGGTAACTTTCCCAAGGAATTGAAGTGATTTGGGGATACACGCCTGACTAAAACGTTAAGTTCCAGTGAGTAATTTATTTCCTCTGTTTTATTATTGATTTTTTTTTCCTAAAATTACAACCCATTTGTTGCTGTGCAGAAGGTCATGCTGGATAGAGTGTGGATATGATTTTCAGCCCTGTATGTGTTTCGCTGTTATGCCGTTGTATAACCCTAGGCACCAAATTCCCAACATCCATGTTTCTTTTTCTTGCTTTGAAGCACTGAGAAGCTTCACAAGGGAATTATTCAATGTCCCAAAAATTCTAGTAATGTGTTCCTGGGGCACTTCCAATTTTATTTTGGTTTCTTTTTCATCTTACTAAAACATATGTATGAAATATGGAAGTAAACTCTATGTACCATTGTTTAAGTGAATGACTCATATCACTCATATGAAGCTCCTTGTTTTCAACTCTATGTGGCATTCTCATGCTTGCAAGTGCATATATTTCAAGTTCACTCTCAAAGCTGCTGCTTTTGGTCTTTTAATAAGGGAAAGCCCTTTAATAATGATGGTAAAAATATGATTTATAGTTGCATTGACATTATAATTAAAAAACTAACATAACATAATGAAAAATGGCCGTTTGAAAACAAATTGACCGTTGAAAAAATAAGATCCTTAGAAAAGAAATAAAGAATAGATAATCAAATGTATGGTGCATTTTAAAAGCTAGTAGCTAAATATAAATAAAGTAGCTTTTAATCAGCAATTTTAAATAGAAATGTGGTTAAGCCATTGGGGATGCTCTTAACCGGGTTAGGAACACAACAAAACCTTTGAGCTTGAAAAATTGGCTTAATAATAACTTGTTAATTTGATTGGAGATCTTGTCTCCGGTTGCAAATTTTTTTGTTATTTCAGAAGAGGTGTATATCCTAATTGTCCTCAAACCAGATGGCTTACTTAATTCACATCTTGGATTCTGGGTCTGTCTTATTTTTAATTGAAACTGGCACAATTTGTTTGGAAGATTTCATAAGTCAGAAAAATGGAATGGAAATAGAAAACTCAGGATATGGTACCTACTATCACACACGCACACACAGGTGAACAATTAATACCCAGCTTGACTTGGCTCAATTAAAGCCCTACCTACATGTCGATGTCACGGATAAGGATTCTGTCCAGTTCATAATGGACTGGACAAGATCCAGTTAAAGGTTGGGATTTTTCTATGCAAATCTAAGGATACAGAAAAAGACACATCATTTTTTTAATAAAATAACCTTCTCCTTATTAAGTGTGCTGGACAGGATCCTTATCCCGATGTCACGTACCAACTGTTAAATCATCACTTATTCCAAAAATTTAAGCTAATAAGAAAAGTTAAATTAAATCAGACGAAGTTCAATACGCAGAATATTTAATTTAAATGTAGGGTGAAACGAAATTTGAAATTTGAACTTGGAATCTTTGACACTGATACCATGTGAAATCATTACTTATCTTGAAAGCTTAAACCAATAAAAAAGGTAATTTTAATCGGCTAATCAATACTTTTAACGCCAACTACCAATTGCATTTATCTTTCTCACGTTTATCTTTTCATACCTTTAATAAGCAAAAGGGGATGATCATGATGCATGTGGTAAGTTAAGATTGGGTTGAGTGCCCAACCGAAAGTAAGAAAAAAGATCGTTACCTTATTATATACTCTCACACTTCCTGCCCCACAACCCAAAACTCAGCCAAAACCCAATAAACAAATCATTTCCTCTCGTTTCATGCTCTTCGTTCTTGGCACCAACTTCTCTCCAAATCATAAACCAAGCTCCCCCATTTATACTTTCCACACTCTATATCACAAAATCTGCCTTAAGTTTTTCTCATCAAACCCATCTCTGATATCTTCTTCTTCTTCTTCTTCTTGACAAACATGTCAAGGATTAATGGCAATGGCGATCCTGACAGATTATATCCTGCACAAACCAGACGGCTTCCTTCCCAGGGAAGGCAACAATCCTTGCTTTGGGCAAGGCCTTCCCCAGCCAACTCATTCCTCAGGAGTGCTTGGTGGAGGGCTACATTCGTGACACAAAATGTGTGGACTCCTCCATCAAAGAGAAGCTGGAGCGCCTGTGTAAGCAAAAATTACTCCAACATGCTTCTTGTTGTGGAGATCTCCTGTTTCATTTCTTGGTGTCTAACCTGTCCTGGCTTAGTTTTGATCTCTTTGCAAAGAAATATTACATGTGCTTTATGATTGAATATGAATTGTAGGGGTTGCAAATCGTGTTTGTGTGTCAGGTTCGGGTCAAGTTGCGGTATAGATATAAGACTATATAGGTCAATTATAACTGAAATCATTTAAATAAATGGGCCAAACTTTTCAATCATAACCTACGAATTTCATGTTGGGTTTATGTCGAGCTCGTGAGCCATATCAAGAATTGTTGGTCTTTATATTGTGTATCAAGTTCGAGTCATGACAAAACATTGGTACAAAACTATATAAGTCAATCCTAATATCACTCGCTTAATTAAACTAAACATTTCACCTTCACTTTTTTTTTCTTTTTTTCCTTTTTGGGAAATAATTGCTCTTTTCTCTGTTCTTTATCTTTAATAAGAAGTCAAAGCATTACCAAACTTCACCCCTTAAAAATGGTTCATGATGCCCCTAGACTCATCATGCATTTCTCTATAATTTTTCTGTTTTGTTAGGTAAAACCACCACTGTGAAGACAAGATACACAGTAATGTCCAAGGAGATCCTAGAAAAATACCCTGAACTTGCAACTGAGGGCTCACCAACGATCAAACAAAGGCTTGAAATTGCAAACCCGGCAGTCCTAGAGATGGCCAAGGAAGCCAGCCTTGCCTGCATCAAGGAATGGGGAAGGCCAGCCCAAGACATCACCCACATTGTCTACGTTTCATCGAGCGAAATCCGCTTACCAGGCGGCGATCTTCACCTCTCTAGTCAGCTCGGCCTGAGGAGCGACGTCGGCCGCGTAATGCTATACTTCCTCGGCTGCTACGGCGGCGTCACCGGCCTTAGGGTTGCCAAGGATATCGCTGAAAACAATCCGGGAAGCCGGATTTTGTTAACCACTTCAGAGACAACTATACTCGGTTTTCGCCCTCCTAACAAGGAACGCCCTTATGATCTTGTTGGGGCTGCACTTTTTGGCGATGGAGCTGCTGCTGTGATTATTGGATCCAACCCATTAACAGGCCAAGAATCTCCTTTCATGGAGCTAAACTATGCCGTCCAACAATTCTTGCCGGGGACGCATAACGTGATCGACGGCAAACTTTCCGAAGAGGGCATAAACTTCAAGCTTGGAAGAGACCTTCCACAGAAGATAGAGGAAAACATTGAGGAGTTCTGCAAGAAGCTGATGTTGAAGGCTGATTTGAAAGAGTTCAATGATTTATTTTGGGCTGTTCATCCCGGAGGACCAGCAATTCTCAATCGGCTAGAAACCACCCTGAAATTAACATCTGATAAGCTTGAGTGCAGTAGAAGGGCATTGATGGATTATGGAAATGTAAGCAGTAATACCATTTTCTATGTCATGGACTACATGAGAGAGGAGTTGAAGAGATCACCAGGAAGGGAAGAATGGGGGCTTGCCTTAGCATTTGGACCAGGCATTACCTTTGAGGGCATACTCGTCCGTAGCCTGTAATCATATCTCTTGCAGACATTTTCTTCTCAACTTTGAAGTTAATTTCTCAGATTTAGGGAAGTATGGAATAACATGCAATTTGATGTTTCTTTCACCATATAAAAAAATTTACTAGTTTATGATCAAATTGCAGAGTAATTGATAACACGTTGTATTTTTTATTCACGGCTTTGTTTTCTATCTTTTGTTTTCCGTTCTCTTATGAGATGATCAATATTGAATTTACTACCAAACTTTAAAAGAGAGCTTGTAGCAATGAGGGCCGTGATTTCTTCTATCCAAACTTGATTCATCACGTTCTATGTTAGCTTCCTTTTTCACATGACAAATCAGGCGATGTTGCCACATGACCAAAACACCTTTATATCATCTACAAGTTGTCCAAATCTACTCTACTTCTGTAAAATTAATATTATTAAAAAATAAAGACTGACAAAATTTCTTCAACTTTATGAAATATATATATGTTTAATGTTTTATGATATATATATATTTATTCAACTTTCCATCTTGGCCACATTTCTAAATTTTTACAAAAATTATTTGCAAAATTAATTTCGGTTTATTTATTTATTAACTCATAAATAAATAAATAAATATGATGCATATTTATTTAATTAACTCATAAATTGCTAAATCAAAAAGATCTAAATATTCATATCGAAGTCCTTGCTTTGCCCAGCGTCGTCTGCCGATCTCACATGGACCCATTTAAAAAAGGAAAATATAGGGGTTTTCTCCGTAATGTTCTCTGGCATTCTTCTAATCTTATGTAAAACATGATTTAATCAAAAATAAAATTGTAGTGACTTCCACTATCCATTTTTTTAGGCATTAGCATCAAATTTGAGGCATTAGCATCAAAATTAAGGCATTAGCACTAAATTTAGGATGATCAAATCCATTTTGGATGATATCATCCATAAAGGATTAACCTTCTACCCTTAGGTTTTAGTTTTGAATCAAAAAATAAGTTTTAAAGCATTAGAACCTAAATATTAACTCATAAAAATTAATCATTGGTAAAAAAATGGTACTATAATTTTATTTTTTCTCAAATCACGTATTACATATAGGTAGAGAATGTCAAAACTAATTAAAAAAACTTAAGTTTGGTAAGTTTGTCTTAGGTGTCGCCTTTTGATTGGTTGCTCATAACTCACCTTTTTTGCAACCTCCCTATATAATAGTTATTCTCAAATTAAAATCCCCAAATTACTCCCTCCATCTTCCCTCTCCCCCACCCACCCCCACTCGATGCCGGCCACGAGCAGCAACGCTGACCACCAAGATAGAACAACTCCATCTTCGGCAACAATCATCACGTTATTCTGTCAAGCAACCCATCTCCGACAATGAGCAACGCTGACCACCAGTGACACAGCAACTCCATCTTTGGCATCGAGAAATACTATCCAATGGTTTGAAAGAGTACGGGGTACGGCTATGTTTGGCAAGAGGCTGGACCTCATGACCTAAAACCCAACCAAAAAAAAAAAAAATTACACTTTTTCTCTCAAAATTAATTCAAGTCAAATCAATCACTTTATTATTATTATTCAAATAAAAAAAATCATTGCAAAATAATTTTTTTTTTTTTTTTACTTTTTTATAAAAACATTCATACTTTTTTTTTTTTCACATCAATTAAATATGCTACAGTACCGGCCCACTCCATTTTTCAAGTCTCTTCCCAAACACACCCTACGTTTTGCTATACATATTTATTTGAAATGGATTGGGTTTTGAAATGAATGATTAGAATATTATTAATGAAACGATTCAAGCACATCACTCAATAGAGATTACATCACAAATACAATAGGAAACTTCCTCAAGAACAACTTTTTCCTTATTAAAAGATAACGCATCTTTCGCAAGACAATGGGTTGCACCATTTGTAAATTGTCAGACATGGATAACCTTCCATTGTTGTAGACAGCTTAAGACCCCTCAAGCATTCTCAATTAGACGGTCGTATTTACTCTAGTTGCGAGCTTCTTTTCTTCTTTTCACAGAGCTTGCATCACCTGAAGAGCGTCACCTTTCAAGGTGTACCTTTTGATGTCTCAACTCTCTACAAAATATTGTTGCGCGGCTATGGCAATTACTTTGACATCAATACTACACATCTTGCAGTCAAGTAGCCAACCATTAGATTTGTACACTCAAATCGACAACACCACAAGTTTAATAGTGGATTCTTTCATTCACTATGGAGATGGTTAAAAATATAATGAATTCTATCATATATTATAGACATTTTTCTTTATCTAAGCTTTATTATTTAATTAGTTTGCTTATATTACAAATCTTATGTTGCATTTGAAATTAGGAATTCTAAAGTATTGGGATTTAAATATATATTTATTTTGTGGTTTGAAAATGGTTTAAATGGAATGTGTGAAGGAGCAATGAATGAAGAAAGTCACACATGACAAAAATAGATGGTCAACTTAACATTTACAAAGCCCAACACACTTAAAAGGAACTACTTCAAAACAACGAGAATGTAATGTGTTCTTCTAATGTTTTCTTGGTTTTAGGTGAATATATATAAGTGACATTTATTTCTATAACCTAGTTTTTAGAAAATAGGGTAAAGTCCGCGTATTCCCCTCAAACTATTGCTTAATTTATAATTTTCTCTCAAACTTTTAATTGTGACAATATCTCTTAAACTACCAAAATATTGTTAATGCAATTGTCATGTGACAAGCACGTGGCTGTCTGTTTTTTCTCAGGGTAGTTATCATGATTCATGTTAATAGGCGGTTACTGTAGTGGTAGTTATGGAAGTTTTGTTGAGACTTCTATTTGATCTATGTTGTTTGTAATTCTTTTTAGGAGAATAATTATCTTGAATTTCTGTATAATTTTCATTTCAGAATTAATTCAATCCTTTGTTTTTTCAATTTCAATTGTTATTTTCAATTAGAACCATACACCAATTAAATGTTAAAAAAGATTGCATTGGAAAATAAAACTTTAATTATTTAGATAACTATTCATTTTCAAACTTGTTTTTTAAAGAGAAGTATCGAAAATCAACCATTGATTTTTCTTTTTACAAAATCGGTCACTAAAATCAGCACTAGAGAGAAAATGTGCTTTTTACCAAAAAAAAAAGAGCATTTCATTCTTTTAATTTAAAAAAAAAAAACACATTTACATTTTACATGTTAAAATAACACATGTCATTTTTTTTATAGAATTGGTTGAAGGAAATTCTTGCAACCCAATTTAGAAAAAAAAAAACTTTGTCCTTTTACTATAGTATGAGGGGGTTTGCTATGCCATGTGTTAATTAGTGATTGATTGTGACGTAGATTCACTTGCATATTTAGCATGTGGTTTTGTATACTAAAAATGCAATATTTTGAAATCAAGCCATAAAAAATGTATGGGTTGTGAGTGCGTTTTTTACAAAATTGCAATTTGAAAAATGTAAAAAATGCTTGTTTACAAATCATAGGAAAATAATGCGTTTTTAAAAACGCAAGATTTTAAAGGTTAAACTGTAATTTTAAAGATCAAACTATAATTTTACCAAACACATAACTATATTTTTAAAATTGTGTTTTCAAATAAATTATTTTTAAATTACACGTTTTAAAACATACCCTTTATCGGAAACCTATGGTAAGTTATTGCAGTCACAATACTGAACAATTAGTTTTGAAGAGAAATGCTAATTTTTTTTTTTTTTAATTTGAAATTCTGGCTTTTATCTAATGTACATTTTTGCTGAGTTGACATGCTTCATTCACGCTAATTAAAAAGATAAAAAAATTATTAATACTTAACAAAACATGCCATCACAACAAAAATATACTTGAAATAGACGCAAAAAGGCAAAAAAACAAGAAAAGAAAAAGAAAATAAGGGATAATTACATTTTTCCCCATCGATTATCATACATTGTCAATTTTCCCATGAACTACCAACATTACTACCTGACCCTATCATACTACCATTTTATTTTTAAAACCATTGGCCTCAACAATTGACTTACATTTCCTGAACTTGTAGAATTTTGACACCCGTCAGTCAAACTTGTTAAAAAAAATTGAAATGACCTAAATACCCTAACTTTATAAACAAAAATTATATATAATACCCTTAAAATTAAACAAATATATATAATACCCTTAATATATTCTTTAAAATTAATTTATAAATTTTATATATTTATATTTTTTGTTTGAATTTTTAATTTGGGGGTATTTCAATCTTTTAATGAGATTTAACGGTTACAAAAGAATATTCCATCCATTTTAATGAGTTTGACTGACAGAATGAGAGTTTTGAAAAGAAAATGGTAATATAATAGAGTCGAACAATAAGATTAACAGTTCATAAGAAAAAATTTATATTGCCGTATATTTAGTGGGGAAGAGGTAATTATAAAAAAAGAAATAAGGCATTTCTCATTTTTGAATTGCCTAGAAACAAAAATGGAACTACAAAGGCTCTGATCGACAAACATGTTGGCAATGGCAAGGGCAAAGGCACATGTTTCCACTTTTTGATTTTTTCAACTTTTTTTTACTTTTTACATTACATCAATCACTTTTTATTACTATATAAATAAAAAAATTATTACAAAATAATTTTTTTTTTATACTAAACATTCTTATTTTTTTACTTTTTCAAAAAAATTATTATTATTTTATTTCACATCAATCAAATTTTGCTATAATATCAAATCTAATGGAAAATGCAAACTCAATGTAAATAAGTATTTTTATTTTTTTTAAGAAAAAGACATACAAACACCTGGCCTCGCTTGGATTTAAATTTCTGAAATCAACGCAATCTGTCGTCAGCTCAAACCAAAATCCACCGTACAAAGACCGGAAAAAGTCGTACGACGTGACGCCGTTTACCGACACGTTTCGGTGTTGTTGTTATTCCTTTGCCGTTACGAAACCTCCCCTCTCTCTTTAGTCTCTTGGAATGCATGAAGCAATCAATCATTCTCTGTAAAATTCTCCCATTTCTTTGATGCGCAATTGGGTATCTTCTTTTTCAGGTATTACGGTATTACTATCTATAAATTCTCCAAATTTGAGTGCGTTATTGCTAATTGTTTGTAAATATGTGAATGTTTATCCCCCCTTTTTTTAATGTTGTTTTTGTAATCGAATTTTTAGAATTTGATTACAATGAGGGAAGCCATCGACGGAGAACGGGGAGAGCCAAGCGCACCGTTGGTTGTAAGTTTCACCGTCTCAAACTTTTCTTGACGGTCGTTAATTTCAAGAATTTTCGTAAATTTCTTATAATAGTATTAACATTTGGATGTAATTTAGGATCCGTGTTTGGTCGTGTTGAATTGTGCTTTGGATTTTGGATTAAGATGGAATTGTGAGGGGACCTTACGTGGAAATCTTGGAAAGTAGGTTTTGAATTCGGGATTTTTCAATTCCTTGGAATTTATTTTTCTTAGCAGTCATTTTCAATTCTTTTAGTGTTACTTTGCAAATGTTCGTGGTTTCAGAATTATGAGAAAAAGTTTGTTAATTTGGCATTTTTCTTGTTTGCCAATGCACTGCAGCATACCTTGTTACTTCATTCATGTGGGTGTTTCTTGAAGTGAACCCTTGGTTCTTCAGGAACCGTCGATATTGCTTTGCTTTTCACCGAAGTTGTAGCTAGGTGAATTGGGTTGAGTAAAAATGTGTTTGCTATTAACCCCAAGGGGTTGGCCCAAGTTTGCTCCCTTCAAGGTCCAAGGTTCAACACCTCATGAGTGCAAACAATCTCTTGGGGCCACACCCTTTGGCGAAAGGCCAGTGATTTAACCAGTTTCGTGTAGGAAAACTTCCGAGACTGGGATTTACTCTGTAGGGGTAGGTCCGAAGGGTCTTACCTTGGAGAGATTCTTCGACATATAAAAAAAAGGATGAAAGAAAAAGTGTTTGCTATTTGTTAGATTTGAGAATAAGGTGCTGTTGAAGGGTTTAAGTAGTGGGAGATATGGCTAGAGACCATGCCTAATAAAATGAATGTCACTAGTTCGAATCTCTTATTTTTTACTTATATATATATATAAAATTCATGTTTTAGTTAGCTGGCTAGGGCAAAACTAGCATTTATAGTTTTTTTTTGGGGGAATTGGTGGGGAATAGTATAATTTAAAAAAAAAATAAAAATTATAAGGGTATTTTTAAAAATGATTGGGGAGACATGGAGGCTTCGGGGGGGGTGGGGGGTGGGGGGTTGTGGAGGGCAAGCCAACCATGTAGTTCCGCCCCTGAAGCTGGGTGACTTGGCTGCCTTTTATGAGACTTGGGTAGTTAATTTTTTGGTTTGGCCGGTCTTGATGGAGAATTTGTGAAAGATGGTTCTGCTAGTGCAGATGTTAGAATTTGTTTTAGAATTAAGTGTCTGCATTTTAAAGAAAAAAACATTTGTTCTTAGAATAATGGAGGAGCATGTGAATGTTTTTGCAAACTTGGTTTATTGAACACCTCATATTGGTTTCAACTTATTCCGCACCAAATTCTGCATCTTTAATGCTATAATGCATGCCATGACAGAACCCATGGGTTTCACAGCCTTTATTTCCTGTTCCATTTTGGAGCCCACCTAGGGGTTGGCAATCTCACTTGTCCATATATCCTCTAATAATCAGGGATGATGTTAGTTATTTGCTTCATTTTCATTGAGATGATGCAGCAATTTTAGAATATTTAGGATTCTTATTACTTCTGTCATTTTTGTGGTGTATATTTTGGTAAATAAAAGAAAATATCCTATTGTAGCTGTAACTAATAAGTTTCCTCTCGTCATCAGATTATTCAGATATTGCTATAAGGGTTTTTTAAATTCAATATATAGTCCCTGGGTAGCTTTACAATCAAATAATGGTGTCTATAATGGCTTTCATCTTTCAGGTGCCAAATGACAGTCTGAGAAATAATGGTCTCATTCCCCAGCTATTTACCTCCGTACCATCACTCAATGAAGCTGCATCTTATCTTGCACAAACAACTTCTTTGTTTACTGGCTGTTTTTCTGATTATTCTGGTAAGCTTCCTCCCACATGCATATTTATCATCTCCTTTCATTGCATTTTTATTTTGAAATTATAAAGAAATTTCCATAACGAGAGGAAAAAAGATTTCCCCCATCACCTCTTAAAAAAAAAAAAAAATGCATTGGACATTGCAGTCCTATTATTTGTCCTATGAGAACATAAAAGCTGTGCACACTAATCGAGTTACTTTGAATATATATTTAGAATTTTAGAACTGAACTTTTTAGGTAGATGCATAGGCTGATTGATCAATATATAAGTTTATTAGAAGATGGCAGAAAGGAATTTAAGGTTTGAAACTTTGCTTTTCTTAAAAGAAGAAGAAGAAGAAGGAATTTAAGGTTTGAACTTATTAGTTAGACATCTTCCTTCAATGTTTCTATTCTGTTTAATGTTGGATTTGAATATGAGATAGGTTGAGTCTAACAGTTTAATGGAATGAATCCTTTGAACAATGTCCATAGTCTCATTTCTGTAAAGAATTCAAAATGCATCATATATATATATATATATTCACTTTGCTCAGGTACTTCAGCTGCCTGATTGCAATTGTTTTTCTTATTAAGTATCAGCTGTTGCAATTAATACTTGTATCATTTCCCTTAATAAGCATTGAATTTGGATTTCTGGACTTACATAGTTCTGCTATTTTTGCAGTGGAACCCTCCTATAGAGATTCTGGGAATGCCATTGTACATGCACAGGAATTAATAACGTTTTCTTCTGGAGAAACTATGGGGTCTGTGGTTACCACTAATGCTGCAGCTGCTGCTCCTCTAAATGGTGAAATTGCAAGCACCTCAGCGGGAGAGTCATCTCAAGATGCTAGTGGACATGTAAATCATACTGGACAAAGTGGAATTTCAATTTTTAAAAGGTATGAATTCTTTTTTTTTTGATAAGTATGAATTCTTTACATACCAAGTATGAAGATGTTTAATCCTTACGTTAATTTAAGCAAAATTACAATGTAATTTATATATTGAGTACATCTGCTTTAACAGACCTTGAACTTAAAGGATTACTTCTTTCATCTTGGAAAGTTTCATATGCATGTACACTTTTTTTCAATTTTATTAGTTGGTATGGTCTACTTGATTTGATCCAAAACAATTTTTGGCATTTCTTGTCAATACTGAATCCCAATGACCTTTTTAAATATTTTTAGTAGGAGTTACTTGAAAACATGTAAATATAGGAGAACTAAATTTGTGATAAGAAAGCTTATTGTTACTTTCTCTATCCATAATAGACTTTTTTAGTAATAAATGGTAAGCAACTTCCTAAAATGTTCTGCATTTTGTTTTAGAGGTGGGTATGACTTTTAATGGAATCCTGATGAAAATAGTTTAGATTTTTTTTTTTTTGATAAATAAGTAAGCATATCAAATAGTTTAGAAAATTTTAAAGTAACTTTTTCTACTTTTTGAAAGTAGACAGATATCTGGGATGTCCTAAAAGGAAAGCTAAAGCTAGACATCTCGACTGGAATGCAGAAGAGAGGGGAAAAAAAAAAAAAATCAGAAAAAAGGGGGGGGGGCAAGAGTACCTTGTCTTTAGTTCATGCATCAAATAGCCTCTTCTGGTTGTGATACCAGTAAGATAGCAGAAGATTATTTAGTTCCTTGCTTCCTGTGATATACATTCCCTTGATTTTCCCTCGCACATGCACGAGAAATTCTACTCGAGGCTTTTTGATGTTGGTTAATTAATACTGGTGATACTTATTTCAGCCTTATTGACCGGGCAAGACGGACAGTTCGTGGGTCTGCAGATGATATAGGTTGGCTACAACGTGCTTCAGGAATGCCACCAGTTGAAGATGGAACTGGAAGATTCATTGAAATTCTTGACAATATCCGGTAGAGCTTGCTGCTTTTCAATTTTCACATGCCTACATCTGTATTGCATGTTTATGCTGTTGTTGAATCAGTTGTTTCAAACATCTGTCAGGCATGGTCTTCACAAGTTGCCAAACTCTATGGTGTATTTGCTAGTTCCAGGTAGCATTTCCAATTGTTCTCTTATTTTTGTGGGGAAAATAAACTTAGTACTACCACCCTTTTGGCACTTAGACCACCAAACTTTAAAAAGTGACACTTGACCTCCTCCAATCACCATATTGTTACAAGTTACACCCTCCCTCCATTAGCATATGACATTGAAATGGACAGAGAAATGCCACACTTGATGCACACGTGAAATTTTTTTTACTTGAACTACCCGAATTACCCTTAAAAATTATTTTTTAAAAAAAGCTGAAAAAATGAAGTGGTGGCCAATCCGCCCCTCAGCCATGGGGGGTGGTTCAGCTACCCTTGACCAGTTAGGGGTGACCAAACCACCCCCTCAGCCTGTGGGGGTGCTTCGGCTGCCCCCTTTAGTTTTTTGTTGTTTATGTTTTTTTAATAATTTTTAGGGGTAATTTGGGTAGTCAAATAAAAAAATTAATGTGCACATCACATGGCTTTTTTCCTTCCATTTCATCACTAGATGCTAATAAAGGGTATAATTTGTAACGGTGTGGTAGTTACAGGAGCTCAAGTGTCACTTTTTAAAATTTGGTAGTTGAAGTGCAAAAGGAGTGGTTTTTACATGAAATTAAAAAATAATAATAGTAATAAAAAATAAAAAAAGTGCCAACGGGGTGGTAGTTTGTGGGGCCAAGTGTATTTTCCCCTATTTTTATTTTAAGCTGTGCCATTTTTTATTTTCTACTTGATGCAGTAGACGTTAGAAGATTTGGAGGTCACCTTTGGTGAATCTTGAAAATGGGTTGTTCCAGGCCAAAAGACATGTTTTTGGCAGGGTAACTGAGGAATTAAGCTGTGGTTGGGAGTAGGGATTATTTTCATAGTATCCTTCTACTACAGCATAACATCCTATTTTTGAGTCTTCATCATCTGTCAACACAGTTTTTATCTGGGATTTTAAACTGTTGACCTTCAACATATTGAATCCAAAGCCACTGTAACAAAATTACACAATGTAATGAGAGTGGATCATTCTGGTGATCTATTTGATAAATTACCATACAAGAATACATCTGATTAGATAACTTTGGTGAGCTGAGCCGATAAGATTTAATTTTCTACTACTGACATAAAGATAAAAATAAGGGTCTCGTCTTTCAGTTTTAGTATTCAATGCATGTACAAGTAAAATTTACATGCTGAATTTAATGGTGGAGGGATTCTGTTGTTTTCTTGAGGTTCTGGTACCCTTTTTTTTTTGGGCTGCACGAGTCTTGTGCTCATCAGATTGGCTGATTTTGCAATTGGCAGGTCTTTTCAGCAACCATGGACCGCTATATTTTGTTAACACAAAGAATAGTTTCTCAAAGATGGGTCTAGCCTGTCATATTGCCAAGATTCACAGCGAGGTAAATGGTTATGTTTAACTCGTCTGCGCCTGCATGTTACTTTAATTCTTTTACTAAACATTGAGCATTTGCTAATCAGGCTTCAGTTGAGAAAAATGCCAGAGAGATAAAAGAGTACATTGAGGAAATCTATTGGGGTTCCAGAAAACGCGTTTTGCTTCTTGGACATAGCAAAGGGGGAGTAGATGCAGCAGCTGCTTTATCACTTTATTGGTCTGATTTAAAGGATAAGGTTGCTGGATTAGCATTAGCACAGAGTCCTTATGGTGGCAGCCCCATAGCTTCGGATATCTTGCGAGAAGGACAGCTTGGTGATTATGTTAATATACGGAAACTTATGGAGATTCTGATCTGTAAAGTGATTAAGGTGAGTTGGTGCTTTATTCGTATCTAAGTTTTCTGTATAATTGTCTGATTTTGTTAATGGTATTTTGGGTTAATATGTAATATACTATTGATTTGAGTTTTAACATATCATCCGCTGTTGTGAAGGGTGACATGCAAGCTTTGGAAGATTTGACTTATGAGAAGAGGAGACAATTTTTGACAAAACATCAACTGCCAAAAGAGCTCCCTGTGGTTTCATTCCACACAGAAGCTGGCATTTCTCCGGCCGTTTTAGCCACATTATCTCACGTTGCACATGCTGAGCTCCCAGTGGTTGCTCCCCTATCTGCAGCACAACCTACCAAACTCCCAGTGGTAATTCCCCTTGGTGCTGCAATGGCTGCATGTGCCCAGCTGCTGCAAACCAGGTATGGCGAGAAGAGCGACGGGCTTGTCACGTGTCGCGATGCAGAAGTCCCCGGATCTATTGTTGTTCAGCCAAACGTAAGTTGGACCATGCTTGGATGGTGTACTCATCATTGAACGATGACCCATCTGAAGCCGACGCCTCCCAAGTGTGTGAGGCTCTTTTGACATTACTGGTGGAAGCTGGGCAGAAGAGGAGGCATGAACTTTCAATGAAAGATGAATGAGGGCAGTGAGGTTGGTTTTCATCTCATTGTCATGAAGTTGTTGTAAATTGTAATGATGTTATCTTTTTTTTACTTTTCTTAATTGTTTTTACTTTCTCTTCTCCAATCTAAAAAAAAAAAAAATTACAGTAGTTTTTTCATTTAATTTCAAGCTTTTTAAGAAAAAAAAAATAGTAAAATAAAATCTGAATTGTTGAGAAAACTACAAGAAATTATGGCTGCTAAGTCAAATCTTGAGGATGATAATACGTACAGCTAATATTTTAGAACAATGACTCTTTACACAATAGTACAGGGTTTTTTACACAGTTTTTAACGTGGCACTCACGTCACTATTGACATGTCACCACCCCATTAGTGATGTTTTTAGGCCTTAAAACGTTACTAAATTTTGGTCATTAACATTGGATTTATTTATTTATTTTTTGTAGTGACTAGGGCTAGACGAGTCAACTTGTAGAAACTCAAACGTGTTGCCATCAAACACGTTTCTCTTCTCCAATCAAACTGAAAGAGTGGGGAAACCGTTGAAGTGCTATCTTTTCTAATAAACGTAAAGAGTCAAATCAATAACAAAAGCAAACAAATGAAAATGACAACGATATAAATAATAGCAAGAGAACTTTGTCCACTGGGATAGGATCTTTTCTATTTCAAGTGAAATATTGGATATTTATTTTATGGTTTAGATTTTGTTGTGTTTATTGGTGTATATGGTATTATGTTATTTAAAAATAAAAAATTTTAAATGATGTGACAATATATTTACTATGTGGTGATATAGAATCCTGGCATAAAATAAATCACTTGAAATAAAAATAAAAATAAAGAGAAAGGCTTTCTCAATATATGTTAACCTTGAGCATGAGTTTGCAAATGAAAAGTTGATTGGAATCCTTTTGGGTTGATCCAAAATTACCAATATTCATTTGTCTTATTATTATGGAAAGTGATACGGTTATAATTTAAACCCAATTAAAACTCAATTTTTCTCTTAAGTGTTAGCTTTTTTTTTTTTTTTTAACTGCCAGTAAAAGAAAAAGCTTTAAACTAGAAATTGAGTCTAAAGTATGAGAGAAATTGAGTATTTGTGTGGTTTATGTTGTGGCTATCACATCTCTATTATTATTATTATTTTAATCTTTTCTGGAAGCAAAAATGGAAAAATAACATTAACTTTGATGATTATCTGAAATACCATTGAGAAACAGAATTTTGCAAAAGTTTTTTTCTAAATTTTTTTTTTGAGAAAGGTACATTTTGGTCATTTTTTTTTTACTCTTAAAGTGCTTTCAACTTTTCTATTAAACATAAATATTTCTTCTTTAAACGAATTTTTTAAGTGTCAAACGTATTTTTATATTGCTCAAACATACACCTAAACAGGAGGCAGACAAAAATAAATGGATCAAAGGCTTTAAAAACATTGTGATTTATAAGATTTTGGTCCATAAATAAACAAATATCAAAACTTACCCACTCAATCAGGGATGAAATTAAAATTTTTAGTTTGATTAAAAAAAAAAAAATTAGAGGGGTAAAATGTTAATTTTAGTCGAATCTGGAGCACGCACAGATTCAACCTGCTGCGACCGCCAATAAAAACAAAGTCAAACCCGGGTCCGAAATACGAAACTCTCCTTCAACGGTCTCAATCAATGATGCTTTGCCACGTCACTCGCTTCCCCCTACTCGCCCTGACGTAATGACCGCCCTTAGATTCCTCTAACAGGTGGACGTGCACAAACTCCGCCACGTCCAATTACCGAAATTACCCTCCTAACTTTCACAGAATTCCAAGCACAATTTTTATTATACTCTACAAAAAAAAAAAAAACTCACGCATTTTCTCTCTCCTCCTAGAGCTTCAGATAGATAGCCAGGAAAAGCGAGCGTTTGGGAGACAGAAAACCCTCAAATCCGTACTCACAGAGAGAGAGTAGAGAGAGAGAGAGAGAGAGATTTGAGTTAGTGTTTGGGGGAGTTAGGGATTGGAAGCAAAAGAAGAACATTAAAAATTGGGTTGGTTATTGGGAATTAGGGTTTTGAGGAATTGATTGGTCTAGGGTTTGTTTCTGTGGTATTTCCGTAGGGGGGGATTTTGATTGGTGGCCAAGTTTTGGTGTTGTCTAATGCGAGTGGAGCTTGTGGTGGGTGGGTGCTAGGGGTTCAATGGGGAGCGCTGGTGAGCCGGACCGGAAACGGCGTCACTTTGGCTCCATGTCACCCACGGCTGCTACTGCTGCTGCGGCTGCGGCTGCTACTGCCAAGAAGCAGCCTTTCTTGCCTCTTTCTGAAGACAAAAAGGTAGGATCTTCGCGTTCCTTTTGTTTCTAATTTCTCAAAAATTATGTGCTTTGGGTCAAGAAATTTTGTGGGTTTTTGGTTTTTGAAGTTCTGGGTATTTGGTAGATGAATTTCATTGTTTTGCTTATCTGGGTTGTTAAATTTATCTGAAAAATTCATGCATTTAGAGTTGATTTGCGTTGTTATGAGCGTAGAATTTCCGTTGTTAGCTTTATAGTGTTTGTTATGAATGTTGCATGCTCTATTGGATGACCTGAAATTCGTATGAATATTTTCTTGGTTGGTAGCTATTGCCTATTATATTCTTGAATTTGATATTAATGTGGTCTTCACGGCCCAATGTTATTGGAATCTGGAATTTGGTCAGATCGTTATCATGCTTTCCTTAGCATTGTGCTTTTATCCGGACAAAGGTTTGAAACTCAGTTCTTTGACTAGGAGAAAATGGTTTTGGTTGTCAGGATTTTGAACCCACAATTGGATCACTTCTTTTGAATTAACTTCCTACTTTGCCAGTTAAACATTATGCAGTAACATTCACTTATAGTACGATAATACAAAACCACTTTTTCACATCGAGTGTCTTTTATATTACTAGTGGGTTGCAAAAAATGTAGTCTTCTAGATTAACTTGTTTGTTTTTAACTTATGTTTTCTGTTTCTGATGATGTAGCTTGATATTGCCGTTCTACAATATCAAAATCAAAGGCTTGTACAGAAGTTAGAATCTCAGAAGGTTGAGTATTTTGCACTTGAGAATAAATTCTCTCAACTGAAGCAGAAGCAACAACCGTATGATTCCACATTAGCAGTGATCAATAAGTCCGTGGACAAGGTAATAATAATTTATGTCTACATTCCTGTGCTCTTTAACAGTTGTCAGCAGTTCCTTTTTGGCTTTTTTGTACATAGAGTTGTATATTGATTGATGGTAGCTTGACTCATACTTTTGGCATCAGCTGGTTAATGACTTGGAATCATCTTCCATCTGTACAAGAGAGTTGAATATTGAACAAGATGGTGAACATCTGCCGGGCATGGAGGGTGAGGATCAACTGCCTTAGATGTTGTTTTGTTGCTTCTATTGTGGTGGTACTCCTATTTGATTAAATGCTTAATTTATCTATGTGCCTTGGGATTAGTTTCTTGTTTGTTTATAGCATCTTAGTGTTGAAATTTGTAATGTAATAGGAGGTCGGCTAAATAGTTTTGACCTTGCTTCTGATACCTGCTTTCATATTGAAGTGGTTTAGTTTAATGATATTTCTATGGGTTCCATAAAAGGATGTGGACACCTTCTAACAAGCAATAGAGGTTAACCAGTTCATCTCTTCAAAGGGTTTATTATTCATCAAAAAAATTCTCCTTTTCTAACAAATTATTATTCATATAAAAAATTTCTTCAAAGATCAGGTCAGAGATCTTCACTGATTAGAAAAAAAATATAGTTCTGGAAATCCTTTTATGCATCTTTGACTAATGACTTATTAGTTGATAATGGTGGGGTATGTTTTTGTGACTGTTTCTCCTTGAACTCAAAGCTTTTGAATCCCTTATATCTGAGAATGTTTTTTAATTTTAAACTTAGAAGATCCCCCATCTTTTCTAAGTGAATCCCTAGAAATCCAAATCTGCAAAGATGGTTGCAATTTGGAATTAATTTTGTGATCTTTGAGTGAGCTTTCTCAATATTATATTCATAATCAAAATGACGTTGTTTGTTATAAAACCCTGTTTTAGTTTAGTATATCATGGGACCAGACCACAAATCATGCCAAAACCTGCTTTTAGACCCATCTCACACCTCATATCTGACAAATTTAGAAAAGGCCCCCCGCCACCTCTTAATGTTTTTCACATCCCCTCCCCAACGGGCCCGACCATCTCATTAGAACACCATCCTCCCCTCGTGTTACCATATTTGGTTTCTACCACCAATGTTCACAAAGCCTCCCTCTCCATGGAGAAATGCCATAACCATTTCACCAGGTATTCTTCTTTTTCTTCCTAGTTGGGGGTTCTCTTGTATACTTCTTGTATACTTGGATTGTCCTTTCTGCACTTTCAATGAATTGATTTGCTAAAAAAAAAAAACCTAAAATTATATTTTTAGCAACACAAGCAGAGCGCTCCAATAAACAAATAGTGCTTGTCATTTTATACCCAAAGGCAGGTTGAGAGGTGTTAGTAATGAAATTCTGTAGAGTGGCTGGTAGTGATGGTGGGGTTAGTGAAGCTGGTTTCTTTGTTGAGAATTGACATTTGAGCTATATTGATCTTTGCAGTGTTCCTATAATTCTTGGAAGTGACAGAACATATAATGAACATGGCTATGTAATCCATTCATCCATCCTGTATTCATCAACCCTGTTAAACATTTCTCTGCATGAATCATGAGAAAAATAAGATTTTTTTGTAGATGACCAATTTGCAATGTGATGATGATTCTTATACAAAGTGGAAGTTTTTTATCAATCAGTTGCATAAATTTTATACTACATGGGGGGTTATCTTGAAATGTTATTATTGCAATGATGCATTGTTCTCTAATGATTTTCTGCTCTCTTATAATTGCAAGCTCTACCTCTTCTAGATTTTAGTTTAATAATTGCCATTTGATATTCTGGTATATAACTTTCTTGCTTCATTTTTCTCTGTTTGAGTAGAACTGATCAACTGAAGTCTGATTTTGTGCTGGTTTCACAATATCTCTTTTCTATACTTTAGGGGGCTGTGGTTCCTAGTCTGCAAAATTGTAGATATTGTATTGCTAGAAAATGTCAAGAAAGTGTTATTGTGCAAATGTACTTGCTGACAAGGCAGTTTTGAATTGCTTGTCAGATGGGATTTCATCTACATTTAAGGATGCTTTTCTTAGCCGACTCGTAGAAACCGGTGCAACTGAAAATTCCTCTACATATGATTTGACAAATTGTGTGAAAGAAGATAAAGAAACTGCCTTTGAGAAGACTAGGGACATTTTACGCAATATAGTAACTGCTGTTGATAACATGTGGCATCTGAAGGATGGATTACTTGCTGCAGTGTTGAAAGAACTTCCGGAAGATGGTAAGAATTAAGCTGGATAGATAAATTTAACATCTTTTCTGTTGTGAGATGTTTTTTCCTGTTGAGAGTTATCCCTCAGATCTATGCATGTACTGCTCCTTTTTCTAGGTTCATGCAGGCAAAACACTTCCCATGATTTAGAGAAAGAAGTTAAGAACTTGAGATTGGAATTTAGTGATCTTCATCTGAAGCACAAATCAATAGCAAGGGAACTGTGGAGACACCAAGACATTGATGCAAAAAGTAAAGCTGGGATCAAACGTTTAAAAGGTAAGTTTCTTATTTGTTTTTATGATTTTACCTTTTGAAATTGTTGATTTTAAATCTTGAATGAGAAATCTGAGTATTTATGGGTTATGATATGTGCACCCCTTCTCATATATTTCATTGAGTTGGGTTAAATGTGGGGTAGCCGTGGCAGTTTTATGCTTTACACATCACAATTTTCGTTATATGCCTATTATATAACCTATAATTTAAATGTTTAAAAATCTGACCAGTATACCATTTACTAATAACTGAACATTTTATTGAACGTTTTTGAGAGAATTTTAGAATTAAAATCTTTGATGAAACTGGATATGCATCGCATAATAATTTGCAATGATTTGTACTCTTGTCAGTGTCATGTTATGTGAACTTAGTACAGTAGATATTAAAAGGCTTCTTAACATCACTTATATTAAAAGGCAGTTTTATGCTTTACACTTCATAAATGTCAATGTATTTGGCATGCTTATCCATAAAAATAAAGTCAAATGTTCATTGCATGGCGGAAATGCTGAAGCTTATATGTACCTATACATTGGTTGATCCCTTGAATTGCCTACTGTACTGAGTTGACTTGATGAGACACATGAAAATCTGATTGAATTCTTCTGCTATTTTGAATTCTAGATTTTTTAATCCCCTGCAGCGGGGTGGGGCCTAAAAAGTAAAAAAAAAAGAGATTTTCTTCTCGGTTAATTGTATTAGTGTTAGTGAATGATATTCAATTTTGTTGGTTTTTGAAGAGGAGTTGGAGGTTACACTGGCAGAACTAGAAGAAAGTAATTGCAATTTAGCATCTCTTAAAGCACAGAGAGATGCTGCGAAAGGGGCATTTTTCCCTATCTTAAATCAAGGAAATAAGCACATTGCCGGAGACAGGGTCAAAGATAAACAAAAAGATCTGCATGATATGGAGTCCACTCTCAAAGAACTAATGGTAATTTGTTTGAATTGGGACTTATTTTTATTCATTCATTCATCTCAGACTTTGTTTGAGCTTTGTTCTACAATTGAATTTTTTTTAAACTGAAGAGATGAGCGTGCTAATTTTTTTGAGCTCCCCAGGACCAATCTTCGTGCCGGATAATGGAACTGAAAGGTCTTCATGAAGAAAGGATAAAAATATTACAGCAGTTATCTAGTTTGCAGGTTAGTTTTCTTTAACGTTGATGTCTCTGTTGGTGTAATACTTGCAAATATTTATTTCTAAAGAATCAATTCAAGTACATTTCTATTTATTCAGTCACGTAATTTGAATGGAGATATTTCATGACAGAATAAATTGAAGAACGTGAAGTGTATTTCATCTTCCAATGCTTACCTCCTGGTGAGAGATCAAATAGAAATGTCAAAATCAGAAGTTTTGCAGTATCAGGCCTTATTCGAAAAACTACAGGTTGTAACTGGTCGGTAGTTTCATTTATGCCTTCATCTATCGTCTTTGTTGCAAGGGTTTGGTTCTGATGCTGAACATCAATTTTCCTTGGGAATTGTAGGTTGAGAAGGACAACCTTGTGTGGAGGGAGAGAGAATTAAATATTAAAAATGACATAGTCGATGTTCTTCGGAGATCTTCTGCAGTTGCTGATTCCAGAGCGACTGATCTGAAGATAGAGATACAGAGACAAATTGAGGAAAGAAATATGATTGAAGCTAAGCTGAAAGAGGCATCAAGAGAACCAGGTTATAAGAAATCTGATGCTTTTCTTTGATCATTGAGCATGTGCTTCGGTATCACTGTAGGGTTATGCTGCAATAGTGATGAAGATACTCTGCATTGCAGGAAGAAAAGAAATTATTGCAAAATTTAAAACCTTGGTTTCTTCATTTCCTGAGAAAATGAGCACTATGCAAAGTGAATTAAGTAAATACAAAGAGGCTGCTTCAGATGTTCATTCTCTTCGAGCTGATGTGCAATCCCTTTCTAGTATTCTGGAGAGGAAGGTGGAGACTTTTTTCTTTCCTTCTGTTTGGTGATATTCTTGGATGCAGTTCAAGGGCTTCAAGCTCCTTTTCTTTTTTCCCTTGACAGGTGAAAGAATGTGAAACTTTGTCTGCCAGATCTGCTGATCAAGTTACTGAGATGCAAAAGTTACAAGCTGTGGTAGGATATGCTTTGGTACTTGTATTTGGTCCCCAACTAACATGTGAATAAGGATGTGCAATTGTTGTGAATATTTCTTATTCGTTTCTGCTTTCATGTTAAGGATTGTACAACTTTTATATATTGAAGTATATTTATACCATGCAATTACCAGGTTCAAGTAAATTGCTACTTATGTGAGAAAAAAATAGTTCTCTGTAGGCAGTACTTGTGTAAACATGATGTGCCTGGTTGATAGTGTGCTATGATGGTTATTTGTAGAGTTTTGGAGCAAATACATTGTGACTCATTGAACACCGTTTTCTGGATCAGGCATGATAGTGCTGGTCCTCGAAAATGCATCTTAAATCAGGAGGCCACCCTGTTACTGAAGGGGGCAGCCATTACGGGAGATTATATGTATGAGAACTACTTTTTTTTTTTTTTTTGAAAAAGGAAAAAAAAGAAAAGAATCTAATGCCTGGTGATTTGTTTCATTACTGTGTTTTCCATATGTAGCTTTATTTGTACTGATGCAATCTTCTACATGCACATACATGCTGTTAATATAGTTGTGTCCTGAGAAAAATGTTGGCTATTGTTTGTTGTCTGATCTTAGTGTTGTTTTTACAAGGGGCGCAGGTTACCTGTTCTTGATAAAAGTAAATGATTTGGCTTCAGTAAGTTTGCCTATTCTCTTTTGTAGGTCCAAGATTTGAAGGAAAGTGATATGGAATTAAAGTTGATTTTGGAAATGTATAGACGTGAATCCACTGATTCAAGGTTAGAGAATTTGCATGGATCTATTTTTCTTTTTCTTTCAAATTTCTGATTTGATATGCTTTGCTAAATGCCTAAAACTTTATTCAAAGCTGATTTTGAATGTTCTGAGGAATCTTTCTTCAATCTTCTGGTGTATGCATGTGTGTTAGTGTGTATAGGAATGAAACAAATTTGACCATGATTTTCTTAAGTGAGTAAGGGGGTTCTTCTTTAACTAATTGCAACATCCTGTTATCTTCTTGTATGTCACATACTTAATGCTGATTCTGGTTATGGTGCTACAGTGTCAATGTGTTGTTGGTACTGAATTCTGCATAAGCTAAGTTTTGCATTTTCAGCTCAATTACGTGTCATGGGTTGCTCAGATAATGTGAGTTATAATTAATTGATGTGTATGGTCATGCTGTCACTGTTCTTAGAAGTTTATATATCTGCAGGGATATCATGGAAGCCAGGGATTCAGAATACAAGGCATGGACTCATGTTCAAACTTTGAAATCCTCTCTTGATGAGCACAAGTTGGAATTGCGAGTCAAGACAGCAAATGAAGCTGAGGCCATATCCCAACAAAGGCTTGCCAGGAGAAGCAGAGATTGGTGACCTGAGGCAGAAGTTGGAAGCTTTAAAAAGGTGTGATTTACTATGAGAATGATAGTGATACATTTTAGTTTAAGCTACTGCTACTGTTGAACCCTCTTTCAAGGTTCTTTTTTTTTTTAATTAAAATATCTTCTAAATAAAGTGTGTGCAAGTTTTTCATTTTTGGGTGCGTGGATACCTGCTTTCAAGAAAGAAACTGAAGAATCATATTAAGCTTAAGAAGTTTTTATTGATTGGTGTTTGTGTGGAAGAGTAAAGAGACTCCATTTTGCTCCATCAATTTTGCTAGGGAGCTTTGCTGGTTAGATCTTTTATCTCCTGTTTTGGTTATATAGGATCATATGCAGGGTGGTTGTTGAAATGTTGTAGAGTGGAATGATTTGGATGTAGCTATATTATAAGTAATGTGACTCTTTGGCATGAGATGATACTGGCATGTTTGAGGTTGTTGGAGTTACCAGGGATCAAAATTAAGCTTCTATTTTTGAGATAATGTTTTGAATACAACTTTTTGACTGAATGATTATGTCAAGCGTCTTCTTTCATTGTCCCCTTGTGTATTTCAAGTTTACTAGTGATTTACTCCTTGGCACTTTGAAAAGAAATTTACCTATTAGCTGTTAGATTATTCAGAAGATCAGTACGAGAGGTTCATTGTGTTAACTGAACCTGCTCTCTATTCTCTTTGAAGATTTCAAAGCTTCATTTTATCATAAAGTATTCTGATGATCTGTAGTACTTTATGTTAACTGCACTAGCTGATATTCTACCATTAGCGTACTATCGTTTGAACATAATAATTATGTAAAAGGAGTTCCTACTAATGTCAAGTTTACTGCTATTCCAGGGATACTTCTAGACTTTCAATTGTCCTAAAATCCAAAAACGAAGAAAATGAAGCATACTTATCTGAAATAGAGGTTAGTTTCTTGGTATCTTACTTTGATGGGATCTGATGAACAATCATGAAATTGGTCTAATTCATGGTCTGGTTTTTCCTCAGTCAATTGGACAGGCTTATGATGATATGCAAAATCAAAACCAACATCTGTTGCAGCAAATTACTGAGAGAGATGACTATAACATTAAGGTAATTATCTATCCCTCCATTTTCTTGTAATTGATATGAAGTGGCTTTTTCTTTCTTGTTGAATTTTTGCAACCTTTTAACTTATGGATATTGAGAGCTCTCTTGTGTGCTTCATTGTTACAGTGCAACATGGAATAATTTACTGCTTTTGTTTATATTAGTATTTTCCCATCAATGGTCATTTTTCTTTATTGCAAAGGTTGTAAACTATTCTTCATATGGATCTATGCTTCATGAGGCATGATCCTATAGAAACTATCCCACTCTATGGGGTTAAAAGTGTTTGTGTTAAATGCATCTGTAAATTTAAAATCAATTTTCACTTTTTACTCGAACAAGACTTGGTTGACATGCTGTAGAGGTGTTGTACTTGTGAGAGACAGAAATTTGAAGGGGTGGGCTGTGGCTTTTATATCTTGTAGCACTTGGGGAACGTGTATGTGTGTTTCACATATCCTGCTCACTCATATGTCAAATTTGTGCAAGTTGTGGTGCTATTAGTCGAGGACTTCTTGGACTTACGACTACTTTCAGCTTATAAACATATACCTTACTTCTTGATGTCATGGCGGTTGGCTCTTTGGAAAAGGTTGTATCTATCCT
Organism: Carpinus viminea; assembly: GCA_013348765.1. Taxonomy (NCBI): domain Eukaryota; kingdom Viridiplantae; phylum Streptophyta; class Magnoliopsida; order Fagales; family Betulaceae; genus Carpinus; species Carpinus viminea. The sequence continues at coordinate 12,041,887 of CP054668.1, forward strand.
AGGGGGGTAGGGTTACTTTGATCAAAAGCACTTTATTGAACCTGCCTACTTGTATGTTTTCTTTGTTTCCTATCCCTGCTCATATGGCTAAGCGTGTTGAGAAGATTCAACGGGACTTCCTTTGGGAGGGGATGAATGATAAGGTAAAGTTTCATTTGGTTCAATGGGATAAGGTGTGCTCTCCCATTGATGAGGGTGGATTAGGAATCCGGAACGTGAGGAGGTTTAATCAAGCTCTCTCGGGTAAGTGGTTGTGGCGTTTTGCTCATGAGGAGGGGACTTGGTGGAGATCGGTTTTGATGGCTAAGTATGGGTCGGTTTGGGGGGGTTGGCACTCAAGTGATATTTCTGATTCTCATGGGGTGGGTCTTTGGAAATTTATTTGTATGGGGTGACAGATTTTTAGGAGCCATTTCATATTTGATCCTGGCGAGGGCTCAAAGATCCACTTTTGGGTTGATGTTTGGTGTGGGGATAGAGCTCTTAAAGAGGCTTTTCCTGGCTTGTTTAACATTGCAAGCTTCAAGGAGGCGTCCATTGCGAATAATGTGGAGGGATCAAATGGAACTATCCAATGGAATATCCAGTTTACTAGGCTGTTTCATGATTGGGAGGTGAAGGTTTTGGCCTCGTTTATAGGTGCCTGTATTCTTGTAAGCTGAGAGGGGTTGGGGAAGACAAGTTGTGGTGAGTGCCTTCGCGCAAGGGGATTTTTGAGGTTAAGTCTTTCTACCAAATTCTCTCGTCCTTTGGGTCTATTTCTTTCCTTGGAAGAGCATTTGGAGATCTAAGGCTCCTCCTAGAGTAGCCTTTTTTGCTTGTACAGATGCTCGTAGTAAGATTCTTACCTTGGACAATCTTAGGAGAAGGGGTATGGTGGTAGTGAACAGTTGCTGGTTATGTGAATTGGATGGGGAGTCAGTTGATCATCTTATTCTCCATTGTGGGGCTGCGAGTGCTTTGTGGAATGCTTTCTTTGCTTGCTTTGGTCTCTGCTGGGTTATGCCTTGCTCTGTCAAGGAGTTATATGCAAGCTGGTGGACGGGTGGCCGTATGAGAAGTGCTGTTGTTTGTAAAATGGTTCCTCTTTGTATTATGTGGTGTATTTGGAGGAGTAATAATAGATGTTTTGAGGACTCGTTGAGGTCTAGTGAGGAACTCCTCCATTTTTTCCTTTTTACTCTTTTCACCTGGACAGTGGGATGGCTTGCCCCGTGGGTGATTACTATTGCTGATTTTCTTTTCTACTTCTCTTCTCCCCCCTAGTCCCCCATTGTATACTTCCTTTGTACTAAGGATTGCGCCTTGCTATGCTTTTGATATATTCTATTGACTTATCAAAAATATATATATATATATATCTTGCTTGAAATAGAGTGCAGGTAATTGGTGCCTGTTTTGTAAAGCTTTTGGCACCTCGACATCTGCTTTTTTATTGGAAAAGTAGTTGCGATGTGTTTTGTAAAGAAAACTAGTATTTGTGGGAGACAGCTACTACCCTGCCACAGATTCGGGAAACAGTGATTTGGATTGCTTTTAAAGCTACTGTGTGGGCTGTCAGCTGCTAGGTTGGGGGTTTAAAATTATCCATATTTCTTTTTTCAAAATTCCCATGATAATCCTTTATATTTTTCTACAATAATCTCATGATATCCATTTCAGACATTCCCAACATAACAATGTCTATCAAACAGTTGGCAACAGCTGCTTACAAGATATTTGCCAAACAATTTTTTGGCAAAAATGCTGCCACAGTTTCTGCAATAGTCTATCCCAGCAACTGCTGCCAAGATTCATTATTATGAAACTGACACAATGCGTTTGCTGACAGTAGACTGGTGCCACAAATGTCAGTGGTGTTGAAAAAGTTTGTAACAATAGACTTTGGCATGTTATGGCTTCAATGGAATGGGTTTAATCTGCAACATTGCACGGTTCTTGTATATGCTAAGGGAATTTTTGCTTACACCAATAGCATTTTTTGCCGTTCAAACCTGTAAAGATTCTCCTGATTTACATTTTGATATGTTATATGTTACATTGTGGATTGGCTGTGTATGTTTTTCTGCTTTTAGAAGGTCAATTTATGGGTTTTGCTATTTTTGTTTTAGCTTGTCTTAGAGGCTGTTAGGGCAAGACAGCAGCAGGATACTCTACTCATGGACCAACGGACCATGGAGAGGGAGGTTCAGCAAGCCAATGCATCTCTATGTTTTTATGACATGAGAGCTGCAAGAGTCGAAGATCAGGTATTTCTCAGCCATGTTTTTGGATTTGAATTGATAGCAATGGACAATGTGAATATTTTGAGTCAAAACTATATTTTTGCTTTGCAGTTGAATATCTGTTCAGAACAAATTCAGAAGCTCGCAGATGATAAGCTTCATAGTTCACTTTCTTTGGAAAATACACAAAAGAAATTATTGGATGTGAAAAGATTGTCTCAGCAAGCAAGGGAGTCGCTGGAGGAATTACAATCTAAGGTTGACAGAAGTCGAGCAGCTCTTGTAGGGCTGCAGATAGAACTAGAGAGAGAAAGGTATGGAAAATATTGTACTTCTTTCCTTCTTATTTCTGCAAAGCGGCAGGCATTGACCCGTTTCTCATTCTTTATCAGGTTTGACAAGAAAAGAATAGAGGAGGAATTGGAGGTAGTAAAGAGAAAGGCTTCACGTCTTAGGGCAGAGACAGAGGGCTCATCAGTTGTCGAAAAGCTTCAGGAGGAACTCCGAGAATATCGGGAAATACTGAAGTGCAGTATCTGCCTCGAGAGAACAAAAGAGGTAAATATTTAACTTGCCATTCTACTATTTTTTGGGCTGTTATGTGATTATCTTGTATGTAGTGATGATTGAGCTATGGTTCCCAGTTGTAAGAAGTAGATATATTATTGGAGTTAATGCTCGTTGTGCACTTTTATCCTATATGAATGATTGAAGAGTTTGATAGTTTTGAATTTCATTTTCTTGCTTTTTTTTTTCCTTTTCCTTAATAATGGTCTGGGAAATGAAAAACATGATGAAAATAAATTTTAATTGGCTCAACCTCATAAAACCAACATTGAACTTTAATTGCTTCAGCTACATTTTATCATGCATTCGGTGAATCTACCTATGCAAGACTAGCCTTTTTTGGAAGCAAGTTTCGTTTTCCCCTTTCTTCTTGGCTCTAGAGCATTGTGAAGCTAGGGGAAAGATATGGTTACAGTTTCTTCAGATCCCTTGACATGACGTGGTTTCTACTAGTATTGCAGTTTCTAATGTTGTCATCTCTTGCCTATCATTTTTATTTAATATAAAAAATATCATAGTAATATTGAAGTTAACTTTTTCCCCCCTCCTTGGTTCGAACAAAAGTTCCATATAATCTAATGATGTCATTTTTTTTTTTTTTTTTGCATTCCTTTCTTTTGGATTTCTTAGTATATATTCTTTGTTCATTTGTTGTGCTCATGGAAATAATTGTCGCACATAGAATACAAGTTTGGGGAATATGCTATTTTCATCCCAAAAATCTCACTCTATTTAGATTGATTTTTATATTCTTCTTTGAAAAAAGACCTTTTTTTTTTTTTTTGGATAAATAAACGAAACATCATTAAAAGTAGGAAGGCACTACTCAGATACACCTAGCTAGAAAGACAAAACAAGTTAAGAAAATCATGAAAATTAAGCACATTAAAATCTAAAGTAGTTGTCCATTGATAAAAGAATTTTGAACAAGAAAGACTTAAGTTCTGCCACCATTCTCTCATTGTCTTCAAAACTTTTATAATTTCTTTCCTTTAAAGACACCATAAAAGGCAAGACAGAACCATCTTCCATGGCGCTGCTCTAAAGACTTACTCCCAACCTCTCAAACAGGCAAAAAAGGTCTACTACTCTCTTAGGCATGACCCTAGCTAACCCAACACGGTTGACAATAGCACTCCAAAAGGCAATGGCAATCTCACAATGGCGAAGGAGATATTCGACAAACTTTGCACTCTTACACATACAACTCCAGTCAACCATAATAACATGTTTCCTAAGGTTATTCATGGTTAAGATCTTCGTAGGGTAGTGGTTCAAGCAAAAACTGGCACTCTCTAAGGGGACCTTATTATGCCAAATTCTCTTCCAAGGGAAGAAGGTGCTATCATGAGGTACAAAGATGTTATAGAACAATCTAACATCAAACTTCCCCCCTGTGAGATAAAAAGATGTTATAGAACGATCTATTTCAAACTTCCCCCTCTTGGAGGGATCCCAACGGAACTTGTCTTCAACTCTTTTCTCAATCTAAAGGAGTACGAGTTAAAAAACAAAGCAGAGACATCCACTTCACAATCATGAGCATCTTTGATAAAGCTTACATTCCACTAATGGGAATCATTGGATAATTCCAAGTAATCTGCCACGGAAGCATCCTTCATACAAGCAATACTATACAAGTTCAAGAAAATGTCCTTATGAACCTGATCCCCATTCCATTTTCATGCTGGGATCTAATTTTGGAGTCATCTCCCTACTCAAATCTATTATGACTAGAAAACTCTGTCCAACCCCTCTTAATATTTTTTCACAACTCACCCCATTCAGCCCATAAACCTTATTAGAACACCACCTGCCTCACAAGTTGCCTTTATTAGAATTCGCTACAACTGTCCACAAGGCCTCTCTCGTGCATGTAGCTCCAAAACCATTTCTCCAAAAGAGCACGATTAAAAAGACTCAAGTTTTTGACCCCCAACCCTCCCTCACGAAATGTAGAGCAAACCTTGGACTGGCTCATCACAAGGTGAAATTTGAACTCATCAGCCAGCCCACCCCATAAGAAATCCCATTGTAGTTTATCTATGCAACTGCAAACAGCAACAAGAATGGGGAAAAAAGACAAACACGTGGGCAAATTGGACAAAATGGCCTTTATTAAAGTAATCCTTCCAGCCTTAGACAAATACGTTATCTTCAACCCAGCTAAAAGACACACCATCCCAAATACAGTTGGTCTTATGAGGAACTCCCAATAAAACCAGCCAAGATACAGCAGCCTAGAATATTGCCAGGCCATCAACGCTATTGACATTATCTACACGAACCAATTCTAACTTGATGAATTTAATTTTCAAACTGAAGACAGCTTCAAAGCTTAAGAATACGGCACTGAGAAAGTGTAGTAGTTTTGGGTTTGCCTTGCAAAAGCCCAGTGTTGTACACAAACAAAAGATGGAAAATATGAATCACATCAAAGTTCCTAGACCCCATATAAAATCCTGAGAGGAAGCCTCCATCTACAGTAGTGGAAAGCATTTTTCTTAGTGCCTCCATATATACGACAAATAGCAAAGGAGATAAAGGATCACCCTATTTCAAACTACGAGAGCTGTTGAAGAAATCAATAGTGCCATTCACCAAAACAGAAAAGAGCACTGAAGAAATACAATGCGGTATCCAATTATGCCATTTTGGATAGTGCATTGTTTTTCTTCAGTGCACAGAAGACCAATTCAAATCTTAAATGCTAATCAATCAATAAATTGTAGTGTGATAATCGACAATATTGATCATTAGATACGCATCCTTAAATAACAATAAATTATTATTGCAAATATATTATGTTATTAATGTGTGGTCACTGATTCACCCCAAAAATTTGACCTGGCCAATCATCCTTCAAAACCTAGGTCTTGGGTGTCGGAAAACCAGCCCAATAAACTGCGTTTTGTGTTGATAATTTTTTTTAACGGTTTGCATTTGCAAACTTTAGCAGTCACTCCCTCCCTCTCAGCCTCAAAGCAGCCTGCCCTCAAACACCGTATCTACTGAAGGTTTGAGTGGCACTGGCTCACATTCCAAACACCAGATCAATATCATTCAAGCCTCTAACTAAGGATTTTATGTGACAGTGCCACTCAAACCGACAAATCCATGAACTGACTGATCACCGACTGTTTCTATGGTTCAGTAGTTGCCCCCCACCCCCGAACGAGCAGTTTGGGGGTTGGTTGGTAGTGTCCAACACCAGTAGGTCCAACCATGGATGGCAACTGACCTGTGGATCGGTGTCTAGCTTAACTGTATTAATAATTTTATCAGATAAATCTGAAGTGTCATGATAAGTTTGGATAATGGCCATGTCAATGGTTTATTATAGTGGTTTTTGGTTGTGTTGAAGTCATGCTTTGGTTGATGATTTGAAATTATAGTGTACACTAGTACTCAAGTTAGTGCTTGGAATGGAAGTCATTCTTTATACAGTATTGAAGTAGTTATGCCATTTTTATCAAATTATTGTTAAATATTGTTCCTAAGACTTTTTTCTCCTTCAGGTTGTTATTACGAAATGCTACCACCTGTTCTGCAACCCGTGTGTACAAAGAATTACTGAAAGTCGTCACCGCAAGTGCCCAGCATGTGCCACAAGTTTTGGGCCCAATGATGTCAAGCCCGTTTACATCTGACAGGAAACTGAGGAAAACTTCGTTTTCTGCTTCTTAAGGAGGCCTACAATGCTGTTCTTAGGTGCATATGACCTGGTGCACATGATCCAAGGCTTGATATGTGGATACCCACAGGTTCACATGTATTGTTATATTAGAGAATTGTAGAGAAATAACATTGGCAGGAGCCAGTCGAGCTCTTGCCCCTTCAGCATCCAGTGGAAATCATCTTAATTTTGCTGGTTCTAGTTCTAGATTGTTGATTTTACAAATTTTTTTTCTTCGAGTTATTGTATTTATTATGTTTGTTTTCTCATTTAACTGCTTGAAGCGCCTGGGATCTTTCAATTTATTGCAGATTAATCAGAATTAGCCCAGTGCTTTATTCCCAGAGGCCTTGGAGGATTGCATGATCATAAAATTAATAAAATTTATTGTACCAAGTTTAATAGAAGCATCCGTTCTTATTGCATTGCTGGGGTATTGTGCTATTTATGGGATTTTTTCTCTCTTTTTTCTGTCCAAGCGTCTTGTTTCTGGTTAAAAAGCTGGGGCAATATAAAAAATTTTCGCACAGCAATTTCCAAGTATATATGTTGGTCAGACCTTAGAACAGGCCAGTTCCAATTTTGTTTGTTTCTGCAACTAGTTTATATATATATATATCCTTAAGTTTTACTTTACTCAAAACATTATACAGGGGATGTGTAAAAGAAAGTCGTATTCTGTATAACTGATCGTCATATCAAAGCAGCTCATTTTTCTCAACATTGTGTTATGTTGTCTGGTTGTTCCCATAAGCTTTGTAAGTATCCATCCAAGTCAGATTTTGTTTCTCTTTTTCAGGGTAGGAAGAGAAAAAGAAATCGCTTGACCTTCTTGTTATGTGCAGGAAAAGGGTTATTTGGAGGCAGGGTGTTTTCTTAGCATGCAAGAAGCTGGGAATGGTTTGTAAAGGCAAATGAGTTGGTTTCATCTTTTGGTAACAATCGTCCTGGTTATATATTTAGCTATGCTGAAGATGGGATTTCAAGTATTAAGCATATTAGTTTAGAAAAATTGTTTATTTTTTGTGGAAACTACTGGGAAGTTTCAGCTTACCGGTAAAGAACTTGGTTGTCATAATGAATTCTGATAGAAGCGTTGGATATTATTTTGATTTGGTGAACAAAATAACACTGGCAGTGGCGTTTTAATCCGAGTAAACAAACTGAGATTATTGTTGATACTGTTAAAGAATTTGCTCAGAAAAGCAAACGTCCAAGTTTCACCTTCTCCTATTTCTGCCAAACTAGTAACCCCAAGTGTTTTCTTATCTTCTCCTGATTGCAAAGAAATCACTACTGCTGGTACTATTTGCAAAGAAATCACTACTGCTGGTACTATTTGCAAAGAAATCACTAATGTTGGTACTACTGCTACATCCTCTAGCCTTTTTCGAAGAGAAAGTCTTCTAAGAAAAGGAAGGAAATATTGAAAGCCTTTTTAAAATCCCTTGATTAAAGTGAAGATGATCTAAAGCATCTTCTGAAGTTACTACTGATTCTAAATTGGAATATTTTGGGTATGACCCTCTTCTTGTTAATGATTTTCTTGGACATGAAAATCTGCAATATTGAAGCCATCATTGCTTACTGCTTTCACTATTGAAGTCATTATTGCTTATTTTCACTATTGAAGTCACTACTGATACTGTTACCGAAACCATTATTGTTGCTTTTTCACTTTTGCTCTTTTGTCGTCGTTGAAGCCATCATTGCTTATTTTCATTTTTGAAGCCACTACTGTTGCTGCTACCGAAACCATTATTGCTGTTTTTTCATTATTACTCTTTTGCCCCTGCTACCTATTTTAATTTGCCTATAAAAAGACAAACCCCACTCCCCACACTGTCAAGGCAGAAGCTTTTAGCCAAACATTGAATTCATTTTGTACCTACCTTGCTCTCTGATTGTATCATGCTTTGCTTCTATTTCCTTTCCTTGTATTCCGTCTTGTTATTTCTTCTGTAAGTGTTCTCGGCTGATATTTTAATAAATTTGCAATTATTAAATCTGTGTTATTTATCCTTTATCTGCTCCAATTTCACGCTTATTCTTAAATTTTTCCGTTACTAATTTTCTGCTTACTTTCGTATATTGTTATTTTGCGATTATTGTTATACATACTGCGCTCACTCCTCCCCACCCCAACCTCCCCCCAACAAAGTTGTGTTTTTTTTTTCTTTTTTTCCATATATTTCATGTTAGCTCCTATATAAATTATAGACATCAGTAGACTGAATTGCTGCAAGCTGTTAAGTCGATTAATATGAAGTGCGATTAATACGACTTAAATTCTCATAATAATTATAGGAATGACAGTGTACCAGCCAGCTTGAAATGGAGAGGAGCCATCTAAACAAAATAGTATAAAATTTAGGACAATATTATCCTCATTTTTTTAAAAAAATTACATCTTCATCCCACATTTTTGTCTAAACGGCTTCCCTTCATTTTATTTGAAATAGAGAGGATCCATTTCCCAGCCCAAACATGGACACATAGGATGACGTATTACTCTCTGTCTGTATTAATTAGACCAGGTGCATCCATTTATGTAGAATTTGGTTATTTGATTGGAAAAAAAGAAAAGAAAATGGGAAATGAAAAAAGTATGTGTCTGAGTTTGCGGATTGTGTAAAACAGTATCACAGCCCTTCGGCTCGGTAAGGAAACCAGAGAACAATAAATTACTGCATCAGTATATATATATATATATATATATTTTTGAGAGGTAGTATATTGTTTTGGAAGAGATAAATTCTAACCAGAATAAGATAGATATGTCTGTGACTATATCAAAGCATCATCTGCAAATTGAACAGTGGCTCCAAATATCACATTATCTGGAAGAACATTAATAAAATAATTTATAAACTATATTTACAGGGTTAAGAGGAAGCATGAATTGAGGAAGAAAAGCACCATAAGCAGTAGTCACGTTATTTAAACTTCTCATACCAATCTACCTCAAGCTGAAGTTGTAGCTTGTATCTGCAATGTTTAAACAGTGAACACAGTCAATAAAGCACTGATATACATCCTCTTAATTCATAACCACAGATCACTTGAAATCAGGTCAAAACTATCATCTTGCATCTGGATCAATCTTTATAACAATTAGGACTAATCTAATCTATATGAGCAACAAAAATGGAAACGTCTAATCATGTATTTAGATGCAACGTCTTCATTTGGTTTTCAGCAGCATTTTAAATAAATAAATGTAACCAATGTCCATCCATACTAGATCCTAAATTTTAAAAATGACCATTTTATGTCCACACATAAACCACTGAAGTTCAAGGAAAAGGAATGACGTAATTTTATTTCCTTAGTACATTCAAACACATTCTAATTAATTTCTACAACACATAATTACATTATATACCCAACAGCATCTATCCCAACTCACAAACACCGAAAGCAAGGACTAAAAGGACCTAGCCTTTTAATTTACCTTTGGATCAATTGCTGGAGCTGCCAAGATCAAAGTCCATGGCGTAGTTATATTCAGTTGTTGGAATTACATGATGGTAACTTTAATAGGTTATACACTCAAAAGCATCCATCCAAACTCAGCTAGACCTAAAGCAAGGAATGAAAGGACCTTGACTTTAAATTTACCTTTGGATTAATTGCTGGAACTGCCAAGATCAAAGTCCATGGTGTAGTCATATTCAATTGTTGGAATTACAGAGGCAACGAATTTCAAAAATAGAAATAGGTACCTGAAAAATTGAAATACAGTTGGTAAGGGAATGAAAACCATTCTCAGAATTATGTAAAAACTATATGGACATGAAGCAGCAGTTTCTAAAATTGCAAGTCAAGTGTGTATGCACTTGCTTTGCACTTGAGCAAGGCCTTTTTTCCTAGTTCCTTAGTTGGGAGGTTGTAGATAGGCAAGTGTTTATAACTAGATGGGTTACGGCAGGATAAAGGCAAGCATGTTGAACATATGGGTAAAAATATGCTGGTAATTAAGAAGAGAAAATCAACAATACTAAGTTCATTATTAGAAATAGGAAATGTTTATCAGACCAATATGGAAAGGCTATTGTATAAAGACTTTCAAGTACGTTAAATAACTGTGTAAGATACAACATAAGATGAATGAAGGCTTATCTAATGCTGGTCGTGTACTGAGTTTATTGTTGGAAAGAAATCCCATGTACGTTTAAAAGAAGTTGCTTGTGTGTGCATCTGCGTCTGCATGTGCATGCATGTGTGTGCGTGAGAGAGAGAGAGAGAGAGGGAGGATTTGACAACTTTTCTTTTAAATCTAAAATATAAACTCTCCATGCAAAACATGCCAAGTTAAATTCACTCTACCTCATTGTCCAAAAGCAAATTTTTGGACAAACTTTTAAGTCAGCCACTTTGGTGTTTTACATATTAGGTCAATAAATGTACTTTATATCACCTTAGGGAATTGAAGAACAAGTGTTACAATTCAACAATTTGGCAGTTCCCTATGTCCCAAGATATAGAGGTTAGACAAATTTGACACATAAACAAACATCCATGTGCGTGAAATATTAATTGCAATAGTGTTATACCACATTTATTACACATCTCTTTCCAAATATACTTTGCTTATAAATTGCAAAAGCAACAAGCTTAAATGTTTAACAGAAGCACTTTCCCTCAAATGTTTCCTGCCAAAGGCACTGATTTTACAATTTAATGAATTGGGCAGACAACAGACCAATTACACATATAATGATGTATTGAATTTAGCTGTCTATGATTGCAACAATTCACCTTTGCTTGAAAGATAAATGTAAGATGTCGAATATTATGTTCTTGGAAGAAAACATAGTTCTATATACAACTATTGAGTGGATGATTTGCGAGAGTGAAAATTACTTGTCAACTTCTGGTTCAACTCCACGTGACATTAGTACATCAATGATCTTTTTCATCACAGCCCCATGTCGGCATGGATGCACAGATGCATGCTTCCCAGGCAAGTGTGGATGATCCTCAATAGTTACCTATACCCAGAAAATTAAATTTAAAGCACAATTGCAAAACAGGGTGGTACAAGAGGAATGCATAAAAATTATATTATTTTCACAAAGAATCATAACATACACCTTCTGATGCAGACTGGGAAAACAGAAAATAATTTTGGTTGTTTATAAGGGTATTACAAATGGAATGAAGTGTGAGAGGAGTTCTTGTCCTTAAACAGACTATGGCTCAAATCTAGTACTGGCACTGCTGAAGGGAATACAAGTTTATTTATTTTTCTTTTTCTGGAAAACAAAGATCAGACACTGCAATTTTAATTTATTTTCTCTAAAAGTAAACAAAGACGCATAATTGCAGTCTTAGAACATTCAAGACTTCTCCTGGAACCAAAGACAGTAAAGATTCAACTTCTAATGCCTTCACTAATTTAATGATGATTCTTTGACCGAGTCGATGATTGATTCTTTACTAATGCTACTAGGCAACTGGGTACTAGTGGACTTTGATTCTTATACTCCAAGAATTAACATTATCAAAGGACTATATTTACATTTATTAGCTGCTTTTACAGCCAGCAACTCTCCTCCATTGGAGAGAACTATGATCCGATGAGGAAATGTTTGACTAGAAGAATTTTGGATCGTTGTAATGAAAATCTGAAACAATGATCCACACACCAAAAACTCATCCTCCAGTTTTAGCATGCTGAAATACAAGGATTCTCAATTCCAGAAATTATATCTTTCACATGGGATAAAATCTTGAAATCTCTTTCTCTTTCATAAATGGAGGGAGCAATGATCTTAATGAAACATCTAATCCTCCAATAGGACCATTGAATTTGTGAGGAATGACAAACTCAATTTTAGGAACAATTGGTGTAATACGGCCCTTTATTGATGTGCAAGATGAAGCATTGGACTGGGCTTCCCTCCATATTTATTTACTTCGCTGTCACCTAGATGTCTCCAACCCTCAACCCTAGACAACAATCAAGACTAAACAGCTAATCAAAAGCCCAAAACCAAGTGCAATTTTTTTTTTGATAAGTAATAACCAGTCTTATTAAAAGTGTAAGGTGCCCCTAAGTACACAGGAAGTATACAAAAAAATCACCTAACTAGAAAGGGAAAAACAAGCAAGGAAATTGTTATAACTAATTGACAACACCAAGTGCAATTGAAGATTAAACAAGTGTCCTAAACTGATTTTTCATTCCTTAACCCTGAAAGCATACTATAAGACATATTTTCAGTGTCTTAGAACATTCAAGACTTCTTTTGGAGCCAAAGACAGCAAAGATTCAACTTGACTTCTAGGAAAACTAAGGATTTGTTCATTTAGACTGAAGTTTGAATGACTCTCTAGTAATGCTAATAGATCATTGGATACCTGCGGACTTTGGCTCATGGACTCTCACAACGCCATTCTCATTCTTTAGCACATGTAAAAGGCCTACCTGACTAGTCAACAAAGACCATGAGCCTAAAGTTGAAATTGCATGATGGAAAAGGCTTCACAATGTCAATTATAATGGATCTCTGCGGCTAATAGTAATATATTCGCCTAAAGACAAATGTAACCAATGTGTGTGTTTTACACATGATTTCATGTCTCCAACAAGCAATTGGTAACAATGAAAAAATGGAAAAGCAGAGCATCTAAAGATTCCAAAATAGCAGATGAGCAATAAAAATGGCACCAATTGCAACTTATCTTTGCCCCGGTGAAATAATAAAAAGAAAATGCTCTGAAGTTAAGCAAGTAAAAGCGAGAACATAAGGAGGAAGGAAAAAAGATAGTGAATTAGATAATCTCAGGGTGAAACTATGTTCATTAAATATAAAACAAGATAAAAAATAGTTCACTGATCTCTGATTCGAAAGGACCAACTCATGAAATTAAACAGATAGCTGAAAATGTAGACAGATGAATTGGTATCTTCAATGTTGAGCCTTTAGAAACATTAATTATCACTGTAGCCTGTGAAGGATCTATAATACTAGACTGTCAAAGTGGGAGCAGCTTGCGTCCTTGGATGCTGCAAGGAGGCAAGATATGGCTATTGCTTGGGTGCAAGCCCTCTCGGGGCAGGGTGATATGTGAGGGGTTTTATTTTTTGGGTGCTCCTTGTGAGTGTTAGGTGTTTTTTAGGTGTCTAGACGCACTCTTTTTTTATGCTTGTGTGGTGATCCCTTTTCTTAAGTGGTACACCCCCCGTGTAATTGTGTTGCGCCCCCTTTTGGGTTTTTGATATATACAATTTTACTTATCAAAAAAAAAAAAAGTGGGAATATCCATTAGTCATAGCATTAAAACAGACACCATTGAAAGAGTCAAGTAGACACTGCCTCAAGGAGGGTCTTATACACAACTTATGGATGAGAGATGCTAATTAAATATATGTAGTAAATATACCATTTCAAAGCAAAAAACTTACTGTTTTGCGAGCATGATCTTGACTAACGTCTTCAAGTACAAGCTCCGGTTGCAAAAGCATCCTTGACTAACACAAGTGGAAAGGGTATCTTAGTAAGTTCCATAAATGGATATGTTAACTGAAAACTTACATAGTCAAATGGATAAAATGATTCAACCCGAGGTAATCTATTTTTTTTTTTTTTTTTCATAAGTAATCGAAATATCATTAAAAAAGCACAAAGACAACAACTAATGACAAACACTCGTTACAAAAGAGGCTGAATTTGCATGATAAAATTTAGAAGAGCTTGAGAAAAGATCTAACATCATAAATGAATGAAGTGAAAAAAAAAAAGCACTTAAAAATCATAATTCGTGAATAACATACATGTCAAAGGTACTTTATCAGCAGGATTTGTATCTTACGTACATCAGGAAAATATATATATATATTGAAGGACTTTCTTTCTCCTATTCACTTTGACTTTGTTCTCTGTTTCACTTTGTTATGATGAATGACACCATAGTTTAACTATTGTAGCTTCCTAACTAATATTCACTATCAATAGCAAGAACACGTTAATCAGTTTTATACACTGACCCTGACAACTGACAATTGACAACTATAATGGCCTTCTAATCAGTAAAGATATAAGTTTCTTTGACATGTATGAAACACATCATAATTGGAGGGTTGAGATCCTTAGAATAGCAAGATAAAATAGTATATTAATTCCATGCCTAGCCAAGAGGTAGTTCAATTGGCTGGGACTACGCCTAATGAAACGGAGGTCACTAATTCGAATCCCCCCCTCCTTCTTGTGTCAACATGTCAAAACAAAAAAAAAAAATTCCATGCTTAGCCAAGTTTGGGATCAGCATCAGAGACTTAAGCCTATTTTAGCTTTGGCTAAATTTCATTCCAATCTAAACCAAGACTTGAAATTGGCTCTTTAGCATCTCAACCAGAAGACCTTATCTGGGTCTTAATTCAAAATATATAGCTTAAGCTGCTTTGTTTGTTTAATACCTCTTAGCAAGAAAGCAAACAATACAGCAACCAACAGCAATTTTTTTTTTTTTTGATAAGTACTACCAACAGCAAATCTTAATATTCCGAGGAACCTCAAACAAGAAAAAGCATGTAATTACTGAGACGAACCTCATCATATCCGGTAAGCCACACACGAGGAGTTTGATAATATTTATCATACCTGGAAAACAGGCAAAATGACTGAAGATATTAATACCATGACATGGGTGTAGAATCTACATCAATTTTGGGGGATTATAAAAAATGATATATTTCCATTTCCAGTATTCCACTCCCTTCAGACGAACTATTCAAAGAAACAGTCACCACAAAGTCAGAAATGTTCAGCAACAAAAAATGAGGCAAGGGATTCCATGATCTTAAATTGAAAAATGGCACTAAACAGAAGATAAATATCTTACGTGATGCTGACATCATAGGTTCGAGTCCGTAAAATATTGTCATCATCAGGTTCCTGAGCTACAAGATATGTAGATGGCAGTGTTGCCTGCAGAGCACACGGGTACAGGACAACAACATAAATTCATGGCTCATGCAATAACTGATGAAGCAGAAAAATCAATTCCTGGCCTATATAATTTAGCTTAAGTTAATTATAATAATTTAGTAAATGCAAGAGACTAAATGGAAGGTAGTTCAAAGTAGTTTTATCACTGATCAATAATTAGCATCACCTAGGATATGGTTTTAATATCAATAAATGAAGTTTTACTTTACTAAATATAGTGATACGAATATTATCATACAACCCTTGAGCTCCCACCACCAAGATATTAAGTCAATTGTCAGACCACCAACAAAAAACCCCCCTCACCTTTTTCTTCCAACCAAAAGGAAGAAAGAGAAAATGGGTAAGGTCAAGTATGAAACTTAACTATATAATTACAACATGAAATTCTAAAAGGCTATAGCACCATCAAATAACCAATGTACGTTGATAGCTGACTTTAGTCTTCCATGCATGTATGTAAAATCAAGTATTAAATCATTGCAAACTACTAGTACTCAACATTCATGGGCAACAAATCCTTGTTCAGGTATGATTTCCAAAGTATAACAATATGAACATTTTGAATCTATAGAGCTCCAAAACACTGGCATATTAGCTAACTTACCAAACTGCTACCCCCTCTCCTCTAAAAAAATAATAATAAGCAAAAAAAGACGAGAAACATGTAGGTCAGCCATGAGATTTTAATCCTTTAACATGATTGCTTGCTTGTATAGTATTAAGGCATCAAAGGCAATGTATAAATAGAGAAGCACCAATTTGGAACAATGCAAAATATAAAACTTACAGCATCTGTTTCAATAAGGTTGTCAGGTTCTTCATAATCAGCCATGTCAGGAATATCTTCTTCATCTTGATCATCAAAGCCTGAGGGGGTTGACTTAACGTTCTTGTTCTTGCTAATTTCTAAAGTCTCCATAGAAGGCAAGTCTTCTGCCTCAACACTTTTATCTTTAAAAAGGAAAGAAGACAGATAAGTACATATATTCACTTAAATTATAATATACTACAAGAGGAATCATACCCTTTGGCTTCCCATGGGTTGCCAACCAGCCATCATTATCTTCATTATCAAGAAGAATCTCCCCACCTGCAGCTTCATATTCCTCTTCAACGGATGCAGCCCTTCGTAGACAAGGGACTGAACAAGAAGTGAGCAGTTCATAATTATTTTGCTATTCTTTCAAAGAAGTTCGAAGTAGACTTTCCACACAATAAAAGAGAATAGAAGAAATTTTTGCTTCCCACTAATTTGCATGAGGTACAAATTATGAAATCTTGATGTTTCAAAAACTTAGGCCCTTTAAAAATTATTTAAGCATGAAACAAAGATATCAACACGAGAATAAACCCTAAAAAAAAAAAAACAAAAAAACAAATACCTAAGCTCATTTAGATCTAGAGCAGCTGTCCAGTGGAAAAGAGTTTTGAAAACGAAAGAATTTAGTCCAGCACAATATTTTCAGCCATCAAGTGCTTCATGAAATATAAATAATTAAAATTAGGTTTGCAGTTGGCTTGAGAGCAACGCTAATTATATAATCCAAAAAATTCTTGCCCGCTTATTATCAATTTATACAAATTGTTCAATAATTCAACTTCAATATGCAATTTCATTCTCTTACAAAATTACTTTTACTCTAATCTCCCTAGTATGCATACGATTTTATACTGCTTCACAGCTGTTCCTAATATCTGCAATTTACCAAGAAAATGTCCCAACTGCATTTAAAAAATGCATGTGCATGCAAACAAAAGGGAAAAAATAAATAACAGATTGTGTCCTAGACTCATCCAAATTTCTTCATGCAACACTCCTAATATGTATTGTTTCATTATTTTCTTTTTATTCTTTTCATTGCTTCAATCATCAATCAATAGATCACTACAACCTGTTTGGTGGCAGAGAAAATACAGGGTAATTAAAATAGTCAACTTTCAGATATGATTTCTTGGAAGCTAATCAGGACCTGGGGGAACTAAAAATCCCTACTCACTGAGTCTAACACAACTATTCAGCTTAATTAACTTCCTTTTTTATTTTTTATTTTGTTTTTGCTAGAAAGCAGAAAACATGGGATCCAAGAAAATCTCTTTTGGGTTTTCTCTTCTTTTTTTTTTTCACTGTGGTCAGAAAGTGAGTTGATAAAACATTACTATTATCTAAAGTTTAGAAGGAAGTATAAAGCATCAGCCAATGTCGTTGCTCTTACTGTCATCATTTTATAGTCAAATGACTCCAAAAGAACCATTATCATTGCTGTTACCAATAACAAGACATCTGATTCAAAAAAGGGGTTGGGATGATGGTAAGGAAAAAGAGAAGACAAAGTAAAAAACGTTTTACCATTTCTAGTAATTAAGAACTGCTTTTCAGTGGGTAAGTATGACTTCCTCTTGCCTGGCTCGCCCGATTCCCTTACATAATAACATCCATTAAAAAAATTCAATCTTATTAAACTAAGAAAAAAAAACACCTCTAAATCTTATTGGCAAAATGAAATAATTATGAAAACAAACTAACAAAATGTTCAAAAAACACCAGAAATTGAATTATAGACATTATCAGTAAGTCACTGACAGCAGTGGATATCACATTGTCATAGCACAAGGGCCAGTCATACAAGTAAGGGGTCAGAAAAGCACGAACACAAGGAGAACAAAAGCATCGCATAAACCATTTTTCTTTTCATTCATGCAATCAAAAGATCGAAAACCAGCAAATTGCAAACTTTGCCGAAGCTGCTTCTAAAAAATAAAAAAAATAAAATAAATTTTTTATATTTTCTGGCCAAATTTTACAAGATATCAGCTACAGCTCCATATTATCAACCCTAAATTCAGGCAAGTTGGTTGGCAAGCTCCTAAAACTACAACCTAAACTTTTCAAATAGAAAATTCACACCAATTCTTCAAATTTGTGATTAGCTTCGGAGAGAGAGAGAGAGATGAAGAGATACCAGGACCAGGTGGGGCATTTGGAGACGAGGTTATCTCCGGCGATGACGAACTCGGATACGCTGAGAACGCCTTTCTCCTTGAAGGCTGAGACCGTACGTGGCCCTGTGATCCTCTCCACCGTCCCTTTGAACGCTTCGTGAAGCTTCTGCGTCAGAACCATCTCTCTCTCTCTCTGTGTTTGTCTATTGAGATTGAAAAAGAGGAAGCTTTGGGAAATTGAAACCGAATTGGGAAAAGGAAGATAACGTAATCCGAATTGGAAACCCTATGGATACGCAGGAATCCGAGCTTCCCCGGAGTTTTGGGATTCCCTTCGTTTCGCTCGTGCGGGACCAGAAATATGAATCAATCCAGTGGTGCCTGCCCTCCTTTGCCACCCCTGAGCTCTTCTCCTAATTGGTCCAATTCTTTTTCTCTTCTTTTGCCCTTTAGATGTTTACTTAAAAATAAATAAAAATAAAATCTTAAATAGTCCATAAATTTTATCTGATTTTGATTTAATCATTGAATTTTCAATTTTAAAAATACGATTCATTATGACTTTATCATCAAAGTTAACATTTTGTTATGTAATATTATGACTTTATCATCATAGTTAACGTTTTGTTATGTATTACATGTGTCTCATTTGGTATGACAACGTCCATCTCAATGCATCATTGAATTCAAAATCTTTTGCTATTGTGGGTTTGCTTTTTGAGTTTTTAGGTTTTGTGTTTCTCTAATATGTTGAGGGCCATTAATTTTTATTGTGAACTGGGTTTCTATAAGGTGGTTTTAGAAGATAACGCTTTTAAAGTGGTGTAGGAACTTAGGAAAGATGGTAGAAGTTGAAGTTGATATGGACACCTTATTGAGGAAGTTCAAGGGGTTTTAAACTATCTATATAGATGAATGGTTAAGCATGTTAGACCACATCTCATTGGTGTAGCCCATCGCCTAGTGAAGGAAGCGTTATCTCTTAGCGTGGAACAATGTCTTATTAAGAAAGTTCTCTATTATATTTCGGATATTATCTTTGTAGAGCGTTATACTTAATGTTGTTTCTCTATTTATAAAAATCGCTCGATCCCTTTAAAAAAGAAAAAAATAATGAGACACATATGTCACATCACAAACTGTTAACTTAAATGATAAAGTGAAAAAATAACCTATTTTAAACTTGGACAAAATCTAGAGTGTATTCTTGAAATTGAAAACCTAAAGACTAAATTTAAATTAAATGAAAATCTATGAACTAAATATGATTTTTTCTATAAAAAAAAACATATATATTTTGAAAAGTATAAAAATAAAATTTGGCAATTGTTTTATGAGTACTTCATATGAAAACTCATTTGAAAAATTATTTTTTGGAAAGTATATTTTGATATTTGAAAACAGAAAAGTAAATTTGAAAATTCTGTCTAACATCTCTTTTACTTTCTTTAAAGGATACGATATGATATTCAAATTCAAATCCATTATTTATAATATCATATTAATACTAACCTAAAATATAAAGGAAATAATTAATATATTTTTTTTAAAGGAATAATTAAAATTTATTGAAAAAGAATCTATTTTGTCATTTAAAATTTTTTTTTTTTCAAGCAGTATCTGGGCCTGGGTTCATTCTCTTCTACCTTATAGAATTATGGAGTGGGTTTGGTTTGACAAAAGAAGCCTAAGAAGGCCCTATTTGAGCCTGATATTCAATTCATACTTGTTTGGGTTCATTTTCAACTATTGTGTTGGTTTCATAAACTTCTTATGCCATATAAAATATAAGAGCATGCATTTCTAATTTTCTATCTAACCATTATTTTCACCCAAAATAAATTTCAATTTGGTCAAATGTCTTGTAGCCCAAAAGATGGGTTTTTGCTAAATGTTGTTAGGAGTATTACAATTTTTATTATAAGATCCTTTACAAACTGATGTTACAGTCTATAACTAGAAAAATGATTTTTTTTTTTTAATATGACACGTCAATTTAATTAGTTAGTAGTTGACTTGTTAACCATACACTTTTAATTATTTCATGAATTATTACTCAAAATAAATTATTTCACGAATTTACAAACTATCATGTCAATTTAAAAGAAAATTATAATAAAAACTATAGTATTCCAAATATTTTCCTTTCTGCTACCTATGCATCCACTAATGTATGTGCTTGTGAAAATTAAGTAGGTGCAAGTTTGGCTCAAACACAAATCAAGCCCAAATCTTTTGTTGGTGCCGGTCTATTTATGAAGGGTCAATCCGTCAACTCATAAAACTTCGTTTGTTAAAAATTATAAAAAATTAAAAAAAAAATCTAACATGACATAAAAATAATTTTAAATATTTTGTGAGTATTTTATATTTTAGGTTATTCGTTAATATTTTTATTTTAAAAATAAAAACTAAAATAAAGAACGAAAAAACATTAACAGACAAAACAAAGACGTTGAAACATCATTTCTCAAGTGCGTATGAAACATTATACTAAAAACATATTATTCACGAGATAGTTACAAGGTTTGATTTTCTTGCATAAAAAGTTGGGTTTGTATTCGATTGTATAGAGATATTGGATTTAAATATTAGAAAATGAATTATGAAGTGATATATATGATAATGACATACTTAAAAAAATCCAAAAGGCAAAGCTGAACATATCCTACCAACCAAATCACACCACCCTAATCTTATATAATATAATATTATGACGAGATATGCAGGATTAAGGATTTGTTGCATTTCATCATTTTCAATCAAATCTACAATATATATAATATCATTTCAAAAATAATACAATCTATATATATATATATATATTATATATATATAATATAGAGGAAGGTCGATCGACACGTAAGGGCAATGGCCCCCTCCCCCTTCTACTTACAAATTTATATATAACTAAAATATTTATGTATTTATGGGTAGATATTTATATATAGCTAAATTTTTTTTAAAATATGTATTCATAGTTTGATCCCTATCAAAAAAATTAGACTTGGCTTTTCCCAATAAGAAATCCCTAATTTTGATTTTATGTTTTTTGGACCCTTAAAAGCATTTTCAATTTTTTTTTTTTTTATCAAACGGGTACTTTTTTCTTCAAACGGATTTTTTTAGGCCTCTCAAACATTACACACATCCAAACAAACCCTAAATATGCTAAGATTTTTACTTCAAGAAGCAAGACTAGATTGTGTAAATTACAATTAAATTTGATGTTTGAGAGCCCATAAAAATAAAATATAAAAAATAAAAATTCAATTTTTGAATCAATTTAGAAAAATAAATTGATATATATCGTAATAAGTTTTTAACATATATATGTATTTGATATATATATATAAAATGACCATGTTTGAAACATATACTCGTGTTTTTAATTCAATATAACCCAAATCAATCACATGAAGATGAATATACAAGGTTTGTTTTCTTGCATGTTAGGGTTTGATTGGACTAGTATAGAGTGTTGATTTAATCCTTTGTTTGGTAACATGAATTATGAAGTGATATATTACATAGGACTACTTAATCCAAAAGGCAAAGCTGAAGCATATCCTACCAAAAATGAGTGGCTTAGCTAATCCTTATAATCTTGCGGGATTAAAAATCATTTTAAAAATTACAAAAACCTACGCTTCTCATTTCTCACGATATTATCTCTCAAAGCAACATTCTTTATCTCTCAAAGAACGATCTTCATCTCTCAAAGCAAGATATCTCTCTCCTTTCTTCTTTTCGATTCTATTTTTTGGTTATTTCATTCTCATTGTGTTTCTTGGAATTTTTTTCCTTCTTCGTTCTCTCTCGTATTTCTTCATTCTTTCTCATTTTTTTTCTTTCTCTTCCTCAAAGTTTTTTTTCTCAATCTTTTTGTTTTTAAATCACATTTTGCTTTTCTTCTCTAGTTTTTTTCTCATTCAAATGAAATCAACGATATAAAATATGAAATATGGTGATTATGTTTTTTTATATAAATAATTTTAATTTTCTAGCATAATTGCAAAAAAAAAAAATCCAATGTACATGACATAATTAAAAATATATATAATATAATTGTTTATGTTTTGAAGAAAAAGGTCCTTAATAATATAAATTGTATTCATATTATAAGGGTATTTTAGGAAATAAGATCAAAATACGATTCTATTCACCAACATATTGTAAAACAAAGAATATGAATAATAATATATATATGTGTTTGATATATATATAATCCATGTAATATTTAATCCTTTTCAATATAACTAGACAAATCAATCACATGAAGATGAATATACCACCCACTCTAGTAGTAAGAGGTATTCTACTTATTCAAAATTATAATTTTTTTATTTTAGCAACCCATTTTTTAATGCCAACTCCAATAGATTCTCTATTCCATTAGTTATTTGCTTTAAAATATCATTTTTCATTATTATATTATTGCCAACACTTAATTAAGAAACATTCATCATACGTAATTACTAATTCTTAAAATTAAGAACAAAAATAAATATATGCAATATAACTAATAATTCTTAAGATTGACTATGCAATTTTCATATGTATTTCACCAGGTCAGATTGCAGTTAAGAATGAATTTGATGGTTTCTAATACTCAATGCATTTTAATAAACTCAACAAATCTAGGGGTATGCTCATGAGAAACTTGTTCTAGAAGGGAAAGAGAAGAAACAAATGCAGAGGAAGAAGAAAAGGGTTTAAAGGAAAAGGAGATCGAATATCCAAAACAAAGAAAAAACAACATTATAAAATAATATTATATTATATTGAAAATAATATTATATTCAATCCAGTGTGTTACAGTGAATAGCTATTTGTATTTACTGTAACAATTAAGATATAACAGCTAATATGAGCTATTCTGTTGGAGCAAAAAAATGATAAAAATAGTTAAATACAGCTAATATCTTCCTTTTAAGTACACTGTTGGAGATGCTCTAAAAGAGACCTAACTAGCTTACAACTAGCCGTGATGGTGACTCACACGACGGCGGTTGGAGTTGAATTACTTGAAATATACCACATGCGTGCATGTTGATGATGGCTAGGGTTGAGATTCTGATAAGGGTGGTCCAATGCATATCCACCTTCTTCGAACAATGAGAAAGGCCATGCGTGCAATATTTTGTGGTTGCTGTTGCTTGATCGTTCATCAAATTTGTCTTTCTTCCGTTTCGCTGTTGCAATTTCTTTGATCGCTGCAGTACTCAGGATATGATAGAGATCAGTCCTTTGATCAGTCCTGCTTTTTCCCGTGTGTTCTATATTGACCTATGGCTGGCTGACGGCTGCGTGCGTCATCGAGGGTTAAATGTACTTTCATTTGTGATTTCATATAATTATGGTTTTTTATTTTTATGGTATCACTACAAAAAAAAAAAAACTTATTTTTTACCGACTATATACCCATTAGTAACTTGTTAAGGTCAAAAAACATCACTAATATTTAGTGACGTATTAGTAGCGATGTGTATGATAGGTCAAAAATCAAGTTGTCACTACTAAATTTTAGTGACGTGTGAATTTTTAACACGTTACAAAAGTTTTGGTGACGTGCCAATATTACTCGGTAGGATCCTATTGAGTAAATTTCTTCAAATTTCAATTATTGTTTTCAAATTTATGTTACCAATCATCATTTATCACTTGATATAGTAAATATGAGGTGATAAATACATAAAATTTTCGTAATTTAATTTGCAAACAATAATTTGGATTTAAAGAAATCTATTCAGTAAAATAACCTATAGTTAAATTATAGAAATCTTATCCATGTAATAGAAAATCGAATACTTTTCATGCTCACTTAAATTATGCTTTCATGATTAATTTAAAAAACAATGCAAATGTTGGCGGTGATGATGTTGTCGATTAATGTAGACGGTGATGGCAAGGGCATTAATAAATAATAATAGTACAAATAATAGTAGTGTAAAGGTACAAATGATTGTGATCGTGCTTATAACAATACTAATTTAAAAAAAGTAATAATGGCGATAATGATAATAATCTTTGGTAGAAAATTAACTTACATTAATAGCATATTAATCTTAGAATTTAAAATGCTCACAAATTTCAAGTTGAAAATTTCACAATAATTTTTAAAAAAACTCTCTTGTTGACTTAACCAAGAAAAAAAAAATCAACAATTAAAAAGAAAAAAAAAATAGAAAGCACATTTTTATTTCACAACTATATATCTTATGATGCTTACGTAACAAAACCAACCAATCATTGTTTTTATATTTTTATTATTTTAACGAAGATCGGTCTAAAGATTGGCTAGGATTGTATGTTAACATTGTGAAATAATTGGAAGATAAAAATTAATAATGATATTCTTCATGCCCATTTATCATACAATTATGCTACACTGACTAACATATGGGGTGTTTTAATTAAGTGGCATACAATGGCAACCACTTAATAAAAACAAAACTGTAAGCCACTTAAAATAAATAATACTATTTAGTAGATTGTTATACAACTGTTATCCAATTAGATGACATGACAACGGAAATCAACTATTTAATCAATTATAATTTTTACTATTATGTCATATTTGTTAAATGAGAGTTGTATAACTAAATAGTATTTCTCGCTTAAAACATGTCATATTAGCTTAATGCTGGAGAGAGATGCGATGGAGATTATAAATGTTTTACATATGAAGGGAAAATCTTGAAGTCATTATAATCAATTGACTGAGGATACAAAGATGTTACTTCATTAGTTTGAATTTTGGAGCATGAGGTACGTTAAAAGGAATGCAAATATGGCCGCTCATAAACTAGCAAAGAGAGCGATTTAGCATTCTCTAAGGCAAAGTTGGATAGAAGAATACCCAACCTTTATCTTTGAATGAAATCTTGAAATTTTCACTTAAAAAAAACACATATATATTTTGCAGTATTACTCTTTAAAAATAAATTATAACTACAATTTTTAACCAAATTCTCTTCTTGAAATCAACCGTCCAACTGTCCAAGTAGAAGGTTGGCTTATACTCTTGTCTCCCTAATACATCATTTGGATGGTTTGCGTCATGATGAGACATCTCTAACATCACACAAAATCAACTTCCCATCATGCCTTCGTCATATTTCCCCAAACTCAAAACAACTTAAACCTACACCTCCTGTGGGATATGGGGATCCCCCATGTGGAGGACTGTCCTATTAACCTTGGAATGTGCGAGGGGCTTCGTTCAGAGAGTTTCTGAACGAGCAGGAGTTTATCTGTCCGGACAAATGAGTTATTGTCCAAAACGGAAACCAAAAATTTTCCACTCGGGCAAGAATTCTCCGTCCAAACAAGAGAGTCGCTATCCGGGCAGGAGGGGACCTACTTCACAAACTCTCCCTCTTGCTCGAACTCTCTCCCACTGATATTTGCTGTCATTTCCCTATCGTCCTCTCTTGCGTCAATGGGGGGGCTGGGGGGTGGGCATGGCAGAGGTGCAGAAATGAATTCGTTCGTTTCTTCCTGCATCTTCTCTGTTGGTAGTGTCAGAAATCTTGCATGAGTACTGGTCGTATTAATGGCGGTGGGGTTAACGCTTTGAAAATTTTCACTGCAGTGGCGTAGATGAAGAGAACGATGGGTGCACTCGAAAACAATGTTACATGTGCAACTAATTACAGTACAAGTCCTTCATACGACATGTTACAATAACTCAAAAAAAAAAAAAAAAATGTTACAATAACATCATGTTGACGTAGGGTTTACATGCTACCGGGTTTCTTAATTGCATGTCGGTTAACATCACATGGGTTTGACAAATTTTTACACAGAATTTTATAGGAACTTAACATAAAATTAGTGAGTTATGGTTAAGAGTCTAATTTGTTTAACCAAGTATCTCGAGTTTGGGTTGATCTGTATAAGAGAAATGCTAAATGTTTTTATAGTGTTCTTTTAGTATTTTCTCAATTGTTATGTGATGTTTAAAATCACTGTTAAATTTGAAATTATCATTATTGACTCAGTTGGGAGAATACCAGGAGTACACTAGAAGAATAACTAGCATTTTTCATTTATATAGGGTTTGTGATTTAAAATAACGATTTTAAAATGTATGATTAGAAAATATGATTTTTTTTAAAATGCAGTTAAACGTTAGGTAAAATCATAGTTTGGCTTTTAAAATTGGAGTTTCACCTTTTAAATTGTACGTTTTCAAAACAAATTAAAAAAAAAAAAGAACTCCAAATAATCTTATTTGCGATTTGATTTAAAATTGCAATTTTGATTTATGAAATCGCAATATCAAACACACACATAATTTTATATTCATATCTTGACACAACTCAAACTTGACACATGAACACAAACTACTATATCTATGGGTGGAACTATAGTTTTAGGAGAGGAGGACAAAACCAAAAAAATAAATTTTTTGATATAAAAATTAATTTTAGACTGCCGATTTCATAACAATACCTAAAATTTAAAATTTAGAATTTGTTAATTTTTATGATTATTTAAAGTTTTTTTAATTTTTATGAATTTTGAGGTGAGCCACTCTCCTTCCAACAAGAAAAGAGGCTGAGTCACTTCATTGTAATGATTTCGTCAATAAACTAACATTATTTTTTTTTTCAAAAAATAAAAGCATTATTGTTTTAAAAATGATAATAATTGAAATAAATCATGTTATCAATTGTTTTTTATATGTCCACACAAGGAGAGAAAAAATTCGAATTGGTGACTTCTGCTTTATAAGGCATGATTTTCACCGATTGAGTTACTTTTTAAAGAAAGGCAAATCACATTATCATTTTTTTTTTTTGGACATGTTCACACAAGAGAAAGGGGATGAGAGATTCTAACTTGTGACCTCCACTTCATTAAGCGTGGTCTATAGCCGATTGAGCTACCTTTTGAAGACCACGTTATCAATTTTTACAATGACATAATCATCAATTAAATAGATCGAATGGCTAAATTGGTTAAAATTAAGAATTTTAACAATGAAATATTTAGATTATCAATTTTTACAATGACATAATCATCAATTAAATAGATCGAATGGCTAAATTGGTTAAAATTAAGAATTTTAACAATGAAATATTTAGATTTTTGTTTTCAAATATTTTGGATCAAAGTAAATTTGTGCTTTCAAAGACTGAAAATCATAGTTCAGTCAAATTTTAATTGTTTAATGCAAAAAATAGCATGACCTGTCTACTGCATGCAAATGACGCACTACAAAAAGAGCATGTTACAAATTAGCATGTCACTAATTAGTGGCATGGCAAAAAATGGGTTATTGTAGACGTGTCACTAAATCCTAATTTTTCTATATATATAGTGCCTTGATATATTAGACTGCAAATTTGGTTCGGTTCATAAAAATGGTATCCATATAATTATTTTTATTTTTATTACATACATAGTGCCTAAGCTATGCATACTAATATGTATAAATGGTAATTTTAATTAAATAAAGAGTTAAATACCTAATACCCCTTTGGGTTTCACAACTTTATTTTTTCTCTCCTATGGTTTGATTTTTATCATAGGAGGTCCTTGATAATTTTGATAAAGGACCAACTTAACGAACTGACACGTGGACAAATGAAAATTTGACACTTGAAACAAGTGGCCAAGTCATCAGTGATGATATGTCCACCTAATTAAATTTTTTATTTTAAAAAATTAAAAAAAATAAAAAGACAAAAAGACAAAAAAATTTAGGGTGGCTACGGGCCTACGGCCACCCCCTTGGCTCCATGGGGGTGGCTCCTTGTTGCCCAAGGGGGTGGCTACGAATTTTGTTTTTGATTTTTTTTTTTAAAAAATAAAAATTTAATTAGGTGGCCACGTCATCAATGATGATGTGGCTACTTGTGCTAGGTGTTAAATTTTCATTCGTTTACTTGTCAGTCCGTTAAGTCAACTAACATAATGACCAATTTGATCTTTTATCAAAACTATAGGGACCTCCCATGATAAAAATCAAACTCTAAAGGAGAAAAAAATAAAGTTGTGAAACCTCAAAAGGGTATTAAGTATTTAACCCTTAAATAAATTTTGTTTTGAGACAAAAAGAATAATCTAATAAATTTTTTATTTGAATTAGGTTAGAAGCATTACAAAAAAAAACTGAACACGGGTGAGGCGTGAACAATGTGTAATTTTGAAAACATCACAAAAGGGTAATGTTTTCTGAGTAAAACGACACCCCTCTTTAGATCATATTATTCTCACATTTGTGTTTAATAGTTAATAGAGCATGTTCTATAAAAATTGAGTGAAAACCTCCAAATGGCCAAGAAAAAAAAAATATGGTAAGTGGATGGCCAACTCAACCACCTACAAATATGCTTAGAGGGGAGGTGGTACCAACCTTAAGCCATTAAGGGTGGTTTCGTCACCCTCCTTCTTTGGCCAAAGGGGCGGCTTAAACGCTCTCTCCGTATATATTTTTTTAATTGTAAATGACATGTATTACAATATGATTGGTACTAACATGTCAAGTGAACGAATTTTTTCAACTTCTCAATGGTAGGGACCAATATATATATATATATATATTTTATACCCCTATGGAGTGACTAATCACTTTTTAAACCTAGTAAGCTGTTTGTTAGACATGAACCAAAAAATGCAAATTTTCCTTTTAATTACTAAGTTTAGTTTTAAGAGGAAAGAATAATGGGACAAAGTTTTCCTCAAAATTCATCCAACCTAATCTATTAAACAAACAAGCATATTTAAAAAAAAATATCATTCTCATGTGAATTTTTAATAGAGCATGCTCCATGCTCTATTAAAAATTCACATAAGAATCATATGCTATAAGGATAAATGTAGGTTTTATAGACGAGTTATAGGAATTATTTTTCAATACAGTTTAGAGAAAAACTTTGTTCAATATGATGAAATATGTTGAAATTATGGTGTCAATTTCTCTAACTCAGTTTAAAACAAAATTTTTGCCCAAAATAATGATGAAATAGAATACCTTGATTTTAAGTCAAGTTAATTAGCACTGTGATTTAGCAAATCAAAAGTACATTTTTAACCCAATCGCATAAAATGTATCATTTGGGACTAATTTTTTTTTTTTAATAAAACTACGATTTCACAAAAAAAAAAAGCCTTTCAAATCTCAAGTAAAGGAGTACATTTTTAAAAACGTACAATTTTACCAAATGCTTAACTGCATTTTAAAAAAAATCATGTTTCATAGTCACACATTTTAAAATCACAAACTCAAACGGACCTTTCATTACTGAATGCAATAATCATCACTTTCCTCTACACATATATATCATGATTCCAAGCAAAACCAATCATGACCGGCCAATTTGTTTTCACTATATATGGACTATCTCCGACCGTATAGCACACAATGTTCCCCTCTATAGTCCTCGATTTGGTACTTTTTTGGTCGGATATATTGCCTGTCAATCATATTTTAGCAAGACGGTCCAAAACAAATACAAGGTTATGTCCAATTTCTATAGTTTCTAAACATTGGATTCTTCAAAATTATTATTAGTTTTTGTTCCTGATGGCCATGAAATTGCCAACATGTGACCAAAAATGAATGTCAGCATGCACCCTCTATAGCCTATACAACATGTTTGGCATCTTTTCCAACAATGTGGAAAGAACCTGTTTGTTGTCATTCATTTGTTTCCTCCCATGCTCTCTCTTATTCTCATCTTTTTGTTTTTTTCCTAAGCTCTCTTATTCTCATTCTCATCTTTCTAAACCATTCTCTCTGCATTTTCTTTTTTGTTATTGTTCATTTGTTCCTTTTTTTTAAACATATTATAGGGTACGTATAATACATGATGTCATCGTACATAGGAATATTGTTACGGTTTTTCATTGACTTCTTTATGATGTACATTCTTTTGGTGTTCTCAAAATTCTACGTGTATATTATTTTCTAAAAAAGTAGAAAAAAACACCTCACTAGTCTTTCATTTTTTTTTTGAAAACAATACCCATGTGGGATCAATTATAGATATCATAAACCTAAAAAGGGATAGTACGTGTTAAACCACCAGTTATCCTATAAGCTTAATTAGGTAAATTTAATCATTTAACCAACACTTCTCTCATGTGTGGACTCAAACTCATAACCTTTGGCTTTGATAGCATGTTAAACCATCAATTATCCTAAAAGCTTAAGCTTATAGGAGGAGGTAAATTTATTCACTTAACCCATTACTTTAATATATATATATATAGTGTTTAAATTTTGCAAGAGTAATAGCTAACATATTATTTAAAAGATTAAAAAAAAATTAGGGTAATTGTATGTGGCGTGCCTAAGTAGAGAAGGAGTGGTCGTGTGGCCATTCATATATTTCATTATTATTATTATTGTTGTTGTTTATCTCTTTTTAATTTTTAGTGTTTGTGTGTGTGAATTATTCAGTCAATTTCGAATCAAGCAAATTACGTGAAGGGCTAAACAATTAAGATTAGCACGGTTGTTGGCAGACAACGTGACCCCTTTCATTTTGAAACTTTCATCTCAATGCCATATCGGCCGGTTCATATATAAAAGTTGTAACTGTCCTTTGGACCAACTGTTCAATCGTCATCAATTTTGGCAACAACCTGATTATGAGATCTTGAAAAAATAAAAATTAAAAAAATAAAAGAAAAAAGATTGAAATGTCACAATTGATGATGGTTTAATGCAATTTTGTTTATCATGATTTATTATCCAATAATTAATTGAATTAATTAACATGATAAGACCATTTTTGAAGGTATATATATAAACAAGAAAAATGTTGTGAATGCTTCAAGAAAATTAAGCTAATGAAAACTTGCCAAATGTATAGGGAGAATGTCAAGTCTTAGGTTGAGTTGCTCATTTGGGTTTGTGATTTTTATTCTATTCTACCGAATTGAATTTAAAGTTGTGAATATTGAGGAGAAAAAATAGTTGCAAAATCCGTGTTACGAGTTAAGTTTTTGATAAATTCTAGAAACTACATTTTCATTTTACAATTATTTTAAAATGTTTATGTGGCGGTCCAAATTATTATTATTATTTTTAATTTAAAAGAATTGACTCAAGAATTTATTGAGGCTACCAATTAGTATTGTGTGATAGTTGTGAAATAGAAATATGATTTTTATTACTTCCAAGTTTTTTATTGCCTCAGCAAGGAGACTTGTTATTCTTCCAACTTTTGTCTATGATCTCTTGTACAATTTTTTTTTCAACTCTAGTTTAATTATCTCTTATTCAGCTAGTTTTCAAATCTACCATTAGATCTGTATGACTACATGTGAGTCCTACAAATTTAATGCTAGATTTTTTAATTTTTTTTAAAAAAACATTGATAGAGTTGGACGGGAGTTGGACATAAGAAGGAAAAATAGCATTTCTCAAAAGCAAGGTGGCCATATATAGTGGGAGTAATTCTAAAACTCCATCTTATATCCATCTTAAGTCAATCCAAAGATGATGTGACTATTAAAATTACCATTTGATCAAAATCTAATAATAATCAATCACAAGCCCAATGATAATTTTAATATCCATATCATTGTCCCCAAAAGGTAACTCAATCGGCTGGGACCACGCCTAATAAAGCGGAGGTTATTAGTTCGAATCCCCATTTCCCCTCTTATGCGGATATATAAAATATATATATATCTACATCATTTTTGGATAGATTTAAGAAAGACTTGTAGCATTACTCTTGAATCGATTACTGTAAACGTTCTCCCAACCTTTTTCGTTGAAGTGATCGGTATATATTATCGATCCATCCTTAGATCAATCTTAATTAAAAAAAAAAAAATCATAATAAATTAACATTGTTACTTCTACGAAGAATGATGAACGAAGGACAAAAAGAATACAAAGAAAATGCTAAGAGCACGTACAAAAGTGAAGGCACTTGAAACAATATTAGATCCTTTTTTTTTTTTTTTTGTTGGGTGCATGAATTCATATATCATATTCCGGGGCATTATTTTTCTAACAAGAAAGAAAAGAAACATACAAAAGGGATATTATTTTTCAATCAACATACTCGAAGCAGGCATGACTCCTTATATACATATGGATCATAGAAATTGAGGACGAGTGAAAACTTCATGAATGGTGGGGGAAACCCGACTTGGTCTTGACCTCGATCATTTCATGGTACTTGTTACATCTTTTCACACTTTTTTTGTTTTCCACATGCACCGGCTTGCAATACGACATAGGTCTCACGAATCCAATGATAATTCTACAAAAATGAGCGGCTGGAAGAAAGACCTCAGCATACAAACAATGATTTCTTAGAAAATATTTAGTTATATATCACAATTTTTATTGTAATTTCTTATAAATTGAAATAACAGTCTATAGTTTAGTAGCTGATGCGATAACTATCAAGTAGATTATTATGTCAGTTTGTAAATGCCATGTGCACTATCATGTGACCGTCCGCATTTTAATGGCTGTTTGTGATAAGTTTCATGAGAATTGTTAGGTCAGTTTGTAAGGGACTTATAGTAAAAGTTGTCGTAGGTACCCTTAA
Source organism: Carpinus viminea (assembly GCA_013348765.1). Lineage (NCBI taxonomy): Eukaryota > Viridiplantae > Streptophyta > Magnoliopsida > Fagales > Betulaceae > Carpinus > Carpinus viminea. Next base: position 12,074,789 of record CP054668.1, read on the forward strand.
CAATACTTTAACAATAATACTAATAATACTATTATTAAGATAAAAATATAGTTTAACCTTTCTTGGATATTAAGGAAAAAAATAAATATATAATTCTCATATTTAATTAAAACCCTTTATTTCACACTTGATTTATATATATGGAAGTTTATTAATTATTGAGAAAGTAAGGAGGGAGAGAGAGGGAGAAACACTAAATAAAGGTTAGGGACTGCATTGTTTCACTTGATTCATTTCATTACAAATGACGGTTTATTTATACAAGTGGTGGCAATGTATATTAGCTGTTATTTCACTGTTTATAGCCGTTACAATGTTTCCTTTTGTTGCTTTGTTTCATTTTCTTCCTTTGTCTCATTGTCTTTCTTTTTGTTGCTTCATTTCATTTCTTGTTTTATTTCCTTGCCTTATATGCCTTAACACTCCCCCTCAAGATGAACTATCCGATAAGAGTGTTAATCTTGAACCTCTTGAACAATTGATTGCTATGCTTGAATATCGAGGCTTGACAATTATAACCTTCAAATTTAACTCGACTTTGGCAATTTTAGCCGATAGTCTGCAATTTGAATTTTGGCCTTCAATAAAAGTAGATCTTGTAGCCTTCAAATTTAACTTGACTCCGGCAATATTAGCCGATAACCCATAATTTGAACTTTGACCTTCAATAAATTTAATTTGGACTCCCAACATTTTTAATCGATTGCCCGTAGATCTCACAAGTGACTGTAAATATCAAACACAGTGAAAAAAATAACGGCAACAAAAGTGAAACAAAGTTCCTGGCAGCACCTACATGGCAACATTTTTTTTTTCGAGACATCCATCATCACTTCTCTCTCAATTTTCACTCTTACCTCCACTCTTTTGTCTTCTCTCCATTTTTCTTTCTTTTTCCCTTTCTTCTTCTCCTTTCTCCTTCCACATGGCCGACACACACCATCCACTTTTCTTTTCTTTTATTATTATTAGGGGAAATTTCAAAAAGCCTCTTCTATCTTCTAGCGTTTTGCACAAGACACTCATGAGCGAAAAAAACTCTCACTTACCCCCCGATCTTTCATTTCCTTTCACTTTTGATTCTTAAAGGCCCAAAACAGCTCAAAACGATGTCATTTTGGTGCCCAAAAACGACACCATTTTGGGGCTCAAAATGGTGAGTTTAGGGTTTAAGAGTTCAAAATGAGATAAAACAAAAGATCATGGGGGGTAAGTGATTGAGATAAATTTTTGTTTATGGATTTCTTGTGCAAAACGCTGAAAGATGGGGGGCTTTTTTAAGTTTCTCCTTATTATTATTATTATTATTATTATTATTCTTGCAACAAACCCCAACTTCTGGAAGGGATGCATTTATTAGATAAATGGTCAACGTGGACACTGCCCGTTGCTCTGATACCATATGGAAGTTTATTAATTATTGAGAAAGTAAGGAGGGAGAGAGAGGGAGAAACACTAAGAAAAGGTTAGAGACTATATTGTTTCCCTTGATTCATTTCATTACAAATGATGGTTTATTTATATAAGTGGTGGCACTATATACTAGCCGTTATTTCACTGTTTATAGTCGTTACAATATTTCATTTTGTTGCTTTGTTTCTTTTTCTTCCTTTGTCTCCTTGTATTTCTTTTTGTTGCTTCATTTCCTTTCTTGTTTTATCTCCTTGCCTTGCATGCCTTAATAAGATTTGGTGTTCATACCCATTTGAGACCAAGTAAACGTACGGATGCTAACTCATTGATGGATCAAAATAGAGCAATACGGAGTCGTATCAATAAAAGGGATTCTAGGTGTGATGGGTCAACTATGGTTGATTAATTTTATTTGTTGCTTATTAAGATAGAGAAGCTCTAAAGAGTCTTCTTTGTCCAAATTTAGCAATTAATATTTCCAAATCATAGTCTGAATTTGGGGTTTGATTATGAGTAGGGAAGCCCCATTAAAGTTTTCAATTTTATATTTTTTACAAGGTGGACTCTCAAAATTCGTGTAGACTACCATCAAAAGCCTAATTGGTTTTTCTTTTTAGGCCATCCTAGAGAGGATCATGCCCATATAGATTTTTTGTTTTGTTTTTGTTTTTGTTTTTACCGGTAGTTAAAACGTATCTTTAATGAGTAGTTCAATTTGTTAGTTAGCCGATTAACCGTTTGAACAATCAACAAATTTTACTAACTATCTAGGCGATTATGGCTAGCGATACTTTTAGTCAATAACTAATAACTGTAACTATCTTTTTACTCCTAATTTTCACTCATGCATGCAAAAATTTGTATTTAACTAAGGAAAATTGAGTACAACTTTTATTAGCATCGATCCCCTAGTAATGGTTATTTAGCTACTCAAAAGTCAAAATATACATTTTCTCATTTTAGTTACTATCTTTTCAATACAAATTTCAACAAATTATCTATTCTACTGCCTACCTTCTTTAATTATTATTTTTCAACGTACCAAAGAGAGTGAGAAGTAAGAGAGAAAACCAATTAAAAAACGTAGAGTAAACAATTGTCCTCAATGTTATATTCACTAATCAATATAGAAATTCATTGTAGCAAACAGTTTGCTTTGAAGCATCTGTTGTATGCTAGAGAGCTAAAATGACTCACATTAACTAACACTTTAAAGTATCTGTTGGAGATGTTCTCAGTTCCTTATTGTTAAATTATCGCTTATCCTTAAAGGTTAAACTAATAAGAAATAATTGATCTAATCATTTAATTAATATTCTAGTACTCATAATTGACGTGAGAGTCCATATATATAATCTACAAAATAAAGTGGTTAAATTTTGCAAGAGTAATAGCTAACATATTATTTAAAAAATTAAAAATAAAATATTAGGGTGATTGTATGCGGCCTAAGTAGAGAAGAGTGGTCATGTGGCCATTCATACATTATTATTTTTATTGTTGTTGTTGTTTATCTCTTTTTAATTTTTGATTTTTAGCGTTTGCGTGTGTGAATTATTCAGTCAATTTCGAATCAAGCAAATTACGTGAAGGGCTAAACAATTAAGATTAGCACGGTTGTTGGCAGACAACGTGACCCCTTTCATTTTGAAATTTTCATCTCAATGCCATATCGGCCGGTTCATATATAAAAGTTGCAACTGTCCTTTGGACCAACTGTTCAATCATCATGTCAAAAAAAAAAAAAAAACTGTTCAATCATCATCAATTTTGGCAACAACCTGATTATGAGATCTTGAAAAGATAAAAAAATAAAATAAAAGAAAATAAAAGAAAAAAAGATTGAGATGTCACAATTGATGAAGGTTTAATGCAATTATGTTTATCATTATTTATTATCTAATCTTAGGCTAGCTGTTAACTAATTGAATTAATTAGCATGATAAGACCTTTTTGAAGGTATATAAACAAGAAAAATGTTGTGAATGCTTCAAGAAAATTAAGCTAATGACCACTTGCAAAATGTATAGGGAGTATGTCAAGTCTCAGGTTGAGTTGCTTCGTTTGGGTTTGCGATTTTTATTCTATTATACTGAACTAAATTCAAAATTGCAAATATCAAAGATAAAAAATAGTTGTGAAACCCATGTTACGAGCTAAGCTTTTGGAAAATTCTAGAAACCACATTTTTATTTCATAATTATTTTAAAATGTTGATGTGGTGGTCCAAATTAATTTTTGTTTATTTATTTAAAAGAATTGATTCAAGAATTTATTGGAGCTGCCAATTAGCATTGTGCGATAGTTGTTAGATAGAAATATGATTTTTATTACTTCCAAGTTTTTTACTGCCTCATGATCAAGGAGACTTGTTATTCTTCCAACTTTTGTCTATGATCTCTTGTGCAACTTTTTTTTCAACTCTTGTTTAATTATCTCTTATTTAGCTAGTTTTCAAATCTACCATTGGGTCGGATCTTTATGACTACATGTGAGTCCTACGGATTTAATGGTAGATTTTTTATTTTTTATTTTTTATTTTTTTTGAAAAAAAGCATTGATGGAGTTCGACATGAGAAGGAAAAATAGCATTTTTCAAAAGCAAGGCGCCCATAGTGGATTGTCCATAACCATTCTACAACAAGAGTATATAACGGGATACTTTTAGACGCTACTTCTCGATTTGAATCGATTACCATAAACGTTCTCCATACCTTTTCCGTTGAAGTGGTATACATTATCAATCCATCCTTAGATCAATTTTAATTTTTTCTAAAAAAAAAATTATAATAAATTAACATCGTCACTTCTACGAAGAATGATGAAAGAACGACAAAAAGAATACAAAGAAAATGCTAAGAACACGTACAAAAGTTTAGGCACGTGAAACAATTTTAGATCGTTTATTTTTATTTTTTTTTGGGCGCATGAATTCATCATATTCCGGGGCATTATTTTTCTAACAAAAACGAAAGAAACATACAAAAGAGATATTATTTTTCAATCAACATACTCGAAGCAGGCATGAATATTGAAAACTTCATGAATGGTGGGGGAAATCCGACTTGGTCTTGACCTCGATCATTTCATTGTACTTGTTACATCTTTCCACACTTTTTTTGTTTTCCACATGCACCGGATTGCAATATGACATAGGTCACACAGATCCGATGATAATTCTACAAAAATGAGCGGATGGAAGAAGGACCTCAACATACAAACAATGATTTCTTAGAAAATATTTAGTTATACATCACAATTTTTACTGTAATTTCTTACAAATTGAAATGACAGTCTACATCGGCCATTGCAATATATATATATATTTTTTTGACATGTCCACACAAGGGAAGGGGGAAGAGGGATTCAAACTAGTAATGGTTATTTAGCTACTAAAAAGTCAAATTATACATTTTCCTATTTTAGTTACTATCTTTTCAATACAAATTTCAACAAATTATCTATTCTATTGCCTACCTTCTTTAATTATTATTTTTCAACGTGCTAAAGAGAGTGAGAAGTAAGAGAGAAAACCAATAAGAAAACGTAAAGTAAACAATCGTTCTCGATGTTATATTCACTAATCAAGATAGAAGTTCATTGTAGCAAACAGTTTGCTTTGAAGCATCTATTGTATGCTAGAGAGCCAAAATGACTCATATTAGCTAACACTTTAAAGTATTTGCCAGAGATGCTCTTAGTTTCTTATTGTTAAAATATCGTTTATCTTTAAAGTTTAAATTAATAAAAAATAATTGATCTAATTATTTAATTAATATTGTAATACTCATAACTGATGTAAGAGTCAATATAGCACGTACTTTATCAATGACTAAACAACTAAATTGCTTAATAAACCATCATAGTGTTTAATTTTTTATTGATTGAGAAGATAAACATTAAATTGATTGTTACATCAAGTGAAAGACTAGTAATAAAAATGGTAAAATATCTAGCAGAACTAATTTGACCATTTATATTATTGATGCCAACAACTTGATTAATTAAGTTTAGTAATAGGATTTGCTAAAATCCAACAACAAAAGCACGATTACCAAGTGGCTAGTACACCAAAATGGCAAAATAGCAGGGATTCACATCAAATCTTTGCTTCTAATAACTAAAATTTGGATTTGCATGTGATGAATTTAATTTATAAAATTCTTAAAGTCCTCATGGTGATCAGATATTGTTCTTCATGGAATATACAAATACAATATAATTCCCTCACTCTCTTTAAAAGTAATAATAATAAAAACAAAGAATAAAGAAAAAGGAGAAACATGCATCAAAAGCATAGAGTATCCCATGATTTGAGAAAAAGCATTTACTGCACTTCTTTCCAAGTTCCAAGAAAAATGAAATTGGAATCTTTTGTTCTTATCCACGTGTAACACATACTCCCAAGTCCCGGCTGACCTTATAATTCGACGAAAAATGAAACTATTTAATAAACTATTATATAATTAACTAAAAATCGGATCATAAATTTTTACAATTTTTTTTTTTAATTAAGACTATCAAATTACGAAATTTAGACCCCTTTTAAGTATCGAAATGCTTGAAAAATAATATCCATAAAAATGTGACATGTTACAGTTAAAAAAGATAAATTCTAGTTGCTCTTTTAGTGTTTTTTTGGTATCCTCCCAACTGTGATACGACTTTTAAAATTACTGTTGAATTTGAGATTATCATTATTGACTTTTAATTTATTGATAATTTTAAAAGTCACATCATAGTTAAAAATACACCAGAAAAACTATATACGAGCACCTAACATTTTCGATTAAGAAATAAATATATTTTTATCCAGTTTTTACTTTCTACGTTGTAAACAAGCTTTTAGCCAAAAACCATGTTTTAATTTTACGAAGAATAAGTGTGTCCGCAAAAGTGAAGAATAAGCTTTTTGGAAGGAAAATTATTTATGATTGCCTCGTTTAACATGTGACATTTTTGAAGTTTTTCAATATATAAAAATAACCTAAATTTTGTAATTTGAGAATTTACAATTTATTTGAAATTGTAAGGAATTTTGATATGTAAAAATCAGTTTTTAGATTAGTATGAGCTTTAAAAAATTAATGGTTAATTTTGTCAAGTTATTCCAATTGTATAACAATCTACTCAATAATATTTCTAGAAATAAATTTTAAAAGAAAAAACTCCATAGGCCATACAATTGGGTAGATGTTCCTCACACATGAACCCTAATTAAACTATACTATATTGAGTAGCATGTTTGAAACCTGACAAATAATTTAGTTATTGATAGATATTATTCAATTAAGTACTGTGGTACCAAGCAATATTATTTGTTTCTCATCATGATAATTCAGCCATGTTAGGACACGGTGATGGGTTGGGGTAGATCCATTTTGACTCATCATATAAAGCCAATGATCAATATATATTATCTTTCTTTATATTTTCAAATAATGATGCCTTTTTATCAGTATTCAAATATATATATATATATATATCTATATATATATATATATATCATGAACCAATTAGCCACCATAATCACGTGCAATTATAATGTTATTCATTCCTAGAATATTAATTTGTTAAAGAATGCTAATTATTACTAGTTGAAGGCAAGAAAAGTACAAAGTCATTGTTCTTTAATTATTAAGATTACGTAGCAGCATTATTTAGAAAAAAAAATTAGAAAAAAAAGATTCCGTAGCAGCATCCATACTGATTAGTTAGTTTTAAATATTTTTTATTTTTATTTTTTAAGAAAGAAAATATAGTTAAGATAAAGGAAAATGTTGGGTGAAATATTTAATTGGAAATAGTTAAGATTATGTAGAGTCATTATTTGAACTTAAGATTTTTGCTCTGATGCCATGCTCAATTACTATTTATATAAAAAACTTAAGAGTTAAGTCGTCGATAATAAATGATAAATTTAATTATTTAATTAATAGTTTAACAAAAAACAATAACAAATTGTCTAAAGGAACTTGATATTAGTATTAAAAGTAAATGCTATTTAATAGACTATCACACAACTAAAATAACATGACAATGAAAATTAGCTCTTGATTTTTTTACAATGCTAATTTTTACTAGGACATTATTAAGTTATATGTAAGTTGTATAACAGCTTCTTAAATAATATTACTCTAGTATAAAAAATGAAGTGCATTATTCTCGATACCCATTTCACAGTATTGATTCATGTAGCGTATTTTAAGTAGCTTTTCTTAAAAAAACCAAAGTAATTCGCTACTTAAAATATGCAACAATTACCAGTACAATAAATAGGGAGCGGTGTTGCTCTTAAACAATTGGTTTACAAATTAGTATGACTTATACTTGTCATGTTTTATGGTGAAGTGGCAAAATTTGATTGATTATTAATGGATAATAGCACTCACAAGCCACTAAACTTCTCATACGAGTAATACCCACATGAAATCTAACACACAAGCACAAGAAAAAAAATTGTTGTGAATTGACGTTGTCTAGGATTCACTAGACAACTAAACCATATGGCAATGGACACATCAAGTACAAACCCTAAAGCTCAGCATCAAACTACAGCCTATGTGTAGGCTAAATCAGGCTTTACTATGACCAGACCACTAATTAACATAGAAATTATCTCAAATGATTACTCACAAAAATCAAAAGTTTGTCACCAGTGTCATTATCAAATGATTAACACCCTTTTAGTTGTCAAGCATATGATTAAAAAAGGAAAGAAAGGGAAAGCAGTTTTATTCTTATTTCGATTTTGATCCCATCCAGTTGTTGGATACCAAAACCAATTTTTCCATTTGTCTTTACCTTTGTCACATTCTTCACGAGTATGCACAAATCTGTCCAACAGTACTATTTGCCAATAATTTTTTTCGTTCAATTCATAAACTAGCTCAATAATTACATACTTGAGGGTCCCTATCTAACAATTATTATTATTATTATTTTCTAAATGACAAAAATTTCTTGTAAATTGGATTGGAGAAATTTTTTTCGAACCAGTTTTTAGTGAGAAGCATTTGCTTTCTTGTAAATGTTATTAAAAAAATAATATACTTCTCACATGTTAAGGGATATATGTCAATTTTAAATATTGGGTAAGAAGAGTTTTTTACAATCCAGTTTTAGTTTCTGTCTTTTCTAATTGGGTTGAAAGAAATTTTCTAACTTAATCTATTAAATTAACACATGTAAGTTTATGTTAAAAATACTTAAAAATACATGTGAGAATTATATTTTAAAATAATTTTTTAATCTGATTTGAAGAAAAACTTTATTGAGGGGGAATATTACAGCTTGTTAGCTAGTGTATAAAAGTTTTATACTAGCCAGGGCAAGAGATAGATTGTTAAATATCTTTTGTCTTTCTTGAAGTTCTAGCAAATGGCCAAATAAAGCGTGACAAAAATGATTGGAAAATTGAAAAGAAGGGGGAGATAATGATGGTGACTGGTGAGGTCACTTGCCCACTAACTACTACTACATAGTGTCTTGAACAAGTCTACTGGTGCAGAGACTTTTGCTTTGCTAAATTACACTTTCACTAAAGAGATGCATTTTCCAACTTAGAAAATTTCTTTAGTTAGATGATGATGTTGTCACCTAATCTGGGTACCTCACGGCTTGGGAAGGAATCCCAATTATTTTCATCGGTTTAATCATGACAGAAGATATGATGGTGGCCAAAAAAAAAAAAAATTCCACCATGACGGAAATATATATTTTAAGAACAAAAAATAAAGGGAAAGAGGGTTTTATATTAAAATTATTTCCATATGATGCGTTTCATCCTCTAGGTGTCTTTCCAACTAAAAAGGGAAAAAAAGAAGGAAAAAAAGGTTAGAAGGGTATCTAAATTTATCAAGCTTGGTAACTTTAGAGGTCAATTGCGTTAAAGTTTCATCATAGTGGTGGGGAACTAAATCTAGTAAGGTTGTATCCTTTGAAAGTCAGTTTCCCTACTCCCGACTGGCCCCCTAAGAAAAAAAAAAAAATAAAACAAACAAATTCACTAAACCCCATAAGAAAAAAGACAAGTTTTCCTTTCGACTTTGTCAGTGAAATTTTTGATTTTATAAAATCGTCGTGTCTCGGCACATGCTTTTTTAATAGCATATAATAAAACTTATATGTATTTTTTAAATGTTTCGAGATACATGACAACTTTATAGACGAAAATAAAGAAAGAAAATGGAGAGGAGAGTAAATTTCTCACTTATTATTTGTATAACGCTGATATATTACAGTAGAGTAAAGATTGAAGGCCCCTCCCTTCTCTTTTAGGAGCAAATGCAAGCAAACAAGAGATGTAACAACTCCCTTTCCAATCTCTGCAAATTCAGACTGGGCCAAAGTAGACTGAAACCAACCCATTTCAAAAGGATACAGATGTGACATTTTTCCCAGTTCGGGTTTTTGTTGTCTAGAGAATTATGGAGTGGCTGGTGGACCTCTGTGATGAACTTTGAGGTTAAAGCTCCTGATAAAAATTGCGTTCTTCTGCTATATTTACTCCCATAAATATGGCTCTTCAAGCCGGAATCCAGCATCCGCTGCACACAACTGCCAAGTCGACGACGAATGGTAGCAGAGTCCGCCGTCGATAAGAAGATCCGGCAGGTCAAACAATGCGTCATCATCGGTAGAAGGTGAATCTGCAGATTCCTGCGTGGTTGCAGGAATTGGCTCGGCTCGATTAGGCTCCGCTTCACATTCTATTGGCTCCAGGAATGTTGCGGCAGCCGCCTTGGCGGCTGCTGCCTGAATATCCTTGGGAGCCGTGCTGATGGGCCGGGGAAGTTCTTGGACCAATTCAGGGAAATTGAGGTAGGCAGAGTGGCCTTTGATTGCTAGAGCAGCAACATCATGAGCTCGAGCAGCCATTTCTGCTGTCGGATATGTGCCAAGCCATATCCTTGATTTCTTCCTCGGCTCGCGGATTTCCGACACCCATTTCCCCCAATTGCGCATTCGCACTCCACGGTATGTCGGGTGCTTCCCGCCGTTGCCACCGCTGTCGTCATCGCTGCTCCGCGGCTTCCCATGATCGCTTTCATTGTCGGAATCTTGAGCCTTTCTTGAGCGTTTGAGAGGGGAAGTGTTTGTGTTTGTGTTTGTGTTTTGGTTGGCAGCTGATGAATTCTTGCAAGTTGTTGAAGAAGAGGAGGTAGTAGAGGAAGAGGTAGTGGAAGATGAGGGGAGGAAGCTGTCATGAGCAGCAGCAGTCTCTAGGTTGATATGCTGTTCCATGACAGAATGAAGAAGCTCTAGCTGTGCAGAGCCTAGCTAAGGAAGCAAATGTGAGTGATTGGTAGAGAAAAAATAAAGGGTGTTGGGCTTTTATGATTCTTAAATAAAAATGGAATATTATCAAAAAAAAAAAAAAAAAAAGAATAGAAAAAGAAAAAGAAAAGGAAAAGACTATAAAGAAAGAAGGAAGACCAGTTCAGCTTATTTGTTTCCCATGTGAGAATCGAATAATTCATGCTTTGAGATCATATTTTACACCCATGTTGTGTTTCTAGTATGACTCATTTGCTCTATTTTCTGTCGCTATTTTACCTCTCTTCAGCAGAAAAAACCATCTCCATTTTCATTTGTAATGGTACATTTTTTGGCTCCTCTATCTCTGTAGCCTGTGCATGGTAGGCCACCATGTTTGCTCATTCAATCACATGACTTTCACATTGCTTTTTACGAGGGTCCTTCTGGCATCCTCTATAATTCTAGCCATTGATTCGCGGGTCCACGATTTGAGCCCAAACCACCTATATAGTCTATTTTCTATTCATAATTTATACCTTTGGTGTTGCTAGTATGACGCAAGCCTCAACATGATCTCAACGCGAAATTAATGAATTAGAATCGTTGAATATAATTTATTTAATTAAATGGGTTAGATCAGAATTGACTAATATTATCTTATATTTATATCTCACAACTCTTAGTGAATTCAACACAAAATTAACAGATAAAATATGTTGAATTAAGGTTGACTTATATAGTCTTATGCATATGCCTCGACACGATTCGAATTGACATGCGAACATGAACTACCACCCCTAATATGACATGAAGAAGTATTCATTAAATCATCAGTTGTTTTAAAAGTTTGAGTTAATAAGAAAGAACCTGCAGAATAAGAATCCGTGGTTTTTACCTATAGACTCAAATTCTCTTTTAACAAATGAAACTTGACACATAGAATTGAATGAATTCAATGTTTGAAGTCAAGACTTATGATGTAACAACATATTAATAAATCATCAATTTTCTTAAAAGTTGAGGTTAATAAAAAAAAAAAAAAAATAATTATTTAATTAATAATTAGTACCCAAAATATCGAATTTGTTATCTAAGCTGGTTGATATGTCAGCTTCAACTTGAGTCAATTATATGTTTCAACCTGATCTGGCGTCTGCTACAGCCTTGTCCATTAGTTCTTGAGAATATAATATTATATATGTATATATATATATTTATATCTCTCTATGTGTTATGGGGTTCATTGAACACATCTAGAACTTTCATGGGTTTTTAAAATTAGCTGCAATTTAAATTGGCCAATTGCATTATGAATAGTGCCATTGATGACGTTGATGAAGTGTTCCAGTGCCCTTAAATAGCTTGTACAAAACGTTTTGGTTAGTAGGGATCATCATATCACAATTGATGCAACCTCATTACACATTAATAAACAGTATAACTTACAAGAAATGTGCTATTAATTGCAGTATATATATTGATCACCATTTTATTTTTTTCAAAAAAAACTATACTTTGAACCCTTGAATTATCACCCATTTTGATAAGACCTTTCTAAAGTTCAAAACCTCTCAATTTGAATCCCTTAATTTTCAATTGCAGTCAATTTGAATCCATCTATTAGTTCTAGTCGTTAACTTCTAATGATAGTACTTAAAGACCAAAATACCATTGATTTTTTGTTTTTTGTTTTTCTAAAAAAAATTGAAATTAAGGGTAAATTTAGACTGTCATAAAAATATTCGGGAAGTATAAATATCATTGTATCACTTTTAACGTTTAAAAACTGATAGATGGGTTCAAACTGAGAAGTTTTAAACTTTGGAGGGTCTTATCAAAACGGGTGGTAATTAAGGAGTTTAAAGTGAAATTTCTCCATTTTTATTTTTTATTTTATTATTATTATTAAAGGTAATTGGGGGTGGAGATGGGGAAATATATATGGTATACAATCTCCATCACAGATGGTGGACATGAAGAAAGTAGGCCCAATGACATAATGTTTTTTACCAAATGCAAATTAGTCAAGCAATTTTTTCTTTTGTTAATAAACTTATCCCATAGACTTCAAAATTAAAATCCTATATAGTACAATGGCGGCATTTGACTCGTTAAAAGTGAGTTGCCAGATTTGGGTTCTGTTGTTTTACGTTCCAAACACGCTTTCTTGAGCAAAATCGCAATGGATATTATGTTCTGAAGTAGGTTTGAAAGCATGAAATACCAGTAAAAAGTGCGTTTTTAAAAATACAGTATTTTAAAGGTCAAATTGTAATTTTAAAAGTTGAATTATGTTTTTTACTAAATATTTAATTAATATTTTTTTAAAAATTATATATTTATTAATTACATTTTTCTTCAATCTTTTGAAGCCGTTGGGATAGCAATATTTTACAATATTGAGTTGAATTCGGCTGGCTTTAAGGAAGTGATCTTTGTTTTGACGTTGTCCTTTTGTTTGTTGTTACTATTTCACATCTCTGATTGTAGTATTATCATTATATATATATATATATATATATATATATATTTACTTTTTGTCCTTTTACGAATAATGGAAACCCCTATGGTTTTAACTTTTAATTATTAGGTTAATAACTTAATAGGGGAATATTTCATCTTCATTTCAATAAAAATAATAATAATAATTTTTTATATGCCTGCGCAAGGCCAGGGAATATTCTTCTTTCTAACAAAGACTGATCTAAGCAAACCCACATAAGTTTTTGAAGGAGAAATTTTAGAGTTCTTTAGGGTGTTCGTGAATATTGTTTTCTTAAAAGCAGAAAAAAAATTTATCTCATTTGTCATACTAAATACTTAAATTCCTCCTAAAAAAAAAAAAAAATCCATTTGTATGAGGATTAGAAGTTGACTCAAAAAAAAAAAAAAAAAATATCTTTTTCAAAAAAAGAAAAAAAGAAAGAAAATTTTAGAATACCCTTTTTTTCTTTTTGAAAAATGTATATTTTTTAATTTTTTCAAAAAATTAATTAATTTAGCTTGAAATCGATGGAACTCAAACTTTTTTTTCCAAACCCTAGGAAAAAAGTTTTAATAAACTTAAATAAAAAAAAAAAAATCCACATAGTATGAGGAGAATACCAAAAGAACACCAAGAAGACCATAACGTTCTCCTTTTTAAGGGTCTTAAATTTTAATAACAATATTATTTTTACATTGTAATTCTGTCAAATATTTTATTTTATTCTTATACCATTTTTTTAAATAAATAATTAATTTAGCTTGAAATGCGTCTCAAATACGCTTTTGGTTTGAAAGCAAAACATTAATAAACTTAAATTTTAAAAAAACGTAACTACACTATAAGACTTGTCTGTTTTTGTTTTACATAAAAATGCGTACATACACTTAGGGCATCTCTAGTAGTTGATGGTTATTTTAATTATTTCAAAATCTTTTTTTTTTAATTTAACTATTACTTTTTCACAATGAACTCTAGCAGACTATTTATTTTATAATCTACTTTATTTAAATATTATTTTTTTAATATATTTTTTACTAGATAGAGGAGAGAGTAAACTTTCAAATATGAAAATTCACTTTAGCAAATTTTTAGAAAATTGTTATTTTAGAAGATTTGTTAAAGTACCAAAATTGCTAAATTTAACTTAAAATTAGTTTAAATGCGCTGCTACAAATGCTTAGAGATTATGTATACCTATGTACCTATTTATTGGATCTGGACTCCCTCATAGACATAAAGAGACTTTATATATATATATATATATATATATATATATATATATAGAGAGTAAATGTGGCAAGTCCTCATAAATCTTACCCCCAGAGGCGGACCAATTTTTTTTCTGTGGGGATCCGAGCCTTTGTATTATATATATATATATATATATATATATATATATATATATATATATATATTTTCTGTGGGGATCCGAACCTTTGTGCATTAGTCAAAAAAAAGAAATACCATTAGTTAAAGACCATAGGAATGGACTGAATTCTGAAGCACGATAGGTCGGGTGTTATTTTATCTTTGTTGGCTACCGTTTATACCCACGTTCATAATATAAAGAGGCTGTTTAAATTTGTTTATTTTAATAATGTTTAATAATAATAAAATGTTGGATTAACTAACCAAACACGCGTGACTTGCTTAGGAAAGAAAAAAAAAAACTGAAAAAAAAAACCCATTGATTCTTACTATGAATAGTACTAAATATTTAATCATATATGTTATTTTATTAACTTGATGAATATATAGTGAAATTTATGAGAAATAGTTTGGCAAAACTTAACCAAACCGTATGTGTATACTATGTTTTTTCTGTTCTTCTCTTTTCTTTTCTTTTGAGATAATAAACATAAAATATATTATCTTATGGCCTGTGTGAGGGTGCATTTGAAGGGCTTAAAAGTGTGTTTAATACTTAAAAGAGAGCCCCTATGATACGGATGTACTGTAAATTACTCCTTTTACAGTACCCACTTACTAATTGCCACATCATCATTTTAAGAGAAATGCAAAAAATAAAAATGAACACAACCACACCAAATCAAAATAAATATAATATCAAAAATACCCCTGCAAATAGACCCAACAAACTCCAAAAAAAAAAAGAAGAAGCAAACCCAGAAACCCACGCCGGCCGTGGGTTTGGCCAGACCCACTCTAGCTGTGGGTCAGGTGAGCATGACGACCGTGGGTCTGGCGAAACCCACGCCAGCCGTGGTTTGGCGAGTCAGGCGAGTATGCCGGCCGACTGGCCTGGATCTTGCCGGCCATGACCCTTCGCGACCCGATTCAAAACCCGCGTGACCCGCCAAAATCTACTTCAAAACTCGATTCTAATGCTCCAAAACCCGTTGCTAATGCCTCAAACTCGTTTCTAATGCTCCTAAACTAGTTTCTAATGCCTCAAAATTCGTTTTTGGATTCAAATCTAAAACCTAGAGGTAGAAAGTTAACCCATTTGGGATTTTATCACCCTAAAGGTCGGAAACCGGCACCGGAGAAAGATGACCCACTGAAACCCACCCTAGCAGAAACCCATGAAACTCACCCTGGAAACCCACCCACGTCGAAACCAACCCAAACCCAAGGAAACCCACGAAACCCAGAGACCAGTGACCCACAGCGAAACCCAACAGACCCACAGCGAAACCCACCCCAAAACCCACCCATGGCGTGGAGTGCAGCATGGCGCCTCTGCACAGGTCTCCTTGGACAAAGTGGTCTCTGCACAGACGAAGAGGTCTCGACTTCTGACTTCACACATTATTTAATTTTTTTTTCTTCCTCAAAGCAATCCAGTGCATTAGTATTTATGTTATTTTGATGTATTTTTTTAGCTTTTTCTAAGGTGTTAATTAGCTATTGGGTGCTGCAAAACTCACATTTTACAGCCCATCCGTATTGAAGTTAATAAAAAGTCCATTTAAAAAAAAAAAAAAAAAAACTTAAAAAGTCCATTGAAAGCAAAAAGTTCACATTTGGTAAAAAAATTAAAAGCGCTTTTAAATGTTTAAAAATGGAAAAAACTTAAAAGCTTTTGCCAAAAGCATTGTTTGATTTAAAAACTTTATTTTCAAACAACAATCTCAAACATATTCTTAGAGTGTGTTTGAGTTGTATTGAAAATAGAACTTTTAAAGCTATAAATAGTTTTTAGAAAAGAGTTTAATTTTTAGGGTCTGTTTGGGATTGCGTTAGACATTTTAAAAATACTTGTAGTACTTAAAAAGCCGTACCAAACAAAAGTTGGTTTGTTTAGTAAAAAATTTAAAAGTATATTTTTTACTTTTTTATTATAAATATGGCCAAAACGCACTTTTTCGCAAAAATTAAAAAATGAAGATTTTACCAAAAAGCAATTTTTGACTAAAAAGTGATTTTTGACTAAAAAACTTTTTTTAGTCAAAAGTGATTATTTCTTAAATGCAATCTCAAACAAGTTTTTAAACTTTTTTTTTTTTTATAAGTGCGTTTTGATAATTTTTAGAGCAAAAAATTCAAATAAATATTTTTAGGTCTTTTATTATTATTATTATTATTATTATTATTATCAAATAGACTAACTTTTTATTTGATACAACTTTTTAAGTACTAAAAGTACTTTTTAAACTTCTTTAACACAATTTCAAACACGCTTTTTGTCTTGGTTGAGTTTGATACGATAACAAACACTTGAGTCCTTGCTGTGAATTTTTGCTTGATGTATTGGTTTTTTCTTTTTCTGTTTTTTGAATGATCAACAAGGAACAAGGGAGGGGATCAATTGATGGAGAAGAATTTGAATTATTATTCAAGTTGGTCTATTTGGAGTTGGAGGTTTGGTTAACATCCTTCCTCAAGCGGATGAGAGTTGTATACCATGAGCTTGTCACTTTTAACACCCTCGGTAAAAATATCATTAGAATGATCACAAGTAGGGATAAATCGAAGATGGGTGTCTTTTTCTTTGATGAATTCAAAATCAACTTCAACATTTTTAGTCGGTGCATGAAACATCGGGTCAAATTCAAAGAGCCATGACATCGATATTGTGTTACGGGTCCACAACCGGAGAATATATATTATAAGAATGTTACAAGTTTTGGATAGAATTTACCATTGAAAATCGACTTGCAAGAGAATGGAGCCCAAGAGCTTATATAGATATGGTCAAGATTAAACTTAAGCAATGTGTGACATCAGGATGGTAACATACTACCACGCTTCCGTGACCGACGTCCACAGCAGCCCACTCTATTGACACTGATCCGATGATAACCCTTTCTCTTTTGGAGGATTCACTCACTTATCAATATTTTAATTTAGCCCATAGGTTGTCCCCTTTGTGACTCCAACCTCTTGACATGGTGGCTAGTTCTAATACTAAATAGTACAAACCTTGGATAAAACTCATTCTTGAAAACAGGTTTACAAGAAAAGGGTACCCAAGAGCTTATATACATATGATCAAGATTAAACTTAAGTCACATAGGATATTAGGATCGTAATTATTTACCGGTTGTAGACCAGTAATAAATTTACGGTTAATTCCATCTTCAAATTAAGTAGCTAGACACAAAATGAGCAGTGAGGGAAAAGTGATAAGGATTGTTCACGGGGAGAGACAAGATATTCAAATCTAGTGTATGAAAATAAAAGAAAGGCTACATGGTCTGTCCCTCGTTGATGAAAATAGCTGGTGACTTGGACACTTCCCCGGCAAGACCTTAATTCATCATTTATTTGTTCTTGGACACTTGGCTGAAATTGCTTAAACTCCACAAATTTTGGGCTTGTTTTAGGCGTGCCAAATGCCAATATAGAGATATATGATTTTTTTTTTTGGCAAAATGTACTTGAGTTTTAATTTTTTATAAGATAATTAATTATTTTTTTCTACAAAGTTAAAGAATTTTTTTTTTTTTTTTTGAGGATCTTTATTTTTTTGGGGCATTAAGCAATCTCATCATATGACCTGTTCGAGTGTACGTTTGAGAGGCATAAAAATGTATTTAATATTTAAAAAGTCCGTTTGAATAAAAAGTATATGTTTGGTTTAAAAAAAAAAAAAACTAAAAACATTTTTAAGGGTCCAAAAAGCTATAAAAAAATGACTAAAACGCATTTATAATAAAAGCTTAAAAATAAAGCTTTTGTCAAAAAATATTTTTTGACTTAAAAACTATATTTTCAAACACAATTCTAAATAGGCTCTTAGTATCTTAGCCACATATAACTCGATTAAGAGTGATCAAATTGTTAAACCATTGCTTATTTAAAGAGGTTATGCTCATAAAAAATAATAAATTTAATAATTAATTAATATTCAAACACTCTCATTGACTCTATACATATCAATAATCAATTGAGCCCCTCTGGCATCATCTATAATTCTAGCCATTGATTCGCGTGTCTACATGACTTGAGCCCAAACCACCTAGATAGTCCATATTTTATTCATAATTTGTATCTTTGGTGTTCCATGCCAGTGTGACGCAAGCCTCAAACTTTTTAACAAGACTCGTAAACTTAATATAACAAAATACGAAATTAACGAAATAGAATTGAAGAGTATGACTAATTTAATTAAATAATTTGAATCAGAGTTGATCAATATAGTCTTACATACTCATGCCTCACAATGACTAGTGAATTTCAACTCAAAATTAGCAGCTTAGTATAAATGATTTTACCTGTTTAATAAAATGAGTTGGATTAGGATTAACTTATATAATCTTATACATATGCCTCCACGCAATTCGAATTGACACGTGAATACGAATTATCACCCCTAATATGACATGAAGTATTCATTAAATTATCAGTTGTTTTAAAAGTTTGGATTAATAAGAACCGGCGATTTTTACCTGTAAGCTTATAGAATGAATTCAAGGTTTGAACTAGAGACTTTTATTCTAATACCATATTAATAAAATACCGGTTTTCTTAAAAGCTAAAGTTGAGAAGAAATAAAAAATATAATTATTTAATTAATATTTTGACAGTATAAATTAGCACCCAAAATATCGAATTTGTTATCTAAGCTGGTTGATATGTCAGCTTCAACTTGAGTCAATTATATGTTTCAACCTGATCTCGCTTCTGCTACAACTTTGTCTATTAGTTCTTGAGAATAGAATATTATGTGTGTGTATATATATATATATATATATATAACTTTGATTGGTTTTAAAAATTGGCTGCAATTTAAATTGGCCAATTGCAATATGAATAGTGCCACTGATGACGTTTTAAGCATGATGAAGTGTTCCAGTGCCATTAAAGAGCTTGAACAAAAGGTTTTGGTAAGTAGGGATCATGACAATTGATGCAAACTCATTACTCATTAATAAACAGTCTAACCTGTAAGAAATGTGCTATTGCAGTATATATATTGATCACCATTTGTTTTATTTTAATTTATTATTATTATTATTAAAGGCAATTGGGGTGGAGATGGGGAAATATATATAGTATACATTCTCCATCACACATGGTGCACATGAAAAAAGTAGGCCCAATGACATAATGTTTTTCACCAAATGCAAATTAGTCAAGCAATTTTTTGTTTTGCTTTGTTAATAAACTTATCCCATAGGCTTCAAAAATTAAAATCCTATATAGTACAATGGCGGCATTTGACTCATTAAAAGTGAGTTGGGTCTTGTAGTTTCACATTCCAAACCGGCAGTTTTGAACAAAATCACTATGGTTATTCTGTTCGGGAGTGGGTTTGAAAACGTAAAATAATAGTAAAAATTTGTGTTTTTAAAAACACAATGTTTTAAAGGTCAAACCATAATTTTAAAAGACGAATTATGATTTTATTAAAATTTTAATTAAATTTTTAAAAATTGTATGTTTATTAATTACATTTTTCTTCGGTCTTTTGAAGCCGTTGGGATAGCAATATTTTACAATATTAAGTTGAATTTCGGCTGCCCATAAGGAAGTGATCTTTGTTTTGACGTTGTCCTTTTGTTTGTTGTTACTTTTCCTCATTTGTGACAGTAGTATTAACATTAAAGACCATAGGAAAAATGGAATAGGTTAAAAACCACAGGAGAAATTAATAGACTTAGTTAAAGACTATAGGAATGATTAGGTAGTGTGTTCTTTTTGTCTTTGTTGGCTGCAATTTATACCCACGTTGATAATATAAAGAGGTCATTTACATTTGTTTATTTGAATGGTGTTTAGTAAAAAAATGTTGGATTGAGAAAAGCAACAGTCTACCCTCTTTAACGAACCAAACACCCGTGGTTTGCTTAGGAAATTAAAAAATTAAAAACAAGCATTGAATCTTACTATGAATAGTATCAAATATTTAATCATATATGTTATTTTATTAGTTTGATGAATATATATATTGAAAGATTGTGTTAAAACTCTTTAATACAATCCCAAATATGCTTATTTATTTATTTATTTTTTAGTCTCGAAGGAGTTTGATATAATAACAAACACTTGAATCCTAACTAGCTGTGAATATTTGCTCGATGGATTAGATTTTTCTTTCTTTTTTCTTTTTCGAATGAACAATGAGGAACAAGGGAGGGGATTTGTTTGATAAAGAAGAATTTGAATTATTATTCAAGTTGGTCGATTTTGAGTTCGAGGTTTAGTTAACATCATTGCTCGAGTGGATGTGCGAGGGGTATACCATGAGCTTGTCACGAAGCAATGAGAACTAAGATGAACCCTTGGTAAAAATAAAAATAGGATGATCACAAGTAGAGATAAAACAAAGATGGATGTCCTTATTGATTACCTTTTCTTTGATGAATTCAAAATCAACTTCAATATGTTCGTGCATGAAGCATTGGGTTAAATTGAAAGAGCCATAACATCGAGATTGTCACATCAAAGTGTAGGAGAAGTGAGGGGAACATGAAAAGCCTTTAACAACATGAGCAACCGGTCACAACGAGTTAAGATGAAGTAATGATGAAACAAACCTAAAATTAAATTAATTTGATAAAGTTAATTACATCTTCTAATTAAGTAGACACAAAATGAGCAATGAGGAAATAGTGATAAGGATTGTTCATGGGGAGAGACAAGATATTCAAATCTTGCGTATGAAAATAAAAGGAAGGCTTAAATGGTGTGTCCTTCTTTGATGAAAGTAGCTGGTGACTTGGACACTTCCCGGCAAGACCTTAATTCATCATTTATGTCTTCTTGGACAGTAGGTTGAATTGCTTCAACTCCACAAAATTTTGGGCTTGTTTTAGGCATGCCAAATGCCAATATAGAGATATATGAATTTTTTATTTTACACAAAAAAAAAATAATATGAAAAACCAAATATAAATTCTTAGTGTTGAAGTGTCATAAAGTAATGATGAATGTCCAAATTGATCCACAGAACCGTACATGGAAGACATATATATATAGAAAAATACTAGGGGTTTTCTTAGTGTTCTTTTTGTGTTCTTTCAACTGTGATGTAGTTTTTAAAATCACAAATATATTTGTTTCTTTCATTGACAATTGGTGTATGGAAGACTAATTGTGTCATTTGAGTAATGCTATATGCTAACAAACACCCCATAAATATTTTACAAAGTTAATATTGCACGGTCTAATAGCATTTTAATAAAAATTTATTAAAGGGTTATTAGATCATATTACACTAGTTTTGTACAATATTTATTTATAAGATGTTTGTATTGTATGTAATATTATTCATGATGTTTTTGTTGCAAGGCTCAAACTTGCAACTGATGAGTGTTGTTCCCATTCGCCATAGTCATCGTTACTTTGTATTTCCATATGAGTATGATTAAGTGTCATTTTCTAATGTTAAAAACTACATTTTTATTTCACAATGCTCACATAATAATTTCAACCAATTCTTGGATTAGTCATTATTTAAAGCAAAAATAAAATAAAATTCAAGGGTTGATTGAGAAATTGAGATTGACCTATTAACATTATAATATAAAAATATGATTTATAGCATTACTCTTTTACCAAATTGGTAGGAACTCTCTATTATTCCGATTCCAAGAGGAAATAGAATCCTCTCCACTTTCACTTTTGAGAGGAATTATTGCATTTTATTTTTTTACATTGAACTATGGATATAGTGTCACGTTATTTTAAAATTTTTAAAAGACAAGACATGATATATATATATATATATAAAAGTAACTATGAAATAGTTTTTCTCCGTTCTAAGTAAAACAAACAGGATCGTTATCCCTTCAAAAGATCATTCGTTGAATCTACCATTGAGAAGGTACAACAATAGCGTAATAAATTAATAGTCAAGATTTGATATGCAAATTACCCCTCTAAAGACTCACATAAAGAAGCAAAACCTAACTTGTGGGCTATTCATATGGCGTACCTAATCCTCCAAATCATTTTCTTATCCAACTTGCCTTTGTTTCTATTAGCCTTTAAATGTTATTATTTGGAATTTAGTGACTTTGGGAGGAGTTTAGTTGAGCTAACCGAGGACCAGAGCCTCTAGAAGGATAAGCACAAAGAATATGGAAAATTTGGAAAACTTTCTAGGTCCATTGTAACAAATTTTGAATCCTTAATTTTTTTTTTTAATATATATAATTTTTTTATAACAATGCTTATTATTTCATAAAAATAAAGCATATTATTTCATAGATACAATCTAAATCTGATCTATAATTTGTTTAACACTTTGATGTTACAGTCCCAAATATTAGTTTTCAGATTTGCTGAATATTCCGACAAATCATGTTCTTGGCTATTATCCACTTCATTAAGACTTTTTCAACTAGATAGTAATTTTCGTGCTTTTCCATCTTTGTTACAATTAGGGCGGAACCACACCTTTAAAAATTAACTTTTGCCCTCCAATATTTTTTTTTAAACAAAATTTTCCACCCAAACAAAATGTTTTGGTTCCACCCTTAATTACAAATGCATTCCCAAATGTAATCCATTTCATAGTCTCTAGCATCAATGATAATTTGCTGTCAGAATAAATTGAAATTGGAGATAAAGTAAAATTAAAGTTCAAACTCATAATTACTTGTTTTAATATCTAGATAAATTATTAGCTATCTAATAAATACAATTAGATAAAAATAATAAATTTAATCACTTCTCCTTAATAAATGATCTTCTATTCATGTTACATCAATTAAGATATATGTTTCTAGAGTTTGAGGTGAACCGTTGGAGAAGAAGTCACGCAATCATAAGTGATTGATTGGGTTATTCTCTTTTTCCTTCTTTCTTGCTTTGATTAGAAAAAATAAAAAGAAAAAAATTGATTGATTGGGTTTATGAATTATACATTTTTAAGAGATGCTCTTGATACTTCAAATTTTGTTAACCCATATTAAAAATAGGTTTTAATCTCTATTAGTGTCCATCAAGTAAACTAATTAGCCTTTATATATATAATGGATTGTACTTAAAAAAAAAAAAACTAATTAGTCATTTCAGTATAATTGTTTAGTTGGATGATTGCCCTTAATTGTCTTTTCAAAACATCAATTTCTTGACTCACCTGGTGGGTCCATCAACTTTTTGGGGTCTAATCAATTTAAGGAAGAGAGCCGCAGGTATGGAATTAGATAAATAGTATTAATCAGTGGGTGAATAAAGTTAAGCCAATCAACATTATTATTATTATTATTTTTTAATTCCTTCAAAAAGAAAGAAAAAAAAAAGTCTTATTAAGAGGTAATTCAATCGGTTGAAATCACGTCTAATGAAACGGATATCATTAGTTCAAATTTTTCTTCTTTTTTTTATGCAAATAGATCAAAAAAAAAAAAAATCAGCATTTTTGAATGAAATCTAAAAGATGCTTTGGTAATTAGATATCCCTGATTCATCAGTGGACATAAACTTGAGCAAGTTTATAGTCTAACTTTTAGTCTTTTGAGTGTGTTACGGCACTGTAATTTTTACTGAAAAGTTATTTACAAAAGCTTTGTAATTGCAATTTCACTACCTTGATCAACTAAGGCATTGATTGATCGAGCCTCTCAGGCTTTACTATTGGATTGTAGTGCATTATGTTGATCAACCTAGCATAGATTGACCCTTTACTTGAGCTTCACGAGTTTTAGTACTAGATTTAAGCATCAACTCGGTCGATTGAGCTTGGACCGAGGTATTGACTGACAGCACTAGTCCCTTTTCAATTCTTAAACCGTATCTTGATCACGACTTAACCTTAAACCTAAACCTTACAACACATCATATTTTTATACTAAAGTTGCTAACACTAAAAACTTAACATAACTTGAACTACCACATTAATTTGTAAACACAACAAATTTTATGTGTATTACCATGTTTCAAATTACATTTTAGTAACTAATATAATAAGTATCTCATAAATTATCATGTCAATTTGTAAAGAACATATTATCATTTCCCTTTCATAACTCTTATGCTAAACTCCATTATTGTTTAGAATATTCCGGCCAAAACATATATGACAAGACAATCAGAATCCACATTTTGGACAGCGTTTGGATAACTCTAGATAGTGTAATTAATTTGCATCACCAGTAAAAGAAAAGTATTGAAAGCAATATAATATGATCAAAACAATATAGTATGTTACAGTTTATGGCTCAAGAGTGTCCAGGGGGTTATTTATAGCATAAGCTCGACCCTTTATTGCTATTGGAACAAAGGAAGGGTTATTATAGGATTGTCCAAATTCCGCCCGAACGCAAATTGACCCGAACTTATTGAGCAAATCCGAGCTTCTTTGTCAGCTCTCGACAAGGCTTGGGTCGGGATCCGTAATGATTTTTTGAATTCCAACGGGCCGGGGAATCCTCGAGTACATTATATTGTACCAAAACTTACCTAATTATCTACATTTGTTTTCTAGCATATCCTCTTCTTCCCTTCCAATTGAAAAGAGGCTGTTTAAATATGTAAGAATTGATACAAAACATGAGGGGCATGCAAGTTGTGGCATTTACTAAGGCCATAAAACGACCAAAACTGAATACAATTAAATATGATTATGTTTAAACACATGAGAATTAACCCTAAATAAACAAATATGCCCCACATATCTTCATATCTATGACCATATGGAGCTTTGAATTAATCCTACAGCCAAACATGCCCCACATATCTTCATATCTATGACCATATGGAGCTTTGAATTAATCCTACACCCAAACATGCCCCACTCAAACGTGGTTTAATTAACCATGATGGCGATTGTGACTCGAATCCGCCACATTTTCTCTGTCATTTCCTACATGCATGTATTTGGTCCCATCACCCATGCAATTGTCAATCAAAAATATTATCCAAACATTAAAATTTGCATCTTTAAATAATTAAAGTTGAGTGGTCATCATCATTGCTACCACGTAATGTTTTTAGCTGAGGGGGCTCTATCACAGCCATTTAAATGAGAACTAATCATTGAAAACTAAGCCCCATATTTGGGAGAAGGATTCCCCCCATTTCTTTAGTTGTTTTAAAAGGGAATTTTTGGAAAAAAAAAAAAACGAAATTATCCTCCTCAAAATAACTAACTTGTTCATCTCCAAATGAAATGGAGAGGATCCCATATTAATTTGTATGATAATATGAAGGTTTGAGTAATCATTGAGTGGTGTTGCAAAGGTCACTAGTTTTCATTTTATAGGTAAGTTGATCAATTGATTATCTTCAGGGAGGGACGGAATTAAGATTTTTCATCGGGATTGAAAACATGAATGAAAGGCCAAATTTAATTTTGATAGGGTAAAATTTAACTTTTTAGGAATATGTTAAGGGGACATTTTAAAACTGGGGGTGTGATGGCCCTGACGGCGCCCCATGATTCCATTCCTGATTATGATAATGATTGTGAAGTCAAAAGTGCTACATTTCTAGCTTGCTTTTCAACATGTGATAGTCTTATCTTTTGGAATTGTATGTCCATTTCATCACTAGAATTCAGAGACAAATTTGCAAAATAATAAGCACTCAAAATTGTTGGGACATAAGAAAATGTCGCAATATGTTTTGCTTGCTGAGTTGTTAGGCCATGTCTATTAATACTCACTCATTTGAGAATAGACCATTCACATCTGGAATTCGAATCATAATATCCGATTGATTTTTATAATTTGTATTCCTCACTTCATTTTTAATGACAAATTCTTCTTCGTATATCTTGCAATGCTTCTTTCAATTTTCAAAGATTTTTTTTGGTGTGTGCATACAAATGTCCAAACTATCTTGGCCCTATACATAGTCCCCACCCTAATGATGGTTCAAAAAAATATTCCCCATAGCCTGCATGAATGGTAGCTCAAAACTTAAAATGAAAGGTGGAGAACAATTTTGAGAAATGAGTGGCAAGCGAGTTAAGAAGATATGAGCGATGGGGCAGGAATATGATTAAGATTTTATTTTGTTGCATATTACACACTAAATGATGATGTCACACTATTTAAAAATTTCAAATAATGTGACGTCATATATACAATTAGATATAATAAAATAAGTCAGTAACCATGAAATAGAAATAATCTCTATCCCTGTTGTCTGTTGAGGCGGCATCTTGTCCACATCATTGAGTCATCAATACTTTACTTTCCTCGTATGCTTTGTCATTAACTAAGCAGCCCTCGAGCAATCTCCTAGAAAAAATAAACGAAAATAGTGATATGACTTCTATTTATTTGTATTTAATTTGGATGCCACTTTAAACATGCAATCAAGCAAATTTCTTGCTGTCATTCTTTGCATATGGGAGGGAAGATGAATATATATATTGATACTTTCTAGTATCCATTATGAGTCAAAGTAATTGTACAAATCTTGTTGAAGATATTCTAAAGAAGTACACAAAATTCCTTCTTAAATTATCTCTTTATTGTAACTTTTGAATTTGAAGCACACCCTTTTTGTTCATTTCTTTTTTTCAAGCTAATTGCCTTTTTGGGTAACTTCCTAAGTGGACTCGTTGTCATTTATCCATGTATAACCTGTTAAAATATTTGTTTTGATAGGAAATTTCATGCTTTGTAAAGCATGCACAATTTTTAGCGCATACTTGTTGGAGCTCAAGATCTCTGCCAAATTTTACTGCCTTCTAAGCAGCCACCGCCTCACTACCGTTGGGTCGGTTAATGCATGGCAATGTGGTACACATAGTAGCCAAATGATTTAAATTCACTATAATTAAGCTTCTCATCGTACAATAATTCCAATCCTAGGCTGTCAAAGTTTTGAATATGTTGCCAAAAAAAAAAAAACTAAGAAGAAATTAAACTTCTCTATGTTACCAACTTCTTTGAATATATACAGAATTGGCTTTTTCTTCAAATTTGGCGGTGTTGGTTGATTTTATATTTTTTTATAGTTCTATATGTATTTTTTATTTGGTCCTTTTGAATGCCATATTCAAAGATAGGATCATTGAAATTCCCTAATTGCAATTTGTCCTCATTCCTCTCAAACAAACCAAAAAAAAAAAAAAAAAAAAAGAAGAAGAAAAGAAAAAAGAAAGTGAATTGAGAAAGGAAAGAAACAAATGATTGTGGCATGTCATAATTTTCTTCTAGACAGGCTTATTTGTCATCTCCTTTTTTCTTTTTCCTGAGCTTATTTGTCATCTTTCTTTTATATATATATAGTTGTTGTACCCTTTTTATTAAAAACTATTATTATATATAAAGTAAAGTAATAATAAAAATGTTCTCATTTAGCTCCTACATGCCTACTACAACTAGTTTATACTGGCGGCTTCAATTATAAGCCCAACTTTATTTGATGTTTATTTAGGTTTGAGCAAGTTGGAACCGAAATTGATTCAAGGCCGATTAATGTAGAGTGCAAGTTATTGCATAGTTAACGCAATTGTTATCTTGCTTGAGATTAATGAGTGATTCAGATGTTTATTTAGGTTTGGAAGTCGGAACCGAACAAACAAGGCCGACCATGGTAGTGCGAAAGTCATTGCATGTTAACGCAATTGTTATCTTGCTTTCCTTTTCAAACAAATAGAAAAGATTGAATTTTTTTTTTCTATTTTGAATCGTTTTAGGTCTGATTTCTATTAGGTTAGATTATTCGTAGTTGCATATTTACAATACAATTAAAGTGATCAATTGAACGTTTGATCAATTTCTATAAGGGTTGCCCAATCCAGAGCCACATAACCAAAGCCTTTCATTCTTAGCCCAACACTATATGATGTGATAGGTCAAATAATGGCTCCTCACGTTAGAAACCTTCTCAATATTTGCGGAATAGAATATTCACACTGTGACTGCATGACCTTAATAATCTCTAATTCCCTTAAAAGAAGTCTAGTTGAAGGCCCCAAAACCCTAGAGGAATGAGGGCGGGACCAACAACCTATATAAAGAAGGTTAGCCCTTCATTAGGTACGCAATCATTTCTTACATCCTCACTCTGTCAATTTGCTTTTCTTTCTTTTTACCATTTCTAACTTAATCATCGGAAGTGGTTTTGCTAGACCTTCAGTGAACCTTTCTTAAGGCCTGTTTGGGATTGTGTTAGATATGCCTTAAAATACTTTTAATACTCAAAAAGTTCGTTTGAAAAAAAATACTCGTTTGGTGAAAAAAAATTAAAAGCGCTTTTAAAGGTCCAAAAAGCTTAAAAATGGCTTTTTTTTTTTTGACAAAAGCTTAAAAATAAAGTTTTTGTTCAAAAGCTCTTTTTGACTTACAAGCTCAAGTTCTCAAACGCAATCTCAAACATGTTCTCACTGTTTCCTCTAACTTCAACCTTCTTTTAGTGTCTGGTATACAATCACTGTATCAACATTAGTAATCATCAAACAAAAACAAAACATTATTAAAAAAAAAAAAAGAAAAAAGAAAAGAGAAAGAAAGAAAGAAGAGAATGTCCCTTGTTTACTGTTATAATTTGTTGTTGTCTGTTGTATCCTCCTACTATCTACTGATAGGCAGCTAGAAGAAGACAATGTCCTCTTCTTTCTTAGCAAATGAGTCATATTTGTTGTTGTCTGTTGTATCCTCCTACTACCTACTGGTAGGTTGCTTGAATATGTGCAGCTGTGTTTTGAACCTCAATGATTTAATGGAATAATTTATCTCTGATAAAGGCTGTCAATACTATTTATAAAGAGAATGCAACAGTTTACATCTCTCCATTGCAACTGTTATAGCTTTCATCTTCTAAGTCTTCTGGGAATCATAGTATGATGATGCATGGTGGACCACATCATGTGACATGCATGTACAATATGAAAGTTAATGGGGGATGAAATCATGAAACCTTTCTTCACAGAAGGCCACCCTGCTCTCTCAACTATGGCAAGGAAGAAGTTGACACCAAAAGTGACTTACCCTTCACTGTCGGTGATGATCATGATGAACACAAGACTTAATTGGGAGAAATTCAAGCTCTGGATCCCAACAATCATCCCATGTTTTAGTGGACAGTGCTGTGTAAGATCAAAAGGTTCTCCATGTCACATTGGTTGGGTCCATGTTCCTCGCTCAGCATCTTTAATGGAGACACAGAATTGGAAGAAATTTGTCAACTCCATGTTCCTCGCTCAACTTATTTAACAGAGACAAATGTCGGATAAAGTTTTTTTCCACATTGAATTGGAAGAAATCTGTCAACTCCAGTTTGTTATATTAATATTTTGTTCTTAGAGCACTTGATTACCATTTTAATAGACTGAGTGGAAGAAACAAAACTACTCTATGAATTGACTCATTTCAATCTCAAAGTTGATTCTAAGAATATATTGTAAAAACGTGACACCGTGTACACCGTTAGTTACAACAAAATAAAATCTTGACCACAAAAATGAAGAGGGTACTAAACTCATTCTAATCCAAGTACCCGTCTTCCCGGTCAATAAATGATCGCAAGGCCAAAAGATCATAGTGTTTCTCCTCAAACCTAGCTTGGTCTACACTATATCATCAAAATGAGGAAGTTGTTCTAAAAAATGGGACATGATAAGAAGCCTAAGAATGAAGAATAATATGTGACATCATAGGAAACCTAGAATAAGCAAGTTTTTTAAGAGCCATATCCGGTGCCAATCAAATTCAATATATAGATTTAAGAGAAACCTACCATTTTTGGCAAATACCTCAATCTACTTTAGCTAATTAGTTGATTCTGTTTGGTTTTTAGTGTTTATGTTCTTTTTGGCATAGTTGTTGGGTTAGGGTGGTTGCTTTGGCTGTTTGAGCTTGTTCGTTTGTAGTCTTTGCGGTTTTTTGTTTGAGTTTTAGTTTTTTTCCTTCTCTTTTCTTCAATAGATACACATAGAAGATTGTATTATTTGCGCCCAAATTGCTTTAACCTATATGAAAATCTTTGTAACTTGATAGAATAAAAAAATACTTCGAGATTTTAAATTATATGCTTCAAAAATTTTATATCCTTAAGAGATCTTGTGCATATAATTATCTAGTAATTTATATAAATATGCCATAATCACATCCAAACATTTTGTGATTACCAAGCCAATTTTTCTCATTACATTTGTTTAGATTACAAGTCCAAATACTTCATTAAAATTTTCACATTATGGTTTGTTTGGACTACCATGTCTAAATATTTAATTAAAATTTTCACATTATGGTTATTTATCTCCTCTGTTATATCTTTCTCATATTTCTCTAGACTCCATTTTATAAGCATAAAATCGTGATGGAGGATAAAAATATGAAATGGTTATACATGAATCAAGGGGTTATATGGATATAGTTGAAAGCAAGATACTACATGTCAATTTGACTGAATTGATGTAACAATGCTTATCAACCCTTCATTTTTTATTTATTGGGGATTGATTCAAGAGTCTAGGCATTAGCCCAGTAGGATAGGATGAGATGAGAGTATCTATCATCACTCATAAGAGGGTCCTTCAACATTGCTGAATGTTGCAAGGCTTTGAGCACAACAGTGCTGGATTTATTGCCTAATTAAACAGACAAGGTGGAAAAACCTTGCTAAAAAAAATTAACCCTCAAATTACTAATCCAATCCAACGGCTGATGACCTATGTAGCTATAGTAGATATTAGTTTCATAAATATCCAAATCTAAGATAATAAACCAGGAAACTGGCCATAATTGGGCTAAATCTGGGTAATAATTGCAGTTAAAAAGCATTCCACCATTGGGCTGAACAATTTTGGGAACTATCCCAAGGAAAAAGCATTTGAAATATATTTAAATTAAGTAAATCATCTTACCTTTAGCTGAATAACGTTAGAAACTAGATTTTTATCCCATAAATATCTCACTATTAATGTGATAGTTATAAACAACTCTTAGATCAGTCATTATGACTGCTACATCAACATTGTGAGATTTTTATTAAAAATAAATAATAAATAATTTTTAACATTACTCCGACTGAAAAGATATCTAAACTTTTTTTGGTAAGTAATTAAATATCAGTAAATAAGGGCAAAAGAACACAACCATAGTACAAGGAAGTAGCGCGCATCTAAACTTAACTACAAAAACCGCAATGCCGGTAAAAATAAATAACACAAAACACGGGTCTTGAAGCGTCAAATGAAATAAAAATATGCAGTTGTAATTGCATATTACACTCGCATATTGCCACGTGATAGTGCATACTTGCTAAAATAGTGACTAAAAAATATGAGATAGGCTTACTGCTGTGCACACTGCACTCTTGGCATTGATTGCTCATCATCCTCATCATAGGCCTCTTGATATTGATGCTGCTGCTGCTTACGTCTCATCTCATCCTCCATGTTAACATCATGCATAGTTGTCTCCTCACAATCGTCCAGCTCCATGTCTGTCAAGTGCTTGCTAGGCCTTGGGGATAGTATTTTCTCTAAAATCTGGCATTGTTCTTGGGAAAGAGAGTCAGGGAAATCCACATTGAAGTGAATGTAAAGTCGGCCCTTGATAAATGGTCTCTGGTGATCCGGCATTCCCTCGTCATTGATTGCTTTGGATTGACCTGCAATTGGAAATACTTGATGAGCAAAGGAACTAAAAAGTTTGGGTGGAAAGAAATTGAATCATGGATTATCATGGAAGTGACTGAGTGATACCAGGCTTAATGATCTCCCCAGGATTTGATTTGATCAGAAGCTGTCTGCCGTCAAGATGGGTAAGGGCAAACTGAAACCCACAAAGAGCCTCTGTCAAATTGAGGGAATGCTCAACATAAAGATCATCATACTTCCGCTTAAACTTGGGATGCTCCTTCAGTTGCAATATAAAAACAATATCTCCAGCGATGGTGTCAGGCTGCAAAACACAAGAAATATGAGCCAATTTTACTCGCACTTAAATGGAACAGTGGAGTGTAATAACAAGAAAATACACAAAGTGTTGTCCAATCACAAATGTAATTTCACTTGCCGCTTGATCGGCTTGTCCTTCGAACACAATCTTCTCGCCATGCTGCATCCCTTTTTCAACATGCACCTCCAACACCTTCTTTTCTTGAATAACCTTGCTTCCTTTGCATGGTGGACATTTATCTCTCTCACTGATGACCTCACCTACATCAATTATAGATGCATTCCAGAATGAAAACAGCACCATCAAATATTATTAATATGGACCATATATGTCTCAGTTAAGTACCTGAGCCTCTGCATTCGGGACATACATGTTGCATCTGTTGAATCATGCCCAATCCAATCTGTCTGGTTGTAATTTTCATTCCTGTACCTTGGCATCCATAACATCTCCCAGATACTCCACTTTTTGAACCTTTCCTGAAATATTTAGGGATGGATTAAGTCGTTAGAGTTGTAAAGTTTTCTCCATCAAGGGCCATTTATCTCA
Organism: Carpinus viminea; assembly: GCA_013348765.1. Taxonomy (NCBI): domain Eukaryota; kingdom Viridiplantae; phylum Streptophyta; class Magnoliopsida; order Fagales; family Betulaceae; genus Carpinus; species Carpinus viminea. Next base: position 12,107,720 of record CP054668.1, read on the forward strand.
TCTACATCTAGCTTTTCATGTTTACTGGGGACAACTAGGGAAGGAGTCCAAGCAACTTCCAGTTAATAAGTATTCTGACATCCCCTACATTATACATATATTTGAGTGGAGAGGGGATAGAGAAAGGGGGATGACATCCAACATATAGAAGACAACAACATTACTAAGAGCATTCCCAATAAAGGAGCCAAACTTTTATGCAAAATAGTTCCTCAAAACTCACTTTATTAAATTTAACTAATGAATTTTTAAAGGTCTTCTACATCCGATTAGCTATATTTTTATCTATATCATTTAAATATCTAATTAATATATTTTTATTAAAAATTGTGAAAGAATATTCTCACAATGATCTCTAGAAAAGTGGGTAAAGTTTTGAGAGAAGGAGAAAACAAGTGAGAGAAACAATAAAAAGCAAAATGGCTCCCTTGAAAAGTGTTGCTACATGTAGCTTTTTTTTTTTTGCTAATCCAATGCAAGGGGTTTTTTACAAATCTTATTAGCTATTTTAGATAAAAGTAACATTTGACTCTTCCATCGGGAATGCTCTAATACATTTTCATGCAACAATACCCAACAATGATGAGTTTTAAATATAGTTTTAGGAAACAAGACAATGGGGGGAAGGACAAGATAACTCCACCAATAGTTCTGCAGCAGTGTAGTAAAAGGGACCATACAACCATAAACTGAACACCCCCTTAAAACAATTTGAGTGAAGAATACAATAAGCTAAGGTAGAGGAAATACCCTTTACATTTCTGGCATAAAATATTCCTAGAAAGAGATAGTTTCTTTGTTGTGCCATTGTATAAGTCCTCCAAAGAAACCTTCAGAGTATGCACCACATCCTCACCATGTTTCTGCCTTCTTCCTCGTGAGCTGCCACCACCTGGATCAGAGTACCAGAAGAAAATATGCTTATAAATGAACATTTTATTCAAGTGGAAGGTCAGATCAAGAAGGAAAGAAATAAATAAAGAAAAGTAAACAAATGCAGGTTTCTCTCACCACCAAAGGCTCCTCCACCAAAAAATGACTCAAATATATCAAATGGATTATGACCGGGACCACCTCCTCCCATTCCCTCCTTGAGAGCATCTTCACCATATTGGTCATACATTTCTCTTTTCTCTGGATCGCTGAGAACTTCATAGGCTTGAGCCAGTTCCTTGAACTGATCCAGGATGACAGAAAAGTAGAATTAAAATTAAGACAAAGTGATGCATGCCCTTAGAAAAAGTCATAACACGCCCTCATAGGTACAAAAATTATATTCCCATGTCCACTAATATCATTTATATGATAGCCATAACAATTTAAGTCACCAAAATGTAATAAAATTTATATGGTTATGCTTAAATCCCTTTTCTCCAATAACTTATATTTAATATCCATGTTGCAACCTTAGAAAACACATGAATGAAAATTCCAAGGACTATACCAGTCAAAGAAATAGCATATTGAAATCTATTCATCAAGCATAATCTACATCGGACAGGTTTGTGTCATGCACAGACAGGAGGAGGTAGCTAGAATGGCTACATCCACAGGTTGACTATCATACCTTCAGAATTTTTTCCATAAAAGACCCATTGATTACTGCAAAACCATTTCTTTTTGGGGGCAAAGTGAAAAGTAACATATAGAAGTACCTCAAATTCTCTTGTTGATGACAGACAAGTGATTGACCAAGATATATTATGCAACAGGAAAAACAATCTTTTGAGCAGTTGGCCAAAAGGGGAAAAATGACAGAAAGTAAGGAGAATTTATTTCTATTCTTATATTAGCATGTGGTAATTCAGCACAAGGTGTGGACTTCAGCATATTTTCTCGGGCTCCTTGCAAAAATCAATTTTTTTTATAACTCTTTCAGTATTAACAGCCGCAAACAAGCACATGAAGATCTAAATTCACAATAATATAATTAATTGAGCCTGTAATGAATTGGATAAAAAATTCAATCTATATAGTACCCAATAATTTCTGTACAAGTCAAAGTAAGTCGCACTCATTTGAGTGAGCATAAGTACGCATGTATGTATGTATGTATGCATATGTTTCTGAGGGCCCACCTTCTCAGGATCTCCACCTTTGTCAGGGTGATTCTTGATTGCAGCTTTCTTATACGCCTTCTTCAGTTCATCTTGACTTGCACTTTTTGAAACACCAAGAATCTCATAGTACTTGGTGCTGTCACTTTTCCTTGGTGCACGTCCAAACATGATTGAAGCGCTTTAAAGCTATCACACAAAAAGAAAGAAATAAAAAATGTACTTTAAAACCTCTGTTTATTCAAGAGAGAGGAAAATTCAATTCTGCAGGTCTCTAAATGCCAATACCAAATTTGGAAACAATTGTCAAAAAAAAGAACCACAAGGATATTAGTTCGTAGCAAAATCATATAACTAGCTACAACTAACTACAAACAAACAAACATAACAGGAAAAACATGCAGAAACATGCATACAACTATAATCACAAACGAGCATAAATTCAATCATATGTTACACAAGCAGGTTAGCAGAACGGAACATAGTCCCCAAAAACAGTTCCAAAAACGATCTGTTAAGCACTACTTATCTTGGAATATCATGCCTTTGAAGAAAAAATATGATACCTATTCCATTAACTAGTAAGTACTACTTTTTCATGTCAATCAAACGCAGAATATTTTTCGAGCCAAAAAAGAGAAGCTCATTTAACCATGCTATTACATATAGACGCCAATGCAATAACATCGTGGTTTGCAGCCTTCAAAATTGGTAGCAGCGATGGCTACAGGAAAGCTCCCAGTATAAAAGTAGAATTTCAAACAATTATACCAATCCAGAAGGAAGAAGACTCGAACTAAATAACAGATAGTAGCAGACCTTCTCCCTACTAATCCACAAACCCATTACTAACCACTGAAAAAGGAAAAGAAAAGAAAAACCTTGCAAAACACTTCATTAAATATAAGCTAACCAGCCGACAATGAGCATACAACTAAAGATCCTTAAAAAAATTACAAACAGCAAGCTCCAGCAGAGTAAAAAACCCAATCTCACAACAAAACAAAAAAAGCCTTTTGAGCGCTTAAACAACAAATTTGCTAAAATTACATGCATCCTCCATACCCTTTTCACCTTAGAATCAAGATCAAAAGCGGGGCTCAAGTACTGGTCATACGATTCCAAAAAAGCTTATGCCTCATGCAGATAGTAATTAATATTTTTCCTTTGCAAATTTATATAAATAACCAACAAAACGAAATAAACCCAGAAATCATAAGCAATTTTTGAAACTGAAAAATCAATCTTATCAACTGCCAACAAGCTATGACACAACAATCCCTAAAATCCTTAATGTCTCACCCAAAAAAAAAAACCCTAATTTCTTCTAATGAATCTAACAGAAAGATCTAAGCTTTAACAGATCAAAACGTTCAGAGAGAGAGAGTGCAAAGCAAGAGATACCTTAGGGATTTACAGAAGGACCCAAAGTATGGAACCCTCTGAATCTCTCACCGAAATATTCAGAGAAGTTTTTTTTACCCCAGTTTGTTGTTGGGGGGGATCTTCTATAGGGAAAGGGAATTGCTATTGCCAGAGCTGGATATGCCGGTTCGTAAAAGGACCTTTAGACTTAAAGCTCATTTCCGAATCCTGATTGGTCCAGTGGTGGGCGATAAGTCTTCCTGTAGCAAAATTACTATCTGGAAATAGCTTTTCCGTAAGGAGAGGGAAATTTGGGTGGCAGTGATTGCGTTACCTGCTCTGTGAGGTAACTAGCGGAAACGCCGGAAAGGCTGTGTAAGCCTGGGCCCCACCCTAAGCGCGCGCTTTGGGAGACCAAGATGTGATTGGCTATCGACTATTTATATCGCAGTTTTCGAGCTGTTAGGGCTGAGGTCACTGCAAGATCACATACGTGCATTCTACTGATCAATTTGTGTCAAAAAGGGACGGCTGTCAGCCACCGCGTGTTGGCTTATGCGTGACGACGACGTTTTTGTGTCTTTCTTTGGGGGCGGCAAAAGACCACAGGTCAGCCGCCTAGATTGAAACACAAGTAACCCTTAGATTGAAACACAAGTAACCCTCTTTTACATTGGCCGAATTAAAAAGTAATTTTATTGTTGAAAAGTGTTGGGCCGGTAAAAAACTTTAAAATTACTTTTTGTTTAAAAAATTCAAAATTGCATTCAAGAGAAGTTTGAAAATGATTTTTTTTAAAAAAAAATCTTTTATAAACAGGCTCTTATAGCCTTCGGAATCTATTTGGTATTGAGAAATAAAGTTTTTGTCTATAACAAAAGCTCAAAAAAGCTTTTTATTAAGAGTATATTTGAGAATTGATATTGTGTTTGAAAATTAGAGTTTTTAAGTTAAAAAACGTTTTTTTGGCAAAAATTTCATTTTTAAACTTTTGTTAAAAGTATGTTTTGACAATTTTTAAATCCTTAAAAGCGTTTTCAATTTTTTTTACTAAACGATTACTTTTTTTTTTTAAACGAATTTTTTGAATATCAAATGCACTTTTACGCTTCTCAAATGCATGCACAAACAAGCCTTAAAAAGCCTCATTCACAATCTTTTTCAAAACAAAATTTTCCTTTCTTTTTCTTTTGTTACTGTTCATTACAATTTTTTTAAAAAATTAACATAAAAACATTTTAACTTTTATTTTTTATTACTATTCAAATAAAAAAATCATTACAAAACAAAACTTTTCACTTTTTGATCATACCACTTTCCACCTTTTTACACCAAACTTTTTTCTTTTCTTTTTTCTTCTTCTTCTTTTTTTTTTTTTTTTTCACATCAATCTACCTTCACTACGGTGTCTATGGAAAAGGCTTTGTCAAACAAAGCATTAGGCTTTTTGAAAGCAAAAAAAAAAGGTGAACCAATACAACTTATTTAACCGATACAACCAAACCTAAGAGAGTAAGAAAGAGTGAGAATGATATTATTATCGTTGGATTTTAAGAACTCAATCACTTCTGCTTCATATTTGACATTTGTTGAAACTTGAGAGTAAGTGAGAATGAAGTGTGAGTCTCTATTTTGTGAGAGTGAAACCCAATTTATTAATTTGAATGATCATCTCAAAGAGAGAAGAGAGTGAGAGAAAATAATATAATAAAAAAAATATTTTATAAAATATATAATAATATAATATAAATTGGTGGCCGGCCAAGCGGGTATTATTGACCACCGCATACGCACTCCTCTTTATTCGCCAATTTTGGACGGAATTTAAAAAAAATCCAATTTTGCTACTTCATATAGAATAGAAGTAGCAATGAGGTCTTCAATACTTGAGAAGCAAGAAAGTTAAGATGGTCCTGTTTTAGAAGCCTGCAGCTTGAATGCTAATTCAGAGATTGCCTTTGTAGAAGAACCTTCTGCACTCAATGCTTTCTCAGCAGCCATCTTCAGGCCTTTCACCCGGCTGCCAACTCTTTCCCCCTCTTCTCCCACCATCAAACCCTTCACAACTCTTGCAATTTCTTCTCTGCTCACTAGCCCTTTCTCGTTAGCTTTTGGTCTTAAAGCCACTTTCAGGTCCTCAACCAGCAGCACTGCATTCATTCTTTGCTCTGAGTAAAGTGGCCATGCAATCAAAGGTATGCCATGCATGATGCTTTCCAGGATTGAATTCCATCCGCAGTGCGTTAAGAACCCGCCGGTGGAGCCGTGGCTGAGGACTTCGGCCTGCGGCGCCCACGACGGCACCACTAGGCCTTGCTCTTTGGTCCTCTCTTCAAAACCTTCTGGCAAGAAAGCTAGAGGGTTCTCATGGCTTTGGTCCCTGAGGTATGCTGCATTAGCCAATTCGTTGTTTGGGCTTCTTGCCACCAATAAGAACTTTTGCCCACTTAATTCCAATCCAAAGGCTAGCTCATTGAGCTGAGAGTGGGATAGGGTTCCACCACTCCCAAAACAAACAAATAGGATGGAACCACTCGGCTGATCGTCCAACCAACTTAAACATTGTAGCCTGTCAACCTGTTGAAATATTATTTAAATGATTAAATTTCTTAGAACATATTTTCATATCATTGCAATTGATTATCAAATTCTTGTGGTTTGATTACAAACAAATCTACCACAATTTTCACATAAAAATTGATCATTGGTATTGTAAAAATAATGAAGAAATAAGAGCATGATGTAGAATTTTGGGTTCTTCCCCAATTGGTAGTGAGGGTAAATGTCTAATACCAAACCACTCATAAAATCTCTGGCCTCGCTTTTCTTTCTTTCTTTTTCTTTGTCTACTTTTTATATTTAATTTTCCATAGTATTATAAATTTCTTTAAAATTTGTCATTTCCTATCAATTTAAGTTTATAAGATAAATGGTAATTTAATATCGTATTAGATAAAGTATGACTAGACAAACAAACAAGTGGGAGTGTTAAAATATTATTTAAATAATTAAAAGTCTCTTTGAGATTATGTTGAAAAACAAAGCTTTTGTAAATAGATATAACTTGAAAGAGTTTTTTCAAAAAATAATCATTTTCATGCATCCCAAAGACGTAGTTTTGGACTTTTTTTTTTTAGAACAAAAAGTGTTTTTTAAAGTTTTTTACCAAATAAGCTTCAAATCTTTTTATGTATTTAAAAGTACTTTTTTAAGCTTATTAACAAAATATAAATTAAAAATGCTCAAAATTTACCATTTTAACCCAATATGCTTTTACCTGCTTGGTACTTGTTGAAGCTGTTTGAATGATTGGTCCAATTGGATAAATTGTTGGGTTTCCACCTCCTTCCTCTTCCAAACCTTTGATAGCTCTTCCCTGCAGCTCCATGAACGTGTTAACCATAATCCCCTCAGCTAGACGGAGCCGTTTTGCGTGGCAAAGAAACAATTTGTACAATTCACTTCTCCGGTCGTGAACGTGGTCCATAAGATCTCCACCGTCGATAGCTACACACCCCGGAAGTTTCAACGGTTCCGACAGGTCTCTATACTCGCATGAAACCGTCTCGTCCAGCTCCGGCAAATGCAAGAGCAACGACAGCGCCAAAGCACTCGACGTGAAGAAAATGTACGGCGAGAGATTTAGCTCCTTGGCAACATCTAGTGCGTCGGTTGCAGTGTGATCAAGGATAACGGCGGTTAACCGAGAAGTTTCGACCAAGGACTTCAACACATCATGGATGGACGGCAGAGAGCGGGTCATGGTGAGGAAGACTTGGATTCCGGGCTGCCCGCCGGCGGGAGGTCGTTAAAGTTCACCGGAGGAAGAAAGACGTGGTCTATGGTTGTGGGGAGGGCTTGGAGGATTCCTTTCATGGCTTTTGATGGAGACCCAGTTGTGGGAATGATGCATGTGACATGGTAGCCATGGCGAAGGCAAGTGTCTTGGCTAGCTCGACAAGAGGGATAAGGTGACCCATCCCTGGACTTGGGAGAATTGCTATATGGGGTTTGTGTTCCATAGATTTACCGGGATTTTGCTCCGACTAGATTCTTAGAATACTATGCACAGCGTCACTTTTATACGGAATTGATCGGTAAAGTTCCGGAATTTTGCTCCGACTAGACTGCGTTTATACCAGTCGAGTAGAGTTCATGGGCGTAATCCCGAGGAATTATTTGTCCTTAAAAGGTTAAACCTTGGAGAAGGACTAAAAATGTTAATTTGGATGGTAAAACTATAAAAATCAAATAAAAGTAGGGAAAATAATAAATTTTTAAGGGTCTATCTTATAAATTTGGAAGGATAAATGCCCCGCTGTCTAAGCTAAATTCGCCCTTAATTTAGACATGATATTTCATGAAACACTAGACGCTAAATCTGTCCTTTAGACTTGATATTTCATGAACATTAAAAGAGTGGGTTTGAAATTGCGTTAAGGAGTTTAAAAAGTATTTTTAGTACTTAAAAAGTTATATTATATTGTTGATAAAAGATTTTAAATGCATTTTTTTTTATATTTTCGCTTTAAAAATGGTCAAAATACATTTTTGAAAAAAATTTAATAATAAAGCTTTTTTTAAAGAATTATATTTTCGATGCAATTTCAAACATACTCTAAGACTAAGGATGCGATTGAGATTTCAATTTTGCAGACAAAAAAAGCGATCTTAAACCAAATTACAAAAAATATATCATTTAGGAGTACATTTTTAAAAATAGCAATTTGAAAAATTGAAAAATTTGTGTTTTCAAATTTTAGGTACACAACAAAGTTTTAAAATGTACGATTTTATAATTTTACCAAACGTACATTTCAATTCAAACACGTTATTTTTACATGGTACTTTCTAAAATCACATCAAACACCTGATGACCTGATAAAGAAGTTACCTCCAGAACCAACCACAGCAGGGTTAAAAACTGAACGCGCTTTAGCTGTAGCTTTGGCAGTCTCTCTCAGCTAGTGGTAATCGACGGCAACCTCCATCACGTCACGTAAAAAGAGGCAGCAGATCCGTAGGTTCCGGCGAGGTGACAGAGCGAGATCTTCCGGCGGACTTCTCCTTCAGCTCCGGCAGACTTCTGCGGTCGGTGAGATCTTCCGGCACTGTTCAATACTCCGTAGCTTTTGTCTGTAAATCTGTGTACTTCTGGTGGTGCTGTTCAATCTTATGTACTGGATTCAGCCGCCCATGATTGAAGATCACGTTGCAGTAGTCAAGATTCTTTGAATCGGCCAGACATTTACAAAGCTCAATCGAATTCGCCAACCGCGTTCAGGCCCACTTACACTTGAGAGGGTTGGAAGATTTTTGGTTTAATTATACAGTAATATAATCTTGTTGTACAAAATTTTGTTTTGGTCTCTCTGCTTTTCTGGTCACTTGTCGGATTGATGACGACAGTAGTCTTTCTTTTTTTTTTTTTTTGGCATTTGACTGTTAACTGTTAGTGGACAGGAATGATGTAATAAAAATTAATTGATTCGAAAAAAATTGTCTAATATAAAAAATGAATTTTTTGTTTTGCTGGTGATTTGTTTATGAATAATAGTAAAAAATTATTAATGTGATATAAAAAGTATAAATATTGGGAGTTAAATTTTTTGAATGAATAATACGATACTCTTGCCAAACAGTGCCATTTGTCTTTGCACAAAATATAAAAGTAAACTTCAGTTTATGACTTTGTTGGATGTCAAGACTTGAAAGATTGGAAATGGTAGAGGAAAATTGCAAGAGTGGGTGTTTAAGCACGTATTGGAGTCATGCTTTGAAATGGTAGTTTAATCGACTGATAAATATGTCTTATAGAGTAAAAATTATTAGTTCGAATTTCTATTTTCCATTTTTATTATCAGGAGTGGAAATGACAATATATATTATATATGCCGAGTGTTGACAGCCTGGCCTTGTAGAGATGACTCCCCAACACATTCAAAACCCAGGGTTGGAAAATTTTCTGAGTTTTTGTTAGAGAATTCATTGAAGAAGAATTCACTCTCTTATGACAATGAAGGAGATCGAGAAGAAACTTTTCCAATATTTTTCTTCAGGTAGTTACCATTTTTGGAAACTTTCCACATTTCCTGTTTACCTCGGACAACCCACAATAAATTCTTAATGCTTTCATCTGGTTTAATTAGCAGTTCTTTGATGGAGATTGTAAAATGGAACGATAGAAGCCAAACCCAAAACCTGGCTGTTCATGGTCCTATAGATTCTTTGCAAAACATTTTGAGATTTTTGTAATTAATGTTCTTTATCTTCTTTAGAATAGAGTGTTAGAGTATTAATTTAAATGATTAAGTTAATGATCTCCTATCGGTTTAAATTTTAGGATCATCAATGATTTAAAAACCTAAAATGGGAATGCGTCATTTTCGATCTTGAAGGATTGAACATGCATGTAAGGCGAGATGCAAACTCTACTGCTTATGATTTGGCTAGTGTGGCCATTAAGTGTGTCATAAATAGAGTTTAGGTTGAATAAATTTCAACTTATATCTATTGTGTTGTAATCCGGGAACAATTTGCCCCTGTTTGATCTTTGTTTATCTATAAAAGATGAATTTTGTTCCAAAAATAAAAAACAACCTTATTCAAAAAGATAAAAATAAAAAATCGTCAAACTCATTCTAATAAAGATCAATTGGTGTGTCCCTAAAAGGTAGTTCAATCTGGGATCACGACTAATGAAACAAATGTTACATTAGTTCAAATCTCTTCCTCTCTCTTGTGCAAACATGTAAAAAAAAAATCAGTTGGCATGATGCATAATAAATATAGAATCTAGCAGCTTTTGGTGGCTGTTAAATGATAAATAAAATTAGATTTCATATAAGTCAATGGTTAACGGTGGACTCTATAAATATGAAATCTAATGGTTGATGTATTAAATTTGTAGAAGAATATGAAAAAAAAAAGGGACAAATTATTGACACCAATTATTATTATTTTTTTAATTCCCTAACCCTGCCTAAATTATATCTAGTCATTTCTATTTCTGCAGTTTACCATAATAATATTTAGCATATTGGGCTTCTCTTTTTGTAGTAATGAAGTAAATGCATTGATCAGTAGTAAAAATATTTCTGGTTTAAAAATTTAAATAACACATAGAGCCCTCAACTTTATAATTTATTTCTTTTTTCATTTACTTTCACAAACAATTGTGTCTATTTTTTTTTTCCACCCAGATAAAATAGAATTATTTTTCTTTTTTTAAAAAATTATTTATTTATTTTAATTTTTTAAAAAAGTTTTAATTATTATCCCCTATAAGTATATATGGACGGTTACTCAAAGCTTCCCTGATCCGAAAAGCAGCGGATCCTTTTTAAAAAATTTCCAACCGTTGCACCTGCGCGAAAAATACCCTCCCTCCATCCGCAGACAACTCATTGTCCATAAATAACACCATTTTTGAAACGTCGTAATGCTTGAGAAATCCATTTCTTGATCCTATAAATCCCCACAGTCTCTCTATCACACAATCTTCTCTGCGCAGACACAAACACACAGTCTCTCTCTCTCTCAACGGAGACACAGTTAATTTTCCTCCGGTGAACACCATATGGACACCGTGCAGGCTCCCAACATTGTCGCTTACATCACCGAGAGGCTTCTGTACCGCCGTTTGATCGATATCGGAGTAGACCCAGAAGAGTCAATGAACGTCATGGCGTTTTGGATGTGGCTCGAGGCGCAAGGCTTCAAAGAAGTGGTGCGCAAGATATCTTCCAACAACGACAAGTTTTTGAACTTGGTCGCCGAAGAAGCCAAGGACGTTTTGGCCACTCTGTTCCCCCTTTCCAGCACACCCATTTCTCAGAATCTCTGCCCCATCACCTCCATATTCTCTGGCTCCCTCTCCATCCACGACATCTTTGGGAACAAGGAGACCGTCTCCAAAGGGGTCGCCGACGTTCACAGCAGAGTCTGTTGCGTGGTTTTTAAGGATGTTTTGGAAGAAAAAGGCGGGAAAGTTAGGTTTGGTGGTGGCGAAGTGGAAGGTGACGGTGATGGAGTGAGTGTCGGAACGAAGTTGAATCCGTTTGCTAGGGAATGGAATCCGGCGATAGAGCGTGTGCCGGAGGAAGAGAGGTGCTTGTTTCTGACTTTCTCCAAAGGGAATCCTCTCACTGAGAATCAAATCTTCAACTTCTTTAACCAGTAAGTCTTTTATTTTATCCTTGGCTTTTTTTAATTACTTAAAAATTGGCATTTACTATGCAGTTTATTAATTAACTATATATCAAGTAGGTTATGGATAAAAAGTTTAGGGTACTCAATATTCAATGCAATGAGCAGCTTCATATGAGAGGCCGTTCGGATACACCTGATCATACAGTTTGAACAATTGAAATTCAAACTGTTTAAACATTTGTTAGAACAAGTGGAGCCCGATCGAGCAATTTATATGTTAGGTCTCAATCCAAAATTTAGGTTTTTTTTTTCCAAAAAAAAAAAGAATGTATTATTGTATTTTCTTCTTTTGGTTTCAACAATGGGATTATACACATATTTATACTTATATCTTGAGCTCTTAAACAATATATGTTGAAGAGCATTTTCACTTAATATTTCTGCCCTGAATTTAATGTTCCTTTATACTTGGGAACAAATATTAGCCAAATTAAAGAAGTCGATCACCATGCATTCTTGAGAAGATATCAGTTTTGATGTGAGAATTTGTTTGAACTCCACCGGTTTAAGTTGTCGTTGGAGTCCGAAGAATGAACTCTCACATATGAATAGTCTTATTGATTGTAGTGTTATAAGGCAAATTTATTGTACGGGATCAACATCTCTCAAAATTTATTTTTGTGGTAGATCATATGGTTAATTAGGGTGTGTTTGGTTGTGATAATGTGAGCAGGAAATATGGTCCATGTGTGGAAAGGGTGTACGTACACTGGCCGGATCCAAAGAAGCCAGCGCTCTTCGGGAAAGTGGTGTTCAAAACATGTTCAGTTCCGGCGATTATAATGGGAAGACTCCAGCAAGCCAAATTCACTGTGAATTCAAAGCCGCTTTGGTGCAAGCGATTCGAGCTAGAGAAGAAGGGCCTTGCTAAAACCAACTAATATTAATTATTTCAGATTTTCTCATCATGCATCTTAATTTTATTACTCTAAATAATATATTATCTCAGATTCTTGGGTATTTGTTTTCACTTTGAATAATTTCTAATAAAAGGATTAATGGATGCATGATATATATTAATTACTTTTCTGCCTCCCTTGTAATGTATAAATATTATATGCTCACTCCCACGTACACTCTTTGACGTTGATCCATAAAAAAATATAGTGATTTTTAGTGCTATGTCGGAGAGTGTATTTGTACTCGGAAGTGTGTATAAAGTCTAGAGAGAGAGCATATACTCAATTTTTCTTCTTCTTATGAGTTGTCATGTTTTATGTCGTTCATTTAAATGAACGGTCCGTATTAAAGCTATTGCACCTCTTACGATATCCTAAAGATCGTATGGAATTTAAATTTCTACAAGAAAAAGAATCAATTGTGTCGGGACATACAATTATATTCACAAATCCTAGTGACATGACCCAAAAAGTGAAAACAAAATAAAAATAAAAATTAAGGAGACATGTCACATACCCTAACAAATTAGTAGGGATGTTATTAAAAAAAAAAAAAAGTTAAGGGAAAAATCCATCTTCTTCTTGTCTTAATTGTTATCATAGAAGGCAAGAGTGAAATTAAGGGTCATTCCCACCAACAAAATGGTATAGAGGATAGAATGGAAATATGCGTGCACTGGTTGAGGGTGTCCATATCTAACAATTCTAGCAAAATAGTTTTGAGGTGATAGAATATGATTTATCACATTTATTAGCAAAAACTATTCGAAGATTCTTCTGAATCCAGAAATTCTGGAAAAATATTCACTACAAGAAATTTGGTTATTAGAGCTCAAATTATCAGCGACAACTTTTGTTGATAAGTGATTATTAGAGTTGTCGCTAATGTTTGAAAAATATTTCTTATAGCTGGAAGCTATTGGTGATGATATTTTACTATTAATGTTGACAAGTGGCATCACTGAAATACTGATCGTATAATATTTGGTGTAACTTAAGTTCTGAATAATTAAAAAAAAACTGTGTTTTAATGACAACCTTTGTTGTAATGAATTTTCTTTATATACAATATTGGACAACCTTTTTGCGCCTTCTGTTTACCGTTGGTAAATTGGCACTGATATAAAAAACCAAATTTATAAAAGAAAAATCCAAATTTTACCATATCAATGAATTTATTTTTTTGTCACTAATAATAATATTTTGAGTAATATTTACATATAAAAAATAGCCTCACTTAAATGTCTCAAAATATATCGGGCCGGCCAGCCCTTTTATTTTTTATTTTTATATATATATTATTATTATCAAGCTATACATACAACATTGTCCCATCCCTTTCTTTCTATTTTTATTTTAGTTAAAATATTTTATATTAAGACTTTATCTATTTTCTTATAGGTTGTATTCCATTCCTTACTTAGTCTTGTGTTTCATTCCTTAGGTTGTTATTACTTTTAATAATGCTCTGGCCTCTCTAGTTCGTTTGGATCCCCTTTGGTCTTGATTTGTGTGTCGTGGATATGTAGGTTACCCTGACCTTCGGGTTGAAGAGAAAGAATGGTCTAGACTGTTGTGTTGTGGATGAATGTGTATCCTAGCTTTCCGGCTGAGGAGAATGAACAAGAGGTTTTACCTCTATGGATCATGGAAAAAACGCTTCCTATGCAGCTGATGACGCCTGCTTGGTTCAAAAGAATTTAAACCTATCAAGCAGAATAGTTTTTAAACCTGCTTTTAGTCATGGATAGCGGGTATCTTCGGGTTTGATTTTGCTTTCAGAGTTTTCTCTATTTGTGGAGTTGTTTGGGTTTCTGCCTGTGACTTTGTAGCTTAGACTACGGTTACTTTAGAACTTACCCTGTGATTGTAAGAGCTTTCACTCTTGATTTCTATAAATGAGAATGAGTCGTTTTTTCTTTAAAAAAAAAAAATAGTCTTGTGTTTCTAGTCATTACTCATAGGCTCATAGCCTTTTTATAAATAAATACCATTTTAATATAGCTCATAGTATACTTCAATATATTAAAGATGTATCCCTCACTCACTTTTAGCACTTCCACTCTTTCAATTTCCTATTCTTTTCCCATCATATATTTCTATTATTTCAATTCACCAAACACCACACCTATACTATTTTCAATTTCATATTTTTTATCAATATTATTAAAAATATGTAAGAAGCATTTATTATTAATAACGTTTTTCACATGTTAACGGACATATGACACATTTAGGGATTGAATCGTAAGAAAATTCTTCTAACCCAACCTGTACAAAATTTCTGTCATTATTCAAAAATGTGAAAGGGCAATCCAACCTCCAGTGAGAACAAGTTGTTGACCTGTAATATTACACGGCTTTTCATAAAGTCTAACGAATGCCATAATAATATAAAGACTAGTCAATTATGGGAAGGGAGGTGATGGTTCTCATTATATCAAAGATTTGTTTTTCTAACACATACTATTAGGGAAAAACTAGTTATAAAAATGGTAAGGATAAAATATTATTTAGTAAACTATTATATAGTTCAGAGTAGTTTAATTAGCTAGGGCCATACTTTATGAAGCAAATGTCTATTTCAAATCTTCATTTCCCTTTTCTCTACTCATGTGTAGACATGTCTAAAAAAAAAAACGATTGTTATAATTGAGATGATGTAACAGTAAAAATTAGTCATTTTTATTATTTACAAGTGTTGATCTAATGATTGATTTTCATTGTCATATCATCAAATAACGTCTATACTACAAAGCAAATGCTTGAAGACTTGTTTCTAGCTAGTGCAAAAATTAAAATAAATAAATAAATAAAATGCAAATCTCCTATAAATAACCTTAAATGTCATTTGAGTCTGGCATGAGGCCAGGAAAGAAAAAGAAAACATGGTGACGGCTCTTAAGTCCCCACACCTTCTAATTTTCCTGATTTTCATTATCTTCACAATAATGGGTAAGTAATTCAATAATTTCATTTTAGTTACATATATAGCTCAAATATTCTCTACCTTAAAACCAATAGATTAATTACATCATTGTTAGCTTTTATATTAGTTTTACCAAAGATTTTGTGCATATATATATATACTTTTCTATGGAGTTGGATTTTGATCTTCCAATTGTTTTTTGGTTTTTATGATTTGTTCATATGATCATGATAGCATTAACAGAAGGCTTTGAGGTCCTCTGTGAGAAAGATAGTCGAAAGTACAAATCGCCATGCTTTTGGCAGTCGGGTTGTGATGCTCGTTGTAAGAAGAGTGAGGGTGCCTTGTTTGGAAAATGTTGGGGCACTCACTTTGGTCTTCCCAAATGTATGTGCTATTTTTACTTATGTTCATGAATTCCTACAACCTAGTAGAGGCATCAAATGGTCGTATTAATAATTACTATGTATTGTTTAAAAGGATCCATCCCCCTCCCTTGTTCTCTTGCTGTTTCTTTTTTCCCGTTTGGTTTCTCTTCCTTCCACAAATGCAACGTCAACTCTCCCTCCATCGTAAATCCGTCGTGTCGCTTAGCCTTTGCAATTGCGCTGCTCTCAGCCTCTGCCGCTCTTGAAATTGGCTTGGTTTTTGGATTGGGTTTTTCCAAAGAGCCCTTGGCAATAGTTTTATTCTTGAAGTGTTTAAATCTCCTTTTGTAAAAGGAGATTTTCCCATCATGAAATTATGTGCGACAAAGAGGCTGGAAGAGAAGGCACAATCGTGTGTTGGACAGTTGGAGAGAGTAGCCCGTTGCCAAGTCTTTTGTTTGTGCTCTCACAGTAGTGGCTGGAGCCAGCATTCAATTTGGGGAGGGATCAAGGCAAAAAAAAAATTTGGGGAGTGACTAGTTGGCATTTTTTTTTCCTTAATTTTTGTCTTCTTGTAATTGGGAGGGTTTACCAGGGCCACTGCCACTGCCGGTGCCCCTAAATCCGTCTCTATAATGAAAGTTAAACTTGCTAAAAAACTATGAAAACTCTAATTATCCATTCTAGACATAGTTCAAATGTTCGATGAGTACCAAAATGCATGCAAAGTTCCTATTTCTTACTCAACATTTAGTAAATCTCATTCTAGGCTCATAATAGGTTAATAAAAACCTGTCAAATGTCTTCAAGGGATAGTTTAATCGGCTATGAACTACACCTCATAAAGATGAGGTCACTAGTTTGAATCCCACATCCCCTTACATTGATAGATAGAGAATAGAAGCCAAATCCTTGTTAGACTATCTAGGTGCTTTATTGTTTGGTCTAGGTAGGTGATGAATTGTGGTTAGGAGTGAAAGTAATGTTGATTGTCTTTCTTAAGCACATTATGTTAATCGTTGAAGCAATTGTTTTTCTAATTTTTGAAAAATCTCAATTGACACCGACCGACACCTAGAGGGGGTTGAATAGGTATTTTACAGAATTTATACCAAATTAAAAACTAAGCAACCACATAAAACAAACATGTAAGTCCATGACTTAACAAGTAAATCTCCAACGACAGTTAATTAGGCCGTGAGTTGAACCCATTTCTTGCCAATTATGGAAAAAGCTCACATATAAATATGCATGAGAATAAGTTTATAAAATTGTTAGGTAGAGATAATAATAAAGTTTGAGCATGTTACAAATCAATAAATTAACAATAAGATACTTGTCACTTAACATTTCCTCATTGAGCAATAGCATACTTAGTGTGAGAAAATCATGGTTTTCTCTCATAAAGTTATTGTAGTGCCCAAGAAAATAAATCACATGAAATAATGTCAGAATATTGATAAAATGCATAAATACCTTTTTTTTTTTCTATTTAATGCATAAATACCTTATTGGAGTGATTAAATATGATGTACAATAATATTATAGAAAAATTTCCAGTTGAATCATAACTTGACCTAACTTAATCAGGATATCAGTGAGACATAAAATAGTTTACACTGATCATGCATGAAAATTTCGACTACGGAAGTCAAACTCATGCCACAATATTTACCTAATTATATAAAACTTGCTTTAAGGCCATTAAACCACCATTAAACCACAACCCTTATGATTGATTACTCATACTAGTTGAAGCATAAGCCACGCAGCCAGGCTTGATGGAATCATAATTGGCTGGGGACCATCATCATCAATCATGGGTTTTTCAAAAACCCAAAACAAATCCAAAAAACATTGTTGCCAAACAAGGTATGTTGCCAGCGAAAAGGAAGATGAATATTGTTCAGAGGCTTGTACAGTTTAGTCCTTAATATTCTACCTTTGGCAGCTATGGAAGTTATTCCCGTTAGAGAATATGGTGAGCTAGTAAGAATTGAGGAAAGTTTCTTTTATTTTATTTTTTCATTTTTTTTGGGGACTCCCTCCTTTAATCCAACACCAACCTAAAACTCTCTTAGCTCCTCCTTCGACACCGGCAGCATTGAGTTATTGTACTAGATTTGGCTCATAGGCGCCCTATGGCTCAACCACATTTTTGAGGGACTGTTTTGTGACGGTAGGGATGAGATTTTGTATAGCATTGCAAGCATTTAAACATTCAAAAGAACTGGCCCGTGGTTGAGGTCTCGGATAGCGACGCACTCAGAGAAGGTAAAGGTGGTTGTGGCAATGGTCAATGATGGTGTGGTGATGGTGCTAACAGCAGTAGTGACGATGGTGGGTGGGGTTGGAGGTGGAGGAGGATAAGAGGGATGTGAGTGATGAGGGAGCAAGTGATTGTGGTTGGATTAAGAGGATCAAGATGATTTTGAGACTTCATGTCAATATGTGGTTGCTAGAGTCCAATTACTCATGTTCATAATATTTTCAGTTGAAAAATATTTTCAGTGAAATTATTTTTCAAAAAATTAATTTTAATTGAAAACATTTTTTTTGGCATTTGGCTCGTGCCAAAAAAATCAGCTATAGAAGACAACAGCCAGATACCTCTAACAGCGACCAAAAATGACTGATGACTTCCAACAACCTCCATGGCATCCTTGTCTTTATGCCACTTCATTGGTGCTCTTGAAAGGGCAAGCAAAGGACATCATGCACTTGGCTCAATGTAGAATCATAATTCACCTACACCAGTTGAATAGTTACTTGCATTATGTCTTACTTAGCCTTCGTTTCTTATATTTTTATTCAATCATATTAACCTATAAAGAAATATCTACTAGTAATCACTGAATCCTAGTAATGAAACAAGTGGTTTCATCCATCAATTTAAGAGAAAAACCTAACAAAAGCGGTAACAAGATCTTTCAAATTCATCAATTTTCCCCTACACAAACAACAAAAAACAAGATTCATCCTACACCCTGATTACATACAAATGAAAAAGAAGCAACTCGGAAACTAAGCCTTCTTTAGAGACTTGGTCGCCCTGGATGGAGACTTGGACTCATTGGCAGCCTTCTCCCATCTTCTTGTTGGGAAGGACACCGCCATGAGCAACAGTAACTTCCCAAGCTCTGCATCGTTCCTCACTGCAGGCAGCAGTACATGCCTTGGAATGATCTTGTTCTTCTTGTTGTCACGAGCTGCACTTCCAGCCAACTCCAGCACTTTCACACACATTTATGCACAATGACTTCAAAATCAAGAACGAAAACTAAATGCTGAAATTGAAGCAGTAGAGAACAGAAAATATCAGAAGCAAAGAAACACACCACCTCACTTTGCAATCGAACACATGCTAAAAACTCCATAATAAATAGCTATTTTGATTAGTTTCAGAAATTTATGAAAGGTCAAACCCACATGGAAAAAAGTAAAACCTACAAATTTTCCACATGTTATCTCGGAAAAATTACCAAGTGAAACAATGGGTTTGTCCAAGAAAAAATCAGCTACTATTAAGGCAATGCATACATTTTCTGTCCTACATTTCCAGGAAAGCAAGGGGAATCTTTTGTCACTTTCTGTCAAGTTGCTTAGACAAGTTCTAAATGAAGAGAAAAACACGGTACGTTGATAAGAAAGACTACATCAAGAAAAACATATTATCAAAAGAGTATCAATGAACAGTGGGTCATGTCCTTTGTGACTCATGAAATACTCACAGTAGATTGATCATCGTAGCCTCTATTCCATCATAGAGATTCAAACATGCACATGAACCATCAAAAACACAAATCTAACGATTTCTATATCTTTACTTTATGACACAAATAAAAAATGCAAACCACCTTCAATACGTTCAAACTACCCTTCAATACGTTCAAACTACCCAAAAAAGGGGAATCCAAAAACAGAGAGAATCACTCTTAGAGATAGAAATCAGTGAGTGAAAGTGAGACAAATCAAAGATAGAGATGTACAAGAATAAGCTGCAAGAGAGATGAAAGAACCTGATATGTGAGCAACCAAACAGCGAAGGTGAAGGGAAAATCAGAAGCCAAAGCCAAAGAGAGATGAGATCCCTGCGAGTGAAGGAGCCATGCGGAGCACAGAGAGGGAGAGACTTTGAAATTCAGTGAGAAGGAGAACTGGAGAAGGTCAGGTCTGTGTTGTGTGAATTAGAAGGTCGGTTCAGCAAGATTGTGAGAGGGGAAAATGGTGTACGGAAATAAAAAACAGAAACCATTCTCCGTGCGGTTAAAATATGTTTTCCTGGTCAACCAAAAATAATTTCGGTTTGACTAAGATTATCGTTCGTACCAAACACAAAGAAAAGGGGAGAAAAGGTTTTCCGTCAAAACAAACAGGGCTCAATTGCTAGTAGAAAACTTAAACATCACAAATCCACAGAATGCATACGCATAGAGATGACACCACAATATCAACAAGCTTAAGAACGCAGCCATAGGCAATAAATTAATACAAATGGATTGCTGGCAACGTATGATAAGTCCACATGTAAAATGATAAAAGATCAAACATAAGCCATATAAAGAAGACTCAAATCAATAATGCTACCTATTTCTCTATATGCTTTGAGGACGATCTTGTTAAGAGAACTCAAAACTGTCCAGATACTACATTTCATTAAAATCTCATAATATGCCTAATGTAGGTCAACTAGATAGCAAATTCATTAGGTATAAAGTGCCTTGTGCCTTGAGCACACAGAACAGATGACATTTAAGCAAATTGAGAAATAGACACTCGTGATACAATCGTCTTGGTGTCAAGCTAGGATGTTCCACAACACTTAAAAATAGGCTGAGCAAAAACAAAAGCACAAAAAAATCAGTCATTGCCTGTATTTCAGGGTTTCTTTTCTTCTCTCAGGAGTGGTTGGGAAGGAGGAATTCAAACTCAAGTGGCGAAATGCGAGTTAAGAGTTTGTTTGGAATCTAAAAACTAAGCAATAGCATAATATTTGATATATTTTACTTGGACATCACATTGTCCATGTCAAAACATAGCAAGATAATACAAGTCCAATGCCCAATCATATACTTTTTGGCCAGAAAATACCCAAGAAACTGAAAATGCTATACAGCCAACTATGACACAAATAAATTGGAGGTCAAAATGTTACAAGTTTTCCATCCCACATACCTTCTCAGACTGAAAGCCTACATTCAGAAGACATTTTATCCTCATATACATTCAACAATTGAGGAACGTCATCCCGAAATCTGATCACAAACTTCTCCAAAAACTTCCTCTCAGTCGGTAGCAAGAAAGTCCCCGAGGCCAAGTTATTCTTGATCAAACCCTTGGCTAGCAAAATTTGAACAACCGAACAGCGAGGGATAATTCTCTTTTCCAAGCTTAAATTTATAACAGAAGGACATGTAGCAATATTTGCTGAAGGCCAACCAGTTTTGTTCACAAGGAAATCCATTGTTTTTGTGATCTTCTCTTCTGAAGATTGCATACACTTTGGATACCTTTTAAATGCTGCGAGGGCCATGTCCTTTGACCAACCCCACCTCTTATAAAGCTCCAATTTTGATTCCAGCTTTGGCTTACTCATATTCAATAACACTTGGATTGCCTCGACAAACGCCGTTTTCATTGGATCGAATCCCATTTCCATAACCTGGTGGACAGAGTCAACAAACTTAGCATGGTTTGAAAACGCTAAACGGGGATGATTAGTTACCAGGAAAGAGATTGTAGACGGAGGCGCTCCAAGTTGTCTCAAAAGTGCAATGTTAGGAGCAATAGTATTTGTTACATTACTTAGAAAAAACCGTGATGAGCGCTTGAAGATTTTCAGGATTTTCTCGTCAACAAGAAGTACACTCTTGAGGAAATCATAGCAGGGGATAAGATGTTTCTTTATGCTACTTTTGAACAGAAACGGGTTTGAAGAGAGGATGGTAATGACGTCAGAGCTCAAAACCCCTATGGAACGCAAAAGCTCAATCTTGGGCAAAAGGGTCTTCTCAGGATCAGATAAAAGAACCGGGGGATGCTTCCTAACGATGTGGGAGATCTGGTCATTGCTGAATCCATTCTCTTTGAAAAGATTCAGCACCGAGTCTGGTCTCTCTGGGCTATGAAATAGTACCCTCTGGGAGGCTAAAATTGCAGATTTTGCGGGCAACCCACAAGAGTTGATGAGGTAAGACACTGCAAAAGAATGTTTTTTCTCTTCGTCTGGTTTTTTATTAGATTCAGGTAAACCTACTGATGTAAATGATTTGACAATAAAGAAACCATTTTGCTGAAGAAAACCCAAATGGGTTCTCCTGTGTTTGAGTGCTAGTAGCTGTCTTGAACAGAGAAAACCAAACAAAACTGACATACCAAAAGTTTTCCTCCGACAGCTTCAACTGGGCTCCTGTAATTCCTTCAGAGAAAACTGCCCTCTGAAGACTCTGAACTCTTCATGCGCTTCAAATCTCCGGGGCGCTTGAGCTCCGTCAAGAAATAATATGCAAAAAAAAAAGATGCTTTATTCATACTGGAAATAGGTCATTTTATTTGAGACTGAAACGACTGTTTTAGCCTTCTAAAGCTGAAGGATTTGGAGATTTGTCTTGGCATTTTGGTCTTTTAAGCTACTTAACTACTGTTTTGCCCTAACATTTTTTTCACCGAAGTTTTCGTGTCCTTTATCAATAAAATTTTCTTGCTTCAACACTGTTTGATGGGGTCTAAATTCTTGGAATGTTGGCTCCTCTTGCTCTAAATGGGTTGTGTGGCGATGAAGAAATTTCAGATACTGTTTAATAGTTCGTAGTGGTTGGTGATTTGGTTGTTCCACTAGATTGGAATGCACTTCACTCGATGAATCTAGTGTTAGATACCTTTTCAGTATGGTACGAACGCTTTTTCTAAGCAGTTTGATTTTCACTTTTAGTCTTTTACGCTGAACTATCAAGAGAACTTGTCAAGGTGCTCTGGCGGATCCTCCTCAATGTTTAAGTTAATTCATTTGATCCAAGTGTATGCCTAATACCAATTATTCAATTGAAAAATGTTAATGTCCTTAGTGTTCTTATAGCATTTTCTCAATCATACGTAAAACATAATTTAAGAAAAAATAAAATTATAATGATCTTTATCATCTGTTTTTTCAGACAATTAACACTAAAATTGAGTCATTAACACTAAATTTAGAATTATCAAATCCATTTTTAGTGATACCATTCATAAAGGGTTAACCTTCCACTTTTAGGTTTTATTTTAAATCCATAAACAAGTTTTAAAGTATTAGAACCTAAATATTAATTCATAAAAATTAATTTGTTAGCAAAAAAAAATAATATCACAATTTTATTTTTTCTTAAATTATGTTCTACGTAAAACTAGAAAACCACTATAAGGAGAACCCTAACAAACCCTTATTCAATTTAGGGTTTGTACTTGTTGTAAAGGCCTATTTATAGGCTAGGTTATCGAGCCAAACATGGTATCTTGGCCAAGAATCCATGATTTGATATGGAGAGTGATCTTTGCATGAATAGAGCCCTGAATGCAATTTCATCCTTATTTTAAGAAACCGGATTTGCATCTTTGCCTATTATGGCGTTTCCCACAAATCAGGGGATATAGATCCAATTGTATCTTTCTCGGATATTTTTCTTGGAGAGGACTTGTGCACCCTTCCCGAGGTACCATTGTCTCGGGCAATTTGACATCCTAAACCGTTTTCGGGTCTCTGAAGGCTTCTGTTCCAGGTATGCTTCCTACATGTGTACTTGTTACCTTCTTTTGAACCCAACCATCGAAATACTTCAAGCAAACCAACAAAAAACAAATTAAGTAAATCAGGGCAAAATGCTCAAGGTTTCGAAAAGCATGGGAGACATAACTATGTGTGTGAAACGTGATTTTCTTGTGTTCAAAGGTGAATGAGTATCTCCATATATACATTAGATGTTGCTTGCTAGAAGAGATTCTGAAGATCATGAAATACCCTACAAAAACTTAGCCCCTGAAGTTATTAGTCATCTTTTTTCTTGTATTGCAGTCCCTTACTGATAAGAAGAGAAAAGGGAAATTATCTGGAAGAAACTTTGCAGGTTTTTTTCTCCTTGTAATAACTCCATTTTTGTTTATTGTATGACTCTTAATCTAGCTATACATGCATAGGCAACAAGTCTGATTGTATTCCTCTGCTTTCTAGGTTGTCCCTCACATCACAGATGCCATTCAAGAGTGGATTGGCAGGTCCAACACATGTTTGTGTCGTAGAATTGGCTGGAACTATGGGTACTCTAACAGCTGTGTACTTTTTTTTTTCAATCGAAAAAGCGTAGAGGAGATTAACTATAGTCATTCTATTTAAGTGTGATGATAGTAGCACTTTTTTACTAGGAACCACACAAAAGGGGCCTAAACAATGAGAACTGTAGATATTCCTTTAAATCTAAGTAAGTCATAGCTTGATCCAACTCCACTAGAGCATCATTGAGAACTAAGGTGGTTTACACTAATCAAACATGAAGATTCCTATTGTGAGATTCAAACCTATACTCTAGTGCATACCTAACCACTTAAAAAAATTTGTGGGGTTGTGTAGTAGGATTTTGAATGAATAAAGCTATAATGGTTGGTAGTGGTTTAAGAGAAATTATTGTGGTTCAAGGAAATCTAATTGATGAAGAAAAAGATGGATAGTATACGAAGAAGGGCTTAGAGTTGGCAGAAATTTAGGGTTTCAAAAAGTAGGATTTTGGGTGGCAATGATTAGAAATAATGGATAGTAGTGGTTTAAGAGAAGCATTAAAATAAAATAAAGAAAGATAATTTGTATGGCATGAGAACTGTTGAATGAAGATGTTAAAAAGAAACTGTGTCATGTGCATACCAATTTATATACACTTGACCTTATGGCTCAGTTGATGAGATGTTACTTTGTATACCACAACAGCGCAACCATCTATAGGGTGGGGTTACCATATTACATGTATCATTAGTTTAATAGATCACAGAGTTGGGCCTGATGATCAACAAGATGGTAGCTCTACATGTGCAATGCCCGGGGCACTAGGGTTGTACCAGAGGTCTTATAGACGCATAAACCTTACAGTGAGAAGGTCAATAATACAAATTCGCCATATGAAAGAGAGTTACGACTTTAATCAAGGTTACACACACTTCAACATGATTTTCTATCTCATATGTTAAGAACTCTCAATGCATGAAACTTGATGTACTCATATGTTTTGTAAGAGAATGGATTCACCACCTACTTATGTGTTCCACGCAAGACTTAATAAGCCGTGTACAATCGTTTGATTTCCACCTGCAAAACAACATTATTTGACAGAGTCAGATGTCACCAGTTGAGGATTGTCTTTGATATTGCTTATTTTGAGGAGAATTACAAGGAGATGGATTTTCCTGTACTAGTGTTTCTTTTTTATGTATTGGACCCCTTTCATTGTAATTTTGTTGTATTAAGCTAGGACAAACTTACTCTACACTTCAAATGTTGTTGCATTTGAGTTATGACTTTGTTTGATTGTGAGGTGAGACTTGTACTTATGATTAAACAATTATGAAAGTTATGATTTGGTGGATTTGCTAGATGTTCTTATTTATATTTGAGTTGGTTATAAAACAGGATAATCCAAGTTTTTCCATTGAAAAACTAACTAAAAAGGATAATAGTAGTAGTACCACTAGTTATTAGCAATTATTAAGTTGGGGGCATTATACTGAAGCTCCCACCTCCCCCTAACCTTGGTGCCGCAGCTACGCCGCCCTACTTGGCTATTGCCCGAACGACCAAGTGAAGCCCAAAAAAAAACACCCTTCCTGCAAGGTTCACCGCCACCACCATCGCACCTACATCCCTATACTCATGTTGCAAAAGAGAGAGAGAAAGAGAGCGTGAATTAAAAATTGGACAAAATTATTTGGCTTTACCATGGTTAGCTATATTTGGAGAGCAACAGTAACAAATCCAAAAAAAAAAAAAAAGATACTGTAGATATAGTTCATCCGACACAAGGTGGTTTTTATGGGTTTTAATGAAATTTCAACTAAAACAACATTTATCCAGTCCAATTCTAGTGGTATAAGAGCATCCATAACCACGACAATTGTGATTTAGCACTGGCATATAACACAACATGGCCAAACAAGAAGACCAAACAGAGAAGTGGGAAACCAGCAAATCAACACCAAATGGCGGAAGGGAACAACAATGATCAAAAACCATATTCTCTTCAAATAAACAAATCTTCTGTCCGACTCAAATTGAGGGGGAAGGGGGGGAATTGTGAGCGGCGGAGTGGTAGAGGACATGAGGAGAGGTGACAGCGGCAGTGGCAAATGATCTTTGGGAGAAAATAAATATAGATTCAAAAAAGAAATGTTAAACATATTTTTACTCTCATTCTTCCAAATGCACACTTCCTGATGTGACACTTAGAAGTCATCATTTATTAGGAGTGTCAACCTGATTTGGTTTCTCGGTTTTTGGCCAAAACCGGGGACTGGAACCAGAGTACCTCGGTTCTTTGTTTTTGGCAACCGAAACTAGAACCGGGACCCCGGTAAAATCGGGGTCCCAGTTACCGGCCGATTTCAGTTGTACTCGGTCTGATAACCGGTTTTAGAGTATTAGACCTAAAAAATCAACTCAATTACAATTTTTTAATAAAAAAACACACAATTAACCATGTAAATCCAGGGGAAAAAAACTTAGAACAAACCTTTTAAAAAAAAACAATGAAATGTGCAATTTGCATATATCTTCAATTTCTTCAATTTTCGAATTCAAAGCAAGCAACTCGAACCCACACATCACCATAAACCATGACCCACTCAGGAAATTTCAATTATAATCACACCAAAAAAAAAAACTCACCTAAGATACCGGTACGGTTGCAGAGAAACCAATAGAAAACAAGAAAAAAATAATAATAATATATAAATAATAACGTAATATGAAGAAGAGAAGAGAAAATGCCTAGACCTAATTGTAAAAAATAATAATATATAATTATAATAATATATAAATATTATTAAATAATATTAAACCCAATTCTTGGTAAACCGGTAAAAACCGGGTACCAAAAATCGAGTACCGGAATAGGGGCACCCGGTTTTTGGTTTTTTCAAACTAGAATCGGAATTGGGTCCCCAGTTTCCCAGTTTTCCGGTTCCGGTTTCCCCCTTTTTTTTAACTCCCCTACCATTTATTTATGTTATTTTTTGCACAATCACAAAACTCTTCTTCTCCAACCATGAGATGAGCTACCGGTAGTATATCTGAATGCATAAAAAGAAATATACCTACCGTGCAGCAAAAGCATACATAGCAACATCTACTGGAAAGATGTTTTTTGCATTTAAAGTACATGAGGTAATCTGCTAATTTGGCTTGTAACTATGTGGACATGTGAGAAACACGATTGAATTCTAGACTGTACTTATGAATCCACTTAAACTTCAAGGATGTTCTGGCATTTATAGTACCTAAGGAAACTCGTTAATTAAAGCTAGTTGTAATCTGGGCTAAACTCGGGATAGGGATCTACAGTAATTACTTGCCAGAATTGCTAGCATGTAATTTTTCATGCCACTTCATTGATGCTCTTGGAAGGTCAGCTAAGGACAATGGGAAACCCTTGGGTCAAAGTAGAATCAGAATTCACCTACTCCAATGGAGTAGTTACCTACGTTCTGTCTTAATTATTACTTAGTTGCTAGTATATGATTCTTTGTTTCAATTCGCCCCTATATAACCAGCTCTAATATTTTTTTGCACCTTAGTAACCCAATTGAATTAACGACCTAATTGCTTTCTTCGGAATCTAATCCACAATATCATAACGCCACTCTTTGCAAATGAGCCTGTGATTGCAGTAGAAATTTTAAAGCATCACACATTCACAGAATGTAAAACCATTGAGATGACACAACACCCAATGAGAACAAATAAACACCAATGGATTGCTGGCCACATATGATGAGTTCGCATGTAAAATGATAAAGAAGAAAAAACAAACCATATACAGAAGTTCTCAGTTCAACAATGCTACCTTTTTCTCTATATGCTTGGAGGATGATCTTGTCAAGAGAACTCAAAACTGTTCAAAGACTCCATTTCATTAAAATATCATAATAGGCCAAATGTAGGTCAACTAGATAGCAAATTCACAGGTTCTAAAGTGCCTTATGCCATAAGCACACACAGAACAAATCACATTAAGTGCATTGAGAAATAGATAATCATGATACAATCGTCTTGGTGTCAAGCCAGGATGTTCCATAACACTAAAAAATAGGCTGAGCAAAAACAAAAGCCATTAAAAATCAGTCATTGCCTGTATTTCAGGGTCATTTTTCTTTTTCAGGAGTGGTTGGGAAGGGGGAATTCAAACACAAGTGGCGATATGTGAGTTAGGATTTTGTTTAGAATCTAAAAACTATGTCACAGCAAAATATTTGATATTTTTTACTTGAACATCACATTGTCCCTATCAAAACAGAGCAAGATAATACAAGTCCAATGCGCAATCACTTACTTTTTGGCCAGAAAATACCCAATAAACTGAAAATGCTTTACTGCCAACTTTGACACAAATGAAATTGGAAGTCAAAATGTTACAAGTTTTCCATCCCACATACTTTCTCAGACTGAAATCCTACAACCAGAAGACATCTTACCCTCATATACATTCAACAATTCAGGAACATTATCCCGAAATCTGAACACAAACTTCTCCAAAAACTTCCTCTCAGTCGGTTGCAAGAAAGTCCCCAAGGCCAAGTTATTCATGATCAAACCCTTGGCTTGTAAAACTTGAACAACTGACAACCGAGGGATAATTTTCTTTTCCAAGCTTAAAAATATAACTGCAGGCTTTCTAGAAACGTCTGCTGATGGCCAGCCAATTTTGTTCACAAGGAAATCCATTGTTTTCGTGATCTTCTCTTCTGAAGATAGCATACAATTTGGAGACCTTTTAAATGCTGCGAGGGCCATGTCCTTTGACCAACCCCACCTCTTATAAAGTTCCAATCTTGATTCCAGCTTTGGTTTACTCATCTTCAACGACACTTGGATTGCCAGGACAAACACCGTTTTTGTGGGATCGAATCCCATTTCCTTCACCTGGTGGACAGCCTCAACAAACTTAGCATGGTTTAAAAACGCTGCACGGGGATGATTAGATAACAGGAAAGAGATTGTAGATGGAGGCGCTTCAAGTTGTCTCAAAAGTGCAATGTTAGGAGCCATAGTATTCGTTACATCACTTAGAAAAGCTTGTGGTGAGCGCTTGAAAGTTTTCAGGACTTTCTCGTCGACAAGAAGTACACTCTTGAGGAAATCATAGCAGGGGATAAGACGTTTCTTTAAGTTGCTGTTGAACAGAAATGGGTATGAAGAGATGATGGTAATGAGGTCAGAGCTCGAAACCCCTATGGAACGCAAAAGCTCAATCTTGGGCAAAAGGGTCTTCTCGGGATGAGATAGAAGAATCAGGGGATGCATCCTAACGATTTTGGAGATCTGGTCATTGCTGAATCCATTCTCTTTGAAAAGATTCAGCACTGAGTCTGGTCTCTCTGGACTCTGAAATAGTACCCTCTGGGAGGCTAAAATTGCAGATTTTGCGGGCAACCCACAAGAGTTTATGAGGTAAGAGACTGCAAAAGAATGTTTTTCTTCTTCTTCTGGTTCTTGATTACATTCAGATAAACTACCTACTGATGTAAAGGATTTGACAATGAAGAAACCATTTTGCTGAAGAAAACCCAATTGGGTCCTCCTGTGTTTGAGTGGTAGTAGCTGTCTTGAACAGAGAAAACGAAACATAACTTGACTCACCAAAACTTTTCCTGAGACAGCTTCAATTATGCTCCTCCGACTGTTTGATTTAATCCCTCAGAGAATACTGCTCTGTGAAGACTCTGAACAACACCAACGTAAAAGCTGTCTCTACAAAAAGAGGGTATCGCCTCCAAACAGTAACTTTTGTTTGTCCTGCGCAATTGTAGTATTTGAAGACTTATTGTCCTTTTACGCCATAATTACCAATTTATGGCTGAATTGTAGTATTTGAAGACTTTTTGTTTTTCTTTTTGTTATTGTCCTTTTATGGCATAATTACCATTTTGTTCCGTATGAACTGTGAGAGTTGAAGTCTTAATTTTGATTGCAAACATAGAACATGATGTTATGAAATGTTGGAGAGGTCAAATAAAACTAATAAATATGATATATTTGAAAGACGATGATGTCATTAATATAATTGATTGTTAAGAGAATATTGACACTAACGTGATAGTTTGATAATATGTTTTTTTTTTAAAAAAAAATCATGGAAAATGTCTTGCCTTGAAAAATATTTTCGACAAGCAACAATTGAAGACTTCCGACAGGGCCAAAAGCATGTGGCTTATGGCAACTTCGAACAAAGTTTGATGGCAGATTCCTATGACCTTTGACGATGAATCCAATGGGAGGTGACGGTTGGCGGGTTGGCGACTTCTGGCAACAAATTCTAGTAGGCATATATTTCTATCAACCTCTGGCAACAGCAAAGAATAAAAAACTACACAAAATGATTATATGAATAAAAAATCAAAAAGTAGTTTGATAGTCTAACATAAAAAAAAAAAAAAAAAAAAATCAAAACAAAGCTATTATTAGTTCTCTAAATATGTTGATATGCGAAAGAAACGATTGAATTCTATATTACTTATGAATCCAATCTTTAACTTCAATGATGGTTTTGGCATTTAGAGTATAGGAAGGATTCTGCTTATTAAAAATAGTTGTATTGTAGACTAAACTAATGAATCCACTAACACATACATGCAATAACACACAACTATATATTGGACCCCTACAACATCATGCAAGGTCGGCTCAATGTATTTTTGGGTCTTAGGCGAGACTTTGAAATTTGGCCTAAATTTTTTTTTTAAGTAACAATTTTTTTTAAGTAAAAAATTATTATATTTTTATTTAAAAATTATTCTTTTCGCTTTTTGAAATGCAAAATTTTCTGATCAAGTTTTTATATTCAAGATTTTCTAACACATTTTTTTCAATTGATAATATGGCTAATCTATTTATTCTCTCTTGTGACATTGTTGATCTTATGTAGGATTTTATCAAATTTTAATTTTGAAAAGGATAATGCTAGACATCACAATGGATTCTTCCCAAAATACTTCTCAAATGATGTGGCAAACATTTTTTTTCCTTAAAAAAATTCTCATTCTCTTTCCTTTGTCTTCCGCTCCTTCCCAAAATAGTACTTTCCATATCATTTGAGAATTATTTTGGGAAAAATTTTGAAACACCTAACAGCCCTCTTTTGAAAAACTTCTTTCTACATAAATAACTGTAACAAGTATTGTCAATAAAATTCTATAAGTAATACATACATTTGAAAAATAATTAAGTCTTTTTATATAATTTAATATGTCAATTGAAGCACTTTCTTCTATTTGTAAGATTTTTTTTTTTTTTTAAAAAAAAAAATTAGTTTTGAAAATAAATCTAAACTATCAAGGTCATGTTTTAGGAAATAAATCAATAATATTTTATTTGTAATGATGATAATTTCTCATAAAAATGCAAAAATGCCATAAAGAAGATGTTGATGACATAATAGAAAATAAATCAATAATATTTTATTTATAACTATGAGAATTTTTCACCAAAAAGGCGGAGAAAGAGCATGTTGATGGTTGATGGTTGATGGTGTGTAAGTTGTAACTGTGTAAGGCTTTAGGCGTGTAAGCCTTCAAGGCCTTGTCGGTTTTTCTTTTTTTTTTTTTTTTTTTTCCTTGAATTATTTTTAGAATTTATAATGGATTTATTAATTGGGACCTTATTAAATTGAGACCTTAAATTTTATTTATTTTTTTTTCCAAATTTATTTTTAGCCTTATTAAATTGGAGGCATAGGCAATGGCCTAACTCATCTAGGGCCTAAGCAGACCCTGACATCATGCCACTTCATTGATACTTTTGGAAGCTAAGTCATGGACAATGGAAAACCCTCATAATTCACATATTTCAATAGTATAGTTACTTGCATTTGTCTAAATTATTATTAGGACTCTCTTTGTTTCGGTATAAAATGTTTTCCGTTAGAAAATTTCACTGAAAAATTATTTTGACTGAAAATATTTTTTAACATTTGGCTAATAAGAAAATCAACAAATATTTCTTATAATTTCATCCAATCCTAAAACCTAAAAAGAAAGATCTACTGCTATTAAACACTAAATTCATGTAGTGAAACATGTGGTTTCATCCATTAATTTAAGAGAAAATCCCAACAAAGAGGTCACAAGATCTTTAAAATTCATCAATTTTGCCCTACACAAATAACATAAAACAAGATCCATCCTAACCAGATTATATACAAATGAAAAAGAAGCAACATGATTGACTAGAGAAAGCTACGCCCTCTTTGGAGACTTGGGCTCTTTGGCAGCCGTCTCCGCCATCTTCTTGTTGGGAAA
Source organism: Carpinus viminea (assembly GCA_013348765.1). Classification (NCBI taxonomy): domain Eukaryota; kingdom Viridiplantae; phylum Streptophyta; class Magnoliopsida; order Fagales; family Betulaceae; genus Carpinus; species Carpinus viminea. The sequence continues at coordinate 12,140,070 of CP054668.1, forward strand.
GACAACACAATGAGCAACGGTAACTTCCCAAGCACTTCAACGTTCCTCACAGCCAGCAGAACATGCCTTGGAATGATCTTGTTCTTCTTGTTGTCTCCAGCATATGCACAATGACTTCATAATCATTAACGGAAACTAGATGCTGAAATTGAAGCAGTAGAGAGAAGAAAAATATCAGAAGCAAAGAAACACAACACCTCACTTTGCAATCAAAACACATACTAAAAGCTCCTTATTAAATAGCCATTTTGGTTAGTTTCAGAAATTTATGAAAGGTCAAACCCACATGGAAAGAAGTAAAACCAATAAAATTTCTACGTGGTCTCTCGGAAAAATTACCAAATGAAACAACGGGCTCATCCAAGAAAAATTTCCACATGTTTTTTGCACAATCACAAAACTCTTCTTCTCCAGCCATGAGATGAGCTACCGGTAGTATATCTGAATGCATAAAAAGAAATATACCAACTGTCCAGCAAAAGCATACATAAAAACATCTAATGGAAATATTGAATCTAGACTGTACTTATGAATCCACTTAAACTTCATGGACGTTTAGGCATTTACAGTACATGAGAGATCCTGCTAATTAAAACTAGTTGTAATCTAGGCTGAACTCATGGGATTAGTATCCAAAGTAATTACCTGCCCAAAATGCTAGTACGTAATGCTTCATGCCATTCATTGATGCTCTTGGATGGTCAGCTAAGGACAAGGGGAAACCCTTGGCTCAAAGTAGAATCAGAATTCACCTACTCCAATGGAATAGTAACCTACTTTCTGTCTTAATTATTACTTAGTTGCTAGTATATGATTCTTTGTTTCAATTTGCTCCTATATAACCAGCTCTATAATTTTTCCACCTTATGTAACCCAACTGAATTAACGACCTAATTGCTTTCTTTGGAATCTAATCCACAACATCATAACACCACTCTTTGCAGATGAGCCTATGATTGCAGTAGAAAATTTTAAGCATCACACATCCACAGAATGCATAACCATTGAGATGACACCACAACACCCAAAGAAAACAAATAAATACCAATGGATTGCTGGCCACATATTACGAGTTCGCATATAAAATGATAAAGGAGAAAACATAAGCCATATACAGATTACAGAAGTTCTCAGTTCAAAAGTGCTACATATTTCTCCAAATGCTTGGAGGATGATCTTGTCAAGAGAACTCAGAACAGTCCAAAGACTCCATTTCAATAAAATATCATAATAAGCCTAATGTAGGTCAACTAGATAGCAAATTCACAGGTTATAAAGTGCCTTATGCCTTAAGCACACACATAACCAATCACATTAAGTGCATTGAGAAATAGACAATCATGATACAGTCATCTTGGTGTCAAGCCAGGATGTTCCATAACACTAAAAAATAGGCTGAGCAAAAACAAAAGCCATAAAAATAATTCATTGCTTGTATTTCAGGGTCATTTTTCTTTTTTCAGGGGTGGTTGGGAAGGGGGAATACAAACACAAGTGGCAATATTTGTGAGTTACGATTTTGTTTGGTATCTAAAAACAATGTCATAGCATAATATTTGATATTTTTGACTTGGACATCACATTGTCCATGTCAAAACATAGCAAGATAATACAAGTCCAATGCCCAATCACTTACTTTTTTGCCAGAAAATACCCAATAAACTGAAAATGCTATAACTGCCAACCATGACATAAATCAAATTGGAAGTCAAAATGTTACAAGTTTTCCATCCCACATACCTTAGACTGAAATCCTACATCCAGAAGACATCTTACCCTCATATACATTCAACAATTCAGGAACATCATCCCGAAATCTGATCACAAACTTCTCCAAAAACTTCCTCTCAGTCGGTTGCAAGAAAGTCCCCAAGGCCAAGTTATTCTTGATCAAACCCTTGGCTAGCAAAATTTGAACAACTGACCACCGAGGGATAATTCTCTTTTCCAAGCTTAATTTTGTAACAGCAGGATTTGTAGCAATATGCTTTGGTGGACAACCAATTTTGTTCACAAGGAAATCCATTGTTTTCATCATCTTCTCTTCTGAAGATAGCATACAATTTGGACACCTTTTAAACACTGCGAGGGCAATGTCCTTTGACCAACCCCACCTCTTATAAAGCTCCAATTTTGATTCCAGCTTTGGTTTACTCATCTTCAATAACACCTGGATTGCCTCGACAAACGCCGTTTTCATTGGATCGAATCCCATTTCCATAACCTGGTGGACAGCCTCAACAAACTTAGTATGCTTACTAAAAGCTGAAGAGGGGAAATTAGTTACCAGGAAAGAGATTGTAGATGAAGGCGCTCCAACTTGTCTCAAAAGTGCAATGTTAGGAGCCATAGTATTCGTTAGATCATTTAGACAAGCCCGTGGTGCGCGCTTGAAAGTTAGCAGGACTTTCTCGTCAACAAGAAGTACACTCTTGAGGAAATCATAGCAGGAGATAACACGTTTCTTTAAGTTGATTCTAAACAGAAATGGGTATGAAGAGATGATGGTAATGAGGTCAGAGCTCGAAACCCCTATGGAACGCAAAAGCTCAATCTTGGGCAAAAGGATCTTCTCGGGATGAGATAAAAGAATCCGGGGATGTATCCTAACGATTTTGGAGATCTGGGCATTGCTGAATCCATTCTCTTTGAAAAGATTCAGCACTGAGTCTGGTCTCTCTGGGCTCTGAAATAGTACCCTCTTTTTCTGGGATGCTAAAATAGCAGATTTTTTGGACAACCCACAAGAGTTAATGAGGTAAGACACTGCAAAAGAAAGTTTTTCCTCTTCTTCTGGTTTTTGATTAGATTCAGGTAAACTGCCTACTGATGTAAACGATTTGACAAGAAAGAAACCATTTTGCTGAAGAAATTGCAAATGGGTCCTCCTGTGTTTGAGTGGTAGTAGCTGTCTTGAACAGAGAAAACGAAACATAACTTGACTCAACAAAACTTTTCCTGAGACAGCTTCAGCTATGCTCCTCCAACTGTTTGATTTAATCCTTCAGAGAACACTGCCCTGTGAAGACTCTGAACTCTTCATGCGCTTCTAAGCTGAACTGGAAATATGTTGCCCTACGACGGAAACCAACACCAACGTAAACCACTTTTGTTTGGCCTGTGAACTGCTAATTAAGGACTCTTTTTGCTCTTGCTGAATACAGAACAAAATGCGTTGTAGAGGTTGTTCTGGGATGTTCTTGTCTTTTCAGTCGCCCATTTAACACTGATTTTGTTTTGAGTGTGCATGGTAGCATATTCAATAGCTTCATTGTGTCAATTAATTTTAACATGGCATTAAAAATAAAGGTTTTGAGTTCAAATTTAATTGTGTCAATTAATTTTCTTTTAAATTAAATATTTAAGTCTTACCTAATAAAAGAGAGTTTAAATATACATGTAAAGACTAGTGTTAGAATATTTAATTAAATAATTAAATTTACTCATTTCTGATCCATTTATTTGCAATCTTTGCTTTGAGTTTTCTTCCTTTGTAAGCCTCAACATACGCTGATTCTTCTATTTTCTAAATTAGCATACTCACAATTGTTGGTCTTGTTTTTTATTTCTATTTTTTATTTTTTTTAATAATTATTATATTTGTGATTTAGAAGAAAATTTCCCTTGTTTAACTGTAAATTTCAACTGATATTGGTTTGCTACATCTTAATTATGATTGCAAACACAACATGATGTTACGAAATGTTGGAGAGGTCAAATAAAACTAATAAATATGATAAATTTGAAAAACGGTGCTGTCATTAACATAATTGATAGTCAATAAAATATTGACAATAGAATAGTTGTTTGATAATATGTATACTTTTAAATAATAATAATAATAATAACAACATAACAAAAGATCATGGGAAAGTGTTTTTCCTTGAAAAATGTTTTCAACTTTTGGCTTGTACGAAAAATTAGTAATGACAAACAACAACCGATAACCTCAAATAGTGGCCAAAAATGGCCGATGACTTATGCGACTTTGTTATGGTATTCTTATGCCCTTTGATTGCGAATCCAGAGAGAGGCGATGGCTAGTAACTTATGGCAACAAATTTTGGTAGGTATAGATTTCCAACAACCTCCTTAGCAATTAATAAACTATGCGAAATGAATATATGAATAGAAAATAAAAAAGTAGTTTGATAATCTAAATTAAAAAAAAAATCAAACCGAAAGTTGTTAGTGCTTTGAAAATGTTGACATGTGAGAGAAACGGTTGAATTCTAGATTAATTATGAATCCACTCATATCTTCAAGGATGTTTTTGGCATTTACAGTATAAAAGAGATTCTGCTGATTAAATACAATTGTATTTTAGACTAAACTCATCAATCCAAAAAAAATGAACTCATGAATCCATTGACAAATACATGCAATAACACGCAACCACATATCGAGAAACCCTTGGCTCAATGTACCATCAGAATTCACATAATTCAATGATATAGTTACCTGCATTTGTCTTAGACTTCGTTTATTTCAGCGTAAAATGTTTTTTCTTAAAAGATGGTAAAATCACCTTTTAGAAAAATGATTTCACCTAAAAACATTTTTCAACGTTTTGCTGTTACAAAGAAACAACAAATATTTTTTATAATTTCATTCAATTATAATAACATATAAAGAAAGATCTATTGCTATTAATCATTAAAAGGAAAAAGTGTTAGCCACATCTACGTTATTAATCACTAAAAGGAAAACAAATGATACACAAATTACAATAATCCTACTATTGATCTCGCCCAAAACCAGAAAACTCCATATCAGCAAACAAACGAAAATACTAAATTACAGCTTGAAATCATTGGAACCATGAGAAAAAAAAAAAAAAAAAAAATAACATAAAAATCCGATATTTAAAAGTTTAAATAAAAGTACAACAAACCAAAGTTTCAAGACTTGTGATAAACCCTTAAAAATCCTATGTTAGAAAAACAAGCTCAATTATAGCATCACATGATTCACACCCAGCGAAAATCAAACTTTCGACTATGATACCAATGCAAGAATTTGAAGTAGTTCAAAGTGGAAGCAAACAAACTGTCCTATACACCCAACAGGTGCAGATCATATAAAAAACCAGAGCACTTTTGTCCTGTATAATATTCTCCAACTTAATTCAGAACCAAGATTCACTAACATATGCTCACAAAATTAACATCTAGATTTCAACTTCTAAGGCTATATTAATCTCATAACTAAAAATCCACACATCCAGAGAATTAATCGAAACCAAGACTTGTAACAACCAAAGCCAACCCAATTCTTTCCGTACCATAATCAACTTGATAAAAAACCATATCTTTAAAAAAAGAAAAGAAAAAAAAACTACCCCATTTCAGCTACTTATCTTCACTACCGACCGAACCCCACTAGTTGTCGATCTGCTACAGAGCAATAATCTCTCACACTCTCCACCATTGTGCAATCTGCCAAAAAGGCTCTTCACATGTCTTTGTTTGTAGTGAATAGATAAAGCAATTTAACTCTCTGATTACAGTTAAACCTAGTACCATGGAGTACTACTTACGGGCTCATTATATGCATAAAGAGCACTCATTATATGAATAAAGAGCATACTTCTTCAGTTATATAATAATGCTTCGTATGCCTTCATTGAGTACCGCCTATAACTATTGACGCCTTTGTAGAAGCTTCTTCCCACTTCCCCAAATATCGCTTCCATTGATTCTATCATTCTCCCTTAAGGCAGAAAACTACTCTATAGTTTCATTCCCTTCTCCCAAATTTTCTAAGCAACCAAACATAAATTATGACGGAATTTTCATCTCTGTAACGCAAAACTTCATTAGCAACCAAATAAAGAACTAGCAGGAACAACAAAATACATTTAACAAGAAAAAAAAAACCAGCAATTTACTTCACAATTCCACCACCAAAACAACAACTCAAAAAAAAAAAAAAATCCCAAGAAAATCATATTTCCCTGAACATCAACAAAATCCCAAAATCACTTCAACAGGATTTCAAAAGTGAAACAAAATCCCCAAACACAAAAGACTGACACGAGAGATTGAGAAGCAAAACCTCAGATTCAGAAGCTTAAAGCAGAGGCACGAAGGAGGCTGGTATCTCCTTCATGCTTGTTTAAGAGAGAGCACACAAATGAGGAATATACAAATAAGAAAAAAGGAATTAGCGAAACATATGGCCTGGCCTCAGCAGACCAGACAAACAAGCTTGCCAAGAGTCTAAACCACTGTAACACAACTGAGCTCATTGCATGCAGTATTTTGAGGGAGCAAGGCAAAATCTAGCAAAAAGTGAGAAGTGGAGAGCCAGCATGTAAAAGGCAAGGCAAATTAATACCAAAGGAATGCTGACCACGTATGATAAGTTCGCAAGTACAACGATAAACAAGAAAACACAAGCCATATACAGAAGCTTTGAAATCAATAATGCTACCTATTTCTCTATATGGTTTGAGGATGATCTTATTAATAGAACTAAAGACTCTCCAATGTAGATCAACTGGATAGCAAATTCACCGGGTATAATACAGTGCCTTATGCCTCGAGCACACAGAACCAATGACGTTAAGCACATTCAAAAATAGAAATTCTCATGATACAATCGTCTCAGAGTCAAGCTAGGATGTTCTATAAAACTTGAAAATTGGCTGAGCCAAAAAAAAAGCCATACAAATCAGTCATTGCCAGTATTTCAGGGGTTGTAGGGAAGGGGAATTCAAACACAAGTGGCGATATGTGGTTATGATTTTGTTTGTAATCTAAAAACTATGTCGCAGCAAAATATTTGATATTTCTGACTTGGACATCAAATTTTCCATGTAAAACAGAGCAAGATAATACAAGCCAATGCCCAATAACCTGAAAATGCTATACTGCCGACTAAGACACAAATCAAATTGGGAGTCAAAATGTTACAAGTTTTCCATGCCACATACCTTCTCACTTTCTCAGACTGAAATCCTACATCCAGAAGACATCTTACACTGATATACATTCAATAATTCAGGAACATCATCCTGAAATCTGATCACAAAATGCTCCAAAAACTTCCTCTCAGTCGGTTTCAAGAAAGTCCCCAAGGCCAAGTTATTCTTGACCAAGCCCTTAGCTAGCAAAATTTGAACAACCGACCACCGAGGGATAATTCTCTTTTCCAAGCTTAATTTTATAACGACAGCATTTGTAACAATATGTTTTGGTGGCCAACCAATTTTTGTTCTAGGAAATCCATTGTTTTCGTCATCTTCTCTTCTGAAGATAGCATACAATTTGGACACCTTTTAAATACTGCGAGGGCCATGTCCTTTGACCAACCCCACCTCTTATAATGCTCAAATTTTGATTCCAGCTTTGGTTTACTCATCTTCAATAACACCTGGATTGCCTCGACAAACGCCGTTTTCATTGGATCGAATCCCATTTCCATAACCTGGTGGACAGCCTCAACAAACTTAGTATGCTTACTAAAAGCTGAAGAGGGAAAATTAGTTACCAGGAAAGAGATTGTAGATGAAGACGCTCCAAGTTGTCTCAAAAGTGCAATGTTAGGAGCCATAGTATTCGTTACATTACCTAGACAAGCTCGTGGTGAGCGCTTGAAGGTTTTCAGGACTTTCTCGTCAACAAGAAGTACACTCTTGAGGAAATCATAGCAGGGGATAAGACGTTCCTTTAAGTTGATTCTAAACAGAAATGGGTATGAAGAGATGATGGTAATGAGGTCAGGGCTCGAAACCCCTATGGAACGCAAAAGCTCAATCTTGGGCAAAAGGATTTTCTCGGGATGAGATAAAAGAATCCGGGGATGCTTCCTAACGATTTTGGAGATTTGGGCATTGCTGAATCCATTCTCTTTGAGAAGATTCAGCACTGAGTCCGGTCTCTCTGGGCTCTGAAATAGTACCCTCTTTCTCTGGGATGCTAAAATAGCAGATTTTTTGGACAACCCACAAGAATTTATGAGGTAAGACACTGCAAGAAAGTTTTTCCTCTTCTGGTTTTGATTAGATTCAGGTAAACTGCCTACTGATGTAAAGGATTTGACAAGAAAGAAACCATTTTGCTGAAGAAATCCCAAATGGGTCCTCCTGTGTTTGAGTGGTAGTAGCTGTCTTGAACAGAGAAAACCAAACATAACTGACTCACCAAAAGTTTTCCTCAGACAGCTTCAAATGGACTCCTGTAAGTGTTTGATTAACCCTTCAGAGAACACTGCTACTCACCTACCCTTCTTTCTTCTCGATGCCCAACCATAATCGTCAAACCCTAGCCCCACTCCTGAAACCCACCTCAACCACTTCAAGTCTTCGACCCCTCTTCTAAACCCCCGGCAATAGCGTGAGGAAGCACGGGATGAGTGTGGTTGAATTAACAAATTTCGATTATTTTGAACCTTATTATTACATTCACTTAACCTCTAACTTTACTTTTTAAAGTTAAAAAATTATCAATTTAGGTTTCCAACTTTAATTTTTTTGTAATATCTTATCCTTAAAAATTTTCATTAAATCTTGATAGAATTTCTAAAGTACTTCATTTTTTATTATAAAGAAGAAAAAAAATGCTAAAATTTAGGCATTAGGTCAAAAGATTTAACAGAATTTGCAAAAATACTTACATTCGAATTTTAAACAAAAAAATTAGTGAACTTTGAAAAGGTAATTTGAATACGGATAAGAATTCAAGCAAATTTGGAGCTCATAGAGGGAGGGAGGGAGGGAAGTGGAACTAGGAGCAGGACTATAAGCATTAGCAGCATTGGCGTGTGTAAGAGCAAGGGCGATAGGTGAGCACAGAAGCTTCTTGTCAAATTAAAATAAAGGAAAGGTTTTTCGACTAGTTGGCTGTTTTCAGCATGAGTGTGTGGGTGTGGTTGGCACAGTAGAGGCTCTATCAGCAGCAGTTAACGTGGCTAGCTCTTTAGTAGCATTTGTTGAGCGATCTGTAAATCTCTCGTCTTTCAATTGTGTTGGGCAGAGTTACTCGTAAACATCCTTAGGCTCAGCTTGGGATTGGTTTGTTTATTAAACGAATAGAACATGAACAAAAAATATAGGCTCGTATAAATTTATGTTCAACTTGTATAAGCTCGGATTGACTCGTACAAGCTCATATAAGCTCGTATAACTTTATTTTTTTTTATTTTAATAATGTTATTTTTAAGTTTGTAATGAGAACATGTTATATTGTTATATATATATAATGCAATATGTATCAGTTGAATTATTGTAATTGTGAGTATGGATATAGATATTAGTGTCTTTGTGTGCGTATAAGTTTATGTATAACAATAAATCTAAACTATAATTAAATAACTAATCATTTGTATAAATTTGAAAGAAAAAATCACTATATTTACTTTATATATGAAATAATTAATTTAATTGTGTACCTCACGAACAAACTCGAGTTCAACTGAAAAATAAATGAACAGAACTTGAACAGATTATCTTATTCGGTGGAAAGCTCGAGCTCAACTCATGTTTAAAAAAAATTAAACGAATTGAGCTTGAACATTCAATACTCAACTTGGCTCGGTTTGATTGGAGCTTATATGCCTCATCGTCCATATTTATAAAACTTGTCCACAATTTCTAATTCATATCAAGCATTAGGGAAAACAAAAAAGTTTAAAAGTTTATTATCTGGGATATAATAAATGATCAATTTTATTTATTAAATGAGCAACGAGTTCAATTAGCATAATCAATATTTTCTCTTTTTCATTTTTTTATATGAAATTAAAGCAGTCCCATATGTATTTTATTATATATTATAATTTTGTTGACGTGAATAGTATAACATAAAGGATTTTTTGTAAAAGAACTTCAAGATTTAGTCATAATTAAGGGTTAAAAACTTTTTTGCTCCGGTGGTTGAACGACTGTATTTTTTCTCATCTAAGTTTTAATTTGTATCAATGAAGGCGATTGGGTATACCTTCGGCTTCAACCATATCGACAAAAGATTGTGGCTATATGCAAGAATTTGAAACTTTCTCCCAGATTCTTTGGGCCATTCCAATCCTCAAACGGATTGGCTTTACTACATTCGAGCTAGATTTACCGTCAGAAGCCCGCATTCACCCAACATTTCACGTCTCTTGTCTGAAACATAAGCTGGGTCAGTATATCTCTCCTTTGCCAACACTGCCTACGGTGGACAAGAATAGGGAAATTAAGCATGAACCTAAATTGGTGGTTGATAGGAGAATGCCAAAGAAAAGAGGAAGAGCTGTGATTAAAGTCCTTGTGAGGTGGAAGGCGCTCTTGCTGAAGATAATACCTAAAGAGTGCAATTTTGATAAAATCTTCTAACAGAATTGAGCCTACAAATTGGGGCTCCAATGGGTAGGATGGATTATTGAGAAATATCTGAAGAATTGTATCCAGGAGATTGAGCCTCTTGAAGAGTATCTATCTCGTACATTCCAGCCATTATCATCTTCCCCAACCTTCAATTGCAGAAAATACCTAAAAATATCAGGCCATCCATCTAAGCCCCTTACAATTTCATTCAATCATAACAACTTATAAAGAAAGATCTACTTCATGCTATTAATCACTAAATCCATGAAATGAAACAAGTGGTTTCATCCATTAATTTCAGGGAAAATCCTAACGAAGGACACAAGATCTTTCAAAATCATCAATTTTCCCCACGTAAACAACAAAAACAAGATCCATCCTACATCCAGATTACATGCAAATGAAAAAGAAGCAACTTGATTGACTAGAGAAAGCTAAGCCTTCTTTAGAGACTTGGTGGCCCAACTCTTTGGCAACCTTCTCCGCCATCTTGTTGAGAAGGACACCGCCATGGGCAATGGTAACTTTCCCAAGCTCTTCATCGTTCCTCACATCCAGCAGAACATGCCTTGGAGTGTTCTTTTTCTTCTTGTTGTCACGAGTTGCATTTCCAGCCAACTCCAGCACTTCCACACTCATTTATCAGAAACAAGAACGCAAACTAATGCTGAAATTGAAGCAGTTGAAAATAGAAAAATATCAGAAGCAAAGAAACACACCACCCCACTTTGCAATCAAACACATACTAAAATCTCCTGATGAAATAGCCATTTTGATAAGTTTTCAGAAATCTATGAAAGTCAAACCCACATGGAAAAAAGTAAAACCTACAAAATTTCCACATGTTATCTCGGAAAAATTACCAAATGACACAATGTCGTCCAAGAAAAAAGCTACTATAAAGGCAATATATCCATTTTCTGTCCTACATTTCCAGGAAAGCAAACATGCATCTAAAGCAATAAACACATACATCAACTACCAAATTATAACACAGCCATGAATTGAGCAAAACAACCCACATCTAATTAAGCAAAATCACAGATCTGACAGCTATGGCAAAGATAAGCTAAAATAAAGTTTAACCAAAGACAGAGAGTGTGTGGTATTATTAAGTAGACTTTGAACTCTTCATGAGCTTCAAATCTTGAGGAGACGGTCGAGCTCCTAAAAGAAATAATAAGCTAAATCTGGGCCATCCAAGAAAACTACCGCATCTATGTGGTAGTGCAAATCCCATCTCATCGTCCCCATCGGGTGATCAAATTTACAAGTTGACCCAAATTTGCAATGCCGATTTTGCAAGTAAAAAGCACACGGCTTCACCCCTGTTGTTGGAAAAAAATGAAACCATGAGCACAAGTTTCTCTAAACTTCATCAACAAACTTCTGACAAAGATGTCATAACTTTAGATTCAGATCCAGAGTTCACCAAATCAAGAAAATGGTGGATCAGCTTTATCATTGGAACCATGATCAGCAATAAACCATTCAAAATCCTATGTTAGCAAGCTCAATTATGCCATCACATGATTGAAACCCTGCAAAAATCAAACTTTTGACTATGATACCAATGCAAGAATTTGTAGTACAAGCTAGAAGCAAACAAACTGTCTTATACACCCATGACCCATCAATGCAACAGATGAAGATCAGATAAAAATCAGAGCATTTTTTACCTGTATATTCTCCAACTTCATTCAGATCCAAGATTCACCAACATATGTTCACAAAATTAACTTTTAGATTTCAACTTCTAAAACTATATTAGTCTCATAACTAAAAATCCAAACATCCAAAGAATTAATCAAAACCAAGACTTGTAATTATCAACCAAAGCCAACCAAATTATTTCCATATCATAATCAACATGATAAATCTCAAAAACCATATCTTTTAAAATAAAAATAAAAAAGAGCACTACTCCATTTCTGCTACATATCTTCACTACCAATTGAACCCCGCTAGTTGTCAATCTGCTACAGAGCAATATTCTCTCACACTGTCCACCATTGTGCAATCTGCCAAAAATGCTCTTCACATGTCTTGTTTGTAGTGAAGCATTTTAAACTCTCTGATTACTATTAATCCTAGTACCACAGAGTACTACTCACGGGCTCATTATATGCATAGAGAGCATACTTCATCAGTTATATAATAATACTAAAGATGCCCTTCATGGAGTACCACCTATAAATATTGATACTTTTGTAGAAGCTTCTTCCCACTTCTCCACATTTCACTCCCATGGATTCTATAATTCTCCCTTAAGACAGAAAACTACTCTATAGTTTCATTCCTTCTCCCAAATTTTCCAAGCAACCAAACATAACTTATGACTGAATTTTCACCTCTGGAATGCAAAACATCATTAGCAACCAAATAAAAAACAAAACCAGCAATTTACTTCACAATTCCACCGCCAAAACAGTAAATCAACAAAAATTCCCACAAAAATCATATTTCCCTGAAGATCAACAAAATCCCAATAATCACTTCAACAGCATTTTAAAAGTGAAACAAAATCCCCAAACCGATAAGACTGACATGAGAGATTGAGAAGCCTCAGATTGAGAAGCTTAAGGCTGAGGTGCGAAGGAGGATGGTATCCACTTCATGCTTGTTTTGGGAGAGAGTGCACAAATGAGGAATATACAAAGAAGAAAAAAGGAATTGGCGAAAACATATTGGCTCGGCAGACTAGACAAACGAGCTTGGCAAGAGGCTTACCACTGTAACACTACTAAGCTCATTGCATGCGGCATTTTAAGGGAGCAAGGCAAAATCTGGAGAAAAATGAGAAAAGGCAAGGCAAATTAATACCAATGGAATGCTGACCATGTATGTTAAGTTCGCAAGTAAAACGATAAATCGAGAAAACACAAGCCATATACAAAAGCTTTGAAATCAATAATGCTACCTATTTCTCTATATGGTTCAAGGATGATCTTGTTAAGAGAAATAGAGAACTAAAAACTCTCCAAAAACTCAAATCTCATAATAAGCCTAATGTTGGTCAACTGGATAGCAAATTCACTGGGTATAATACAGTGCCTTGTGCCATGAGCACACAGAACCAATGACATTATGTGCATTCAAAAATAGACATTCTCATGATACAATCGTCTCGGAGTCAAGCTAGGATGTTCTATAAAACTTGAAAATTGGCTGAGCAAAAAAAAAAAAAAAGCCATACAAATCAGTCATTGCCTGTATTTCAGGGGTTGTAGGGAAGGGGAATTGAAACACAAGTGGCGATATGTGAGTTAGGATTTTGTTTGTAATCAAAAAACTATGTCGCAGCAAAATATTTGATATTTCTGACTTGGACATCACATTTTCCATGTAAAACAGAGCAAGATAATACAAGTCAATGTCCAATAAACTGAAAATGCTATACGGCCGACTAAGACACAAATCAAATTGGGAGTCAAAATGTTACAAGTTTTCCGTTCCACATACCTTCTCAGACTGAAATCCTACATCCAGAAGACATCTTACCCTCATATACATTCAATAATTCAGGAGCATCATCCTGAAATCTGATCACAAAATGCTCCAAAAACTTCCTCTCAGTCGGTTTCAAGAAAGTCCCCAAGGCCAAGTTATTCTTGACCAAGCCCTTAGCTAGCAAAATTTGAGCAACCGACCACCGAGGGATAATTCTCTTTTCCAAGCTTAATTTTATAACGGCAGCATTTATAACAATATGTTTTGATGGCGAACCAATTTTGTTCACAAGGAAATTCATTGTTTTCGTGATCTTCTCTTCTGAAGACACCATACAATTTGGAGACCTTTTAAATGCTGCGAGGGCCATGTCCTTTGACCAACCCCACCTCTTATAAAGCTCAAATCTTGATTCCAGCTTTGGTTTCTTCATCTTAAATAACACCTGGATTGCCTCGAATCCCATTTCCATAACCTGTTGGACAGCCTCAACAAACTTGGTTTGCTTACTAAACGCTGAAGAGGGAAAATTAGTAACCAGGAAAGAGATTGTAGATGTAGGCACTCCAAGTTCTCTCAAAAGTGCAATGTTAGGAGCCATAGTATTCGTTACATCACCTAGAAAAACTGGTGGTGCGCGCTTGTAAGTTGTCAGGATCTTGTCAACAAGTACACTCTTGATGAAATCATAGATTCATAGCAAGGGATAAGACGTTTCTTTAAGTTGCTTTTGAACAGAAATGGGTTTGATGAGATGATGGTAATGAATTCAGAGCTCGAAACCCCTATGGAACGCAAAAGCTCAATCTTGGGGCAAAAGGGTCTTCTAGGATCAGTTAAAAGAACCGGGGGATGCTTCCTAACAATGCGAGAGATCTGGTCATTGCTGAATCCATTCTCTTTGAAAAGATTCAGCACAGGCTAAAATTGCAGATTTTGCGGGCAAGAGTTTACGAGGTAAGACCCTGCAAAAGAATGTTTTTTTCTCTTCTTTTGGTGTTATGGCTTATCTTTGAAGCAGAGACTTTAACGCCTCTTTGGTTCTTTGCAGTACTTGACTTGCAACTATCATTTTTTAGTGGTGATTGTTTTACCTACATTTGACTCTTCACGGAGTTTCTTTGCATTTTACACCGCCTTGTCACCTCTTTGGTTCTTTGCAGTACTTGACTTGCAACTATCATTTTTCAGTGGCGATTGTTTTACCTACATTTGACTCTTCACGGAGTTTCTTTGCATTTTACACCGCCTTGTGCAGCCCTGGAATAGGCCCGGTTTACTTGTAGTTCTTTTTGAATTATTGGTGCTTACCATTGCCTGCTGTTCGGTTCCTTTGGATCGGATCCAGATTATATTCTTACATTTGTACTGCATTTTATCATTTGGGTCTATTGTTGGGGAGCTCATCCCAATTTTGTTTTTAAGATATCTCACTTCTTCTTCCTTTCGGATAAGAAGTGGGAACAATTCTTCCCTGTAACCCTTCCCTTATTTGCTTAAAAAAAAAAAAAAAAAAACTACCTGCTGATGTGAACGATTTGACAATAAAGAAACCATTTTGCTTAAGAAAACCCAAATGGGTCCTCCTATGTTTGAGTGGTAGTAGCTGTATTGAACAGAGAAAACGAAACATAACTTGACTCACCAAAAGTTTTCCTGAGACAGCTTCTGCTATGCTCCTCTAACTGTTTGATTTAATCCTTCAGAGAATACTGCCCTGTGAAGACTCTGAACTCTTCATGCGCTTCTTTCTAAGCTGAACTGGAAATATGTTGCTCCACGACGGAAAAAACAACATCAACGTAAACCACTTTTGTTTGGCCTGCGAAGGTCTCTTTTTGCTCTTGCTGAATTGTAAGAGTTGAAGACTTATTTGGGTATTAGTGATACCATTTTGTTCTGTATGTCTATGGCAGAAAATTCAATAGCTTTAATTATTTTTATTAGTTTAAATTTTTTTATAGGTAATGATTTAAAGTATTAAAAATAAAGGTTTTGAGTTTCAACTTTAATACTATCAATTAACCTTCATTTAAATTAAATATTTGAGTCTTACCTAATAAAAGAGAGTTTGAGTCTATATATGAGGAAGAATATTAAAATATTTAATTAAATAATTAAATTTACCCATTCCTAATCCATTTCTTGGTGTTCACTATTCGACCCTCCTTCACTCATATGCAATCTTCGCACTAATTCTTATATTTTATGAACTATCATACTCACAATTGTTGATTTTTTTTTTTTAAATTATATCTGTGATTTAAAAATTCAATAGCTTAACTATTCAACTGATTTTGGTTTGTTACATCTTAATTTTGATTGCAAACACAGAACATGATGTTATGAAATGTTGGAGAGGTCAAATAAAACTAATAAATATGATATATTTGAAAGTCGTGTTGTCATTAACATAATTGATAGTTAAGAGAATATTCACAAAAAAGTGGTAGTTTGAAATATAAGTATTTTTCAAAAAAAAAAAAAAACAAAAGATCATGGGAAAATGTTTTGCCTTGAAAAATGTATTCGACATTTGGCTCGTACAGAAAATCAAACGCGGCAACAACCAATGACCTCCGACGACGACCAAAAATGGCCTGTGACTTATGGGAACTTCTAACAAAATCAAGCGGGAGGTGACGACTGTCAACTTCCGGCAACAAATTCTAGTAGGCATAGATTTTCAACAACCTCCAGTAGCAGCAAAGAATAAACTACGCAAAACGATTGTATGAGTAGAAAATCAAAAAGCAGTTTAATCATCTAAAAAAAACACCTAAAGTGTTGATTGAATTCTAGATTATTTATAAATCCACTCATAACTTTAAGGATGTTTTTGGCATTTACAATAAAAGAGGGATTCTACCGATTAAATACAATTGTATTTTAGACTAAACAATCAAATCCAAAAAAGAAAAAGAAAAAAAAAAGAACTCATGAATCCATTGGCAAATACATGCAATAACACACAACTAACTACATATTGAGAAACCCTAGGCTCAATGTAGCATCAGAATTCACATAATTCAATGGCATAGTTACCTGCATTTGTCTAAAACATTGTTTATTTCATTGTAAAATATTTTTCCTTAAAATGTTTTGAGTAAAATCACCATTCAGAAAAATGGTTTCAACTAAAAACATTTTCCAACGTTTTGCTGAAACTGAGAATCAATAAACATTTCTTATAATTTCATTCAATTATAATAACCTATAAAGAAACATCTACCACTATTAATCACCACATTCATGTAATGAAACAAGTGGTTTTATCCATTAATTTTAGAGAAAATCTTAACAAAGAGGTCACAAGATCTTTCAAATTCATCAATTTTTCCCATCCTTCCCAAATTACAAACAAATGAAAAAAGAAGCAACTCGATTGACTAAAAGCTAATTTTTTAGAGACTGGCCCAGGATGGAGACTTGGGCTCTTTGTAGCCTTGTCTGCCGTCTTTCAAGAGAACATTGATGTTGGGAAAGACAACACCATGAGCAATGGTAACATCCCAAGCTCTTCATCGTTCCTCACAGCCAGCAGAACATGCCTTGGAATGATCTTGTCTTCTTGTTGTCACGAGCTGCATTTGCATCCACTCCAGCACTTTCACAGACATTTATGCAATAAATGACTAGATGCTGAAATTGAAGCAGTAGAGAACAGAAAAATATCAGAAGCAAAGAAACACACCACCTCACTTTGCAATCAAACACATACTAAAAACTCCATATTAAATAGCCATTTTGATAAGTTTCAGAAATTTATGAAAGGTCAAACCCATGGAAAAAGTAAAACACAAAATTTCCAAATGTTATCTGAAAAAATTACCAAATGAAACAATGGTTCAGTCCAAGAAAATTTCCACAATAATCACAAACTCATCTTCTCCAACCATGAGATGAGCTACCGGTATATATCTGAATGCATAAACTAAACATACCAACTGTGCAGCAAAAGCATACATAACAACATCTACTGGAAAGACACATTTAAAGTGGACATGGAGAAACATGATTGAATTCTAGACTCTATGAATCAACTTAAACTTCAGGATGTTTTGGCATTTACAGTACATGAGAATCTAAAAAACTAGTTGTAATCTAGGCTGAACTCATGGGATCAGTAATTACCTGCCCAAATTGCTAGTAGGTAATGTTTCATCATTCATTGATGCTCTTGGAAGGTCAGCAAAGGACAACGGGAAACCTTCAAAATAGAATCAGAATTCACAAGTCCAATGGATTACCTTTTCTAATTATAACTTAGTTGCTAGTATATGATTCTTTATTTCAATTTGCTCCTATTAAACCAGCTCTACAATTTTTTTTGCACCTCATATAACCCAACTAAATTAACATAATGCTTCTTCAGAATCTAATCAACATCATACCACTTTGCATATGAGCCTATGATTGCAGTAGAAAATTTTAAGCATCACACATCCATAGAATGCATAACCATTGAGATGACACCACAACACCCAAAGACAACAGATAAATACCAATGGATTGCTGGCCACATGTGATTAATTCACATGTAAAATGATAAAGGAGAAAACACAAGCCATATACAGAAGTTCTCAGTTCAACAATGCTACCTATTTCTCTATATGCTTGGAGGATGATCTTGTCTAGAGAACTCAAAACTGTCCAAAGACTCCATTTCATTAAAATATCATAATAGGCCCAATGTAGGTCAACTAGATAGCAAATTCACGGGTTATAAAGATCCTTATGCCTTAAGCACACACAGAACCAAACACATTAAGTGCATTGAGAAATAGACAATCATGCTATAATCGTCTTGGTGTCAAGCCAGGATGTTCCATAACACTAAAAAATAGGCTGAGCAAAAACAAAAGCCATAAAAATCAGTCATTGCTTGTATTTCAGGGTCTTTTTTCTGGTTGGGAAGGAGGAATTCAAACACAAGTGATATGTGAAGGATTTTGTTTGGAATCTAAAAACTATGTCATAGCAATATCAAATTGTCCATGTCAAAACAGAGCAAGATAATACAAGTCCAATGCCCAATAACTTACTTTTTGGCCAGACGATACCCAATAAACTGAAAATGCTATACTGCCAACTATGACACAAATGAAATTGGAAGTCAAAATGTTACAAGTTTTCCATCCCACATACCTTCTCAGACTGAAATCCTACAACCAGAAGACATCTTACCCTGATATACACTCAACAATTGAGGAACATCATTCTGAAATTTGATCACAAACTTCTCCAAAAACTTCTTCTCAGTCGGTAGCAAGAAAGTCCCCAAGGCCAATTTATTCTTGATCAAACCCTGGGCTAGCAAAATTTGAACAACCGAACACCGAGGGATAATTCTCTTTTCCAAGCTTAAATTTATAACTACAGGATCAGCAGCAATATGTTTTGGTGGCCGACCAATTTTGTTCACAAGGAAATCCATTGTTTTCGTGATCTTCTCTTCTGAAGATAGCATACAATTTGGAAACCTTTTAAATGCTGCGAGGGCCATGTCCTTTGACCAACCCCACCTCTTATAAAGCTCAAATCTTGATTCCAGCTTTGGTTTCTTCACGTTCAATAACACCTGGATTGCCTTGACAAACGCCGTTTTCATTGGATCGAATCCCATTTCCATAACCTGGTGGACAGCCTCAACAAACTTAGCATGCTTTGTAAACGCTGCAGATGGATAAGTAGTTACCAGGAAAGAGATCGTAGATGAAGGCACTCCAACTTGTCTCAAAAGTGCAATGTTAGGAGCCACAGTATTCGTTACATCACCTAGACAAGCCCGTGAGCGCTTGAAGGTTTTCAGGACTTTCTCGTCAACAAGAAGTACACTCTTGAGGAAATCATAGCAGATAAGACGTTTCTTGCTTTTGAACAGAAATGGGTTGAAGAGAGGATGGTAATGAGGTCAGAGCTCGAAACCCTATGGAACGCAAAAGCTCAATCTTGGGCAAAAGGTCTTCGGATGAGATAAAAGAATCAGGGATGCATCCTAACGATTTTGGAGATTTGGGCATTGCTGAATCCATTCTCTTTGAGAAGATTCAGCACTGAGTCTGGTCTCTGGGCTCTGAAATAGTACCTCTCTGGGATGCTAAAATTGCAGATTTTGCGGGCAACCCACAAGAGTTTATGAGGTAAGACACTGCAAAAGAATGTTTTTCCTCTTCTTCTGGTTTTTTATTAGATTCAGCTAAACTGACTACTGATGTAAACGATTTGACAATAAAGAAACCATTTTGCACAAGAAAACCCAAATGGGTTCTCCTGTGTTTGAGTGGTCGTAGCTGTCTTAAACAGAGAAAACCAAACATAACTGACTCACCAAAAGTTTTCCTCAGACAGTTTCAACTGGACTCCTGTAAGTGTTTGATTAATCCTTCAGAGAACACTGCTAATCACCCACCCTTCTTTCTTCTCGATGCCCAACCATAACCGTCATTGCCAACTTCGTCAAACCCTAGCCCCACTCCTGAAATCCACCTCAACCACTTCAAGTCTTCGCCCCCTCTTCTAACCCCGCGGCAATAGTGTGAGGAAACACGGGATGTGTGGTTGAATTAACAAATTTCGATTATTTTGAACCTTAGTATTCATTCACTTAACCTCAAACGTTACTTTTTGAAGTTAAAAAATTATCAATTTAGGTTTCCAACTTTAATTTTTTTGCAATATCTTATCCTTAAAAATTTTCATTAAATCTTGATAGAATTTCTAAAGTACACCATTTTTTATTATAAAGAAGGAAGAAAAAAATGCTCAAATTTAGGCATTAGGTCAAAAGATTTTACAGAATTTGTAAAAATATTTACATTCAAATCGTTACAATTTTTTTAAATTTTTTTTAAACAAAAAAATTAGTAAACTCTAAAAAGGCAATTTGAATGCAGATAAGAGTTCAAGCAAATTTGGACCTCATAGACGTAGGGAGGGAAGGAGGGAAGTGGAACTAGGAGCAAGACTACAATCATTAGTAGCATTGGCGTGTGTAAGAACAAGGGCGGTAGCCGGTAGGTAAGCACGGAAGCTTCTCATCAAATTAAAATAAAGGACAGGTTTTTCAACTAGCTAACTGTTTTTGGCATGAGTGCGTGAGTGTGGTTGGCGCAGCAAAGGCCCTACTAGCAGCAGTTAACATGGCTAGCTCTTCGGTGGCATTTGTTGAGCGATCTGTAAATCTCTTGTCTTTCAGTTGTGTTGGGCAGAGTTACTTAAACATGCTCAGGCTTAGCTCGGGATCGGTTCGTTTATTAAACGAATAGAACATTAACAAAAAATTTAGGCTCATATAAATTTATGTTCGGCTTGTATAAGCTCGCATTGACTCATACAAGCTCATATAAGCTCGTATAACTTCATTTTTATTATTTTTATAATGTTATTTTTAACTTTGTAATGAGAACATGTTATATATATAATGCAATATATATCAGTTGAATTATTGTAATTGTGAGTATGGATATAGATATAAGTGTCTTTGTGTGCATACAAGTAAGTTTATGTGTATCAATAAATCTTAACTATAATTAAATAACTAATCATTTGTATAAATTTGAAAGAAAAAAAATCACTATATTTACTTTATATATGAAATAATTAATTTAATTGTGTACCTCATGAACAAACTCGAGCTCAACTAAAAAATAAAAGAATAGAACTTGAACAGATTATCTTGTTTAGTGGAAAGCTCAAGCTCAGCTCATGTTTGAAAAAAGTTAAATGAATTGAGATTGAACATTCAATACTCAACTTGGCTCAGTTTGATTGGAGCTTATATGCCTCATCGTCCATATTTATAAAACTTGTCCACAATTTCTAATTCATATAAAGCATTAGGAAAACAAAAAGTTTAAAAGTTATTATGGGATATAATAAATGATCAATTTTATTTATTAAATGAGCAAATGATTTAATTAACATAATCAATATTTTCTATTTTTATTTTTATATGAAATTAAACTGTCCAATATGTATTTTATTATATTATAATTTTGTTGAGAATAGTATAACTTAAAGGATTTTGTAAAAGAACTTCAAGATTTAGTCATAATTAAGGGTTAAAAACTTTTTGCTCTGGTGGTTGAGACTATTTTTCTTATCTAAGTTTTAATTTGTATCAACGGCAATTGGTATATGCTTCAACCATATCCAAAGACTTTATATGCAAGAATTTGAAACTTTTTCATTCTTTGGGCCATTCCAAATCCTCAAATGATTGGCTTTGTGCACGAAATAGATTTATCCGCATTCACAACATTTCAGCTCTTGTAAACATAAAGTCAAAGATATCTCTCCTTTAACACTTTGTGACAAGAATGAAATTAAGCCTGAACCTAAATTGGTTGATAGGAAAAAAGAGGAAGAGCTATGATTAAAGTCCTTGTGAGGTGGAAGGCTTTGCTGAACATAATACCTAAAGAGTGCAATTTGATAAAATCTTCTAACAGAATTGAGCCTACATAATAGCTCCAATGGGTAGGATGGATTATTGAGAAATATCAAGAATTGTATCCAGGAGATACAGCCAAGTGAGCAAAACAACCACATCTAATTAAGAACATCACAGATCTGAGAGCTATAGAGGAAAAACTAAAACAAAGTTTAACCATAGAGACAAAGGGAGTGTGTGGTACTGGAGCATATCAGGCTATCAGCAGAATACAAATAGGAAAGAAATAGAAAAGAAAAAGAAAGATAGAAATAGAAACAATATCAAGTTCTTTTTTTGATATGTAGAAACAATACCAAGTTCTAAAGCACGGATAATTACAGCAATGAGTCAAACAATCTGAGAAGGGCAAAACAAACAGACATAAATTAAAGAATGGGAAACCTTGACAACAGCTATATATTAGGAAGTGCTGTCTGGAAGCTATACGTATTGATCTTCGTTCTTTTACATTGAAAATTGAAACAGTATCATCTTTCCTTAGAAAAAAGCAAAGAGAGTGATATTTGTTCATATGCTTCTCTACTGTTTGGAAATTCAAATTTCAAACAGAAAAAGCAAAAGAGAGTGATATTAACAATGAAAGAACCAACATATATCAAATTTCAACAAACCTATTTGATTTAAATGGAAAAATCAAATGGAAAAGAATCCATCGAAAACCAGACATTGGCCAACAAACGAGCATTTGGGCATGGTTTCATTGTAAAACAAGAGAAAGAAGGAACTACAACAAATAAAAAGGATTATCAACAACACTCTATCGGCCTCTACAGACTTGTTAGCATCCACAGCTTTGTTACTCAAATCTGTTCCACAGTGTTTTGGACAACACCCTTGATTATGTCTATTCAACAAGGGAATACACTTACTAGTTTACAAGCCGGTTCAAGTAATACCACCTGGCCCCTAGCTGACCTAATCAATTGGGGTGCTTTCATTGTGTCAGATGTAAGTCCATGGTCCCTTTAGCAAGAAGGAGAATGTTTTGCCATTTTCTGTCAATTTGCTTAGATAAGTTCTAAATGCAGAGCAGAACACAGTAGATTGAGGAATATAAAAAGAAAAAAGGAACTGGCAAAACATATTGGCTCGGCAGACCAGACAAACGAACTTGGCAAGGGCTAAACCACCATGTCATATTTGATATTTTTGACTTGGATGACATCACATTGTCCATGTCAAAACAGAGCAAGATAATACAAGTCCAATGCCCAATCACTTACTTTTTGGCCAGAAAAAGTGAGAGAAAATGAAAGATTAGAACGGTAAGTGAGTTTTTTTCGTTCATGGGTTGATTGTGTAAACGGGTGGAAAATTAGGGGGGTCTTCTGAAGTTTTCCTTATTAATAATTACTATGTATTGTTTAAAAGGATCCATCCCCCTCCCTTGTTCTCTTGCTGTTTCTTTTCTCCCGTTTGGTTTCTCTTCCTCCCACAAATGCAACATCAACTCTCCCTCCACCGTAGATCCATCATGCCACTCAGCCTTTGCCACTGCATCATTCTCAGCATCCGCCACTCTTGAAATTGGCTTGGTTTTCGGATTGGGTTTTTCCAAAGAGCCCTTGGCAATAGTTTTATACTTGCAAGTGTCTAAATCTCATTTTGTAAAAGGAGATTTTCCCATCATGAAATTGTGTGTGACAAAAGAGGAAGAGAAGGCACAATGGTGTGTTGGACAGTTGGAGAGTAGCCCATTGCCAAGTCTTTTGTTTGTGCTCTCACAGCGGTGGATGAAGTCAACTTTTAATTTGGGGAGGGACCAAGGGCCAAAATTTTTTTGGAGAGGGGTCAATTGGCAAATTTTTATTTTTGCCTTAATTTTTTTTCTTGTAATTTGGGGGTGGGGGGGACCAGGGCACTACCAGTCCCCCCTAAATCCATCTCTGTTGGAAATTAAACTCGCTAAAAAAACCATGAAAACTCTAATTATCCATTCTAGACATTATTCGAATGTTCGGTGAGTACCATAATACATGCAAAGTTCCTATTTCTTACTCAACACATAGTAAACCCCATTCTAGGCTCATAATAGGTTAATAAACACATGTCAAACTATAACAACGTGATAATCTTATCTTATGAAAACAAGAGTGTGTATATAACATTTTGAAAACCTGCAGGTTGGCTAAACCCACATTGATAGATAGGCAATAGAAGCCAAATCCTTGTTTAGACTATCTAGGTGCTTTATTGTTTGGTCTAGGTAGGTGATGAATTGTGGTTAGGAGTGAAATCAATGTTGATTGTCTTTCTTAAGCACATTATGTTAATCATTGAAGCAATTGTTTTTCTAATTTTTGAAAAATATCAGTTGACACCAACCGACACCTAGAGGGGGTTGAATAGGTATTTTACAGAATTTATACCAAATTAAAAATCAAGCAACCACATAAAACAAACACATAAGTAAGTCCATGACTTAACAAGTGAATCTCCAACGATAGTTAATTAGGCCGTGAGTTGAACCCATTTCATGCCAATTATGGAAAAAGCTCACATATAAATATGCATGAGAATAAGTTTATAAAATTGTTAGGCAGAGATAGTAATAAAGTTTGAGCATGTTATAAATTAATAAATTAACAATAAGATACTTGTCACTTAACATTTCCTCATTGAGCAATAGCATACTTAGTGTGAGAAAATCATGGTTTTCTCTCACAAAGTTATTGCAGCGCCCAAGAAAATAAATCACATGAAATAATTTCAGAATATTGATAAAATGCATAAATACCTTATTGGAGTGTTTAAATATGAAGTACAACAATATTATAGAAGAATGTCTGGTTAAGTTAGAACTTGAACTAACATTGTTAGCGTATCAGTGAGATATAAAATGGGTATACTGATCATGCATGAAAATTCTCACTGCAGAAGTCAAACTCATGACACAATATTTACCTAATCATGCCATTAAACTACCATTAAACCACAACCCTTGATGATCTATACTCATACTAGTTGAAGCATAAGCCAAGCAGCCAGGCTTGATGGAATCATAATTGGCTGGGGGACCATCATCATCAATCATGGGTTTTTGAAAAACCCAAAACAAATCCAAAAAACATGGCTGCCAAACAAGGTAGAGTGTTGCCAGCAAAAAGGAAGATGGAGATTGTTCAGAGGCTTGTATAGTTTAGTCCTTAATATTCCACCTTTGGCAGCTATGGAAGTTATTCCCGTTAGAGAATATGGTGAGCTAGTAAGAATTAAGGAAAGTTTTTTTTTTTTTGGGACTCCCTCCTTTAGTCCAACACCAACCTAGAACTCTCTTAGCTCCTCCTTTGACACCGGAGATGTTGAGTTACTGTACTAGATTCGTCTCCTAGGCACCCTACGGCTCAACCACATTTTTTAGGGATTGTTTTGTGGTGGTAGGGGTGAGATTTTGTACAGCACTATAAGCGTTTAAACATTCAAAAGAACTGACCTGTAGATGGGGTTTCGGACAGTGACACATTCAGAGAAAGTAAAGGTGATTGTGGCAATGGTTGATGATGGTGGTAATGGTGCTAGTGGAGTAGTGACGACGGTGGGTGGGGTTGGAGGTGGAGGATAAGAGGGATGTGAGTGATGAGGAAGCAAGTGATTGAGTGTGGTTGGATTAAGAGGATCAAGATGGTTTCAAGACTTCATGTCAATATGTGGTTGCTGGAGTCCAAGAACTCTTGTTCAAAATATTTTCTATTGATTTTTCAAAAAATATATTTTTAGCGAAATCATTTTCAAAAAATAATTTTCATTGAAAACAATTTTTTGGCATTTTAACTCGTGCAAAAAAAATCAGCATAGCAAGCAACAACTGGCTACCTCTAACAGCGACCAAAAATGACCAATGACTTCCAACAACCTCCATGCCTCCATGGCATCCTTGTCTTTGCCAACACATGCAACCACCACACAAATACATAACTGACCCCCACAACATCTTCATGCCACTTCATTGATACTCTTGAAAGGGCAAGCAAAGGACATCATGCCCTCGGCTCAATGTAGAATCATAATTCACCTACTCCAATTGAATAGTTACTTGCATTATGTCTTACTTAGCCTTCGTTTCTTATATATTCATTCAATCATATTAAGCTATAAAGAAATATCTACTACTAGTCATTGAATCCAAGTAATGAAACAAGTGGTTTCATCCATCAATTTCAAAAAGCGGTCACAAGACCTTTCAAATTCATCAAACAACAAAAAACAAGATTCATCCTACACCTAGATTACATACAAATGAAAAAGAAGCAACTCGATTGACAAGGGAAAGCTAAGCCTTCTGTAGAGATTTGGTGGCCCTGGATGGAGACTTGGACTCTTTGGCAGCCTTCTCTGCCATCTTCTCGTTGGGAAGGACACTGCCATGGGCAACGATAACTTCCCAAGCTCTGCATCGTTCCTCACTGCAGGCAGCAGAACATGCCTTGGAATGATCTTGTTCTTCTTGTTGTCACGAGCTGCACTTCCAGCCAACTCCAGCACTTTCACACACATTTATACACAATGACTTCATAATCAAGAACGAAAACTAAATGCTGAAATTGAAGCAGTAGAGAACAGAAAATATCAGAAGCAAAGAAACACACCACCTCACTTTGCAATCGAACACATGCTAAAAACTCCATAATAAATAGCTATTTTGATTAGTTTCAGAAATTTATGAAAGGTCAAACCCACATGGAAAAAAGTAAAACCTACAAATTTTCCACATGTTATCTCAGAAAAATTACCAAGTGAAACAATGGGTTCGTCCAAGAAAAAATCAGCTACTATTAAGGCAATGCATACATTTTTTGTCCTACATTTCCAGGAAAGCAAGGGAGGAATCTTTTGTCACTTTCTGTCAAGTTGCTTAGACAAGTTCTAAATGAAGAGAAAAACACGGTACGTTGATAAGAAA
Source organism: Carpinus viminea (assembly GCA_013348765.1). NCBI lineage: Eukaryota > Viridiplantae > Streptophyta > Magnoliopsida > Fagales > Betulaceae > Carpinus > Carpinus viminea. Next base: position 12,167,187 of record CP054668.1, read on the forward strand.
GACTACATCAAGACAAAACATGTTATCAAAAAGAGTATCAATGAACAGTGGGTCATGTCCATTGTGACTCACAGTTGATCATCGTAGCCTCTATTCCATCATAGAGATTCAAACATGCACATGAACCATCAAAAAACACAAATCTAACGATTTCTATATCTTTACTTTATGACACAAATAAAAAATGCAACCCCCCTCCTTCAATACGTTCAAACTACCCAAAAAAGGGGAATCCAAAAACAGAGAGAATCGCTCTTAGAGATAGAAATCAGCGAGTGAAAGTGAGACAAATCAAAGATAGAGATGTACAAGAATGAGCTGCAAGAGAGACGAAAGAACCTGATATGTGAGAAACCAAACAGCAACGGTGAATGGAAAATCAGAAGCCAAAGCCAAAGATAGATGAGATCCCTGCGAGTGAAGGAGCCATGTGGAGCACAGAGAGGGAGAGACTTTGAAATTCAGTGAGAAGGAGAACTGGAGAAGGTCAGGTCTGTGTTGTGTGAATTAGAAGGTCGGGTATGCGGGTTCAGCAAGATTGTGAGAGGGGAAAATGGTGTACGAAATAAAAAAACAGAAACCATTCTCCACGGTTAAAATATGTTTTCCTGGTCAACCAAAAATAATTTCGGTTTGACTAAGATTATCGTTCGTACCAAACACAAAGAAAAGGGGAGAAAAGGTTTTCCGTCAAAACAAACAGGGCTCAATTGCTAGTAGAAAACTTAAACATCACAAATCCACAGAATGCATACGCATAGAGATGACACCACAATATCAACAAGCTTAAGAACGCAGCCATAGGCAATAAATTAATACAAATGGATTGCTGGCAACGTATGATAAGTCCGCATGTAAAATGATAAAAGATCAAACATAAGCCATATAAAGAAGACTCAAATCAATAATGCTACCTATTTCTCTATGTGCTTTGAGGACGATCTTGTTAAGAGAACTCAAAACTGTCCAGATACTACATTTCATTAAAATCTCATAATATGCCTAATGTAGGTCAACTAGATAGCAAATTCATTAGGTATAAAGTGCCTTGTGCCTTGAGCACACGGAACAGATGATATTTAAGCAAATTGAGAAATAGACACTCGTGATACAATCGTCTTGGTGTCAAGCTAGGATGTTCCACAACACTTAAAAATAGGCTGAGCAAAAACAAAAGCACAAAAAAATCAGTCATTGCCTGTATTTCAGGGTTTCTTTTCTTCTCTCAGGAGTGGTTGGGAAGGAATTCAAACTCAAGTGGCGAAATGCGAGTTAAGATTTTGTTTGGAATCTAAAAACTAAGCAATAGCATAATATTTGATATGTTTTACTTGGACATCACATTGTCCATGTCAAAACATAGCAAGACAATACAAGTCCAATGCCCAATCATACTTTTGGCCAGAAAATACCCAAGAAACTGAAAATGCTATACAGCCAACTATGACACAAATGAATTGGAAGTCAAAATGTTACAAGTTTTCCATCCCACATACCTTCTCAGACTGAAAGCCTACATTCAGAAGACATCTTACCCTCATATACATTCAACAATTGAGGAACGTCATCCCGAAATCTGATCACAAACTTCTCCAAAAACTTCCTCTCAGTCGGTAGAAAGAAAGTCCCCAAGGCCAAGTTATTCTTGATCAAACCCTTGGCTAGCAAGATTTGAACAACCGAACACCGAGGGATAATTCTCTTTTCCAAGCTAAAACATATAACAGAAGGATATGTAGCAATATTTGCTGAAGGCCAACCAATTTTGTTCACAAGGAAATCCATTGTTTTCGTGATCTTCTCTACTGAAGATAGCATACAATTTGGACACCTTTTAAATGCTGCGAGGGCCATGTCCTTTGACCAATCCCACCTCTTATAAAGTTCCAATCTTGATTCCAGCTTTGGTTTACTCATCTTCAATAACACCTGGATTGCCTCGACAAACACCGTTTTCATTGGATCGAATCCCATTTCCATAACCTGGTGGACAGCCTCAACAAACTTAGCATGGTTTGAAAACGCTTCACCATGGAGCTCAACTTGTCTCAAAAGTGCAATGTTAGGAGCCATAGTCTTTGTTACATCACGTAGAAAAAACCATGATGAGCGCTTGAAAATTTTCAGGACTTTCTCGTCAACAAGAAGTACACTCTTGAGGAAATCATAGCAGGGGATAAGATGTTTCTTTATGCTAGTTTTGAACAGAAACGGGTTTGAGGAGAGGATGGTAATGACGTCAGAGCTCGAAACCCCTATGGAACGCAAAAGCTCAATCTTGGGCAAAAGGGTCTTCTCAGGATCAGATAAAAGAACCGGGGGATGCTTCCTAACGATGAGGGAGATCTGGGCATTGCTGAATCCATTCTCTTTGAAAAGATTCAGCACTGAGTCTGGTCTCTCTGGGCTCTGAAATAGTACCCTCTTTTTCTGGGATGCTATAATAGCAGATTTTTTGGACAACCCACAAGAATTTATGAGGTAAGACACTGCAAGAGAAAGTTTTTCCTCTTGTTCTGGTTTTTGATTAGATTCAGGTAAACTGCCTACTGATGTAAAGGATTTGACAATAAAGAAACCATTTTGCTGAAGAAAACCCAAATGGGTACTCCTGTGTTTGAGTGGTAGTAGCTGTCTTGAACAGAGAAAACCAAACATAACTGACTTACCAAAAGTTTTCCTCCGACAGCTTCAACTGGGCTCCTGTAATTGCTTCAGAGAAATCTGCCCTCCGAAGACTTTGAACTCTTCATGCGCTCCATCAAGAAATAATATGCCAGAAAAGAAAAGCTTTATTTGTAGGAGAGCTGCTGCCATACGGATGTGGCAAAAAATATGGGTTTTCTGTCCACCAATCATCACATGACACATAAGCATTTTAGAAAAAATGTACAAGCTTGAGACGAAAACAAAACACAAAGCCATAAAAAAAAGAAAATGCAGCAGCAAAGCACCACCTTCTCCGGTCACCATCATCGCCAGAAATACAACCCTCGCCGGCCGGCCAAACCCAACCGGCAGACTATCATCTTCGGTCACCATCATCACCAGAAAAAAAAAACAAAAAAAAAAACCCGTTTCTTCTTCATCGCCGGCCGGCTAAACCCAACTAGACCACCATCTCCGGTCAAAACCCAGCCTAAAAAATCGATTATAATGCCTCAAAACTCATTTTTGGGTTCCAAAACTAAAATCTAGAGGTAAAAAGTTAACCCTAAGGGAAATTTTATCACCTTAAATCGGAGAAGACGACTGGAGAAGACAACCGGCGAGCCAAACCCGGTGTTTCCGTCCTTCCGCCGGTTATGGAGAACTCTCAAGACAAAGTTGCCGATGAGGGGTTTGGGGCCGATGATGGGGCCGCAGGTGTTGTTTCTTTGCCGGTGCCTGGGTATACTCCACCGGTGAGTGGTTCTTCACCGCCGGTGACGTCGAAGGTGGTGTGACGCCATTTTTTCTCTTTTCTTTCTTCTTTCCTCTCTTCTTCTTTCGTTTTTTTTCTTCATCCAGTGGATCTAATTGTAGGCTCATTTTATGCAATTATTTTGTTTTGGCTTATGTGGCAGTGTGGGATTGGTGGGCAACAAACGGGTCATTTACGCCATGACCAACGGAAGTTATGCTCTTTCGATTTACAAATGAGAGGAGAATATCTTCCGTTCGGATGTGGTGTAAAGGAGGAGGTTTTTGCCCACCAATGAAAGAAAGTCACGTCACCTTAAGCCCAAAAATTGCACAAAAGTTGTTTACAAGCAAAACACTGGATTATGAGCTGAGAGAGAGAAAGGTGAGAGACCCACACCGGAGGGATGCGGCTGAGGAGAGACCCACGCCATGGGTCACCGCCAGGCCGTTTGGCCGTGACCCAGGCCTGGGTCTGGCTCCCTTACGGCGTGGGTCTGGCTACCCTCAGTCACATCCCCTCCGGCAACATGCGCCTCTCTCCGGCTACCCACCACCAAAGCCGGCACATCGACAGCCCTTAAAACACGCACAAATACCTGATGGAATCATTGTAGAACTCCTTATGTCTAGTGCCAGAAAATTGCACAAATACCTGACCATATCCTAAGGTTCTGGTTTCATCAAGATATTTTCCCAATTCCATCAGACACCACCCCGCAATGGAATTGTTCTGCAAAAACTGTTACGCCGAGCCATCTTTGATGGGCTGGTTCAGAGAAGCTGAGGGGTTGGGGGAAATTAAGGGGCTGGTTCAGATGAAGTGGAAGACGAATCAGTGTTGGAATTGGGTGAAAATGAAAATGTGGAAGAGTGTATTGACAAAGAGCTGGAGACCATTCTTCTCTCTGCACAGAGAGAGGGAGAGAGAGAGAGAGAGCTTGGGTGTCTGCTGTGCGGCTCCGCCGGTGATCTATCTCCAGCATATTTCTCTGTATCCGGTGGTTTGGTTGGTTTTTTAATGTTCAGAAGATAGTAATCAGGTACTTTGGTTTTAGTTGTGTCATTATTTGAATGGAAGGCAGAAAACTCATGACCGAATGGCAGCACCTCCCAAAATAAAGTTTTGTTTTTTTGGGGCATATCATTTCTTGGTAGGGCTCAGCTGCTCAAGCGCCCCTCAGATTAGAAGAGCATGAAGAGTTCAAAGTCTTCGGAGGGCAGTTTTCTCTGAAGCAATTACAGGAGCCCAGTTGAAGCTGTCGGAGGAAAACTTTTGGTAAGTCAGTTATGTTTGGTTTTCTCTGTTCAAGACAGCTACTACCACTCAAACACAGGAGTACCCATTTGGGTTTTCTTCAGCAAAATGGTTTCTTTATTGTCAAATCCTTTACATCAGTAGGTTGTTTACCTGAATCTAATAAAAAACCAGACGAAGAGAAAAAACATTCTTTTGCAGTGTCTTACCTCATCAACTCTTGTGGGTTGCCCGCAAAATCTGCAATTTTAACCTCCCAGAGGGTACTATTTCAGAGCCCAGAGAGACCAGACTCGGTGCTGAATCTTTTCAAAGAGAATGGATTCAGCAATGACCAGATCTCCCACATCGTTAGGAAGCATCCCCCGGTTCTTTTATCTGATCCTGAGAAGACCCTTTTGCCCAATATTGAGCTTTTGCGTTCCATAGGGGTTTCGAGCTCTGACCTCATTACCATCATCTCTTCATACCCATTTCTGTTTAAAATCAACTTAAAGAAACGTCTTATCCCCTGCAATGATTTCCTCAAGAGTGTACTTCTTGTTGACGAGAAAGTCCTGAAAACCTTCAAGCGCTTATCACGGTTTTTTGTTAGTAATGTAATACTATGGCTCCTAACATTGCACTTTTGAGACAAGTTGGAGCGCCTCCATCTACAATCTCTTTCCTGGTAACTAATTTTCCCTCTGAAGCGTTTATTAAGCATACGAAGTTTGTTGAGGCTGTCCACCAGGTGAAGGAAATGGGATTCGATCCAATGAAGACGGCGTTTGTCGAGGCAATCCAGGTGTTATTGAAGATGAGTAAACCAAAGCTGGAATCAAAATTGGAGCTTTATAAGAGGTGGGGTTGGTCAAAGGACATGGCCCTCGCAGTATTTAAAAGGTGTCCAAATTGTATGCTATCTTCAGAAGAGAAGATGACAAAAACAATGGATTTCCTTGTGAACAAAATTGGTTGGCCACCAAAACGTATTGCTACAAATCCAGCAGTTATAAAATTAAGCTTGGAAAAGAGAATTATCCCTCGGTGGTCAGTTGTTCAAATTTTGCTAGCCAAGGGTTTGATCAAGAATAACTTGGCCTTGGGGACTTTCTTGCAACCGAGTGAGAGGAAGTTTTTGGAGAAGTTTGTGTTCAAATTTCGGGATGATGTTCCTCAATTGTTGAATGTATATGAGGGTAAGGTGTCTTCTGGATGTAGGATTTCAGTCTGAGAAGGTATGTGGGATGGAAAACTTGTAGCATTTTGACTTCCAATTTCATTTGTGTCATAGTTGGCAGCATAGCATTTTCAGTTTATTGGGTTTTTTTCTGGCCAAACAGTAAGTGATTGGGCATTGGAAATACTCTTGCTCTGTTTTGACATGGACAATGTGATGTCCTAGTCAAAAATATCAAATATTATGCTATGACATAGTTTTTAGATTCCAAACAAAATCCTAACTCACATATTGCCACTTGTGTTTGAATTCTCCTTCCAACCACCCCCGAAAAAAGAAAGATGACCTTGAAATACAAGCAATGACTGATTTTTATGGCTTTTGTTTTTGCTCAGCCTATTTTTTGTCTCTTTCTCAATGTGCTTAATGTGATTGGTTGTGTGTGCTTAAGGGATAAGGCACTTTATAATTTGTGAATTTGCTATCTAGTTGACCTACATTAGGCCTATTATGATATTTTAATGAAATGGAGTGCTTGGACAGTTTTGAGTTCTCTTTACAAGATCATCCTCCAAGCGTATAGAGAAATAGGTAGCATTGTTGAACTGAGAACTTCTTTATATGGCTTATGTTTGATCTTTTATCATTTTACATGCGAACTCATCATATGCGGTCAGCAATCCATTGGTATTTGTTTGTTGTCTTTGGGTGTTATGGTGTCATCTCAATGGTTATGCATTCTGTGGATGTGTGATGATTTAAATTTTCTACTGCAGTCACAGGCTCATCTGCAAAGAGTGGCGTTATGATGTTGTGAATTAGATTCCGAAGAAAGCAATTAGGTCGTTAATTCAGAGCTGGTTTTATAGGGAGCAAAAATGGGAAAGAAACCTGCAAAGTTTCTCCCAGATATTTTCCCTTCTCTCTACTTATCAATAATGGGCTGCAATACAAGAAAAAAGATGGCTAATAACTTCAGGGGCTGGGTTTTTGTAGGGTATTTCATGATCTTCAGAATATCTTGTAGCAAGCAACATCTAATGCATAGTATTCGTTACATCACCTTGCTTGAATACTTTTTGAATACTAATGCTGGAACAGTGTCCACTTTTGACTGCGAGGAAGTTTTTGTGACGAATACTATGGCTCCAAACATTTCACTTTTGAGACAACTTGGAGCGCCTCCATCTACAATCTCTTTCCTGGTAACTAATTATCCCTCTTCAGCGTTTACAAAGCATGCTAAGTTTGTTGAGGCTGTCCAGCAGGTTATGGAAATGGGATTCGATCCAATGAAAACGGTGTTTGTAGTGGCAATCCAGGTGTTATTCAAGATGAAGAAACCAAAGCTGGAATCAAGATTTGAGCTTTGTAAGAGGTGGGGTTGGTCAAAGGACATGGCCCTCGCAGAATTTAAAAGGTGTCCAAATTGTATGCTATCTTTAGAAGAGAAGATCACGAAAATAATGAATTTTCTTGTGAACAAAATTGGTTCGCCATCAAAACATATTGCTACAGATCCTTCTCTCATAACTTTAAGCTTGGAAAAGAGAACTATCCCTCGGTGTTCTGTTGTTCAAATTTTGCTAGCCAAGGGTTTGGTCAAGAATAACTTGGCCTTGGAGACTTTCTTGAAACTGACTGAGAGGATGTTTTTGGAGAAGTTTGTGATCAAATTTCGAGATGATGTTCCTCAATTGTTGAATGTATATGAGGGTAAGATATCTTCTGTATGTGGGTCTTCAGTTTGAGAAGGTATTTGGGATGGAAAACTTGTGACATTTTACTTCCAATTTCATTTGTGTCATAGTTGGCAGTATACCATATTCATTTTCTCTCACTTTTTCTGGCCAAAAAGTAAGTGATTGGGCATTGGACTTGTATTATCTTGCTCTGTTTTGACATGGACAATGTGATGTCATCCAAGTCAAAAATATCAAATATGACATGGTGGTTTAGCCCTTGCCAAGTTCGTTTGTCTGGTCTGCCGAGCCAATATGTTTTGCCAGTTCCTTTTTTCTTTTTATATTCCTCAATCTACTGTGTTCTGCTCTGCATTTAGAACTTATCTAAGCAAATTGACAGAAAATGGCAAAACATTCTCCTTCTTGCTCCAAAGGGACCATGGACTTACATCTGACACAATGAAAGCACATGGAAAACCCAATTGATTAGGTCAGCTAGGGGGCCAGGTGGTATTACTTTGAACCGGCTTGTAAACTAGTAAGTGTATTCCCTTGTTGAATAGACATAATCAAGGGTGTTGTCCAAAACACTGTGGAACAGATTTGAGTAACAAAGCTGTGGATGCTAACAAGTCTGTGTAGAAGGGGCCGATAGACTTGTGTTGTTGATAATCCTTTTTTATTTGTTGCTTAGTTCCTTCTTTCTCTTGTTTTACAATGAAACCATGCCCAAATGCTCGTTTAAGTTGGCCAATGTCTGGTTTTCGATGGATTCCTTTTTCTCCATTTGATTTTTCCATTTAAATCAAATAGGTTTGTTGAAATTTGATATATGTTGGTTCTTTCATTGTTAATATCACTCTCTTTTGCTTTTTTCTGTTTGAAATTTGAATTTCCAAACAGTAGAGAGAGCATATATGAACTGTAAATATCACTCTCTTTTGCTTTTTTCTAAGGAAAGATGATACCAGTTTCAATTTTCAATGTAAAAAGAACGAAGATCAATACGTATAGCTTCCAGACAGCACTGCCTAATATATAGCTGTTGTCAAGGTTTCCCTATTCCATTAATTTATGTCTGTTTGTTTTGCCCTTCTCAGATTGTTTGACTCATTGCTGTGATTATGCATGCTTTAGAACTTGGTGTTGTTTCTACATACCAAAAAAAAGAACTTGATATTGTTTCTATTTCTATTTTTTTTTCTAGGGAAACTTCAAAAAGCCCCTATGAACTTCCACCCTTTTTAAAATACCCTCCTAAACTTCAAAAGCTCTTAATTTAGTCCCATGAACTTTTAATTGCTCTTAATTTAGACTCCTCTATCAGATTTTAAACATTAAATGATGTTTATACCCTTAACTTTTGTATAAAATTTTAATTTTCAAAACATTTTTTATTTTTTTTTAAAATGAAAATCAAGGATATTTTGGTTTTTTTTTTTTTTTTTTTAACGGCTAAAATTGACGGAGGGGTCTAAATTGAGAGCAATTGAAAGTTTAGGAGACTAAATTGAGAGTTTTTTTAAGTTTAATGGGGTATTTCAAAAAGGGTGGAAGTTCGTAAGGACTTTTTGAAATTTCCTTCTTCTTTCTTTTTTTTTTTTTTTTCTGTTAGTATTCTGCTGATGAGAATATCTTCCGTTCGGATGTGGCAAAAAGGGTGGGTTTTTTGCCCATCACTCATAAGTTGACACCTCAGCTAAACGGAGAAAAATGCAAAAAAAAGCTCTACATCATGTAGCATGAGACCACGTCCATCCTAAAGAAGAAAGAAGAGAAAGAAGGAGAAGGTAGAAGGAAGCACGGCCGACGCCAGACCCAAGTTCATCTTCTCCCGGATCCCGGACCCCTTTAAGGTCAACTTTCAAAATCTAGGTTTTAGTTTTGAATTCAAAAATTATTTTTGAGGCATTAGAATCAAGTTTTGATGCATTAGAAATAGAGTTTGATGTATTAAAATCGATTTTTGAGATTGGATTTGTGTTTTTCGGTGTTTTCCGGTTGGGTTTGGCCGGAAATGAAGAACGTCGCGGGAGATGGTGGGTGACGGTCGTCGCCAGAGAGATGAGGGAGAAGAAGAACAAAAAAAAAAAAAAAAGAAAAAAAACCAAATTCAAGTGCGTGAGGTGAGGGGAAAAAAAAAAAACAAAAAAAAACAAAAAAAAACCAGTTTCAGGTGCGTGAGGTGAGGGAGAAGAAGAAGAAAAAAAAAAAAGAACAAAAACTAGGTTCAGGGGCGTGCAAGAGGTGAGGGTGAAGAAGAAAAGAAAAAAAAAAGAAAGAAAAAACCAGGGTGTGAGTGGGTGTATTATTCTCATTTTAGTTTGTGTTTTTCTTGGAATGCTGAGATGTCAACTTGTGAGTGGAGGACAGAAAATCTCTTCTGCAACAACCTAACAGTAGATGCACTCATTTATTTTTGTACTGGAAATAATGAAATATGTTGTCCATCAGTTTTTCTTCAAATCCTAACTTTTTGTTTTCATCCAATGACCTCAAATTTGCCATGTGTCTCACCTAATATAAAATAATAAAATATTATTTATACTTAAATAATAAATATAAAATAAATTAATAAAAAATAAATTAAATTTTTTAAAAAATGTGGGATGGTTCTTTTATCTTTCTCACCAAAAAAAAAAATTTTCTCTTTACTCATGGCTAATGGTGGCACTCATGAGAAAAAAATTGAACACCACAAAATATTTATTTTTTAATTTTTTTTAATATTTTATATTAAAAACACATCATCTTAAATGGATGAAACAAAAACTATAAACTAAATTTCTATTATTGTTGATCAATCATGACAAAAACCATTCGAGGTGTGTCTCCCATTGCCATTTTATAAATAAAATGTGTGATTTTAAATAAAATTGGAGAAAATTAATTGGAGGGCAAATTCTTATTATATTTTATCACGACTAAAATTGTGATTTCGAAACATTAAATTTTTTCATTTTTTTCGAATCATGGATAAAACTGCGATTTTGCCTAACGCTTTAACTGTGTTTTTAAAAATCATGTTTTAAAATTGCAAAGTTTAAATCACTATTTTTAATCACACTTTTTGACATTGTAATCCCAAATAGATCCTAAATAAACCTCATAAGACTAGCTCCCTAAGGTATCAATCTTCCTAACAAGTGGTATTAAAACTTATGGTGGTGTGCAGTATTGTGGAGTGGCACATGCACACACAAAAGTATCTTGAAGTACATACAAAAAATGTGCAAAGCGCGAACATAAATGAATATTTGTGGAATGGAGGGCAAAGATTCATGACATAAGCTTGACAATGGCTCATGGACATAGAACAAAAGTGCTAGCTATGAACAGGAATAGGAGTCTCTGGAGAAGGAGCAACAAGGTTCATGGCACAATGCACAACAAGAAGTCTATGAAGTAGGGATAAAGATGTGTAGCGCGGACAAAACCCACATAGCCCACAAGTAATATCATAAAGGACCCATAAGATTGGTAAAAAGTCTCCTTTTGAGGGGAAGTGTAACAATGTGATGATGGACTCATATATAAGGAGATTGTTGAGTATATATGTATGAGTGTAAAATGATAGAAGTCCCACATTGAATAGATCTAAGAACTTTTGTTTCCTTTACCCTTACTTTATTAAAAAAAATTGATCTCATTTTCTTTCTTTCTTCTCTGTTTCTCCTATGATTTATTTAAAATAGTATTTAAATGACTTTTCCTTCTCTCTATATCTCGTAACATTTATTTGATAGAATATTTGAATGAAATAGGAAAAGGATAAAGGAATCTATCGTATATTTTATTTAAAGAGAAAAATAAAAAGTAAATTGGTTATGTAAATTAAAAGAAAATGTGTAAAAAAAAAAAAACCCTATAATTAATGCTTTAAATATGTTGACATGTGAGAGAAACAATTGAATTCTAAACCTTTTTATTTTATTCTATTTTTTCTAGACTATTTATGAATCCACTCGAAAAAGGACAAGATATTTATGAGTGTCGGAACGAAGTTGAATTCGTTTGCTAGGGAATGGAATCCGGTGATAGAGCGTGTGCCGGAGGAAGAGGTACTTGTTTAAATTAGAATCCTCTCCAAAATCAAATCTTCAACTTCTTTAAGAGTCTTTTATTTTATCCTTGGCTTTTTTAAGTTGGCATTTACTATGCATGTTTATTAATTAACTATATATCAAGTAGGTTATGGATAAAAAGTTTAGGGTACTCAATATTCAATGCAATGGGCAGCTTCATATGAGAGGCCGTTCGAATACACTTGATCATACAGTTTGAACAATTGAAATTTAAACTATTTAAACATTTGTTAGAACAAGTGGAGCCCGATCGAGCAATTTATACGTTAGGTCTCGATCAAAAATTTAGGTTTTTTTTTTTTCCAAAAAAATAATAATAATTAGTATGTATTATTGTATTTTCTTCTTTTGGTTTCAACAATGGGATTATACACATTTATACTTATATCTTGAGCTCTTAAAATGAGCATTTCACTTCTTCTGTGAATTTAATGTTCCTTTATACTTGAACAAATATTAGCCAAATTAAAAAAATCAAAATTCTTGAAGATATCATTTTGATGTGAGTTTGTTTGAACTCCAGTTTAAGTTGTCGTTGTCAGAATGAACTCACATATGAATAGTCTTATTGATTGTATATAAAAAAATTTATGCATCAAATCTCAAAATTATTTTGTGGTAGATCATATGGTTAATTAGGTGTGTTTGGTTGTGATAATGTGAGCAGGAAATATGGTCCATGTGTGGAAATGTACATCACTGGCCGGATCAAAAGCCAGCTCTTCAGGAAAGTGGTGTTCAAAACATGTTCAGTTCCGATTATAATGAAGACTCCAGCAAGCCAAATTCACTGTGAATTCAAAGCCGCTTTGGTGCAAGCGATTCGAGCTGGAGAAGAATGGCCTTGCTAAAACCAAATAATATTAATTATTTCAGATTTTCTCATCATGCATCTTAATTTTAATTATTACTCTAAATAATAAATATATTATCTCAGATTCTTGGGTATTTGCTTTCACTTTGAATAATTTCTAATAAAAGGATTAATGGATGCATGATATATATTAATTGCTTTTCTGCCTCTCTTGTAATGTATAAATATTATATGCTCACTCCCACGTACACTCTTTAACGTTGATCCATAAAAAAATATAGTAGCGATTTTTAGTGCTATGTTGGAGAGTTTATAACTTTATATATACTCGGAAGTGTGTATAAAGTCTAGAGAGAGCATGATACTCAATTTTTCTTCTTATGAGTTGCCATGTTTTATGCTGTTCATTTAAATGAACAGTCCATATTAAAGCTATTGCACCTCTTACAATATGAATTTAAATTTCTACAAGAAAAAAAGAATCAATTATCGGGACATACAATTATATTCACAAATCCTAGACATGACCCAAAAAATGAAAACAAAATAAAAATACAAATGAAGGAGACATGTCACATACCCTAACAAATTAGTATGGATGTTATTAAACACCCCCCCACCCCCCAACAAAAAAACAAAACAAAACAAAACAAAAAGTTAAGGGAAAAGTCCATCTTCTTCTTGTCTTAATTGTTATCATAGAAGGCAAGAGTGAAATTAAGGGTCATTCCCACCAACATAATGGTATAGAGGAAAGAATGGAAATATGCATGCACTGGTTGAGGGTGTCCATATCTAACAATTCTAGCAAAATAGTTTTGAGGTGATAGAATATGATGCATCACATTTATTAGCAAAAACTATTAGAAGATTCTTCTGAATCCAGAAATTGTGGAAAAATATTCACTACAAGAAATTTGGTTATTAGAGCTCAAACTATCGGCGACAACTTTTGTTGATAAGTGATTATTAGAGTTGTCGCTAATGTTTGAAAAATATTTCTTATATATAGCGGGAAGCTATTGGTGATGATATTTTACCATTAATGTTGACAAGTGTCATCACTGAAATACTGATAGTATAATATTTGGTGTAACTTAAGTTCTGAATAATTAAAAAAAAAAAAAACTGTATTTTAATGACAACCTTTGTTGTAATGAATTTTCTATACAATATTGGACAACCTTTTTGCGCCTTCTGTTTACCGTTGGTAAATGGCACTGATATAAAAAACCAAATTTATAAAAGAAAAATCCAAATTTTACCATATCAATGACTTTATTTTTTTGTCACTAGTAACAATATTTTGAGTAATATTTAAATACAAAAAATAGCCTCACTTAAATGGGTCGTCTCAAAATAAATTCTGACCAGCCTTTTATAAGCTCACTATAGTCCATTTTCAAAAAAGGTCTTTTTAAACATCCAACTATGGATTACACATCATCAACTTATTTTGACAAAATAAGTTCAAAACATAAATAACAACCCACCAAAATACTCACACAACAAATCCAACATCATTCTATGACTCATTGATCTCTGACCCAACCATGGGTCACCATCTCAAACAAACCATCTCCAGCAACTTCATTTACAATTTAAAATTTGAAAATCACCCATAAAAATTGATTTTAATGCCTCAAAAATAGATTCTAATGCCCTAAAAATCGAGATTCTAATGCCCTAAAAATTGATTTTAATGCTTCAAAAATTTAAATCCAACCTAACAAATCGATTCCAATGCCTCAAAATTTATTTTTTGATTCAAATTTAAATCCTAAAAGGAAAAGTTAACCCTTTAGGGATTTTATCACCCTAAAAGGATCCTAATGCCTCAAAACACCAAATGGGAGAGAAGAAGAAATGGAAGGAAGACCCATAAAAAAAAAAAAAAAAAAAATCGGAGCAAGACCCACCAGAAAAAAACCAAAGAAAAAACCAAAAAATCAGACTCACCGGAGGAAAACCCACGCAGCAAATATTTCAGCATCCCAAGAGTGAAAACGTGGGTCTCAGACCAAGATGGTATATACAGACATCTTCTTCTTTCTCTTCTTGATCTCGATTTCAACTTTTTTTTTTTTTAACTTTTCTTTCTTTGTTTGATAAATGGCTTCAGCAAGGCAACGGCATTTTACAGCCTTTTCCAGCCTTTTCCTCACTCGTTCATCGCCATTCTGCAGCATTTTGCAGCTTTTTTGGGGTCCTTGGAAATGGTGGTTTTGCAGGGCAATATGAAGGGTGGATGTCCAAATGGTGGTGGCAATGGTGGATTTTGCATCGTTTGTCTCTCTTGGGTTTAGGTGAAAAGAAAGCTACCAGGAGTATTTCGGTGATGTTTGTAAATTTTTTAAGTAAAAGACAAGAAATGTACACATGCCCGTGAACAGTGCAAACCCAAAACCCATCCCTATTGTCAAACACCACCTGAATGTGGTTCGATTAAGAGGATCAAGATGATTTTGAGACTTCATGCCAGTATGTGGTTGTTGGAGTCCAAGAACTCATGTTCAAAATGTTTTCCATTAGAAAAATAATTTCAGCCAAATCATTTTTCAGCAAAAATAATTTTAATTGAAAACAATTTTTTGGCATTGGCTCGTGCAACGATAGCAAACAACAGCCAGCTACCTCTGACAACGACCAAAAATGACCGATGACTTCCAACAACCTCTATGGCATCCTTGTCTTTGCCGACACATGCAACCACCATACACAAATACATACCTGACCCTCACAACATCTTCATGCCACTTCATTGATGCTCTTGAAAGGGCAAGCTGGCTCAATGTAGAATCATAATTCACCAACTACAATTGAATAGTTACTTGCATTATGTTCTTCGTTTTTTATATTTTCATTCAATCATATTAACCTATAAAGAAATATCTACTACTAATCACAGAATCCAAGTAATGAAACAAGTGGTTTCATCCATCAATTTCACGAAGCAATCACAAGATTCATCCTACACCCTAATTACATACAAATGAAACAGAAGCAACTCGATTGACAAGGGAAAGCTAAGCCTTCTTTAGAGACTTGGTGGCCCTGGATGGAGACTTGGACTCTTTGGCAGTCTTCTCCACCATCTTCTTGTTGAGGACACCGCCATGAGCAACGGTAACTTCCCAAGCTTTGCATCGTTCCTCACTGCAGGCAGCAGAACATGCCTTGGAATGATCTTGTTCTTCTAGTTGTCACGAGCAGCATTTGCAGCCAACTCCAGCACTTTCACACACATTTATGCAAAACGACTTCATAATCAAGAATGAAAATTAGATGCTAAAATTGAAGCAGTAGAGAGAAGAAAAATATCAGAAGCAAAGAAACACACCACCTCACTTTGCAATCAAACACATACTAAAAACTCATATTAAATCGCCATTTTGATTAGTTTCAGAAATTTATGAAAGGTCAAACCCACATGGAAAAAAGTAAAAACTACAAATTTTCCACATGTTATCTCGGAAAAATTATCAAGTGAAACAATGGGTTCGTCCAAGAAAAAATCAGCTACTATTAAGGCAATGCATACATTTTCTGTCCTACATTTCCATGAGAGCAAGGGGGAATCTTTTGTCACTTTCTGTCAATTTGCTTAGACAGGTTCTAAATGAAGAGAGAAACACGGTAGGTTGATAAGAAAGCCTACTTCAAGAAAAACATATTATCAAAAAGAGTATCAATGAACAGTGGGTCATGTTCGTTGTGACTCATTAACTACTCACAGTAGATTGATCATCGTAGTCTCTATTCCATCATAGAGATTCAAACATGCACATGAACCATCGAAAAACACAAATCTAATGATTTCTATATCTCTACTTTATGACACATAAAAATGCATTTCAATTCGTTCAAACTACCCAAAAAGGAAAAACAGAGATCACTCTTAGAAATAGAAATCAGTGAGTGAAAGTGAGACAAATCAAAGATAGAGATGAAGAGCTGCAAGAGAGATGAAAGAACCTGATATGTGAAACCAAACAGCGACGGTGAAGGGAAAATCAAGCCAAAGCCAAAGAGATGAGATCCCTAGTGAAGGAGTCATGCAACAGAGAGGAGAGACTTTGAAATTCAGTGAGAAGGAGAACTGGAAGGTCAGGTCTGTGTTGTGGTTAGAAGGTCGTATTTGGTTCAAAAGATTGTGAGAGGGAAAATGGTGTACGGAAATAAAAAACAGAAACCATTCTCCAAGTTAAAAATATGTTTTCCTGGTCAATAATTTCAGTTTGACTAAGATTATCGTCAAACACAAAGAAAAAGAAAAGGTTTTCGTCAAAACAACAGGGCTCAATTGCTAGTAGAAAACTTAAACATCACAAATCCACAGAATGCACATAGAGATGACACCACAATATCAACAAGCTTAGAAGCAGCCATAGGCAATAAATTAATACAAATGGATTGCTGGCAACATATGATAAGTCCCATGTAAAATGATAAAAGATCAAACATAAGCCATATAAAGAAGACTCAAATCAATAATGCTACCTATATGCTTTGAGGACGATCTTGTTAAGAGACTCAAAACTGTCCAGATACTACATTTCATTAAAATCTCATAATACTAATGTAGGTCAACTAGATAGCAAATTCACTATAAAAATGGATTGTGCAACATATGATAAGTCATGTAAAATGATAAAAATCTACACATATAGACTCAAATCAATGCTACATATTTTCTATATGCTTTGAGGTATCTTGTTAAGAGGACTCAAAACTGTGATACTACATTCATTAAAATCATAATATGCCTAATGTTCAACTAGATAGCAAATTCACTAGTATAAATGCCTTGTGCCTTGAGCACATGGAACAGACATTTAAATTGAGAAATAGACACTCAGATACAATCGTCTTGGTGTCTAGGATGTTCCATAACTTGAAAATAGGCTGAGCAAAACAAAAGCACAAATCAGTCATTGCCTGTACATTTCTTTCTCGGTTGTTGGGAAGAATTCAACTCAAGTGGCGAAATGCGAGTTAAGATTTTGTTTGGAATCTAAAACTAAGCAAAGCATAATATTTGATATATTTTACTTGGACATCACATTTTCCATGTAGAAACATAGCAAGATAATACAAGTCAACGCCCAATAATTTACTTTTCCAGACAATACCCAATAAACTGAAAATGCTATACTGCCAACTATGACACAAATCAAATTGGAGTCAAAATGATTACAAGTTTTCCATCCCACATACCTTCTCAAACTGAAGACCCACATACAGATGATATCTTACCCTCATATACATTCAACAATTGAGGAACATCATCTCGAAATTTGATCACAAACTTCTCCAAAAACATCCTCTCAGTCAGTTTCAAGAAAGTCCCCAAGGCCAAGTTATTCTTGATCAAACCCTTGGCTAGCAAAATTTGAACAACCGAACACCGAGGGATAATTCTCTTTTCCAAGCTTAAACTTATAACAGAAGGATATGTAGCAATATTTGCTGAAGGCCAACCAATTTTGTTCACAAGGAAATCCATTGTTTTTGTGATCTTCTCTTCTGAAGATTGCATACAATTTGGAGACCTTTTAAATGCTGCGAGGGTCATGTCCTTTGACCAACCCCACCTCTTATAAAGTTCCAATCTTGATTCCAGCTTTGGTTTACTCATCTTCAGTAACACTTGGATTGCCAGGACAAACATTTTTCGTGGGATCGAATCCATTTCCATAACCTGGTGGACAGCCTCAACAAACTTAGCATGGTTTGCAAACGCTGCAAGGGATGTTGTCTCAAAAGTGCAATGTTAGGAGCCATAGTATTTGTTACATCACATAGAAAAAACCGTGATGAGCGCTTGAAAGTTTTCAGGACTTTCTCGTCAACAAGAAGTACACTCTTGAGGAAATCATAGCAGAGGATAAGATGTTTCTTTGTTGCTGTTGAACAGAAACGGGTTTGAAGAGAGGATGGTAATGAGGTCAGAGCTCGAAACCCCTATGGAACGCAAAAGCTCAATCTTGGGCAAAAGGGTCTTCTCAGGATCAGATAAAAGAACCGGGGGATGCTTCCTAACGATGTGGGAGATCTGATCATTGCTGAATCCATTCTCTTTGAAAAGATTCAGCACCGAGTCTGGTCGCTCTGGGCTCTGAAATAGTACCCTCTTGGAGGCTAAAATTGCAGATTTTGCGGGCAACCCACAAGAATTGATGAGGTAAGACACTGCAAAAGAATATTTTTTCTCTTCGTCTGGTTTTTGATTAGATTCAGGTAAACCTACTGATGTAAACGATTTGACAATAAAGAAACCATTTTGCTGAAGAAAACCCAAATGGGTTCTCCTGTGTTTGAGTGCTAGTAGCTGTCTTGAACAGAGAAAACCAAACATAACTGACATACCAAAAGTTTTCCCCCGACAGCTTCAACTGGGCTCTTGTAATTCCTTCAGAGAAAACTGCCCTCTGAAGACTTTGAACTCTTCATGCGCTTCTAATCTGAGGGGCGCTTGAGCTCTATCAAGAAATAATATGCAAAAAAAAAAAAAAAAAGAACAGAAGCTTTATTTGTACCGGAAATATGTTGCTCGACGACGGAAACTAACACCAACGTAAACCCCTTTTGTTTGGGTCCGGATCCTCTCCGGTCTATAGTGTACAGGAAGTATTCAGTTCATGTTTAGAATTTTTTAAATAAATTTTAATGTCACAAATGTGTCAACTATCCTCTTAATAATAAAAGAAAAATAATATTTAAAAAATAAATAAAAACTAAAAAAAAAATGGATAGACAGTAACCCATATGGGGTGACTGAACCACCCTGCTGACCAACGAATTTTTTTTGAGTTTGGGCCTTGGGGGTGGCCAACGCAAGCCTAAATTGGCCGGTTTGGGGTGGCTGAAGCCATCCCAAACCAACGGTGGTGATCCAATCACCCCCTACAGGATGGTCGGCCAATCCTTATTTTTTAAAAAATATTTTTTAATTTTTTATTATTTTAGTTTTTATTTATTTTTTAAATATTAATGAATATTTTATTATTTTTTATTAAAAAGATACATGGCACATGTGTAGCACTAAGATTTTTTTATGGAAATCTTAACCATAAATATCCTTCTATCTATAATGAACTAGAGAGAATATATTCCCTTTTGTTTGGCCTGCGAATCTTTTTGCTCTTGCTGAATTATAAGAGTTGAAGACATAATTACCATTTTGTTCTGTATGCATTGTAGAGGTTGTTTTGGGATGTTCTTGGCTTTGTTTGTTTGGAAAAGCCTTTCCTTTTCCCTTGTCTTTTCAGTTGCCCATTTAACAGTGACTTTGTTTTCAGTGTGTATGGCAGAAAATTGAATATTCAATAGCTTTAGAATTCAGATTATGAGAGAAAATATGACATACAATATTTAAAAAGTGAAAAACACCCTTACAAAATTTCAGACGTTAACAAAAAAGTTCATTTATTTATTTTGGCCGTCACATTGGATGGAAACTGATAAGCGTTGAATGTTGCACATTCAAGCCCCTTAACTCGTATATGTTAATTCCTTAGCGCTGTTATTTGTTTGATTTTACTTTGTTTTTGTGTTTCAGGTAAAATGCAAGAGTTTCATTGAAAATTGGGTTAAAAAGGACAAGTTGGAGCATTTTGTACCTAGGATTGATCACAGCTATACCTGAGATCGATCGCACAAAGCCTAGGATTGATCGCATCTGCGATCAATCGCACATCTTTGTGATCGATTGCACTCGGGGGTGCACAACACGGTAGGCGCCGTTTTGACAACTTAAATTCGATTTTCAGTCTCCTAGTTAGACTGGGAGACCTATAACTGCAATTAGGGTTTTAGGATTTCTAGGGTTTCCTAGTCCCTATAAATAGGCTCTAAAACATTGTAAGGGGCGTTTCCTAGTGAAATTAGAACTTGTCTTTGGAGCTTAGAAGATCATAATCGGCTAAACCCCTTTGAAGGTTACCGATGTAACCCTTTCCAAGCACAATGGTGATTGTATTTGATTTTTTGTTATTCAAATTATGTATGTTGATTGCATAACTATGAGAATTGCAACCTTTGATTTCCGTTCTTAATATTAATTGCAATTGTTCTTTATTTACAAAATCAATATTTACGAAATTTTATTATTGTTTTAGAAATTATTTTGCCTGTATTGAACTCAAATTAGCCTTATTTTCTGTAATTATAAGATTGATGGTTATGCAATGTGATTTAACAGATATATGATTAATAGGATTAAGATAGGCCATGCCTAGGGAATATGGGTTGTACTACACCCTAGTTTAGTATAATTTAGGTAGACAATCTGAGACAACCGAAGATAGGTTATATTATTCCATTAATTGTATAAAACTTATTAAAGGGTTTTTATAGTTTATGCCTAGGAAAGATAGGTCGTGCCGCATCTTAGTGGTTAGGTGGACGATCCGTACCAACCGAAGATAGATTATCCTTATCCTTTGATATTGTATTTTCTTGTTATTTTATAACATGCATATCATGATTTTCTATAATCAAATACAGTTACCATTGTTGTGTGGATTGTGGTGAAATCGGTACCTTACTATATTTCTCTCATATAATTACTTTTAATTTCGCGTTTAATTTCATGCACTTTTAATTCACAAAACAAATCAAATCTCTTTTGTTCAATTAGGTTAAATTTCATCTTTCGAATTTAATAATGAAACCTTCACAGTCCTTGAGGTTCAACACCCTCAATATAGCCCTATCTTACATGATTCGTTCTATTGCGAGTGGTTCTTTTATTATTGATAATTTTTTATTACGAAATAACCACATCAGAGACCAAGTCACGTGCATTGTACATAACATATTTTGGTCAAAAAGTTCGAAAATGCTCTCAACGTAAAGTGTAAACATAAATTACTTCAGAGGTAAAGTGTAACATAAATTATTTTGAGGGTAAAGTGTAAACATTTAAATAAAAAATATATATTAAAAAAAAAAAAAAAACTAAACTAAACTAAAACAAAAAACTAGGGTTAATTACATTTTTATCCCCCAAAGTAATTTATGTTTACACTTTACCCATGAAATAAATTATGTTTACAATTTACCTCCGAGTGTATTTTCAAACTTTTTGGTTGAAAAGTGTCAAGTGCCATGCACGTGATTTGGTTTCATCTAAAGTGACGGCCAAAATAAATTAATGGACTTTTTGTTTGGCCTGCGAAGGCCTTTTTATTGGACATCAAAATGCATTTGCATGGATCCTTCAGGAGTAAAGTGTATTTTCTCATAAATTTAATTGTTTTATTAGTTTAAATTTTTTGATAAGTGATGATTTAATATAGTATTAAAAGCAAATATCTTGAATTAGAACTTTAATTATTTTAATTCACCTTTATTTAAATTAAATATTTTGGTTTTAAGTTCACATATGATGAGGAGTGTTGAAATATTTAATTAAATGATTAAATTTACCCCGACCCATTTTTTGGTGTTCACTGTTCGACCCTCCTTCACTCCTCTGCGATCTTCACAAGGAGTTTTATTCCTTTGTAAGCCCCAAGACTCACAATTGTTGATCATTTTTTTTTACTATAAATTTCAACTAATTTTGGTTTGCTACATCTTAATTTTGATTGCAAACACAGAACATGATGTTATGAAATGTTGGAGAGGTCAAATAAAACTAATAAATATCATAAATTTGAAAGACGGTGTTGTCATTAACATAATTGATAGTTAAGAGAATATTGACAATAGAGTGGTAGTTTAATAATGTGTATTTAAAAAAAAAAAATTAAAAAAAAAAAGATCATGGGAAAATGTTTTGCCTTGAAAAATGTTTTCAACGTTTGGCTTGTAGAGAAAATCAGCGACCGCAAACAATTGGTGACCTCCGACGGCGGCCAAAAATGACATGTGACTTATGACAACTTCCAACAAATTCTGATGGTGGGTTCCTATGACCTCTGACAGCAAATCCAGCAAGAGGTGACAGTTGGCAATTTTTGGCAACAAATTCTGGTAGGCATAGGTTTCCAACAATCTCTAGCAACAACAAAGAATAAACTATGCGAAAAGATTATATGAATAAAAATCATAAAGCAGTTTGATAATCTAAATAATTTAAAAAAAAATCAAAACAAGGTTGTTATCAGTGCTCTATGTATGTTGACATGTTCTAGATTACTTATCAATCCACTCTTAAACTTCAAGGATGTTTTTGGCATTAACAATATAGGAAGGATCCTTTGGCAGCCTTCTCCGCCATCTTGTTGGGAAGGACAACACCATGAGCAACGGTAACTTCCCAAGCTCTGCATCGTTCCTCACGGCTCACAGCCAGCAGAACATGCCTTGGAATGAATGATCTTGTTCTAGTTGTCACGAGCTGCAATTCCAGCCGACTCCAGCGCTTTCACACTCATTTATGCACAATGACTTCATAATCAAGAACGAAAACTAGATGCTGAAATTGAAGCAGTAGAGAGAAGAAAAATATCAGAAGCAAAGAAACACACCATCTCACTTTGCAATCAAACACATACTAAAATTTCCAGATTAAATAGCCATTTTGATAAGTTTTCAGAAATTTATGAAAGGTCAAACCCACATGGAGAAAAGTAAAACCTACAAAATTTCCAAAAGTTTTTTGCACAATCACAAAACTCATCTTCTCCAACCATGAGATAAGCTACCGGTAGTATATCTGAATGCATAAAAAGAAATATACCTACTGTGCAGGAGCAACAAAAGCATACAAAACAACATCTACTGGAAAGATGTTTTGGATTTAAAGTACAGGAATCAGCTAATTTAGCTTGTAACTATGTGGACATGTGAGAAACACAATTGAATTCTAAACTGTACTTATGAGTTATGAATCCACTGAAACTTCAAGTATCCTTTGGCGTTTACAGTACATGAGGAATCTCACTAATTAAAGCTAGTTGTATCCACGGTAAGTAATTACTGTGGGATTAGTATCCACAGTAATTACCTGCCCAATTGCTAGTAGGTAATGTTTCATGCCATTCATTGATGCTCTTGGAAAGTCAGCTAAGGAAAGTGGGAAACCCTTGAGTCAAAGGAGAATCAAAATCCACCTACTCCAATGGAGTAGTTGCCTAAATTCTGTCTAATTATTACTTAGTTGCTAGTATATGATTCTTTGTTTCAATTTGCTCCTATATAATCAACTCTACAATTTTTGCACCTTATATAACCCAACTGAATTAAAGACCTAATTGCTTTCTTCGGAATCTAATCCACAACATCATAACGCCACTCTTTGCAGATGAGCCTGTGATTGTAGTATAAAATTTAAAGAAAACATCACACATCCACAGAATGCATAACCATTGAGATGACACCACAACACCCAAAGACAACAAATAAACACCAACGGATTGCTGGCCACATATTATGAGTTCATGTAAAATGATAAAGGAGAAAACACAAGCCAATATACAGAAGTTCAAAGTGGAACAATGCTACCTATTTCTCAATATGCTTGGAGGATGATCTTGTCAAGAGAACTCAGAACTGTCCAAAGACTCCATTTCATCAAAATATCATAATAGGCCTAATGTAGGTCAACTAGATAGCAAATTCACAGGTTATAAAGTGCCTTATGCCTTATACACGTACATAACCAATCACATTAAGCACATTGTGAAATAGACAATCATGATACAATCGTCTTGGTGTCAAGCCAGGATGTTCCACAACACTAAAAAATAGGCTGAGCAAAAAGCCATAAAAATCAGTAATTGCTTGTATTTCAGGGTCATTTTTCTTTTTTTCAGGGGTGGTTGGGAAGGGGGAATTCAAACACAAGTGGCGATATGTGAGTTAGGATTTTGTCAGGAATCTAAAAATTATGTCATAGCATAATATTTGATATTTTTGAATTGGACATCACATTGTCCATGTCAAAACAGAGCAAGATAATACAAGTCCAATGCCCAATAACTTACTTTTTGGCCAGAAAATACCCAATAAACTGAAAATGCTATACTGCCAACTATGACACAAACGAAATTGGAAGTCAAAATGTCACAAGTTTTCCATCCCACATACCTTCTCAGACTGAAATCCTACAACCAGAAGACATCTTACCCTGATATACACTCAATAATTGAGGAACATCATTCCGAAATTTGATCACAAACTTCTCCAAAAACTTCCTCTCAGTTGGTTGCAAGAAACTCCCCAAGGCCAATTTATCCTTGATCAAACCCTTGGCTAGCAAAATTTGAACAACTGAACACCGAGGGATAATTCTCTTTTCCAAGCTGAAATTTATAACTACAGAATATGTAGCAATATGTTTTGGTGGCCAACCAATTTTGTTCACAAGGAAATCCATTGTTTTCGTGATCTTCTCTTCCGAAGATAGCATACAATTTGCAGACCTTTTAAATGCTGCGAGGGCCATGTCCTTTGACCAACCCCACCTCTTACAAAGCTCAAATCTTGATTCCAGCTTTGGTTTCTTCATCTTCAATAACACCTGGATTGCCTCGACAAACGCCGTTTTCATTGGATCGAATCCCATTTCCATAACCTGGTGGACAGCCTCAACAAACTTAGTATGCTTACTAAAAGCTGAAGAGGGAAAATTAGTTACCAGGAAAGAGATTGTAGATGAAGGCGCTCCAAGTTGTCTCAAAAGTGCAATGTTAGGAGCCATTTTATTCGGTACATCACCTAGACAAGCTCGTGGTGCGCGCTTGAAGGTTTTCAGGACTTTCTCGTCAACAAGAAGTACACTCTTGAGGAAATCATAGCAGGGGATAAGACGTTTCTTTAAGTTGCTTCTGAACAGAAATGGGTTTGAAGAGAGGATGGTAATGAGGTCAGGGCTCGAAACCCCTATGGAACGCAAAAGCTCAATCTTGGGCAAAAGGGTCTTCTCGGGATGAGATAAAAGAATCAGGGGATGCATCCTAACGATTTTGGAGATCTGGGCATTGCTGATTCCATTCTCTTTCAGAAGATTCAGCACTGAGTCTGGTCTCTCTGGGCTCTGAAATAGTACCCTCTGGCTCTGGGATGCTAAAATTGCAGATTTTGCAGGCAACCCACAAGAGTTTATTAGGTAAGACACTGCAAAAGAATGTTTTTCCTCTTCTGGCTTTTGATTAGATTCAGGTAAACTGCCTACTGATGTAAACGATTTGACAATAAAGAAACCATTTTGCTGAAGAAAACCCAGTTGGGTGCTCCTGTGTTTGACTAGTAGCAGCTGTCTTGAACAGAAAGAACCAAACATAACTGACTCACCAAAAGTTTTCCTCAGACAGCTTCAACTGGACTCCTGTAAGTGTTTGATTAATCCTCTAGAGAACACTGCTAATCACCCACCCTTCTTTCTTCTCGATGCCCAACCATAATCGCCATTGCCAACTTCGTCAAACCCCCGCCCAACTCTAAGCCTCCTGAAACCCATCTCAAGCACTTTGACCCCTCTTCTAACCCCAGGCAACAGTGTAAGGGGAGCACGGGATGAGTGGTTGAATTAACAAATTGAGATTATTTTGAACCTTATTATTACGGTCACTTATACTCTAAGTTTGGCTTTATTTTTTTTTTAACAAATGAGTATCTTTTAATTTCAAACGAAGTTTTTAGTATTAAAAGCATTTCAGACATCTCAAACATATGTGTATATATATATACACACACATATATATGTATGTGTATGTATATATATACTAAGATAAACATATAAATTGAGATTAGATTATTTAATATTTGACTTAATTTCTCTAATTACTGAAACAATAAATCTTAGCTATAATTAAATAACTAATAATTTGTTTAGGGGTAACTCAATCAGCTATGAATTACGCCTCATGAAGCGATTATTATTAGTTCGAATCCTTCTCACCCTTCCTTTCTGTGGACATATCAAAAAATAAAAATAAAAATAAAAATAATTTGTATAGATTTGAAAGGAAACAAAAATTGAACTACTATGATATTTACTTTATATGTGAAATCATTAAATTAATTGGGTAGCTCATGAACAAGTTGAGCTCGGCAAAAAAAAAAAATGAACAAAGCTTGAACAGATTATCTTGTTTGGTAGAAAGCTCCAGCTTAGCTCATGTTCGAAAAAAATAAAACAAACTGAACTTGAACATTCAATGCTCAGCTTGACTCTGTTCGATTATAACTTATATGCCTCATCATCCATATTTATAAAACTTGTCCACAATTTCTAATTCATATCAAGCATCACAAAAAGTTTAAAAGTTTATTGTCTGGGATATAATAATTGATCAATTTTATTTATTAAATGGAGCAGCGAGTTCAATGAGCATAATTAATATTTTCTCTTTTTTATTTTTGTATATGAAATTAAAACTGTCCAATATGTATTTTATTATATATTATACCTTTGTTGACGTGAATAGTATTTCATAAAATGATTTTTTTGTAAAAGAACCTTAAGCTTTAGTCATAATTAAGAGTTAAAAACTTTTTTGCTCCTGTTGTTTACTTTTTTTTTTTTTACCTAAGTTTTAATTTGTATCAATGATAGTACATCACTTAAGGGTAAAAACGGAGATGATACCTTTCATCAAACTTCCGTCCATAAATTGACAAGTTTTGGGTGACGACATACTAGAAGAAAATGAAGACGGTTGTGGCACTGGCAATGGACATACTAGGAGAAATGAAGATGGTTGTGGCAACGGTCAATAGGGGCGATAATGCTAGGCGGTGGCAGCGACTATGGTGGTAGTGGTGGGGCAGGGACATGAGCGATGAGGGAGCTCAGATTGAGTGTGGTTGGACTATATTAAATTGCCATTTTGATTAGTTTCAGAAAATTATGTCGGAAAAAATACCAAATGAAACAATGGGTTCATCCAAGAAAAAATCAGCTACTATTTTCTGTCCTACATTTCCAGGAAAGCAAGCATACATCTAGGGCAATAAACACAAACATCAACTACCAAACTATACCACAGCCATGAATTTTCGAACCAAAAAGTTAACCTAGTGAGCAAAACAACGCAAATCTAATTAAGCAAAATCACAGATCTGAGAGCTATAGCAAGTAAAAGCTAAAAACAAAGTTTTACCATAGAGAGACAGTGTGTGGTATGAAAGAATTAGAAACAATACCAAGTTCTAAAGCATATCAGCAGAATACTGATAGGAAAGAATTAGAAACAATACCAAGTTCTAAAGCATGCAAAACAAAAATTGAAACAAATGAATACAGCATAAATGGAAGTCAAACAATCAGAGAAGGGCAAAACAAACACCCTCAATTTTGTCTATTCAACGAGGGAATACACATACTAGTTTACAAGCCAGTTCACAGTAATACCACCTCCTAGCTGACACAATCAATTGGGTTTTCCATGTGTTTTCATGGTGTCAGATGTAAATCCATAGTCCCTTTGGAGCAAGGGGGGTATGTTTTGTCATTTTCTGTCAATTTGCTTAGATAAGTTCTAAATGCAGAGCAGAACACAGTAGATTGAAAACATAGACTACAATAAGAAAAATATATTCTCAAAAAGAAAGTCAATGAACAGTGTGTCATGTCTGTTGTGACTCATGAACTACTCACAGTAGATTGATCATCGTAGTCTCTATATTCCATCACAGAGATTCGAACATGCACATGAACCATCAAAAAACGCAGAACCAATGACATTAAGCACATCGAGAAATACACGTTCTCAGATACAATCGTCTTGGTGTCAAGCTAGGATGTTCCATAAAACTTGAAAATTGGTTGAGCAAAAAAAAAAAGCCATGCAAATCAGTCATTGCCAGTATTTCAGAGGTTGTAGGGAAGGGGAATTTAAACACAAGTGGCGATATGTGAGTTAGGATTTTGTTTGGAATCTAAAAACTATGTCGCGGCAAAATATTTGATATTTCTGACTTGAACATCACATTTTCCATGTAAAAACAGAGCAAGATAATACAAGTCCAATACCCCATAAACTGAAAATGCTATACTGCCAACTAAGACACAAATCAAATTGGGAGTTAAAATGTTAAAAGTTTTCCATCCCACATTCCTTCTCAGACTGAAATCCTACATCCAGAAGACATCTTATCCTGATATACATTCAATAATTCAGGAACATCATCCTGAAATCTGATCACAAACTGCAAAAAGATCCTCTCAGTCGCAAGAAAGACCCCAGGGCCAAGTTATTTTTAACTAGACCCTTGGCTAGCAAAATTTGAACAACCGAACACCGAGGAATAATTCTCTTTTCCAAGCTTAAATTTATAACAGAAGGATATTTAGCAATATTTGTTGATGGCCAACCAATTTTGTTCGCAAGGAAATTCATTGTTTTTGTGACCTTCTCTTTTGAAGTTTTTTCACAAAATAATATAATATTAAAAGTTAAAGTCCTTGAAACTTTAATTTCATCAATTTATTTTATTTAAATTATATAAAATATTTCACGTTTACCTATTAAATGTTTGAGTCCACAAGTAAGAAAGAATATTAAAATAATAATTAAATTTACCTTTTTTATCCGCTTAAACTTTTGAAATAACTAATAATTTAAGGATAAGACTAATTCTGAGAGTTGTAAGAACAGGAATTTCAAAAGACGTGGGATTCACATCAATGTAATCTTTATTTATACAGGTAGAAAACAGGACATCCAAACAGATTTGGTGTGGGCCGGAACCCTCAACAAGATTTAAATATATATATATATATATATATTAGAATATCAAGCTATATATACAACATTGTCCCATCCTCTCTTTCTATATTTCTGTTAAAATATTTATTTTAAGACTATCATTTTCTTATAGGTTGATTCCATTCCTTACTTAGTCTTGTGTTTCTTGTCATTACTCATACTTTAGCCTTTTCTATAAATAAATACCATTTTATTTTGATTCAAAAATTATGTCTTTATTTTAAACGATTTAATAAAAATAAAATCAATATGTTTTTTTTAATAGATTAATTTTATGAATTAATAGTTCTAATGTTTAAAAACTTGTTTTGATCAAAATTAAAACCTATGGAATTAACCCTTAGATGATATCACCTAAATGGATTTGATCATTCAAATTTGATGCTAATGTCTCAATTTGATGCTAATGCTCACAAATTTTTTGATCCTCACAAATTTGTTTTAATGCCTCAAATTTGGTGTTAATGCCTAAAAACTAATAATCAATTTTATTTTTTATTAAATCATGAATCATAACATTAAAAGAAATTACTAAACCCCAGCATTTTCCTACTATAGCTCTTATAGGATACTTCAATATATTAAAGATAATCACTCACTTTAGATTTCCTTTTCAATTTCTATTTTCCCATCATATATTTCTATTATTTCAATTCACCAAACACCACACCTACACTATTTTCTATTTCATATTTTTTATTAATATTATTAAAAAAAAATAATGTTTTTCACTTGTTAACAGACATATGACACATTTAGAGATTGAATCATAAGAAAATTCTTGTAACCCAATCTGTAATTTTTTTTTTTGTCATTTTAAAAAAAATGTGAGAGGACGATCCATCCTCCAATGAGAACATGTTGACCTGTAATATTACACGGCTTTTCATAAAGTCTAACGAATGCCATAATAATATAAAGAATAGTCAATTATGCGAAGGAGGGTGATGGTTCTTTTTCTTTTTTTTCTTTTTTGAAGGTAGGGTGATGGTTCTCATTGTATCAAAAATTTGTTTTTTCTAACACATACTATTAGGGAAAAACTAGTTATAAATGGTAAAGATAAATTATTTATCATCCTTAAGAACAGTTAATCATTAAATGTATTTGAAGCAAGATCTATTTCAAATCTCCATTTCTCCTTTCTCTACTCATGTGTAGATATGTAAAAAAAAAAAAAAGTAGATTGTTATAATAGATGATAAGACAAGAAAATTAGTCAATTTTTTATTATCATTTGATTTTTTATTATCAATATCAAATAAACACTCACAAAGCAAATGCTTGAAGACTTGTTTCTATTAGTAAAAAAAATTTTAAAAACAAAATTATAAATAACCAATGTCATGAGTTTTATGTAAAGAAAAAGAAAACATGGTGACAAGTACCAATTTTCATGATTTTTATTATATTCACATAATGGGCATTCAATATCATTTAGTTACATGTATAGCCAAATATTCTCTACCTTAAAACCAATAGATTAATTACATCATTGTTAGCTTTTATATTTTACCAAAGATTTTGCATATATACTTTTCTATGAGTTGGATTTTGATCTTCCAATTTTTTTTTTTATTATGATTTGTTGATATGATAGCATTAATAATAGAAGGCTAAAACTCTGTGAGAAAGAGATAAAAAAGTAAAAATTGCCATGTTTTATTCAATTTTGATTTTGTTGTAAAATGCCTTGTTTAAAATTCACACTTTATCTTCAAAAATATTTTTACTAATGTTCATAAATGAACCTAAAATTATAAGAATTGGCAATCAATTTACTAGTTTTTATGAAAAACAACAAAGAAATTAAAGAGAACATACACAAGATAATTGACACAAATAGTTTACGTGGTTCGGCAATATGCCTACGCCCACGGGCGTGATCCGTCTTCTTCTTTACTATTGAGAAATATTGAGTAATGGTACAAGCTTAAACCGCCAAGTTTAATATCCCAAACCCAAGCCCTTTAACCCTTGTACACCCCACTCAACTGTCCCTCTCAAATACCCAAGAAAGAACAACTCTACACTTTGTAAATACCACAAAGTGCTCTCACCAATTTAGATTTTGGATTCCTCAACCACTACTACATGTCCTTTTATAGAGGCTTAATCACAAAAATAGAGAGTTTAAATCCTGCAAGGAAAACCATCATGAATACTAACTCTATCCATGAAGAAGATAAACATGTAACCCACATGTTTATCCACACATGTTTTCTCCAAAACCAATTCCAAGTTGTTCTTGGACTCTTTAAAACTAACATTATCCTCTTATAGATAAATATAACTTGAGTCCACCAACTTGAATATTTATATTATCCAGCAATTATCTTCACACTTGTTGACAATTTGAGTCAACAACAAACTCCACCTTGAAAAACTTGGCAACTCCACCGAGACTGTGTTCAGATCTTGACTGATGCCCATACGGATGTACAAAACATTGTCTACACCGACAATCATAATTCCACAAGAATTATCATGCTCCACCATAAAGAGCACATACACTTAGAACTAAACCATTCTAAGAATTTTCCAAAACACTGCACACCAAAATATAATTCTACAAGAATTATCATGCTCCACCATAAAGAGCACATACACTTAGAACTAAACCATTCTAAGAATTTTATTTTGGCACATGTCGAAAAATCTTGCTGAAAATATGCAACTTCCATGTTTGGTTCTCTAAGTTCATCACCATCACCCTTTTCCACATACCCGACATTACAAACCAAACCAATGTCCCGTATGCAAATGTGGACTAATATAACACATCCATTATCCGACAATTTTAGCGTCATGCGGATGTACATGCCCTTATCAAAGAGCATCATCATATCCCTCATTAACTAGAGAAACAATATTAGCGCTGGAGCAAAATGCCTCTTTAAAATTTTTTAAGGTCCAGATTGCCCACACCCCAAAGATATAAGATTTCCTTCAGGTTTCTTTTCTTCCGCTTGCAACTACCAACGCCGAAGTTCTCATGTAGAATTTGTCCACCACTCACCTTCTTTCCTCCGATGAAGCTGCCGGTAACTTCGAGAATAAAATCTTCTCTTCCCATGAATCAAAATTGGCTTCATATGTTCATAGGAAGAAAGAGACAAGATAAGTTTCAAGGCCTTATCTTCATCATCCATTTTAACTCCTGAGTTTCGAGTTCAGACGATTCCATTGAGAACACTCAAATGATCTCAATAGTCCACTCACATTCGCAGGCGAAATCGCCCTTCTGTACAATTAGAGATTCCTTCGTCGATACATCTCCTCAAGCTTTCCCAAAGCTCTTTGCTGTTGACGCCTCACATTAGCAAGAACGTTTTAGCCGACACAACCGAATGGAACTCGCCTCGTGATCCAAATCCTCCCAATCTACGCCGCTAGTACCGATTTTTTCCACCATCATCGAACTGAATACTTCAACGTTTTGTAGCCCATATTGAATTAGGATGTGACTTGTATTTGCCAGCAAAGTTCATTCTCGCCGAACCTTTCAATCCCAAACTTCAAGGACTCATTTCTTCTTAACAAGTAGAACTGCAACCAAGCTCGATACCATTGTTGGGAAAATTGGTAATTTAATTGGCAACCAATTTCCCACCACCTTTATGCAAAACAAGTTTGAAAGAAAGCACAAGAGAACATACACCAATCACATACGACACAAATAGTTTACGTGGTTCGCAATATGCCTACGCCCACGGGCGTGATCCGTCTTCTTCACTATTGAGAAATATTGGTATGGCTTAAACCGCAAGTTTAATATCCCAAACCCAAGCCCTTTAACCCTTGTACACCCCACTCAACTGCCCTCTCAAATACCCAAGAAAAGAACAACTCTACACTTTGTAAATACCACAAAGTGCTCTCACCAATTTAGATTTTGATCCTCAACCAAGGACTACATGTCCTATGTCCTTATAGAGGCTTAATCACAAAAATAGGAGAACAATTTAAATCCAATTGCTGCAAGGAAAAAAACCATCATGAATACTAACTCTTATCCATGAAGAAGATAAACATGTAACCCACATGTTTATCCACACATGTTTTCTCCAAAACCAATTCCAAGTTGTTCTTGGACTTTTTAAAACTAACATTATCCTCTTATAGATATAACTTGAGTCCACCAACTTGAATATTTATATTATCCATAATTATCTTCACACTTGTTGACAATTTGAGTCAATTTCAACAAACCTATTAGATCAATTAATTACTATGTATTGTTTAAAAGGATCAATCCCTTTGTTCTCGCTTTTTTCTCCCGTTTGGTTTATCTTCCTCCCATAAATGCAAATCAACTCTCCCTCCACGTAGATCCGTGTAATCAGCCTTTGCCATTGCTGTTTCTCAACATCCATTCTTGAAATTGGCTTGGTTTTTGGATTGGGTTTTCAAAGAGCCCTTGGCAATAGTTTTATACTTGTAAAATCTCAAAAGGAGATTTTCCCATCAAAAAATTGTGTGACAAAAGAGGAAGAAAGGCACATGGTGTGTTGGACAGTTGGAGAGAGCATTGTAAGTCTTTTGTTTGTGCTCTATGGATGGAGTCTTTAATTTGGGGAGGGACCAATTGACATTTTTTTTTTTTCTTGTAATTTGGAATACACTAACTGTTTAAATTAAATGAAAGTTAAACTTGCTAAAAAACCATAAAACTCTAATTATCCATTTTAGACATTCAAATGTTGTGAATAATAATAAAGTTATTTCTTACTCAACAATAGTAAATTTCATTCTAGGCTCATAATAGATTATAAAACCTGTCAAACTATAAGTGATGATATCTTAAAAAAAAAGAGTGTTTATAACATTTTGAAAACCCAGTAAACCCACATTGATAGATAGAGAATAGAAGCCAAATCCTGTTAGACTATCTAGGTGCTTTATTTGGTAGGTGATGAATTGTGTTAGAGGAAAATGTTGATTGTCTTTCTTAATTATTATGTTAATGTTGAAGCTTGTTTTCTAATTTTGAAAATTCAATTGACACCAGACACCTAGATTGAATAGGTATTTACAGAATTTATACCAAATTAAAATCTAAGCAACCACAAAACAAACAAGAAGTCCATGACTTAACAAGTAAATCTCCAAGTTAATTAGAGCCCATTTCATGCCAATTATGGAAAAATTCACATATAAATGCATGAGAATAAGTTAAAATTATCAGAGATAGTAATAAATTAAAATGTTATAAATCAATAAATTAACAATGATACTTGTCACTAACATTTCCTCATTGATAATAGCATACTTTTGTGTGAGAAAATCATGGTTTCTCTCATAAAGTTATTGTAGACGAAAATAAATCATGAAATAATTTGAATATTGATAAATGTAAATACCTTATTAGTGTTTAAATATGAAGTACAAGAATATAGAAAAATGTTGGTTAATCACAACTTGATTCTTGTTAGGATATTAGTGAGATATAAAATATTTTCGATCATGCATGAAAATTTTCCTTAAATCAAACTCATGACAATATTTACCTAATTATATAAAATTGCATTAAACTACCATTAAACCAAACCCTTGATGATTATCCATACTAGTTAAAGCATTTGCAGCCAGCTTGATGGAATCATAATTGGTTGACCATCATCATCAATCATGGGTTTTGAAACCAAACAAAAAAAAACATCCAAACAAGGTATGTTGCCAGCAAAAGGAAAATGGAGATGTTCAGAGGCTTGTCATTAGTCAATATTCCTTTTGTGCTATGTTATCTGTTAGAATATGGTGAGCTAGTAAAATGAGGAAGTTTTTTTTTTTCTTTTTTTGACTCCTCCTTAATCCAACACAACCTAAACTCTTTAGCTCCTTGACAAATATTATTGTACTAGATTCATTACTCCACATTTTTAGGGATGTTTTCTATGAGATTTCAAAGCAAAAGCATTTAAACATTCAAAGAACTGGCCTTTTTCAGATGACAAGAGAAGTAAATGTTGTGGCAATGGTTAATGATTTTTATTTTAGAGACATTTAAATAAACAAAATGTTAGTGATAAGCAAGTGATTGAAGGATTAAGAGGATCAAGATGATTTTGAGACTTCATGTCATTTGCTGAGTCCAAACCATGTTCATAATATTTTCAAAATATTTCAAATTATTTTCAAAAAATAATTTTAATTGAAAAACATGGCATTTCTCGTGCAAAAAAAAATCAGCATAGCAACAATGGCTACTCTAACAGCGACCAAAATGACCATGACTTCCATCAACCTCCATGGCATCCTGTCTTATGCCACTTCATTGATCTCTTGAAAGGGCAAGCAAAGACATCATGCCCTTGGCTCATAGAATCATAATTCACCTAAATTGAATAGTTACTGCATTATGTCTTACTTAGCCTTGTTTTTATATTATTCAATCATTAATATAAAGAAATATCTACTAATCATTGAATCCAGTAATGAAACAAGTGGTTTCATCATCATCAAAAAAAAATACAATTTCAAATTCATCAAAAAAATAAAAACAAGATTCATATGAAAATGAAAAAAGAACAATGATTGAAAGAAAGCTAAGCCTTCTAAAGAGATTTGTCCTCATGGAGACTTGACTCTTTGGCAGCCTTCTCTGCCATCTTCTGTTAAAGACACCATGAGCAGTAACTTCCCAAGCCTGCATCGTTCCTCACTGCAGGCAGCAGAACATGCCTTGAATGATCTTGTTCTTCTTGTTGTCACGAGCTGCATTTCCAGCCATTTATAATGACTTCATAATCAAGAAAGAAAACTAAATGCTGAAATTGAAGCAGTAGAGAATAGAAAATATCAGAAGCAAAGAAACACACCACCTCACTTTGCAATCAAACACATGCTAAAAACATAATAAATAGCGATTAGTTTCAGAAATTTATGAAAGGTCAAACCCACATGGAAAAAAATAAAACCTACAAATTTCCACATGTTATCTGGAAAAAATTACCAAGTGAAACAATGGTGTCCAAGAAAAAATCAGCTACTATTGAATGATACATTTTCTGTCCTATTTCCAGGAAAGCAAGGGGAATCTTTTGTCACTTTCTGTGGTTCACAAGTTCTAAATGAAAAAAAACACGATTGATAAGAAAGACTACATCAAGAAAACAATTATCAAAAAAGCGTCAATGAACAGTGGGTCAGCTCCATAACTACTCACAGTAGATTGATCATCGTAGTCTCTATTCCATCATAGAGATTCAAACATCACATGAACCATCAAAACAAATCAAAATTTCTATATCCATATACAATAAATAAAAAATGTCTTGTTTCAATTAAAATAACTCAAAAAGCCCAAAAACAGAGAAATATTAGAGATAGAAATGGTATAAAGTGAGACAATCAAGATGAATGTCAAGAATAATAAAGACACAAAGCCAGGCTGAAAAAAATAGGCTGAGCAAAACAAAGACAAAAAATCAGTCATTGCCTGTATTTCAGGTTTCTTCTTTGGTTGGGAATTCAAACATGTGGTTAAAATGATTTTGTTTGGAATCTAAAAACAGCAATAGCATAATATTTGATATTTTTACTTGGACATCACATTGTCCATGTCAAAACAGAGCAAGATAATACAAGTCCAATGCCCAATAACTTACTTTTGGCCAGAAATACCCAATAAACTGAAAATGCTATACTGCCAACTATGACACAAATCAAATTGGAAGTCAAAATGTTACAAGTTTTCCATCCCACATACCTTCTCAGACTGAAATCCTACATCCAGAAGACATCTTACACTGATATACATTCAATAATTCAGGAACATCATCCTGAAATCTGATCACAAAATGCTCCAAAAACTTCCTCTCAGTCGGTTTCAAAGAAAGTCCCCAAGGCCAAGTTATTCTTGACCAAACCCCTAGCAAAATTTGAACAACCGACCACCGAGGATAATTCTCTTTTCCAAGCTTAAATATACAGGATTTGTAGCAATATGTTTTGGTGAAACCAATTTTGTTCACAAGGAAATCCATTGTTTTCGTGATCTTCTCTTCTGAAGATAGCATACAATTTGGAGACCTTTTAAATGCTGCGAGGGCCATGTCCTTTGACCAACCCCACCTCTTATAAACCTCCAATTTTGATTCCAGCTTTGGTTTACCCATCTTCAATAACACTTGGATTGCCAGGACAAACACCGTTTTCGTGGGATCGAATCCCATTTCCATAACCTGGTGGACAGCCTCAACAAACTTAGTATGCTTACCAAAAGCTGAAGAGGGAAAATTAGTTACC
Organism: Carpinus viminea; assembly: GCA_013348765.1. Lineage (NCBI taxonomy): Eukaryota > Viridiplantae > Streptophyta > Magnoliopsida > Fagales > Betulaceae > Carpinus > Carpinus viminea. The sequence continues at coordinate 12,204,507 of CP054668.1, forward strand.
AGGAAAGAGATTGTAGATGAAGGCGCTCCAAGTTGTCTCAAAAGTGCAATGTTAGGAGCCATAGTATTCGTTACGTTACACAGACAAGCTCGTGGTGAGCGCTTGAAGGTTTTTAGGACTTTCTCGTCAACAAGAAGTACACTCTTGAGGAAATCATAGCAGGGGATAAGACGTTCCTTTAAGTTTCTTTCGAACAGAAATGGGTATGAAGAGAGGATGGTAATGAGGTCAGGGCTCGAAACCCCTATGGAACGCAAAAGCTCAATCTTGGGCAAAAGGATCTTCTCGGGATGAGATAAAAGAATCCGGGGATGCATCCTAACGATTTTGGAGATCTGGGCATTGCTGAATCCATTCTCTTTGAAAAGATTCAGCACTGAGTCTGGTCTCTCTGGACTCTGAAACAGTACCCTCTTTCTCTGGGATGCTAAAATAGCAGATTTTTTGGACAACCCACAAGAATTTATGAGGTAAGACACTGCAAGAGAAAGTTTTTCCTCTTCTTCTGGTTTTTTATTAGATTCAGGTAAACTGCCTACTGATGTAAACGATTTGACAAGAAAGAAACCATTTTGCTGAAGAAATCCCAAATGGGTCCTCCTGTGTTTGAGTGGTAGTAGCTGTCTTGAACAGAGAAAACCAAACATAACTGACTCACCAAAAGTTTTCCTCAGACAGCTTCAACTGGACTCCTGTAAGTGTTTGATTAATCCTTCAGAGAACACTGCTACTCACCCACCCTTCTTTCTTCTCGATGCCCAACCATAATCGTCATGCCAACTTCGTCAAACCCTAGCCCCACTCCTGAAACCCACCTCAACCACTTCAAGTCTTCGACCCCTCTTCTAACCCCGCGGCAATAGTGTGAGGAAGCACGGGATGAGTGTGGTTGAATTAACAAATTTCGATTATTTTGAACCTTAGTATTACATTCACTAAACCTCTAACTTTACTCTTTAAAGTTAAAAAATTATCAATTTAGGTTTCCAACTTTAAATTTTTTGCAATATCTTATCCTTAGAAATTTTCATTAAATCTTGATAGAATTTCTAAAGTACTCCATTTTTTTATTATAAAGAAGAAAAAAAATGCTAAAATTTAGGCATTAGGTCAAAAGATTTAACAGAATTTGCAAAAATACTTACATTCGAATCGTTACAATTTTTTTAATTTTTTTTAAACAAAAAAATTAGTGAACTTTAAAAAGGTAATTTGAATGCGGATAAGAATTCAAGCAAATTTGAGCTCATAGAGGGAGGGAGGGAGGGAAGCGGAACTAGGAGCAAGACTATAAGCATTAGCAGCATTGGCGTGTGTAAGAGCAAGGGCGGTAGGTGAGCATGGAAGCTTCTTGTCAAATTAAAATAAAGGACAGGTTTTGCAACTAGCTGGCTGTTTTCAGCATGAGTGTGTGGCTGTGGTTGGCATTACAGAGGCCCTATCAACAGCAGTTAACGTGGCTAGCTCTTTAGTAGCATTTGGTGAGCGATCTGTAAATCTCTCGTCTTTCAATTGTGTTGGGCAGAGTTACTCGTAAACATGCTTAGGCTTAGCTCGGGATTGGTTCGTTTATTAAACGAATAGAACATGAACAAAAAATATAGGCTCATATAAATTTATGTTCGACTTGTATAAGCTCGCATTGACTCGTACAAGCTCATATAAGCTCGTATAACTTTATTTTTATTATTTTTATAATGTTATTTTTAACTTTGTAATGAGAACATGTTATACATACATACATATATATATATATATATTGAATATATATCAGTTGAATTATTGTAATTTTGAGTATGGATATAGATATAAGTGTCTCTATGTACATATAAGTTTATGTGTAACAATAAATCTTAACTATAATTAAATAACTAATCATTTGTATAAATTTGAAAGAAAAAAATCACTATATTTACTTTATATATGAAATAATTAATTTAATTGTGTACCTCACGAACAAACTCGGGCTCAGCTTTGAAAAATAAATGAACAGAACTTGAACAGATTATCTTGTTCGGTGGAAAGCTCAAGCTCAGCTCGTGTTTGAAAAAAATTAAATGAATTGAGCTTGAACATTCAATACTCAACTTGGCTCGGTTTGATTACAGCTTGTATGCCTCATCATCCATATTTATAAAACTTGTCCACAATTTCTAATTCATATCAAGCATTAGGGAAAACAAAAAAGTTTAAAAGTTTATTATCTGGAATATAGTAAATGATCAATTTTATTTATTAAATGAGCAGCGAGTTCAATTAGCATAATCAATATTTTCTCTTTTTCATTTTTGTATATGAAATTAAAACTGTCCAATATGTTTTTTATTATATATTATAATTTTGTTGACTTGAATAGTATAACATAAAGGATTTTTTGTAAAAGAACTTCAAGATTTAGTCATAATTAAGGGTTAATTTTTTTTTTTTTTTTTTGCCCCGGGGGTCGAACGATTTTATTTTTTCTCACCTAAGTTTTTATTTGTATCAATGAAGGTGATTGTGTATACCTTCGGCTTCTACCATATCAACAAAAGACTAGTTATATGCAAGAATTTGAAACTTTCTCTCAGATTCTTTGAGCCATTTCAAATCCTCAAACAGACTGGCTTTGCTGCATACGAGTTGGATTTATCGTCGGAAGACCCGCATTCACACTATATTTCACTTCTCTTGTCTGAAACATAATCAGATATCTTTTTGAACATAATGGACAAGAATAAATTAAGCCTGAACCTAAATTGGTTGATAAGAGAATGCCAAAGAAAATAAGAGCTGAAAAGTCCTTGAGAGGTGGAAGAGCTTGCTGAAGATAATACCTAAAAGAGAATTTTGATAAAATCAACAAATTGAGCCTATATTGGGGCTAATATGGATTTTGAGAAATATCAAGAATTATATCCAGAGATTGAGCCTAAGATATCTATTTGTATGCATTAGCCATTATCATCTTTAATCAATTGCAGAAAATAAGTAAAAATATCAGGCCATCCATCTAAGCCACTTACAATTTCATTCAATCATAACTACTTTAAAGAAAGATCTACCATGCTATTAATCACTAAATCCATGTAATGAAACAAGTGGTTTCATCCATTAATTTCATGGAAAAAAAAAAAAGGACACAAGATCTTTCAAAATCATCAATTTTAACATAAACAACGAGAACAATATCCATCTATCAGATTACATGCAATTAAAAAGAAAATGATTGACTAGAAAAGCTAAGTTCTTTTTAGAGACTTGAACTCTTGATATCTTGTTGAGAAAAATGAGCATAACTTTAAGCTCTTCATGTTCACATCCAGCAGAATATGCCTTGAATGATCTTTTTTCTTCTTGTTGTCTGAGCTGCATTTCCAAAGCATTTTCACACTCATTTATCAGCAAGAACGAAACAAATGCTGAAATTGAAGCATTGAGAATAGAAAATTAAGCAAAGAAACAGACTTGCAATCAAACACATACTAAAATCTCCAGATGAAATAGCCATTTTGATAAGTTTTCAGAAATCTATGAAAGTCAAACCCACATGGAAAAAGTAAAACCTAAAATTTCCACATGTTATCTAAAAATTATAAATGACACAATTTCTTAAGAAAATTACTTATAAAGGCAATATATCCATTTTCTGTCCTACATTTCCAGGAAAGCAAACATGCATCTAGAGCAATAAACATACATCAACTACCAAATTATAACACAGCCAATTGATAAAACAACCACATCTAATTAAGCAAAATCACAGATCTGACAGCTATAGAAAGAAAATAAAGCAACCAAAGACAATGGTATTATTACAGACTTTGAATTTATGAGCTTCAAATCTGAGGAGACTCAGCTCTAAAAGAAATAAAAAAATCTGATAAAAAAACACCTAACTCTGAGTCAAATCATCTCATCGTCATGGGGATCAAATTTAGTTGAAAATTTGCAGATTTAAAGTCACACTTTCAGTTGTTGGAAAAAAAAATGAACCATGAGCACAAGTTTCAAACATCAAACACTTCTGACAAAGATGTCATTCTTTAGATTCAGATCCAGAGTTCACCAAATCAAGAAAATGGTGGATCAGCTTTGTCATTGGAACCATGATCAGCACAAACCATTCAAATCCTATGTTAAAAGCTCAATTATGCCATCACATGATTGAAACTACAAAATCAAACTTTTGACCATGATACCAATGCAAGAATTTGTAGTACAAGAAGCAAAAACTGTCCTACAATGACCCATCAATGCAAAGAAAGATAATAAAAAAAAAAAAGCATTTTTACCTGTATATTCTCCAACTCATTCAGATCCAAGATTCACCAACATATGTTCAAAATTAACTTTTAGATTTCAACTTCTAAACTATATTCCATAACTAAAAATCCAAACATCCAAAGAATTAATCAAACCAAGACTTGTAATTATCAACCAAGCCAACCAAATTATTTCCATATCATAATCAAGATAAATCAAAACCATAAAATAAAAATAAAAAAGAGCACTACTCATTTCTGTTACATATCTTCACTACCAATTGAACCGCTATTGTCAATCTATAATATTCTCTCACACTGTCCACCATTGTGTAATCTGCCAAAAATGCTCTTCACATGTCTTGTTTTAGAAGCATTTTAAACTCTCTGATTACTGTTAATCCTAGTACCACAGAGTACACTCACGGGCTCATTATATGCATAGAGAGCATACTTCATCAGTTATAATAATACTAAAGATGTTCATGAGTACCACCTATAAATATTGATACTTTGTAGCTTCTTATTCTACATTTCAATGGATTCTATAATTTTTAAGACAGAAAACCACTCTATAGTTTCATCTTCTCCAAATTTTCCAAGCAACCGAACATAACTTATGACTGAATTTTCATTCTGGAGCAAAACTTCATTAGTAAACTAAAGATATATGAAACATAAAATGTACTTATAAGAAAAACAAAACCAGCAATTTATAAGCCAAACAACAAATCAACAAAAATTCCCAAGAAAATCATATTTCTGAAGATCAACAAAATCCAATAATCCTAACAGCATTTCAAAAGTGTCAAAATCAAACTGATAAGACTGACAGAGATTGAGAAGCTTAATTGACAAGGAGGCTGGTATCCGCTCATGCTTGTTTTAGAGCACAAATGAGGAATATACAAAGAAGAAACAGGAATTGCTAAAACATAATGGCTCAACAGACAGACAAACCATTTTTGAAATTGCCACTGTAACACCACCAAGCTATTGCTGGTATTTTAAAGCACAAATCACATAAAATGAGAACTGAGAGCCACATGTAAAAACAAATTACCAAAGGAATGCTGACCACATATGTTAAGTTCAAGTAAAACGATAAACAAGAAAACACAACCATATACAGAAGCTTTGAAATCAATAATGCTACCTTTCTGTATGGTTTGAGGATGATCTTATTAAGAGAACTAAATCCAATGTAGGTCAACTGGATAGCAAATTCACTGGGTATAATACAGTGCCTTGTGCCTTGAGCACACAGAACCAATCTTAAGCATTCAAAATAGAAATTCTCATGATACAATCGTGAGTGCTAGGATGTTCTATAAACTTGCTGAGCAAAAAAAAAAAAAGCCATACAAATCAGTCATTGCCAGTATTTCAGGGGTAGGAAGAATTCAAACACAAGTGGCGATATGTGTTATGATTTTGTTTAATCTAAAACTATGTCATAAAAATATTTGATATTTTGACTTGGACATCAAATTTTCCATGTAAAACAGAGCAAGATAATACAAGCCAATGCCCAATAACTGAAAATGCTATACTGCCGACTAAGACACAAATCAAATTGGGAGTCAAAATGTTACAAGTTTTCCATCCACATACCTTCTCACTTTCAGACTGAAATCCTACATCCAGAAGACATCTTACACTGATATACATTCAATAATTCAGGAACATCATCCTGAAATCTGATCACAAAATGCTCCAAAAACTTCCTCTCAGTCGGTTTCAAGAAAGTTCCCAAGGCCAAGTTATTCTTGACCAAGCCCTTAGCTAGCAAAATTTGAACAACTGACCACCGAGGGATAATTCTCTTTTCCAAGCTTAATTTTATAACGACAGCATTTGTAACAATATGTTTTGGTGGCCAACCAATTTTGTTCACAAGGAAATCCATTGTTTTCATCATCTTCTCTTCTGAAGATAGCATACAACTTGGACACCTTTTAAATACTGCGAGGGCCATGTCCTTTGGCCAACCCCACCTCTTATAAAGCTCCAATTTTGATTCCAGCTTTGGTTTACTCATCTTCAATAACACCTGGATTTCGATGCATTGGATCGAATCCCATTTCACCTGGTGGACAGCCTCAACAAACTTAGTATGCTTAAAAAAAGCTGAAGAGGAAAATTAGTTACCAGGAAAGAGATTGTAGATGAAGCGCTCCAAGTTGTCTCAAAAGTGCAATGTTAGGAGCCATAGTATTCGTTACATCACAGACAAGTGGTGAGCGCTTGAAGGTTTTAGGACTTTCTCGTCAACAAGAAGTACACTTGAGGAAATCATAGCAGGGGATAAGACGTTTCTTTAAGTTTTGAACAGAAATGGGTATGAAGATGATGGTAATGAGGTCAGGGCTCGAAACCCCTATGGAACGCAAAAGCTCAATCTTGGGCAAAAGGATCTTCTCAGGATGAGATAAAAGAATGGGATGCTTCCTAACGATTTTGGAGATCTGGGCATTGCTGAATCCATTCTCTTGAAAAGATTCAGCACTGAGTCTGGTCTCTGGACTCTGAATAGTACCTGTTTCTCTGGGATGCTAAAATAGCAGATTTTTTGGACAACCCACAAGAATTTATGAGGTAAGACACTGCAAGAGAAAGTTTTTCCTCTTCTCCTGGTTTTTTATTAGATTCAGGTAAACCGCCTACTGATGTAAACGATTTGACAAGAAAGAAACCATTTTGCTGAAGAAAACCCAAATGGGTTCTCCTGTGTTTGAGTGGTCGTAGCTGTCTTGAACAGAGAAAACCAAACATAACTGACTTACCGAAAGTTTTCCTCCAACAGCTTCGACTGGGCTCCTGTAATTCCTGTAGAGAAAACTGCCCTCTGAAGACTTTGAACTCTTCATGCTCTTCTAATCTGAGGAGCGCTTGAGCAGGTGAGCTCCACCAAGAAATGATATGCCCCAAAAAAACATAACTTTATTTTTGTACTGGAAATAATGAAATATGTTGCTCGAGGACGGAAACCGTTCGTGGTGCGTTTCCCGTTGCGATTTTATAAATAAAATGTGTGATTTTAAATAAAATTGGAGAAAATTAATTGGAGGGCAAATTCTTATTATATTTTATCACGACTAAAATTGTGATGTCAAAACATAAAATTTTTTCATTTTTTAAATATAAAATAAATTTGTTAATTTAAATGTTAAAAATCATTTTTAAAATCAAAAAGTTTCTGCATTTTTTGACATTGTAATCCCAAACAGATCATAAATGAACCTCAAAAGACTAGCTTAATATTTTTATGGTATTAGAACCAATGGTTTTCATAGGCATGCAAAAAATATCTAGTACAAAACAAAAAATGTGCAGTCAACATAAATGAATATTTTGAATACAAATTCATGACATAAGCTTGACAATGGCTCATGGACATAGAACAAAGGTGCAAGCTATGAGCATGAATATGAGTCCTTGGAGAAGGAGCAACAAGGTTCAAGGCACAATGCACAACAAGAAGTCTATAAAATAGGGATAAAGGTGTGTAGCACGGACAATACTCGCATAGCCCACAAGTAATATTGGAAAGGACCCATAAGATTGGTAAAAGGTCTCCTTTTGAGGAAAAGTGTAGCAATGTGATGATGGACTCATATATAATGGGAAGATTGTTGGGTATATATGTATGAGTGTAAAATGATAGAAGTTCCACATTGAAAAAATCAAAGAACTTTAGTTTCCTTTACCTTTATTTTATTAAAAACAAAATTGATCCTCTTTCCTTTTTTTTCTTCTCTGTTTCTCCTATGATTTATTTAAAATAGTATTTAAATGACTTTTCCTTCTCTCTCTATTTCTCATAACATTTATTTGATAGAATATTTGAATGAAATAGGAAAAGGATAAAAGAATTATCGTAGATTTTATTTAAATATGTAAGTTAAAAGAAAATGTTAAAAAAACCTATAATTAATGCTTTAAATATGTTGACATATGAGAGAACGATTGAATTCTAGACCTTTTTATTTTATTTTATTTTCTAGACTATTTATGAATCCACTCGGAAAACCTTGGCTCAATGTGAACTCAGAATTCTATAGTTATTTGCATTTGTCATAATTACTATTGAGACTCAATTGGTTTCGGAAAAAAATATTTTTTGTTAGAAATGTTTTTAGTAAAATTACTTTTCAAAAAAATGATTTCAACCATCAAACGTTTTGCTATTACAAAAAATTAACAAATATTTTTTTATAATTTCATTCAATCATAACAACCTATAAAGAAAGATCTACTTCATGCTACTAATCACTAGATCGATATAATGAAACAAGTGGTTTCATCCAAAATCCTAACAAAGTGGACACAAGATCTTTCAAAATCATCAATTTTTCCCAACATAAACAACAGAAAACAAGATCCATCCTACACCCAGATTACATACAAATGAGAAGGAAGCAACTCGATTGACTAGAGAAAGCTAAGCCTTCTTTTAGGACTTGGTGGTCACGGATGGAGACTTGGGCTCTTTGGCAGCCTTGGAATGATCTCGTTCTTCTTGTTGTCACGAACTGCATTTCCAGCCAACTGCAGCACTTCCACACATTTATCAGAAGCAAGAAGGAAAACTAGATGCTGAAATTGAAGCAGTGGAGAACAGAAAAATATCAGAAGCAAAGAAACACACCACCTCACTTTGCAATCAAAAACATACTAAAAACTCCTTATTAAATAGCAATTTTGATTAGTTTTAGAAATTTATGAAAGGTAAAACCCACACTGAAAAATGAAAAACCTACAAAATTTTCCACATGCTATCTCGAAAAAATGACCAAATGAAACAATGGGTTCGTCCAAGAAACATTTCCACATGTTTTTTGCACAATCACAAAACTCTTCTTCTCCAGCCATGAGATGAGCTACCAGTAGTATATCTGAAAGCATAAAAAGAAATATACCTACTGTCCAGCAAAATCATACATAAACAACATCTACTGGAAAGATTGAATCTAGACTGTACTTTTGAATCCACTTAAACTTCAAGGATGTTTTGGCATTTACAATACATGAGGGATCTAATTAAAACTAGTTGTAATCTAGGCTGAACTCATGGGATTAGTATCCACGGTAATTACTTGCCCGAATTGCTAGTAGGTAATGTTTCATGCCATTCATTGACGCTCTTGGAAGGTCAACTAAGGACAACGGGAAACCCTTGGCTCAAAGTAGAATTAGAATTCACCTACTTCAATGGAATAGTAACCATGTCTTAATTATTACATGGGGTTTGATAGGATTCTACAAACTCTCAGAAACATTTAAGAAAAAATAAATTTGTAGATTTTTTTTGCCATAGATTAATTTTATGAGTTAATATTTAGTTTCTAATACTTTAAAACTTGTTTGGATTCAAACTAAACCTAATGGAAGAACTTTAGGGATGATATTATCCAAATTGATTTGATCATCCTAAATTTAGTGCTAATGCCTCAATGGTGAACCAAATTTGATGCTAATACCTCAAATTTGAACTAAAAATGTAATGAAGGTCACTAATTTCATCAATCATGAAAGACTAGGAGAACGCTAGGAGAACACTAAGAGGAGAACCTACATTTTTCTTATTACATAGTTGCTAGTATATGATTCTTTGTTTCAATTTGCTCCTATATAACCAGCTCTACAATTTTTTCACCTTATATAACCCAACAGAATTAACGACCTAATTGCTTTCTTCCGAAGCTAATCCACATCATCATAACGCCACTCTTTGCAGATGAGCTTGTGATTGCAATAGAAAATTTTTAAGCATCACACAACCACAGAATGCATAACCATTAAGATGACAACACAACACCCAAACACAACAAATAAATACCAATGGATTGCCAGCCACATATGATGAGTAGGCATGTAAAATGATAAAGGAGAAAACACACAGTTCAACAATACTACCTATTTCTCTATATGCTTGGAGGATGATATTGTCAAGAGAACTCAAAACTGTCCAACGACTCCATTTCATTAAAATATCATAATAGACCAAATGTAGGTCAACTAGATAGCAAATTCACAGGTTATAAAGTGCCTTATGTCTTAAACACACACAGAACCAATCACATTAAGCGCATTGAGAAATAGACAATCATGATACAATCGTATTGGTGTCAAGCCAGGATGTTCCATAACACTAAAAAATAGGCTGAGCAAAAACAAAGCCATAAAAATCAGTCATTGCTTGTATTTCAGGGTCATTTTTCTTTTTTTCAGGGTGGTTGGGAAGGGGGAATTCACACACAAGTGGCAATATGTGAGTTAGGATTTTGTTTGAATCTAAAAATTATGTCATAGCATAATATTTGATATTTTTGAATTGGACATCACATTGTCCATGTCAAAACAGAGCAAGATAATACAAGTCCAATGCCCAATAACTTACTTTTTGGCCAGAACATACCCAATAAACTGAAAATGCTATACTGCCAACTATGACACAAACGAAATTGGAAGTCAAAATGTCACAAGTTTTCCATCCCACATACCTTCTCAGACTGAAATCCTACAACCAGAAGACATCTTACCCTGATATACATTCAACAATTGAGGAACATCATTCTGAAATCTGATCACAAACTTCTCCAAAAACATCCTCTCAGTCGTAGCAAGGAAGTCCCAAGGCCAATTTATTCTTGATCAAACCCTGGGCTAGCAAAATTTGAACAACCAACACCGAGGGATAATTCTATTTTCCAAGCTTAAATTTATAACTACAGGATCTGCAGCAATATGTTTTGGTGGAAAACCAATTTTGTTCACAAGGAAATCCATTGTTTTCGTGATCTTCTCTTCTGAAGATACCAAACAATTTGGAGACCTTTTAAATGCTGCGAGGGCCATGTCCTTTGACCAACCCCACCTCTTATAAAGTTCCAATCTTGATTCCAGCTTTGGTTTACTCATCTTCAATAACACCTGGATTGCCAGGACAAACACCGTTTTCATTGGATCGAATCCCATTTCCATAACCTGGTGAACAACCTCAACAAACTTAGCATGCTTTGTAAACGCTGCAGATGGATAAGTAGTTACCAGGAAAGAGATTGTAGATGAAGGCGCTCCAACTTGTCTCAAAAGTGCAATGTTAGGAGCCACAGTATTCGTTACATTACTTATACAAGCCCGTGATGAGCGCTTGAAGATTTTCAGGACTTTCTCGTCAACAAGAAGTACACTCTTGAGGAAATCATAGCAGGGGATAAGACGTTTCTTTAAGTTGCTTTTGAACAGAAATGGGTTTGAAGAGAGGATGGTAATGAGGTCAGAGCTCGAAACCCCTATGGAACGCAAAAGCTCAATCTTGGGCAAAAGGGTCTTCTCGGGATGAGATAAAAGAATCAGGGGATGCATCCGGACGATTCGGGAGATTTGGGCATTGCTGAATCCATTCTCTTTGAGAAGATTCAGCACTGAGTCTGGTCTCTCTGGGCTCTGAAATAGTACCCTCTGGCTCTGGGATGCTAAAATTGCAGATTTTGGACAACCCACAAGAGTTTATGAGGTAAGACACTGCAAAAGAATGTTTTTCCTCTTCTTCTGGCTTTTGATTAGATTCAGGTAAACTGCCTACTGATGTAAACGATTTGACAATAAAGAATCCATTTTGCTCAAGAAAACCCAAATGGGTTCTCCTGTATTTGAGTTGTACTAGCTGTCTTGAACAGAGAAAACCAAACATAACTGACTCACCAAAAGTTTTCCTCAGACAGCTTCAACTGGACTCCTGTAAGTGTTTGATTAATCCTCTAGAGAACACTGCTAATCACCCACCCTTCTTTCTTCTCGATGCCCAACCATAATCGCCATTGCCAACTTCGTCAAACCCCCGCCCAACTCTAAGCCCTCCTGAAACCCATCTCAAGCACTTTGACCCCTCTTCTAACCCCAGGCAATAGTGTAAGGGAGCACGGGATGAGTGGTTGAATAAACAAATTGAGATTATTTTGAACCTTATTATTACGGTCACTTATTCTCTAACTCTGGCTTTATTTTATTTTTTAACAAATGATTATCTTTTTATTTTAAACGAATTTTTTAATATTAAAAACACTTTTAGGCATCTTAAACACATACACACATATATATATATATATATATGTATATATGTATACTGAGATAGACATATAAATTGAGATTAGATTATTTAATATTTGACTTAATTTCTCTAATTACTGAAACAATAAATCTTAGCTATAATTAAATAACTAATAATTTGTTTAGAGGTAGATCAATCTTGTAATTTCTTTATAGCGATGTTATTAGTTAATCATTTTTCCTTTATCATTTGAAATAAAATAATTTGTATAGATTTGAAAGGAAGCAAAAATCGACTATCATATTTACTTTATATATGAAATAATTAAATTAATTGGGTAGCTCATGAACAAGCTCTAGCTCAACTAAAAAAAAATGAACAGAGCTTGAACAGATTATCTTGTTTGGTAGAAAGCTCCAGCTCAACTCATGTTCAAAAAAAATTGAACAAACTGAACTTAAACATTCAATACTCATCTTGACTCTGTTCGATTATAGCTTATATGCCTCATCATCCATATAAACAATTTCTAATTTGTTTATTGTCTAGGGTATAGTAATTGATCAATTTTATTTATTAAAGGAGCAATGAGTTCAATTAGCATAATTAATATTTTCTCTTTTTTATTTTTGTATATAAAATTAAAACTGTCCAATATGTATTTTATTATATATTATACCTTTGTTGACGTGAATAGTATTACATAAAATGATTTTTTGTAAAAGAACTTTAAGCTTTAGCCATAATTAAGGGTTAAAAACTTTTTTGCTAATGATGTTTACTTTATTTATTTATTTTTTACCTAAGTTTTAATTTGTATCAATGATAGTACATCACTTAAGGGTAAAAACGGAGATGATACCTTTCATCAAACTTTCTCCATAAATTGACTAATTTTGGGTGACAACATACTAGAAGAAAATGAAGACGGTTGTGGCACTGGCAATGGACATACCAGGAGAAAATGAAGATGGTCATGGCAACGGTCAATAGGGGCTATAATGCTAGGCAGTGGCAGCGACTATGGTGGTAGTGGTGGGGCAGGGACATGAGCGATGAGGGAGCTCAGGATTGAGTGTGGTTGGACTATATTAAATCGCCATTTTGATTAGTTTCAGAAAATTATGCCGGAAAAAATACCAAATGAAACAAAGGGTTCATCCAAGAAAAAATCAGCTACTATTTTCTGTCCTACATTTCCAGGAAAGCAAACATACATCTAGGGCAATAAACACAAACATCAACTACCAAACTATAACACAGCCATGAATTTTCGAACCAAAAAACTTACCTAGTGAGCAAAATAACGCAAATCTAATTAAGCAAAATCACAGATCTGAGAGCTATAGCAAGTAAAAGCTAAAAACAAAGCTTTGCCATAGAGACAGAGTGTGTGGTATGACTTCAGCTGCAAGGTACTCGAGCATATCAGCAGAATACTGATAGGAAAGAAATAGAAACAATACCAAGTTCTAAAGCATGCAAAACAGAAATTGAAACAAATGAAAATAGCATAAATGGAAGTCAAACAATCAGAGAAGGGCAAAACAAACACCCTCAATTTTGTCTATTCAACGAAGGGAATACACATGCTAGTTTACAAGCCAGTTCACAGTAATACCACCTCCTAGCTGACACAATCAATTGGGTTTTCCATGTGTTTTCATGGTGCCAGATGTAAATCCATACTCCCTTTGAAGCAAGGGGGTATGCTTTGTCATTTTCTGTCAATTTGCTTAGATAAGTTCTAAATGCAGAGCAGAACACAGTAGATTGATAACATAGACTATAATATGAAAAATATTTTCTCAAAAAGAAAGCCAATGAACAGTGTGTCATGTCTGTTGTGACACATGAATAGATTGATCATCGTAGTCTCTATATTCCATCACAGAGATTCGAACATGCACATGAACCATCAAAAAACACATAACCAATGACATTAAGCACATCGAGAAATACACATTCTCAGATACAATCGTCTTGGTGTCAAGATAGGATGCTCTATAAAACTTGAAAATTGGCTGAGCAAAAAAAAAAGCCATACAAATCAGTCATTGCCAGCATTTCACGGGTTGTAGGGAAGGGGAATTCAATCACAAGTGGCGTTATGTGAGTTAGGATTTTGTTTGTAATCTAAAAACTATGTCGAAGCAAAATATTTGATATTTCTGACTTGGACATCACATTTTCCATGTAGAAACAGAGCAAGATAATACAAGTTCAACGCCCAATAATTTACTTTTCGCCCAGACAATACCCAATAAACTGAAAATGCTATACTGCCAACTAAGACACAAATCAAATTGGGAGTCAAAATGATAAAAGTTTTCCATCCCAAATACCTTCTCAAACTGAAGACCCACATACAGATGATATCTTACCCTCATATACATTCAACAATTGAGGAACATCATCTCGAAATTTGATCACAAACTTCTCCAAAAACATCCTCTCAGTCAGTTTCAAGAAAGTCCCCAAGGCCAAGTTATTCTTGACCAAACCCTTGTCTAGCAAAATTTGAACAACCGAACACCGAGGGATAATTCTCTTTTCCAAGCTTAAACTTATAACAGAAGGACATGTAGCAATATTTGCTGATGGCCAACCAATTTCGTTCACAAGGAAATCCATTGTTTTTGTGATCTTCTCTTCTGAAGATTGCATACAATTTGGAAACCTTTTAAATGCTGCGAAGGCCATGTCCTTTGACCAACCCCACCTCTTATAAAACTCCAATTTTGATTCCAGCTTTGGTTTACCAATCTTCAGTAACACTTGGATTGCCACGACAAACATCATTTTCGTGGGATCGAATCCCATTTCCATAACCTGGTGAACAACCTCAACAAACTTAGCATGCTTTGCAAACGCTGCAAGGGGATAATTAGTTACCAGGAAAGAGATTGTAGATGGAGGCGCTCCAAGTTGTCTCAAAAGTGAAATGTTTGGAGCTATAGCTTTAGGTACATCACATAGAAAAGCCCGTGGTGAGCGCTTGAAAGTTGTCAGCACTTTCTCGTCAACAAGAAGTACACTCTTGAGGAAATCATAGCAGGGGATAAGACGTTTCTTTAAGTTGCTGTTGAACAGAAATGGGTATGAAGAGATGATGGTAATGAGGTCAGAGCTCGAAACCCCTATGGAACGCAAAAGCTCAATCTTGGGCAAAAGGGTCTTCTCGGGATGAGATAGAAGAATCAGGGGATGCATCCTAACGATTTTGGAGATCTGGGCATTGCTGAATCCATTCTCTTTGAAAAGATTCAGCACTGAGTCTGGTCTCTCTGGGCTCTGAAATAGCCTCAGAGTTTATGGTGGTGCAAAAGAATGTTTTTCCTCTTCTTCTGGTTTTAGATTAGATTCAGGTAAACTACCTACTGATGTAAACGATTTGACAATGAAGAATCCATTTTGCTCAAGAAAACCCAAATGGGTTCTCCTGTATTTGAGTTGTAGCTGTCTTGAACAGAAAACCAAACATAACTTGACTCACCAAAACTTTTACTGAGACAGCTTCAACTGGGCTCTTGTAATTTCTTCAGAGAATACGGCCCTTTGAAGACTCTGAACTCTTCATGCGCTTCAAATCTCCAGGGCGCTTGAGCTCCGTCAAGAAATAATATGCAAAAATAAAAGATGCTTTATTCACACTGGAAGTATGTTGCTCGAGGACGGAAACCAACAAAACGGCATTGCCAGAATAGGTCATTTTATTTGAGACTAAAACGACTGTTTTAGCCTTCCTATTTGGAGATTTATCTTGGCATTTTGGTCTTTTAAGCTACTTAATTACCGTTTTGCCCCAACATTTTTTTCTCCAAAGTTTTCGTGTTCTTTATCAATAAAATTTTCTTGCTTCAACACTGTTTGATGGGGTCTAAATTCTTGGAATGTTGGCTCCTCTCTGCTCTAAATGAGTAAATGGGTTGTATGGCGATGAAGAAATTTCAGATACTGCTTAATAGTTCATAGTGGTAAGTGATTTGGTTGTTCCACTAGATTGGAATGCACTTCACTCGATGAATCTAGTGTTAGATACGTTTTCTGTATGGTGCGAACACTTTTTTTTAAGTAGCTTGATTTTCACTTTTAGTCCTTCACGCTTAACTATCAAGAGAACTTGTTGTGCTGAGATCCTCCTCCAATGTTTAAGTTAGTTCCTTTGATCCAAGTGTATTTATGTCAATAAAAAAATCTTTGCCCACCATTCTTAGATGACACCTCCTCATTTAAAAAGAAAACTAAAAAATAAAATCAATATGATCAATAAACCTCAAATAAATAAAGCCATCAAATTGCATATTCACCATATTGCCCACCTGTTTTAGCGAACCTGTATTTGAGGGTGAGATCCTCTGAAAATGCCATTGGTTATTGAAAAAAGAAAAAAATAATGAACCAAAAAATGGACAAAAAATGTTTCTAATGTAAAAATCGATTATAATGCCACAAATTTTCTAATCATCTAAAACATGAATTAATATTTAAATTTTATCTCCTAAAACAAAAAATGTAAGGAAAAGAATGAAGAGTCTGTCCAGTGATTTTAATTCGGCTAATTTTTATAATTTCAATGATTTTTCCTTAAATAGATTTAAATCAGAAAAAAAAAAAAAACATATTTCTAATCAAAATCTAATTTATTCTTATTCTTTCTTCCTTCTCCTCCTTTCTCTTCTTTCTTTCTCTTTTCTTTGTCTAAAATTTTAGTTTATTTAAATAATTTTGTTTAATTTTTTTTCTTTATCTAAGGTAATGTTTACAGAAAAAATTTTGTTATAATTAATTATTTTTGATAATTATGTAATGAATTATTCAATTAGTCTTAAAAAGAATTTTATAATAAGATGAACTCAGCTTAGACAAGAAAATAAAATGAGATCAAAGTACTTGATAAAATTGATTGGCTATCATATTGTTTTAGATTAATAAGCAACATATCAATTGGAATTTTAGTATTTAATTATTGAAACAAGTTACTTGAAATATGGATCAAAGAGCTACTTGATGGCAAACACTGTTGGATATTATCTTATCTCTGGTTTGTTGTCTATTTTTTTAAGAATGTGTTAAATTACTGATTCTTCTTTCTAGTATTTGATGCTTGCATGGATATGTCAAACTTGATTATATCTGATCCAGTTCAATTAAACTAAATGTAAATTTAAACATAGTTAATGCTTAATCTCTTTAGTATAAGCAATTGTAAATTTTTCTTAACTTCTTTCTCTGTTGTCTAATTTAATAGATTTTAAGACACCTTGTATCAGATTTAAAAAATTCAGAGCATGTATTTGTTTGAGTTTCAATTTTGTTTGTTTTTTTTTTAAATATGATTTAAAATAAAAATCAGGTATATTAATGTTTATTTTGGCTTAAATTTTTGTATTTTATAGACATTTTTTTTATTGGTGACAAAAACTATTTTTGCATGAAAAAGCAACTCTCTAAAAAGAAACTGTGTAATGTGCATACCAATTTACATGATTGTGACTCAGTTGATTCTTTATATACCCAGAAATCTATTGTTACCACATTACATGTCATTAGTTTAGTAGATCAATTAGAGTCACTGATGATCAACAAGATGGTAGCTCTATATTGCAATGCCGAATTATCAGAGGTCTTATAAGCATAAATTACAGTGAGAGGTCAATAATCAAATTGGCCATATGAGTTTTTACTTTAATAAGCCGTGTTCTATCATTTGATTTTGCAACAACATATTTTTACAGAGTCAAATGTCGCCAGTTGATTGTCTTTGATGTTTATTTTGAAAATTATTAGATAGATTTTTCACTAGTGTTTCTTTTTATGTAAGAATTCACAGTCCTTTTGTTGTATTAAGCTAGGACAAACTTACTCTACACTTCAAATGTTGTTGTATTTGAGTTATGACGATGTGAGACTTGTACTTATGATTAAACTATTATGAAAGTTATGATTTGGTGGATTTGCTAAATGTTCTTATTTATATTTGAGTTGGTTACAAAACTGGATATATCCATGTTTTTCCATTGAAAAACTAACTAAAAAGGATAATAGCAGTAGTAGTACCACTAGTTAATTAGCAATTATTAAGTTGCAGAATACTGCTCCCTCTAACCTTTGCTGCTGCTATACAGCTAAACATAAAAGACCAATGAAAAAAAAACCCTTTGCAAGGTTCAGATAGTTTTTTCATCTATACTCATGTTGCAAAGAAGAAGAGCGTGAACTAAAATTGACAAAATTATTTGGCTTTACTATGGATTAGCTATATTTGAGAGCAACCAACAAATATAAAATTAAAAAAAAATTTTAAAAAAAATTCTAGATATATCATCCAACACAATGGTTTTATGGGTTTTAATGAAATTTCACTAAAAAAGAACATTTATCAGTCCAATTCTAGTGGTATAGAGCATCCATAACAAATTGTGTTCATAGCACTAGCACATAACACAACATGAAACAAGAAGACCAAAAAAGAAGTAAACCAACAAATCAACACAAAACATCTCATTTCATATTTATAATATAATAAAAATATTTAAAAACAAAAACAAAAGCAAACAATAAGGAACAACAATGGTCAAAACCCATATTCTCTTCAAATAAACAAATCTTACTTGTGAAATTGTTGATACTGAAGATCATCACAAATGATCTTTGGTAGAAAATAAATATAGATTCAAAAAAGAAATGTCACATATTTTCACTCTCATTCTTCCAAATGCACACTTTGTGATGTGACACTTAAAAGTCACCATTTATTTATGCTATTTTTTGCACAATCACAGAACTCATCTTCTCCAACCATGAGATGAGCTACCGGTAGTATATCTGAATGCATAAAAAGAAATATACCTACTGTGCAGCAAAAGCATACATAACATCTACTGGAAAGATGTTTTTTGCGTTTAAATCAGGAATAAATAATGGCTTGTATCTAACATGAAAACACATTGAATTCTAGATTATGAATGCAAACTTCAAGGATGTTTTGGCATTTACAGTACTGAGAATTTAATTAAAGCTAGTTGTAATCTAGGCTAAACTCAATTATCTCAAATTACTTGCTTGAATTGCTATTAGGTAATATTTCATGCCACTTCATTGATGCTCTTGGAATCAGCTAAGGACAATAAAACCCTTGGGTCAAAAAAATTCACCTACTCCAAGAGTTACCTACATTTTCAGTATTGCTTTTGCTAGTATATGATTCTTTGTTTCAATTCACTCATATATAATCAGCTAATATTTTTTGCACCTTATATAGCAATTTCGACCTAATTGCTTTCTTGGATCTAATCCACAATATCATAAGCACTCTTTGCATGAGCTGTGATTGCATAGAAATTTAACATCATGCACAAAATGTAAAACCATTGAGATGACAACTTGCAAAAGAAAACAAATAAACACCAATGGATTGCTGGCCACATGATGAGTTCATAAATGATAAAGAAGAAAAACAAACCATATACAGAAGTTCTCAGTTCAACAATGCTACCTTTTCTCTATACTTGGAGGATGATCTTGTCAAGAGAACTCAAAACTGTTCAAAGACTCCATTTCATTAAATATCATAATAGGCCAAATGTAGGTCAACTAGATAGCAAATTCACAGGTTCTAAAGTGCCTTATGCCTTAAGCACACAAGATAAATCACATTAAGTGCATTGAGAAATAGATAATTGATACAATCGTCTTGGTGTCAAGCCAGGATGTTCCATAACACTAAAAATAGGCTGAGCAAAAACAAAAGCCATTAAAATCAGTCATTGCCTGTATTTCAGGGTCATTTTTCTTTTTCAGGAGTGGTTGAAGAATTCAACACAAGTGGCGATATGTGAGTTAGGATTTTGTTTGAATCTAAAAACTATGTCACAGCAAAATTTGATATTTTTACTTGAACATCACATTGTCCATATCAAAACAGAGCAAGATAATACAAGTCCAATGCCCAATCACTTACTTTTTTCAGAAAATACCCAATAAACTGAAAATACTTTACCAACTATGACAAATGAAATTGGGTCAAATGTTACAAGTTTTCCATCCCACATACCTTCAGACTGAAATCCTACAGAAGACATCTTACCCTCTATACATTCAACAATTCAGGAACATTATGAAATCTGAACACAAACTTCTCCAAAACTTCCTCTCAGTCGGTTGCAAGAAAGTCCCCAAGGCCAAGTTATTCATGATCAAACCCTTGGCTATAAAATTTGAACAACTGACACCGAGGATAATTCTCTTTTCAAGCTAAATATAACTGCAGGCTTTTAGAAACATCTGCTGATGGCCAGCCAATTTTGTTCTGGAAATCCATTGTTTTTGTGATCTTCTCTTCTGAAGATAGCATACAATTTGGAGACCTTTTAAATGCTGCGAGGGCCATGTCCTGACCCTCTTATAAAGTTCAATCTTGATTCCAGCTTTGGTTTACTCATCTTCAACACTTGGATTGCCAGGACAAACACCGTTTTCGTGGGATCGAATCCATTTCCTTCACCTGGTGGACAGCCTCAACAAACTTAGCATGGTTTAAAACGCTGCACGGGATTGATACCAGGAAAGAGATTGTAGATGGAGGCGCTCCAAGTTGTCTCAAAAGTGCAATGTTAGGAGCCATAGTATTCGTTACATCACTTAGAAAGCTGGTGAGCGCTTGAAAGTTTTCAGGACTTTCTCGTCGACAAGAAGTACACTCTTGAGGAAATCATAGCAGGGGATAAGACGTTTCTTTAAGTTGCTGTTGAACAGAAATGGGTATGAAGAGATGATGGTAATGAGGTCAGAGCTCAAACCCCTATGGAACGCAAAAGCTCAATCTTGGGCAAAAGGGTCTTCTCGGGATGAGATAGAAGAATCAGGATGCATCCTAACGATTTTGAGATCTGGGCATTGCTGAATCCATTCTCTTTGAAAAGATTCAGCACTGAGTCTTCTCTGGGCTCTGAAATAGTACCCTCTGGGAGGCTAAAATTGCAGATTTTGCGGGCAACCCACAAGAGTTTATGAGGTAAGAGACTGCAAAAGAATGTTTTTCCTCTTCTTCTGGTTCTTGATTAGATTCAGATGAACTACCTACTGATGTAAAGGATTTGACAACGAAGAGACCATTTTGCTGAAGAAAACCCAATTGGGTCCTCCTGTGTTTGAGTGGTAGTAGCTGTCTTGAACAGAGAAAACGAAACATAACTTGACTCACCAAAACTTTTCCTGAGACAGCTTCAACCATGCTCCTCCGACTGTTTGATTTAATCCCTCAGAGAATACTGCTCTGTGAAGACTCTGAACAACACCAACGTAAAAGCTGTCTCTACAAAAAGAGGGTATGGCCTCCAAACAGTAACTTTTGTTTGTCCTGCGCAATTGTAGTATTTGAAGACTTATTGTCCTTTTACGGCATAATTACCAATTTATGGCTGATTGTAGTATTTGAAGACTTTTGTTTTGTTTTGTTATTGTCCTTTATGGCATAATTACCATTTGTTCCGTATGAATTGAGTTGAAGTCTTAATTTTGATTGCAACATAGAACATGATGTTATGAAATGTTGGAGAGGTCAAATAAAACTAATAAATGATATATTTGAAGACGATGTCATTAATATAATTGATTATTAAGAGAATATTCACTAACGTGATAGTTTGATAATATATGTGTATTTAAAAAAAAAAATCATGGAAAATGTCTTGCCTTGAAAAATATTTTACGTTTGGCTCATACTGAAAAAATCAACAATAAGCAACAATTGAAGACTTCCGACTAAAAAAGCATGTGACTTATGGCAACTTCAAACAAAGTTTGATGGCGATTCTATGACCTTGAATCAATGGGAGGGTTTGATTGGCGACTTGCAACAAATTCTAGTAGGCATATATTTCTATCAACCTCTAGCAACAGCAAGAATAAAAACTACACAAAATGATTATATGAATAAAAATCAAAAATGGTTTGATAATGTAACATTAAAAAAAAAAAATCAAAACAAAAAGCTATTAGCTCTAAATATGTTGATAAAAAAAACGATTGAATTCTATATTACTTATGAATCCAATCTTTAACTTCAATGATGTTTTGGCATTTAGAGTATAGGAAGGATTCTGCTTAAAAATAGTTGTATTGTAGACTAAACTAATGAATCCACTAATAAATACATGCAATAACACACAACTATATACCAACCCTACAACATCATGCAATTCTCAATATATTTTTGGGTCTTAGGCGAGACTTTGAAATTGGACCTAAATTATTATTTTTTAAGTAACAATTTTTTTTTAAGTAAAAATTATTATATTTATTTAAAATTATTCTTTTAAGCTTTTGAAATGCAAAATTTAAATCATTTTTATATTCAAGATTTTCTAACTCAATTTTTTCAATTGATAATATGGCTAATCCATTTAATCTCTCTTGTGACATTGTTGATCTTAGGTAGGATTTTATCAAATTTTAATTTTGAAAAGAATAATGCTAGACATCCCAATGGATTCTTCCCAAAATGCTTCTCAAATGATGTAGCAATCATTTTTTTTCCTTAAAAAATTCTCATTCTCTTTCCTTTGTCTCCCACTCCTTCAAAATAGTACTTTCTACATCATTTGAGAAGGATTTTGGGAAAATTTTTGAAACACCTAGCAGCCCTCTTTTGAAAAACTTCTTTCTACATAAATAACAGTAACAAGTATTGTTAATAAAATTTTATAAGTAATACATGCATTTGAAAAATAATTAAGTCTTTTTATATAATTTAATATGTCAATTTGAGCACTTTCTTCTATTTGTAAGATTTTTTTTTTTTTTAAAAAAAATTAGTTTTGAAAATAAATCTAAACTATCAAGGTCATATTTTAGGAAATAAATCAATAATATTTTATTTGTAATGATGAGAATTTCTCATAAAAAATGCAAAAATGCCATAAAGAAGATGTTGATGACATAATGGAAAATAAATCAATAATCTTTTATTTATAACTATGAGAATTTTTCACCAAAAAGGCGGAGAAAGACCAAAAACGCAGAAAAAGAGCATGTTGATGGTTGATGGTGTGTAAGGCTTTAGGCGTGTAGGCCTGTTGATGGTTGAATGTTGATGGTGTGTAAGTTGTAACTGTGTAAGGCTTTAGGCGTGTAAGCCTTCAAGGCCTTGTCGGTTTTTCTTTTTTTTCCTTGAATTATTTTTAGAATTTATAATGGGTTTATTAATTGGGACCTTATTAAATTGAGGCCTTAAATTTTGTTGATTTTTTTTTTTCCAAATTTATTTTTAGCCTTATTAAATTGGAGGCCTAGGCGAGAGCCTAACTCACCTAGGGCCTAAGCTGGCCCTGACATCATGCCACTTCATTGATACTCTTGAAAGCTAAGTCATGGACAATGAAAAACCCTCATAATTCACATATTTCAATAATATAGTTACTTGCATTTGTCTAAATTATTATTAAGACTCTCTTTGTTTCGGTATAAAATGTTTTCCGTCAGAAAATTTCATTGAAAAATTATTTTGACTGAAAATATTTTTTAACATTTGGCTAATAAGGAAAATCAACAAATATTTCTTATAATTTCATTCAATCCTAAAACCTAAAAAGAAAGATCTACTGCTATTAAACACTAAATTCATGTAGTGAAACATGTGGTTTCATCCATTAATTTAAGAGAAAATCCCAACAAAGAGGTCACAAGATCTTTAAAATTCATCAATTTTGCCCTACACAAATAACATAAAACAAGATCCATCCTAACCAGATTATATACAAATGAAAAAGAAGCAACACGATTGACTAGAGAAAGCTACGCCCTCTTTGGAGACTTGGGCTCTTTGGCAGCCGTCTCCGCCATCTTCTTGTTGGGAAAGACAACACAATGAGCAACGGTAACTTCCCAAGCACTTCAACGTTCCTCACAGCCAGCAGAACATGCCTTGGAATGATCTTGTTCTTCTTGTTGTCTCCAGCATATGCACAATGACTTCATAATCATGAACGGAAACTAGATGCTGAAATTGAACCAGTAGAGAGAAGAAAAATATCAGAAGCAAAGAAACACACCACCTCACTTTGCAATCAAAACACATACTAAAAGCTCCTTATTAAATAGCCATTTTGGTTAGTTTCAGAAATTTATGAAAGGTCAAACCCACATGGAAAGAAGTAAAACCAATAAAATTTCCACGTGTTCTCTCGGAAAAATTACCAAATGAAACAACGGGTTCATCCAAGAAAAATTTCCACATGTTTTTTGCACAATCACAAAACTCTTCTTCTCCAGCCATGAGATGAGCTACCGGTAGTATATCTGAATGCATAAAAAGAAATATACCAACTGTCCAGCAAAAGCATACATAAAAACATCTAATGGAAATATTGAATCTAGACTGTACTTATGAATCCACTTAAACTTCATGGACGTTTTGGCATTTACAGTACATGAGAGATCCTGCTAATTAAAACTAGTTGTAATCTAGGCTGAACTCATGGGATTAGTATCCACAGTAATTACCTGCCCAACATGCTAGTACGTAATGCTTCATGCCATTCATTGATGCTATTGGATGGTCAGCTAAGGACAAGGGGAAACCCTTGGCTCAAAGTAGAATCAGAATTCACCTACTCCAATGGAATAGTAACCTACTTTCTGTCTTAATTATTACTTAGTTGCTAGTATATGATTCTTTGTTTCAATTTGCTCCTATATAACCAGCTCTATAATTTTTCCACCTTATGTAACCCAACTGAATTAACGACCTAATTGCTTTCTTTGGAATCTAATCCTCAACATCATAACACCACTCTTTGCAGATGAGCCTATGATTGCAGTAGAAAATTTTAAGCATCACACATCCACAGAATGCATAACCATTGAGATGACACCACAACACCCAAAGACAACAAATAAATACCAATGGATTGCTGGCCACATATTACGAGTTCGCATATAAAATGATAAAGGAGAAAACACAAGCCATATACAGATTACAGAAGTTCTCAGTTCAAAAGTGCTACATATTTCTCCAAATGCTTGGAGGATGATCTTGTCAAGAGAACACAGAACAGTCCAAAGACTCCATTTCACTAAAATATCATAGTAAGCCTAATGCAGGTCAACTAGATAGCAAATTCACAGGTTATAAAGTGCCTTATGCCTTAAGCACACACATAACCAATCACATTAAGTGCATTGAGAAATAGACAATCATGATACAGTCATCTTGGTGTCAAGCCAGGATGTTCCATAACACTAAAAAATAGGCTGAGCAAAAACAAAAGCCATAAAAATCAGTCATTGCTTGTATTTCAGGGTCATTTTTCTTTTTTCAGGGGTGGTTGGGAAGGGGGAATACAAACACAAGTGGCAATATTTGTGAGTTACGATTTTGTTTGGTATCTAAAAACAATGTCATAGCATAATATTTGATATTTTTGACTTGGACATCACATTGTCCATGTCAAAACATAGCAAGATAATACAAGTCCAATGCCCAATCACTTACTTTTTCGCCAGAAAATACCCAATAAACTGAAAATGCTATAACTGCCAACCATGACATAAATCAAATTGGAAGTCAAAATGTTACAAGTTTTCCATCCCACATACCTTAGACTGAAATCCTACATCCAGAAGACATCTTACCCTCATATACATTCAACAATTCAGGAACATCATCCCGAAATCTGATCACAAACTTCTCCAAAAACTTCCTCTCAGTCGGTTGCAAGAAAGTCCCCAAGGCCAAGTTATTCTTGATCAAACCCTTGGCTAGCAAAATTTGAACAACTGACCACCGAGGGATAATTCTCTTTTCCAAGCTTAATTTTATAACAGCAGGATTTGTAGCAATATGTTTTGGTGGCCAACCAATTTTGTTCACAAGGAAATCCATTGTTTTCGTGATCTTCTCTTCTGAAGATAGCATACAATTTGGACACCTTTTAAATACTGCGAGGGCCATGTCCTTTGACCAACCCCACCTCTTATAAAGCTCCAATTTTGATTCCAGCTTTGGTTTACTCATCTTCAACAACACCTGGATTGCCTCGACAAACGCCGTTTTCATTGGATCGAATCCCATTTCCATAACCTGGTGGACAGCCTCAACAAACTTAGTATGCTTAATAAAAGCTGGAGAGGGATAATTAGTTACCAGGAAAGAGATTGTAGATGGAGGCGCTCCAAGTTGTCTCAAGAGTGAAATGTTAGGAGCCATAGTATTCGTTACATCACCTAGACAAGCTCGTGGTGAGCGCTTGAAGGTTTTCAGGACTTTCTCGTCAACAAGAAGTACACTCTTGAGGAAATCATAGCCGGGATAAGACGTTTCTTTATGCTACTTTTGAACAGAAATGGGTTTAAAGAGAGGATGGTAATGAGGTCAGAGCTCGAAACCCCTATGGAACGCAAAAGCTCAATCTTGGGCAAAAGGATCTTCTCGGGATGAGATAAAAGAATCCGGGGATGCATCCTAACGATTTTGGAGATCTGGGCATTGCTGAATCCATTCTCTTTGAAAAGATTCAGCACTGAGTCTGGTCTCTCTGGGCTCTGAAATAGTACCCTCTTTTCTGGGATGCTAAAATAGCAGATTTTTTGGACAACCCACAAGAGTTTATGAGGTAAGACACTGCAAAAGAAAGTTTTTCCTCTTCTTCTGGTTTTTGATTAGATTCAGGTAAACTGCCTACTGATGTAAACGATTTGACAAGAAAGAAACCATTTTGCTGAAGAAATTGCAAATGGGTCCTCCTGTGTTTGAGTGGTAGTAGCTGTCTTGAACAGATAAAACGAAACATAACTTGACTCACCAAAAATTTTCCTGAGACAGCTTCAGCTATGCTCCTCCAACTGTTTGATTTAATCCTTCAGAGAACACTGCCCTGTGAAGACTCTGAACTCTTCATGCGCTTCTAAGCTGAACTGGAAATATGTTGCCCTACGACGGAAACCAACACCAACGTAAACCACTTTTGTTTGGCCTGCGAACTGCTAATTAAGGACTCTTTTTGCTCTTGCTGAATACAGAACAAAATGCGTTGTAGAGGTTGTTCTGGGATGTTCTTGTCTTGTCAGTCGCCCATTTAACACTGATTTTGTTTTGAGTGTGCATGGTAGCATATTCAATAGCTTCAGCCTCCAGATTATGAGAGAATGGAAGAGAATTAGAATTTTTATTAAATAATTAAATTTTATTATTTTTACTTTTATTATGTTATTTTTTTTAGAAGCAATAATTTAACATGGCATTAAAAATAAAGGTTTTGAGTTCAAACTTAATTGTGTCAATTAATCTTCTTTTAAATTAAATATTTAAGTCTTACCTAATAAAAGAGAGTTTAAATATACATGTAAAGACTAGTGTTAGAATATTTAATTAAATAATTAAATTTATTCATTTCTGATCCATTTATTTGCAATCTTTGCTTTGAGTTTTCTTCCTTTGTAAGCCTCAACATACGCTGATTCTTCTATTTTCTGAATTAGCATACTCACAATTGTTGGTCTTGTTTTTATTTTTATTTTTTATTTTTTTTAATAATTATTATATTTGTGATTTAGAAGAAAATTTCCCTTGTTTAACTGTAAATTTCAACTGATTTTGGTTTGCTACATCTTAATTATGATTGCAAACACAACATGATGTTACGAAATGTTGGAGAGGTCAAATAAAACTAATAAATATGATAAATTTGAAAAACGGTGCTATCTTTAACATAATTGATAGTCAATAAAATATTGACAATAGAATAGTTGTTTGATAATATGTATACTTTTAAATAATAATAATAATAATAACATAACAAAAGATCATGGGAAAGTGTTTTTCCTTGAAAAATGTTTTTGACGTTCGGTTTGTACGAAAAATTAGTAATGACAAACAACAACCGATAACCTCAAATAGTGGCCAAAAATGGCCGATGACTTATGCGACTTTGTTATGGTATTCCTATGCCCTTTGATTGCGAATCCAGAGAGAGGCGATGGCTAGTAACTTCTGGCAACAAATTTTGGTAGGTATAGATTTCCAACAACCTCCTTAGCAATGAATAAACTATGCGAAACGATTATATGAATAGAAAATAAAAAAGTAGTTTGATAATCTAAATTAAAAAAAAAAAAAAAAAAAAATCTCAAACCGAAAATGTTGTTAGTGCTTTGAAAATGTTGACATGTGAGAGATCGATTGAATTCTAGATTACTTATGAATCCACTCATATCTTCAAGGATGTTTATGGCATTTACAGTATAGAAGAGATTCTGCTGATTAAATATAGTTGTATTTTAGACTAAACTCATCAATCCAAAAAAAATGAACTCACGAATCCATTGACAAATACATGCGATAACACACAACCACATATCGAGAAACCCTTGGCTCAATGTACCATTAGAATTCACATAATTCAATGATATAGTTACCTGCATTTGTCTTAGACTCTGTTTATTTCAGCATAAAATGTTTGTTCTTAAAAGATGGTAAAATCACCTCTTAGAAAAATGATTTCAACTAAAAACATTTTTCAATGTTTTGCTGTTCCAGAGAAACAACAAATATTTTTTATAATTTCATTCAATTATACTAACCTATAAAGAAAGATCTACTGTTATTAATCATTAAAAGGAAAAAGTGCTAACCACATCTACATTATTAATCACTAAAAGGAAAATAAATGATACACAAATTACAATAATCCTACTATTGATTTCGCCCAAAACCAGAAAACTCCATATCAGCAGACAAACTAAAATACTAAATTACAGCTTGAAATCATTGGAACCATGAGGAGAAAAAAAAAATCACATAAAAATCCGATATTTAAAAGTTTAAATAAAAGTACAACCACCAAAGTTTCAAGACTTGTGATAAACCCTTAAAAATCCTATGTTAGAAAAACAAGCTCAATTATAGCATCACATGATTCACACCCAGCAAAAATCAAACTTTCGACTATGATACCAATGCAAGAATTTGAAGTAGTTCAAAGTAGAAGCAAACAAACTGTCCTATAAACCCAACAGGTGCAGATCATATAAAAAACCAGAGCACTTTTGTCCTGTATAATATTCTCCAACTTAATTCAGAACCAAGATTCACTAACATATGCTCACAAAATTAACATCTAGATTTCAACTTCTAAGGCTATATTAATCTCATAACTAAAAATCCACACATCCAGAGAATTAATCGAAACCAAGACTTGTAACAACCAAAGCCAACCCAATTCTTTCCGTACCATAATCAACATGATAAAAAACCATATCTTTAAAAAAAGAAAAGCTAAAAAAAACTACCCCATTTCAGCTACTTATCTTCACTACCGACTGAACCCCACTAGTTGTCGATCTGCTACAGAGCAATAACCTCTCACACTCTCCACCATTGTGCAATCTGCCAAAAAGGCTCTTCACATGTCTTTGTTTGTAGTGAATAGATAAAGCAATTTAACTCTCTGATTACAGTTAAACCTAGTACCATGGAGTACTACTTACGGGCTCATTATATGCATAAAGAGCACTCATTATATGAATAAAGAGCATACTTCTTCAGTTATATAATAATGCTTCGTATGCCTTCATTGAGTACCGCCTATAACTATTGACGCCTTTGTAGAAGCTTCTTCCCACTTCCCCAAATATTGCTTCCATTGATTCTATCATTCTCCCTTAAGGCAGAAAACTACTCTATAGTTTCATTCCCTTCTCCCAAATTTTCTAAGCAACCAAACATAAATTATGAGAATTTTCATCTCTGTAATGCAAAACTTCATTAGCAACCAAATAAAGAACTAGCAGGAACAACAAAATACATTTAACAAGAAAAAAAAACCAGCAATTTACTTCACAATTCCACCATCAAAACAACAACTCAAAAAAAAAAAAAAAAATCCCAAGAAAATCATATTTCCCTGAACATCAACAAAATCCCAAAATCACTTCAACAGGATTTCAAAAGTGAAACAAAATCCCCAAACACAAAAGACTGACACGAGAGATTGAGAAGCAAAACCTCAGATTCAGAAGCTTAAAGCAGAGGCACGAAGGAGGCTGGTATCTCCTTCATGCTTGTTTAAGAGAGAGCACACAAATGAGGAATATACAAATAAGAAAAAAGGAATTAGCGAAACATATGGCCTGGCCTCAGCAGACCAGACAAACAAGCTTGCCAAGAGACTAAACCACTGTAACACAACTGAGCTCATTGCATGCAGTATTTTGAGGGAGCAAGGCAAAATCTAGCAAAAAGTGAGAAGTGGAGAGCCAGCATGTAAAAGGCAAGGCAAATTAATACCAAAGGAATGCTGACCACGTATGATAAGTTCGCAAGTAAAACGATAAACAAGAAAACACAAGCCATATACAGAAGCTTTGAAATCAATAATGCTACCTATTTCTCTATATGGTTTGAGGATGATCTTATTAATAGAACTAAAGACTCTCCAATGTAGATCAACTGGATAGCAAATTCACCGGGTATAATACAGTGCCTTGTGCCTTGAGCACACAGAACCAATGACGTTAAGCACATTCAAAAATAGAAATTCTCATGATACAATCGTCTCAGAGTCAAGCTAGGATGTTCTATAAAACTTGAAAATTGGCTGAGCAAAAAAAAAGCCATACAAATCAGTCATTGCCAGTATTTCAGGGGTTGTAGGGAAGGGGAATTCAAACACAAGTGGCGATATGTGGTTATGATTTTGTTTGTAATCTAAAAACTATGTCGCAGCAAAATATTTGATATTTCTGACTTGGACATCAAATTTTCCATGTAAAACAGAGCAAGATAATACAAGCCAATGCCCAATAACCTGAAAATGCTATACTGCCGACTAAGACACAAATCAAATTAACATCATCCTGAAATCTGATCACAAAATGCTCCAAAAACTTCCTCTCAGTCGGTTTCAAGAAAGTCCCCAAGGCCAAGTTATTCTTGACCAAGCCCTTAGCTAGCAAAATTTGAACAACCGACCACCGAGGGATAATTCTCTTTTCCAAGCTTAATTTTATAACGACAGCATTTGTAACAATATGTTTTGGTGGCCAACCAATTTTGTTCACAAGGAAATCCATTGTTTTCGTCATCTTCTCTTCTGAAGATAGCATACAATTTGGACACCTTTTAAATACTGCGAGGGCCATGTCCTTTGACCAACCCCACCTCTTATAATGCTCCAATTTTGATTCCAGCTTTGGTTTACTCATCTTCAATAACACCTGGATTGCCTCGACAAACGCCGTTTTCATTGGATCGAATCCCATTTCTATGACCTGGTGGACAGCCTCAACAAACTTACTATGCTTACTAAAAGCTGAAGAGGGAAAATTAGTTACCAGGAAAGAGATTGTAGATGAAGACGCTCCAAGTTGTCTCAGAAGTGCAATGTTAGGAGCCATAGTATTCGTTACATTACCTAGACAAGCTCGTGGTGAGCGCTTGAAGGTTTTCAGGACTTTCTCGTCAACAAGAAGTACACTCTTGAGGAAATCATAGCAGGGGATAAGACGTTTCTTTAAGTTGATTCTAAACAGAAATGGGTATGAAGAGATGATGGTAATGAGGTCAGAGCTCGAAACCCCTATGGAACGCAAAAGCTCAATCTTGGGCAAAAGGATTTTCTCGGGATGAGATAAAAGAATCCGGGGATGCTTCCTAACGATTTTGGAGATCTGGGCATTGCTGAATCCATTCTCTTTGAGAAGATTCAGCACTGAGTCCGGTCTCTCTGGGCTCTGAAATAGTACCCTCTTTCTCTGGGATGCTAAAATAGCAGATTTTTTGGACAACCCACAAGAATTTATGAGGTAAGACACTGCAAGAGAAAGTTTTTCCTCTTCTTCTGGTTTTTGATTAGATTCAGGTAAACTGCCTACTGATGTAAACGATTTGACAAGAAAGAAACCATTTTGCTGAAGAAATCCCAAATGGGTCCTCCTGTGTTTGAGTGGTAGTAGCTGTCTTGAACAGAGAAAACCAAACATAACTGACTCACCAAAAGTTTTCCTCAGACAGCTTCAACTGGACTCCTGTAAGTGTTTGATTAATCCTTCAGAGAACACTGCTACTCACCCACCCTTCTTTCTTCTCGATGCCCAACCATAATCGTCATTGCCAACTTCGTCAAACCCTAGCCCCACTCCTGAAACCCACCTCAACCACTTCAAGTCTTCGACCCCTCTTCTAACCCCGCGGCAATAGCGTGAGGAAGCACGGGATGAGTGTTGTTGAATTAACAAATTTCGATTATTTTGAACCTTCGTATTACATTCACTTAACCTCTAACTTTACTCTTTAAAGTTAAAAAATTATCGATTTAGGTTTCCAACTTTAAATTTTTTGCAATATCTTATCCTTAGAAATTTTCATTAAATCTTGATAGAATTTCTAAAGTACTCCACTTTTTATTATAAAGAAGAAGAAAAAAATGCTAAAATCTAGGCATTAGGTAAGAAGATTTAATAGAATTTGTAAAAATACTTACATTCGAATCATTACAATTTTTTTAATTTTTTTTAAACAAAAAAATTAGTGAACTTTAGAAAGGTAATTTGAATGCGGATAAGAATTCAAGCAAATTTGGAGCTCATAGAGGTAGGGAGGGAGGGAGGGAAGCGGAACTAGGAGCAAGACTATAAGCATTAGAAGCATTGGCATGTGTAAGAGCAAGGGCGGTAGGTGAGCACGGAAGCTTCTTGTCAAATTAAAATAAAGGACAGGTTTTTTGACTAGCTGACTGTTTTCAGCATGAGTGCGTGGGTGTGGTTGGAGCAGCAAAGGCCCTACCAGTAGTAGTTAACGTGGCTAGCTCTTCAGTGGCATTTGTTGAGCGATTTGTAAATCTCTCATCTTTCAATTGTGTTGGGTAGAGTTACTTGTAAACATGTTTAGGCTAAGCTCGGGATCGGTTTGTTTATTAAATGAATTGAACATGAACAAAAAATTTAGGCTCATATAAATTTATTTTCGGCTTGTATAAGCTTGCATTGACTCGTATAAACTTATATAAGCTCGTATAACTTCATTTTTATTATTTTTATAATGTTATTTTTAACTTTGTAATGAGAACATGTTATATATATCAGTTGAATTATTGTAATTGTGAGTATGGATATAGATATAGGTGTCTTTGTGTGCATATAAGTAAGTTTATATGTAACAATAAATCGTAACTATAATTAAATAGCTAATAATTTGTATAACTTTGAAAGAAAAAAATCACTATATTTACTTTATGTATGAAATAATTAATTTAATTGTGTACCTCATGAAAAAACTCGAGCTCAGCTAAAAAATAAATGAACAGATTATCTTGTTCGATGGAAAGCTCGAGCTCAGCTCATGTTTGAAAAAAATTAAACGAATTGAGCTTGAACATTCAATACTCAGCTTGGCTCGGTTTGATTACAGCTTATATGCCTCATCATCCATATTTATAAAACTTGTCCACAATTTCTAATTCATATCAAGCATTAGGGAAAACAAAAAAGTTTAAAAGTTTATTATTTGGGATATAATAAATGATCAATTTTATTTATTAAAGGAGTAGCGAGTTTAATTAGCATAATCAATATTTTCTCTTTTTTATTTTTTTTATATGAAATTAAAACTATCCAATATGTATTTTACTATATATTATAATTTTGTTGATGTGAATAGTATTACATAAAAGATTTTTTGTAAAAGAACTTTAAGATTTAGTCATAATTAAGGGTTAGAAACTTTTTTTATCCCGATGGTTTATTGACTTTATTTTTTCTGACTTAAGTTTTAATTTATATCAATGAAAGCAATTGGGTATACCTTCGGCTTCAACCATATCGACAAAAAGACTGTGGTTATATGCAAGAATTTGAAACTTTCTCCCAGATTCTTTGGGTCATTCCAAATCCTCAAACGGATTGGCTATGCTGCATACGAGCTAGGTTTACCGTTGGAGGCCCGCTTTCATCCTATATGTCACGTCTCTTGTCTGAAACATAAGCTGGGTTAGCATATCTATCCTTTGCTAACACTGCCTTCGGTGGACAAGTATGGAAAAATTAAGCCTAAACTTGAATTGGTGGTTGATAGAAGAATGTTGAAGAAAGAAGAGCTCTGAAGTCCTTGCGAGGTGGAAGGGAGCTCTTGCTGAAGATGATACCTCTTCTTCTTCACCTTCATTTTTTTTTTTTGGTGAATGCATAGTATATTTGTAACTACATAATAAGAAGAGGGAATGCTACACACTCTCACTTTTTAAACTCATTTCTCCACTCCTTTAGGTAGCTTTTAAAACTATGATTAAATTTGAAATTAATTTTTATTAGATTTTAATCTAATGATGGTTTTAAAAGCCATTTAAGAAAGTGTGAAAATAAGTGTAAGAAGGTGGGATTTGGTGGTAGAACCTCGTCCCGGCGTGCTGAAGCACTGTGATGAGTTTGAAGAAGTAGCTGTTAGTGCTCTAAATATATTGACATGTGAGAGAAATGACTGAATTCTAGATCACTTATGAATTCACTCTTAGCTTCAAGGATGTTTTTGGCGCTTACGGTATAAGAGGGATTCTAATTAAAAATAGTTGTATTGTAGACTAAACTCATGAAACCAAAAAAAAAAAAATGAACTTGTGAATCCACCGACAAATACATGCAATAGCATATACCATCACGCCACTTCATTGATGCTCTTGGAAGGTAGCTATGAACAATGGGAAACTCTTGGCACAATGTAGAATCATAATTCACATATTTCAATGGTATACTTACTTGCATTTGTCTAAATTATTATTGAGGCACTGTTTATTTCGGTGTAAAATATTTTTCAAAATTGTTTTAGTGAAATCTTTTTGTACAGAGTTTTCCTTCAAACTGGGTTGGAGGAATCTTCAACCAAATCTGTAAAAAGTGATATGTGTCCATTTTTTTTAATAACATGTGAAATGCACATGAGTTTTTAATATTATTTATTTCAACTTTGTCCTTATTAAAAAAACATGTGCATCTCATATGTTATTAAAAAAAATTGACATATGACACTTCTACAGATTAGGTTGGAGGAGATTCTCCCAATCCAGTTTAGAGGAAAACTTTGTTCAATATTTTTTAAGAAAAATTATTTCAACCAAATATTTTTTGGCATTTGGTTGTTATGGAATATTAACAAATATTTGTTATAATTTTATTCAATCATAATAACCTATAAAGAAAGATCTATTGCTATTAAACACTAAATTCAAAGAAAATCCTAACAAAAAGGTCACAAGATCTTTCAAGTTCATAAGTTCTCACCATCCTACTCCCAGATTGCATACAAATGAAAAAGAAACAACTCGATTGTAGTGATGTCAATGCGGTTATAGTTAG
Source organism: Carpinus viminea (assembly GCA_013348765.1). Classification (NCBI taxonomy): domain Eukaryota; kingdom Viridiplantae; phylum Streptophyta; class Magnoliopsida; order Fagales; family Betulaceae; genus Carpinus; species Carpinus viminea. The sequence continues at coordinate 12,240,150 of CP054668.1, forward strand.
CGGTTAGTGACAATAATCGCTAACCGTCTGCTAACTGCTTTTTCAAAATTGGGCTTTTTAGATTTTTTGGCCTTTTATTAATACTGTAACATTTTTTACACTTTTTTTTTTTTTTGTATTTTTAGTATCTTTTTTGTCCTAATTGCTATAAGAAGAGCCCATATTGAAAAATAAAAAATATTTGATCCCAAATTTATATTTACTTGTATTTAAAAAAAATCCTTAAATATTAAATCAGAACCGATTAATTTTAAAAATAAAAAATAAAAAAACAAAACATATAAAAAAAATTCAACACAATATATATGCAATATGCATAATTATTTAATATATATTAAATTACAAAATATTAGAATAAGAATATGATATAAGTACTTACAAAGCTAATTAATATATAATTACAAACTAATTAATAATTATGTTACTTATATAGTTTATGTTATTTGAAGCTAATATATATATATATATATATATATTTTTACATAACATATCATATATTATTACAAAGTTACAAACATATCATATATATTATATATGTATAATTTGTTATTATATCATATAAATTATAATGTTAATAACTTTAATAAGTATTTGAATTGTTATTGAATCATATTTTTAAGTATTGATATTTTACATTTATATTATTCAATATGTATAATTGCATATATGTATAATATATATAATTATAATTTATAACATATATAGACTTATAAGTTGATAACATACATTGAAGCCAAGTCACCAGATGCTTAATTATTCATTGTTGTATTAATATGGACTTGCATACTTATAACTTATGACTTATGAATATGTATGTTTAATTTGTTATTATATAATCAAATGATTTTATGATTAATTGATTATGTAATATAATCATATAAATTATAGTAATAATATATTAATATTTAAATTGTGATTTAATTATCTAAAACAAAAATGTGATTTAATCATTAATGATCAATTGATTATGTTATATGTATAAATATAAATATATTTATACATATTTATAAATAAGCGGAGGTCACTAATTCGAATTCCCCCTCCCCCCTCTTGTGTGGACATGTCAAAAAAAGTATAAATATAAATATAATTATAATTATAAAAATATAGTATATAAAAAATGGTTAACAGTTACGGTTAGTAAAGCGGTTAGCGATTAGCAGGTGATTAATAACTGCCCGCATTGACACCCCTACTTGATCAACTAGAGAAAGCTAAGCCCTCTTTGGAGACTTGGGACTCTTCTTGGGCAAGACAACACAATGAGCAACGGTAACTTCCCAAGTTCTTCATCATTCCTCACAACCAGCAGAACATGCCTTGGAATGATCTTGTCCTTCTCGTTGTCACGAGCAGCATTTGCAGCCAACTCCAGCACTTTCACACACATTTATGCACAATGACTTCATAGTCAAGAACAAAACTAGATGCTGAAATTGATGCAGTAGAGAGAAGAAAAATATCATAAGCAAAGAAACATACCACCTCACTTTGCAATCAAACACATGCTAAAAACTCAATATTAAATAGCCATTTTGGTTAGTTTCAGAAATTTATGACAGATCAAATTAACCCACATGGAAAATATTAAGAGCTACAAAATTTCGACATGTTATCTCAGAAAAATTACCAAATGAAACAATGGGTTCGTCCAAGAAAAAATCAGCTACTATAAAGGCCATATATCCATTTTCTGTCCTACATTTCCTAGAAAGCAACCATACATCTAGAGCAATAAACACAAACATCAACCACCAAATTATAACACAGCCATGACTTGAGCAAAACAACCCACATCTAATTAAGCAAAATCACAGATCTGAGAGCTATAGCACGTAAAAGCTAAAAATAAAGTTTAACCATAGACACAGAGAGTGTGTGGTATTACTTCAGCAGCTAGGTACTCTAGCAAATCAGCAAAATACTGATAGGAAAGAAATAGAAAAAAAAAATAGAAATAGAAACAATACCAAGTTCTAAAGCATGCAAAAACGAAATTGAAACAAATGAATACAGCATAAATGCAAGTCAAACAGAGAAGGGCAAAACAAACAGACATAAATTAATGGAATAGGGAAACCTCAACACCAGCAATATATCAGGCGGTGTTGTCTAGAACCTATACATATTGATCTTTGTTCTTTTTACATTGAAAGTTAAAACTGGTATTGCCTTCTCTTAGAAAAGAGCAAAAGAGAAAGTGATATTTACAATTCATAGATGCTCTCTCTACTGTTTGGAACATCGAATTCCAGTATGAATAACATTGAAAGAACAAACATATATCAAATTTAAACAACCTATTTGATTTAAATGGAAAAATCAAATAGAGAAAAAAGGATTCCACCAAAAACCAGATATTAGCCAACTTCAACAAACATTTGGGCATGGTTTCATTGTAAAACAAGAGAAAGAAGGAACAAAGCAACAAATAAAAAGGGATTATCAGCAACACAAGTCTATCAGCCTCATCTACTCAAGACTTGTTAGCATCCACAGCTTTGTTACCCAATCTGTTCCACATTGTTTTGGACAACACCCTTGATTTTGTCTATTCAACAAGGGAATACACTAACTAGTTTACAAGCCTGTTCACAGTAATACCACCTGGCCCCCTAGCTGACCCAATCAATTGGGTTTTCCATGAGTTTTCGTGGTGTCAGATATAAGTCCATCGTCCCACTGGAGCAAGGGGAGAATGTTCTGTCATTTTCTGTCAATTTGCTTAGATAAGTTCTAAATGCAGGGCAGAACACAACAGATTGATAACATAGACTACAATAAGAAAAACATATTCTCAAAAAGAGAGTCAATGAACAGTGTGTCATGTCTGTTGTGAATCATGAACTGCTCACAGTAGATTGATCATCGTAGTCTCTACATTCCATCACAGAAATTTTAACATGCATATGAACCATCAAAAAACACAGAACCAATGACATTAAGCACATTGAGAAATACACATTCAAATGATACAACCGTCTTGGTGTCAAGCTAGGATGTTCCATAACACTGAAAAATAGGCTGTGAGAAAAAACAAAAGCAATAAAAATCAGTCATCGCCTGTATTTCAGGGGTGTTTGGGATAGGGGAATTCAAACACAAGGTGAAATTCAAATGAAAATGCTATACTGCCAAGTACCAACTAAGACACAAACCAAATTGGGAGTCAAAATGTTACAAGTTTTTTTTGGATAAGTAATGATTTATTAAAAAAAGAGCGCAGAGGGGCGCAACCCTAGTACACAGGGAGTATACAAGAGAACGCCTAAGAGGGGCTAGAGAAGAGATAAAGAAACTCAGAGAAAGTAATCACAGTAGGGGCTAGCCAAGCGGCTGCCCATGTGAATAGAGTATTAAAGAAGAAATGTAAAAGATCTTCTGGGCTTCTTTCGGAGTCCTCAAAAAATCTCCCATTCCTTTCCACCCATAGGCACCACATAATGCAAAGCGGAACCATCTTCCAAACCACGGCACTGCGCGGACACCCTACTGACCACCAACAATGTAAAAGATCCACCACCCCCCGGGGCATAACCCAAGCCAAGCCGAAACGGCAGAAAAAGGCATTCCATAGAAGTTGTGCTCTCTCACAATGAAGAAGCAAGTGATCAATAGATTCCTCATCCTTCTTGCACATCCCACATCTGTTGACCAAAACAATATTTCTCCTCTTCAAATTGTCCAAAGTGAGAATTTTGCCAAGAGCAGCCGACCACACAAAAAAGGCCACCCTCGGTGGAGCTTTAGTACGCCAAATACTCTTCCAAGGGAAGGGGAAGCTGATAGAAGAATTTAGAATGGAATAGAACGACTTCACCTCAAACTTTCCCTTTTTATTCGGCACCCACCAAATTTTGTCAGCTCCACCACCCAAATTATAAGAATACAGGAGACTATAAAGAGATGCCAATTCATCCACTTCCCAGTCATTCAAAGATCTCACAAAGCGATATTCCACGAGGGAGCCACTTACCAAATCAAAATTGTCCGCTATGGACCTCCTTGCTGCTGGCCAGGCTATATAACCCTGGATAAACCTCCAAAAGAGGCACATTGTCACACCATGCCTCCCCCCAAAAACTGATTCTGGACCCATCACCTGGTATGAGTCTAGTATGATAAGAAAAATGCCGCCATTCCTTACTTATATACTTCCACAAGCCCCTCCCATGAGGACTTGATCCAACTTTGGATCGCCATCCCCTCTCTCCGACCCATACTTTGCCTCCACTACTTTCCTCCACCATGCTCCAGGTTCATTAGCATACCTCCATAACCACTTGGCGATTAAAGCATCTCAAATTGAATACCTAGACCCCTTCTCAAGAGGAGAGCAAACTTTCCGCCAATTAACAAGATGGAATTTGAATTCCTCACCCATACCTCCCCAAAGGAAGTCACATTGATAGACTCAATGCGTTTAGCAACCGCGGAATAGGCATCAAGGAAAGGAGATAAGTAGGAGATTGGACAAAGTACTTTTAATAAGAGCAATCCGACCTCCCTTAGAAAGATAAGACCTCTTCCAACTAGCAAGAGTTCTCACCGACTTTTCCACCACCCCATTCCAACACGCCTTGTCTTTGAAACGAGCCCCCAAAGGCATACCCAAGTAAGTAATAGGCAAAAAACCAATCTCGCAGCCCAAAGTCTCCGCCAACTCATCAATATCACTCACCTCGCCAACCGGCACCAGAACCGATTTAGCCAAATTGACCTTGAGCCCAGAAACTACCTCAAAGCAAATAAGCAAATTACTAATGGTTTGCACCTGCATCCGAGAAGCCCCAGAAAATATCAAGGTGTCATCTGCGAATAGAAGGTGCGAAACATGAACCTGCTCACTCCCCCTACCACCCACAACAAATCCTGAGAAAAGACCGTGCTCCACCGAGGCCTTAACCATTCTACTAAAAGCTTCCATAGCAATCACAAAGAGGAATGGGGAAAGGGGGTCACCTTGCCTCACCCCTCTCGAGCTGTTGAAGAAGCCCGCCGGTGAACCATTAATCAACACTAAAAATGAGGCCGTAGAGATGCAGAAAGCAATCCAGGAACACCATTTCTGCCCAAAACCACATTTCCTAAGCATATATAACAAGAAGTCCCAGCTGACATGATCATAAGCCTTCTCCATATCTAGCTTGCACAGTAGCCCCGGGTCTCCTGACTTGAGACGGAAGTCCAAACATTCACTAGCAATAAGCACAGAATCTAATATTTGTCTGCCCTTCACAAAGGCATTCTGAGGAGTAGAAATGATCCTGCTCAACACCAACCTCAATCTATTAGCCAAGACCTTGGAGATAATCTTGTAAATCCCACTTACAAGACTAATGGGGCGGAAATCCTTGAACTCCGCTGCCCCAGGCACTTTAGGAATTAGGGAAATAAAGGTGGAGTTCAAACTCTTCTCAAACTTGCCGCGGGCATGAAAATCAGCAAAAACTGCCATGATGTCTTTTTTTAACACCTCCCAACAAGCTTGAAAAAAAGCCAAAGAGAAACCATCCGGACCAGGAGCTTTATCCCCATCCATACCAAAAATCACATCTTTCACTTCCTTTTCCAGAAAGGGGGCTTCAAGGGAAGCAGCTTCGTCTTCAGATAAGGACTCAAAATCCAAATCATCCAACTTAGGCCTCCAAGACATACTTTCAGCAAACATAGACTCAAAATAATTAATTGCATGCTCTCTAATGGCTTCCGGATCGGAGGACATAACACCATCGATGCGGAGCGAATCAATAGTATTATACCTCTTATTGGAATTGGCCATCGAGTGAAAGAATTTTGTACACTTATCACCCTCCTTGAGCCACTTAATTTTGGATTTTTGCCTCCAGCTGATTTCTTCTTGTAAAAGAGCTCTCTCCAAGTCCCTACAAAGTTGCCTTTTCCTCTCCCTTTCTTCCTCATTTAAACCCCCCCTTTCTGCAGCAGATTCTAAGGCCTTCAATTCATCCGTCCTCTCCTTGATTAGCACACCAACATTGCCAAAAACTGTTTTGTTCCAATTAATGATGTCCCCTTTAAGAGCCCTAAGTTTCTTAGCAAGAATAAAACTCGGATTGCCTTGAAAATTGTACGAATCCCACCAGCCTCTCACCATGTCCACAAAACCCTCCTCCTTCAACCACATGTTCTCAAATTTAAAAGATTTTCTACCCCCCTTGTTTCTTCCACAAGTTAAAACAATGGGAAAGTGATCTGAGCACAGACATAAGAGTCTTTTTTGGAGAGCTTCTGGGAATCTCGCTTCCCAATCTGGAGAGATCAAGAACCGATCAATTCTAGACCAAGTTTGGGTGTTGGACCATGTGCACAAACCCCCATTGAGAGGAAGATCCATGAAGCCATACTCGGAAATAAAATCTGAAAACTCCCTCATCGCCCCACTAATGCGCCTCCCTCCGGACCTCTCGCTTGGAAAACGGACGACATTAAAGTCTCCCCCAATACACCATGGTAAGTCCCAGCAACTCATCAAACCCGCCAAACCATCCCATAAACCACGTCTATCAAAATCCCCATTAGGGCCATACACCCCTGCAAACGCCCATTTAAAACCATCAACTACATTCATGAAAGAGCAGGCTGCCACATAATCCCCCACCTCCATATCCAGCCTAGAGACCACCCGCTTATCCCACATCAACAAAATGCCCCCAGCAGCCCCTATGGCAGCCACATAGCACCAATCTACATAGGGGCAATCCCACACACTAATAACATCCCTTCTAGAAATATGATCCAGCTTAGTCTCCTGCAAGCATATAATGTCCACCGCCATTGACGAGCAAATTCCTCACCATCAACCTCTTATCCGGCTATTCAACCCTCTAACGTTCCAAGAGAGGATGTTGCAATTCATAAATCAAGGCGATTCCCCCTTCCCTTGCCTCTACTACGAGTCACACTCCCACTACCTCCCTCATAATTAACAAGTGAAAAGATTAAGGATTTCTCTGTGCCCTTTCTTCCCGACCTCCCCTATTTTTCTTAGTCTCCTTCTTCTTACCAGCCAATATGGGAGGCTGCCTTGAGTCTCTCTACATGACCATCGCAAGAGACACCTACAATATTGCGGAAGACCATAATTAACTCCATTTCCTTGTCTACTCCCCGAACCCCATCACTATCACCAATCTCCATGGCTAGCTCGATCACGAGAAATAGGATTCCCATCCACAAAGGGCACTAACTCCATCCCATGCGAATCAGCCAGCCGGTAGAGCAACAACCCTTTCCCCCAAATCTCCCAGAGATAGATTTCCAAAGGATAGGCTCCTCCTCCACATTGCCTACTCCTCTACTATCCAGAATAAGGTTTCCAGACTGCCAAGGTACCAGCATGCTACCCTCTTCACCCATCAGACTTGCCTCCTCTGAGAAAGCATCCAATACTGTTCCCTCTGACTCGGTCAGGCATACTTCCAGGTGACCCGCTCCAAAAAACCTTTGCGTTGCTAATGAACTCCCCGGCACATCTGTCTGTGTCATTTGGAACTCCTCCGGGAGACCCACGCCGAGAAACCCAAGATCTCGACTCCCAGACGCTACTGCCAGCGCCAACTGGGGATCGCCCACCACACAACACCCCCGACCCGCCGAATCCAGCCCAGATAGACTCGCCGGCGCTATCTGAGGCTCCTCCATCTGACCCGCGTCAAGGACCCCAGCGCCTCGACACCCCGGCTTCACTGCCGGCGCCAACTGAGTAGAAACGCCCACCACGCAACGCCCCTGGCCCGCCGAATCCAGCCCAGACAGACTCACCGGCGCTGTCTGAGTCACCTCCATCTGACCCGCGCCAAGGAACCCTGCGCCTCGACACCATCTCGGCGCGTCACTGGTAGAATCGCCAGATAGACAGACTCGCCGTCTTCATTGCCGGCGTTACCTGCGGCTTCTCAGGCCGACCCACTTGCGTCAGCTTCCCCGACACAGACAGGGTCGCCGGAACCTCTTCTTTGCGAACCCATTTGGCCTTACCCAAGATCGACGGTAATGGCGAAGACGCTCCATGTTCCCCGCGCCTGGCCCCTGCCTCAGAAGACTCCCCCACCAGAAACGCTCTCATTTCCACTGCACTTCGCGCACACGAAGCTCCGGCGACGTCTCTGGCCAGTGAGACACCGGCGATACCGGGTTTGGGCTTGGGTTTCAGCAAGTTTTCCATCAACAAGTTTTCCATCCCACATACCTTCTCAGACTGAAATCCTACATCCAGAAGACATCTTACACTGATATACATTCAATAATACAGAAACATCATCTTGAAATCTGATCACAAACTGCTTCAAAAACTTCCTCTCAGTCCGGTTCAACAAAGTCCCCAAGGTCAAGTTATTCCTGACCAAACCCTTTGCTTGCAAAATTTGAACAACCAAACACCGAGGGATAATTCTCTTTTCCAAGCATAATTTTAAAACAGCAGGATTTGTAGCAACATTTGCTGGTGGCCAACCCATTTTTTTTTTCACGAGGAAATCCATTTTCTTCGTGATATTCTCTTCTGAAGATAGCATACAACTTGGAAACCTTTTAAATGCAGCGAGGGCCATGTCCTTTGACCAACCCCACCTCTTATAAAGCTACAATTTTGATTCCAGCTTTGGTTTATTCATCTTCAATAAGACCTGGATTGCCTCGACAAACACCGTTTTCATTGGATCGAATCCCATTTCCATAACCTGGTGGACAGCCTCAACAAACCTAGTATGCTTAATAAAAGCTGTAGAGGGATAATTAGTTACCAGGAAAGAGATTGTAGATGGAGGCGCTCCAAGTTGTCTCAAAAGTGAAATGTTAGGAGCCATAGTATTCGTTTCATTACCTAGACAAGCCCGTGGTGAGCGCTTGAAGGTTTTCAAGACTTTCTCGTCAACAAGAAGTACACTCTTGAGGAAATCATAGCAGGGGATAAGATGTTTCTTTAAGTTGATTTTCAACAGAAATGGGTTTGAAGAGACGAGGGTAAGGAGGTCAGAGCTTGAAATCCCTATGGAAAGCAAAAGCTCAATCTTGGGCAAAAGGGTCTTCTCCGTATGAGATAAAAGAACTGGTGTATAACTCCTGACGATTTGGGAGATCTGGGCATTGACGAATCCATTCTCTTTGAGAAAATTCAGCACCGAGTCTGGTCTCTTTGGGCCCTGAAATAGTACCCTCAGGCTCTGGGATGCTAAAATTGCAGATTTTGTGGACAACCCACAAGAGTTTATGAGGTAAGACATTGCAAAAGAAAGTTTTTCCTCTTCTTCTGGATTTTTATTAGATTCAGGTAAACTACCTACTGATGTAAACGATTTGACAATAAAGAAACCATTTTGCTGAAGTAAACCCAAATGGGTCCTCCAGGATTTGAGTGCTAGTAGCTGTCTTGAACAGAGAAAACCAAACATAACTGACTCACCAAAAGTTTTCCTCCAAATGCTTCAACCGGGCTCCTGTAATTCCTTCAGAGAATACTGCCCTCTGAAATAATTTGAGGCGCTTGAGCTCCATCAAGAAATAATTTGCCAAAAAAAAAAAAAAAAGGCTTTATTTGTACTGGAAATATGTTGCTTGAGGACGGAAACTAACACCAGCGTAAAGCTATCTAATATAAAAAGAGACCCCCTCAGAAGACGGGAGCTATTGAAATGCGACACAAAATATTATGGTGTGGCCAAATCGACTTTTGTAGTTGCAATTTCATCAATATACTAAAATTAGGTTTCCGTTTGTATTGACATAACATTTTTTTTTTTAAAAAAAAAAATAATATTCTTTGAAAAATGTTTACTACATTTGGCTCGGAAAAATTTATGAAAGGTCAAACCCACACAGAAAAAATTAAAAGCTACAAAATTTCGACATGTTATCTCTGAAAAATTACCAAATGAAACAATGGGTTCGTCCAAGAAAAAATCAGCTACTGTAAGGCAATATATCCATTTTCCGTACTACATTTCCAGGAAAGCAAACATACATTTAGAGCAATAAACAGAAACATCAACTACCAAACTATAACACAACCATGAATTCAGCAAAAAAAAATTAAAACCCACATCTAATTAAGCAAGATCACAGATCACAGGTCTGTTTTTTTTTTAACTTATCAAAAAAAAAAAAACAGATCTGAGAGCTATAGCAAGAAAAAGCTAAAAAATACAGTTTAACCATAGACACAGTCACACAGAGAGTGTGTGGTATTACTTCAGCAGCTAGGTACTCAAGCATTTCAGCAGAATACTGAGAGGAAAGAAATAGAAACAATACCAAGTCATAAAGTATGCAAAAACAAAATTGAAACAAATGAAAACAGCATAATTGCAAGTCAAACAATCAGGGAAGGGCAAAACAAACAAACATTAATTAACGGAATAGGGAAACCTTGACACCAGTGATATATCAGCCGGTGTTGTCCAGAAGCTATGCATATTGATCTTTGTTCTTTTTACATTGAAAGTTGAAACTGGTATCATCTTTCCTTATAAAAAAGCAAAAGAGAGTGATATTTACAGTTCATATATGCTCTCTCTACTGTTTGGAACTTCAAAATCGAGTATGCATAACAATGAAAGAACCAACATGTATCAAATTTCAACAAACCTATTTGATTTAAATGGAAAAATCAAATGGAGAAAAAAGGAATCCATTGAAAACCAGACATTGGGCAACTTAAACGTACAGTTCGGCATGGTTTCATTGTAAAACAAGAGAAAGAAGGAACTAAGCATCAAATAAAAAGGGATTATCAACAACACAAGTCTATCAGCCTCATCTACTCTGACTTGTTAGCATTCACAGATTTGTTACCCAATCTGTTCCACATTGTTTTGAACCAACACCCATGATTTTTGCTATTCAACAAGAGAAAACACTTGCTAGCTTACAAGCCAATTCACAGTAATAACACCTGGCCCCCTAGCTGACCCAATCAATTGGTTTTTACATGTATTTTCGTGGTGTCTGATGTAAGTCCAGAGTCCCTTTGGAGCAAGGAGGGAATGTTGTCATTTTCTGTCAATTTGCCAAGATAAATTCTAAATGCAGGGCAGAACACAGTTGATTGATAACAAAGACCACATTAAGAAAAATACATTCTCAAAAAGAGTGTCAATGAACAGTGGGTCATGTCTGTCGTGACTCATGAACTGCTCACAGTAGATTGATCATCGTAGTCTCTTAATTCCATCACAGAGATTCAAACATGCATAGGAACCATCAAAAAACACAACCAATAACATTACGCACATTGAGAAATACACATTCTCATGATACAATCATCTCGGTGTCAAGCTAGGATGTTCCATAACACGGAAAAATAGGCTGTAAGAAAAAACAAATGTCATAAAAATCGGTCATTGCCTGTATTTCAGGGGTGTTTGGGAAGGGGGAATTCAAACACAAGTGATGATATGTGACTAAGGATTTTGTTTGGAATCTAAAAACAATGTCATAGCATAATATTTGGTATTTTTGACTTGGACATCAAAACAGAGAAAGATAATACAAATCCAATGCCCAATAACTTACTTTTTGGCCAGACAATACCCAATACATTGAAAATGCCATAACTGCCAACAATGACACAAATGAATTGGAAGTCAAAATGTTACAAGTTTTCCATCCCACATACCTTGTCAGACTGAAATCCTACATCCAGAAGGCATCTTACCCTGATATACATTCAACAATTGAGGAACATCATCCCGAAATCTGATCACAAACTTCTCCAAAAATATCCTCTCTGTCGGTCTTAAGAAAGTCCCCACAGCCAAGTTATTCTTAACCAAACCCTTGGCTAGCAAAATTTGAACAACAGAGCACCGAGGGATAATTTTGTTTTCCAAGCTTAAAGTTATAACAGAAGGATCTCTAGCAATATTTGCTGATGGCCACCCAATTTTGTTCACAAGGAAATCCATTGTTTTCGTGATCTTCTCTTCTGAAGATTGCATACAATTTGGAAAGCTTTTAAATGCTGCGAGGGCCATGTCTTTTGACCAGCCCCACCTCTTATAAAGCTCAAATCTTGATTCCAGCTTTGGTTTACTCATCTTCAATAACACCTGGATTGCCAGGACAAACACCGTTTTCATTGGATCGAATCCCATTTCCATAACCTGGTGAACAACCTCAACAAACTTAGCATGCCTTGTAAACGCTGCAGATTGATAAGTAGTTACCAGGAAAGAGATTGTAGATGAAGGCGCTCCAACTTGTCTCAAAAGTGCAATGTTAGGAGCCACAGTATTCGTTACATTACTTAGACAAGCCCGTGATGAGCGCTTGAAGATTTTCAGGACTTTCTCGTCAACAAGAAGTACACTCTTGAGGAAATCATAGCAGGGGATAAGATGTTTCTTTAAGTTGCTTTTGAACAGAAATGGGTTTGAAGAGAGGATGGTAATGAGGTCAGAGCTCGAAACCCGTATGGAACGCAAAAGCTCAATCTTGGGCAAAAGGGTCTTCTCGGGATGAGATAAAAGAATCAGGGGATGCATCCTAACGATTTTGGAGATCTGGGCATTGCTGAATCCATTCTCTTTGAGAAGATTCAGCACCGAGTCTGGTCTCTCTGGGCTCTGAAATAGTACCCTCTGGGAGGCTAAAATTGCAGATTTTGCGGGCAACCCACAAGAGTTGATGAGGTAAGACACTGCAAAAGAATGTTTTTTCTCTTCGTCTGGTTTTTTATTAGATTCAGGTAAACTGCCTACTGATGTAAACGATTTGACAATAAAGAAACCTTTTTGCTGAAGAAAACCCAAATGGTTTCTCCTGTGTTTGAGTGCTAGTAGCTGTCTTGAACAGAGAAAACCAAACATAACTGACATACCAAAAGTTTTCCTCCGACAGCTTCAACTGGGCTCCTGTAATTCCTTCAGAGAAAACTGCCCTATGAAGACTTTGAACTCTTCATGCGCTTCTAATCTGAGGGGCGCTTGAGCTCTATCAAGAAATAATATGCAAAAGAAAAAGAAAAGAAGCTTTATTTGTACCGAAAATATGTTGCTCGACGACGAAAACCAACACCAACGTAAACCCCTTTTGTTTGGGTCCGGATCCTCTCCGGTCTACAGTGTACAGGAAGTATTCAGTTCATGTTTAGAATTTCCTTAAATAAATTTTAATGTCACAAATCTGTCAACTATCCTCTTAATAAAAGAAAAATAATATTTAAAAATAAATAAAAGGAAAATAAATAAAAATGGATAGACTGTAACCCATAGGGGGTCGCTGAACCGATCAACGAAATTTTTTTTTTATTTTGAGCCTTGGGGGTGGTCTGGCCACCCAGTGGCCATGGGATGGCCAAAGGTGGTCGTCCAGCCACCCCCTACAGGCTGGCCACCCCTTATTTTTTAAAAAATATATTTTTAATTTTTTATTATTTTAGTTTTTACTTATTTTTTAAATATTAATGAAAATTTTATTATTTTTTATTAAAATGATACATAGTATATATGTGACACTAAATTTTTTAGGCCACCCAATGGCCATTGAAGACATAATTACCATTTTGTTCTGTATGCACCGTAGAGGTTGTTTTGGGATGTTCTTGGCTTTGTTTGCTAGAAAAGCCTTTTTTTTTTTTTTTTAAAGCTGTTGCTCCAACATTCATTCAGCAAAGAGATTACAGAGGAGCGTACTAGAAACCCAAATCAGACAGATCTCAAACAGAAAAGAGATCATAAAAGGGAAAAAAAAAAAAGAAAAAAAAGATGAAGATGCGAATGCTAGTCGAGAAACCCCAACCCGCGGCGCATATTGATGGACCAGGCCATCTCAAGTACGAACACTCTTTTGAAACATCTAAACAAGCATCCTAATAAGCTATGGAGGTTTAGATGCAAAGTAATTGTGAAAGAATGATTTCTAAACAGAAACCAAAAAGATCAACTCCCTAAAAGAAAAAAAATCAACTCCCAAGAGTCCCATCCGGTTTAGGTTAACTAGTACACAACATAAGAACATAAAGAAAATTACATAAAATAACAGTAAAGACTCAAAAAACAGCGGCTGCACAGGCGGAGGAGATTGTCGGTGGAGATCTGCCCGGCACGTGGGGCACACACTGGCGATTGAGATCCACACGCAAGAGCGTGTGATCCATCTTGGCCATAGCCATCGAGAATGAGGCCAGTCTGAGGCCGAAATGGAGCGCCGGTGGTGCTGGAGGAGGGGCGCGTTTCGGCCGGAGGCTGATGGGGAGGAGTAGATCAGGCTTTGAAAGCAATGAATCCCATTTCCATAACCTGTTGGACAGCCTCAACAAACTTAGTATGCTTACTAAACGCTGAAGAGGGAAAATTAGTAACCAGGAAAGAGATTGTAGATGTAGGCACTCCAAGTTCTCTCAAAAGTGCAATGTTAGGAGCCATAGTATTCGTTACATCACCTAGAAAACTGGTGGTGCGCGCTTGTAAGTTGTCGGATCTTGTCAACAAGTACACTCTTGATGAAATCATAGATTCATAGCGAGATAAGACGTTTCTTTAAGTTGCTTTTGAGCGAAATGGGTTTGATGAGATGATGGTAATGAATTCAGAGCTCGAAACCCCTATGGAACGCAAAAGCTCAATCTTGGGGCAAAAGGGTCTTCTAGGATCAGTTAAAAGAACCGGGGGATGCTTCCTAACAATGTGAGAGATCTGGTCATTGCTGAATCCATTCTCTTTGAAAAGATTCAGCAAAGGCTAAAATTGCAGATTTTGCGGGCAAGAGTTTACGAGGTAAGACACTGCAAAAGAATGTTTTTTTCTCTTCTTTTGGTGTTATGGCTTATCTTTGAAGCAGAGACTTTAGCGCCTCTTTGGTTCTTAGTAGTACTTGGCTTGCAGCTATCACTTTTCAGTGGTAGTTGTTTTACTTACATTGGACTCTTCACGGAGTTTCTTTACATTTTACACCGCCTTGTGCGGTCCTGGAATAGGCCCGGTTTGCTTGTAGTTCTTTTTGACTTATTAGTGATTACCATTCTGTTGTTCGGTTCCTTTGGACCGGATCCAAATTATGTTTTTACATTTGTACTGCATTTTATCATTTGAGTTTATTGTTGGGGAACTCACCCCAGTTTTGTTTTTAAGATGTCTCACTTCTTCTTCCTTTTGGATAAGAAATGGGAACAATCCTTCCCTGTAACCCTTCCCTTATTTGCTTAAAAAAAAAACCTACTCGCTGATGTAAACGATTTGACAATAAAGAAACAATTTTGCTTAAGAAAACCCAAATGGGTCCTCCTGTGTTTGAGTGGTAGTAGCTGTCTTGAACAGAGAAAACGAAACATAACTTGACTCACCAAAAGTTTTCCTGAGACAGCTTCTGCTATGCTCCTCTAACTGTTTGATTTAATCCTTCAGAGAATACTGCCCTGTGAAGACTCTGAACTCTTCATGCGCTTCTTTCTAAGCTGAACTGGAAATATGTTGCTCTACGACGGAAAAAACAACATCAACGTAAACCACTTTTGTTTGGCCTGCGAAGGCCTCTTTTTGCTCTTGCTGAATTGTAAGAGTTGAAGACTTATTTGGGTATAAGTGATACCATTTTGTTCTGTATGCCTATGGCAGAAAATTCAATAGCTTTAATTATTTTTATTAGTTTAAATTTTTTTTATAAGTAATGATTTGAAGTATTAAAAATAAAGGTTTTGAGTTTCAACTTTAATACTATCAATTAACCTTCATTTAAATTAAATATTTGAGTCTTACCTAATAAAAGAGAGTTTGAGTCTATATATGAGGAAGAGTATTAAAATATTTAATTAAATAATTAAATTTACCCATTCTAATCCATTTCTTGGTGTTCACTATTCAACCCTCCTTCACTCATATGCAATCTTCGCACTGATTCTTATATTTTATGAATTATCATACTCACAATTGTTGATTTTTTTTTTAAAAAAAAAAAAAATTATATTTGTGATTTAAAAATTCAATAGCTTAACTATTCAACTGATTTTGGTTTGTTACATCTTAATTTTGATTGCAAACACAGAACATGATGTTATGAAATGTTGGAGAGGTCAAATAAAACTAATAAATATGATATATTTGAAAGTCGTGTTGTTATTAACATAATTGATAGTTAAGAGAATATTGACAAAAAAGTGTTAGTTTGAAAATATAAGTATTTTTCAAAAAAACAAAACAAAAGATCATGGGAAAATGTTTTGCCTTGAAAAATGTATTCAACATTTGGCTCATACAGAAAATCAGAAACGGGGGCAACAACCAATGACCTCCGATGACCAAAAATGGCCTCTGACTTATGGCAACTTCTAACAAAATCAAGCGGGAGGCGACGACTGGCAACTCCCGGCAACAAATTCTAGTAGGCATAGATTTTCAACAACCTCCAGTAGCAGCAAAGAATAAACTACGCAAAACGATTATATGAGTAGAAAATCAAAGTGCAGTTTAATCATCTAAAAAAAACACCTAAAGTGTTGATTGAATTTTAGATTATTTATAAATCCACTCATAACTTTAAGAATGTTTTTGGCATTTACAATATAGGAGGGATTCTACTGATTAAATACAATTGTATTTTAGACTAAACAAACAAATCCAAAAAAAATAAATAAATAAAGAACTCATGAATCCATTGGCAAATACATGCAATAACACACAACTAGCTACATATCAAGAAACCCTAGGCTCAATGTAGCATCAAAATTCACATTATTCAATGGCATAGTTACCTGCATTTGTCTGAAACATTGTTTATTTCAACGTAAAATATTTTTCCTATAAAAATGTTTTGAGTAAAATCACCATTCAGAAAAATGGTTTCAACTAAAAACATTTTCCAACGTTTTGCTGTTACGGAGAATCAATAAACATTTCTTATAATTTCATTCAATTATAATAACCTATAAAGAAACATCTACCGCTATTAATCACCACATTCATGTAATGAAACAAGTGGTTTTATCCATTAATTTCAGAGAAACTCCTAACAAAGAGGTCACAAGATCTTTCAAATTCATCAATTTTCCCCATCCTACTCCCAAATTACAAACAAATGAAAAAAAAGCAACTCGATTGACTAGAGAAAGCTAAGGCTTCTTTAGAGACTAGGTGGCCCAGGATGGAGACTTGGGCTCTTTGGTAGCCTTGTCTGCCGTCTTCTTGGGCAAGAGAACAGGGTTGATGTTGGTAAAGACAACACCATGAGCAACGGTAACATCCCAAGCTCTTCATCGTTCCTCACAGCCAGCAGAACATGCCTTGGAATGATCTTGCTCTTCTTGTTGTCACGAGCTGCATTTGCATCCACTCCAGCACTTTCACAGACATTTATGCACAATGACTAGATGCTGAAATTGAAGCAGTAGAGAACAGAAAAATATCAGAAGCAAAGAAACACACCACCTCACTTTGCAATCAAACACATACTAAAAACTCCATATTAAATAGCCATTTTGATAAGTTCTCAGAAATTTATGAAAGGTCAAATCCACATGGAGAAAAGTAAAACCTACAAAATTTCCACATGTTATCTCGAAAAAATTACCAAATGAAACAATGGTTCAGTCCAAGAAAAATTTCCACAAGTTTTGGCACAATCACAAAACTCATCTTCTCCAACCATGAGATGAGCTACCGGTATTATATCTGAATGCATAAAACGAAATATGCCTACTGTGCAGCAAAAGCATACATAACAACATCCACTGGAAAGATGTTTTTGCATTTAAAGTGGACATGTGAGAAACAAGATTGAATTCTAGACTCTAGTTATGAATCAACTTAAACTTCAGGGATGTTTTGGCATTTACAGTACATGAGGAATCTCGCTAACTAAAGCTAGTTGTAATCTAGGCTGAACTCATGGGATCAGTAATTACCTGCCCAAATTGCTAGTAGGTAATGTTTCATGTCATTCATTGATGCTCTTGGAAGGTTAGCAAAGGACAACGGGAAACCCTTGGGTCAAAATAGAATCAGAATTCAGCAAGTCCAATAGCGTAGTTACCTACTTTCTGTCTTAATTATAACTTAGTTGCTAGTATATGATTCTTCATTTCAATTTGCTCCTATAAAACCAGCTCTACAATTTTTTTTGCACCTCATATAACCCAACTGAATTAACGACCTAATTGCGTTCTTCGGAATCTAATCCACAACATCATAAAGCCACTCTTTGCATATGAGCCTATGATTGCAGTAGAAAATTTTAAGCATCACACATCCATAGAATGCATAACCATTGAGATGACACCACAACACCCAAAGACAACAAATAAATACCAATGGATTGCTGGCCACATGTGATTAATTCACAAGTAAAATGATAAAGGAGAAAACACAAGCCATATACAGAAGTTCTCAGATCAACAATGCTACCTATTTCTCTATATGCTTGGAGGATGATCTTGTCTAGAGAACTCAAAACTGTCCAAAGACTCCATTTCATTAAAATATCATAATAGGCCCAATGTAGGTCAACTAGATAGCAAATTCATGGGTTATAAAGATCCTTATGCCTTAAGCATACACAGAACCAAACACATTAAGCGCATTGAGAAATAGACAATCATGCTATAATCATCTTGGTGTCAAGCCAGGATGTTCCATAACACTAAAAAATAGGCTGAGCAAAAACAAAAGCCATAAAAATCAGTCATTGCTTGTATTTCAGGGTCTTTTTTCGGGGGTGGTTGGGAAGGAGGAATTCAAACACAAATGGCGATATGTGAGTTAGGATTTTGTTTGGAATCTAAAAACTATGTCATAGCAAAATATTTGATATTTTTTACTTGGACATCACATTGTCCATGTCAAAACAGAGCAAGATAATACAAGTCCAATGCCCAATAACTTACTTTTTGGCCAGAAAATACCCGATAAACTGAAAATGCTATACTGCCAACTATGACACAAGTTTTCCATCCCACATACCTTCTCAGACTGAAATCCTACAACCAGAAGACATCTTACCCTGATATACACTCAACAATTGAGGAACATCATTCCGAAATTTGATCACAAACTTCTCCAAAAACTTCCTCTCAGTTGGTTGCAAGAAAGTCCCCAAGGCCAATTTATCCTTGATCAAACCCTTGGCTAGCAAAATTTGAACAACTGAACACCGAGGGATAATTCTCTTTTCCAAGCTGAAATTTATAACTACAGAATATGTCGCAATATGTTTTGGTGGCCAACCAATTTTGTTCACAAGGAAATCCATTGTTTTCGTGATCTTCTCTTCCGAAGATAGCATACAATTTGGAGACCTTTTAAATGCTGCGAGGGCCATGTCCTTTGACCAACCCACCTCTTATAAAGTTCAATCTTGATTCCAGCTTTGGTTTCTTCATCTTCAATAACACCTGGATTGCCTCGACAAACGCCGTTTTCATTGGATCGATTCCCATTTCCATAACCTGGTGGACAGCCTCAACAAACTTAGTATGCTTACTAAAAGCTGAAGAGGGAAAATTAGTTACCAGGAAAGAGATTGTAGATGAAGGCGCTCCAAGTTGTCTCAAAAGTGCAATGTTAGGAGCCATGTTATTCGGTACATCACCTAGACAAGTTCGTGGTGCGCGCTTGAAGGTTTTCAGGACTTTCTCGTCGACAAGTACACTCTTGAGGAAATCATAGCAGGGGATAAGACATTTCTTTAAGTTTCTATTGAACAGAAATGGGTATGAAGAGATGATGGTAATGAGGTCAGGGCTCGAAACCCCTATGGAACGCAAAAGCTCAATCTTGGGCAAAAGGGTCTTCTCGGGATGAGATGAAAGAATCCGGGGATGCTTCCTAACGATGTGGGAGATCTGGTCATTGCTGAATCCATTCTCTTTGAGAAGATTCAGCACTGAGTCTGGTCTCTTTGGGCTCTGAAATAGTACCCTCAGGCTCTGGGCTGCTAAAATTGCAGATTTTGCAGGCAACCCACAAGAGTTTATTAGGTAAGACACTGCAAAAGAATGTTTTTCCTCTTCTTCTGGCTCAGGTAAACTGCCTACTGATGTAAACGATTTGACAATAAAGAAACCATTTTGCTGAAGAAAACCCAGTTGGGTGCTCCTGTGTTTGACTAGTAGCAGCTGTCTTGAAAAGAAAGAACCAAACATAACTGACTCACCAAAAGTTTTCCTCAGACAGCTTCAACTGGACTCCTGTAAGTGTTTGATTAATCCTTCAGAGAACACTGCCCACCCTTCTTTCTTCTCGATGCCCAACCATAATCGCCATTGCCAACTTCGTCAAACCCCTGCCCAACTCTAAGCCCTCCTGAAACCCACTCAAGCACTTTGACCCCTCTTCTAACCCCAGGCAACAGTGTAAGGGGAGCACGGGATGAGTGGTTGAATTAACAAATTGAGATTATTTTGAACCTTATTATTACGGTCACTTATACTCTAAGTTCGGCTTTATATTTTTTAACAAATGATTATCTTTTTTTTTCAAACGAATTTTTTAGTATTAAAAAGTATTTTTAGACATCTCAAACACGTATGTGTATATATATATATATGTATATGTATATATATATATATGTGTATGTATATGTATATATATATACTAAGATAAACATATAAGTTGAGATTAGATTATTTAATATTTGACTTAATTTCTCTAATTACTGAAACAATAAATCTTAGCTATAATTAAATAACAAATAATTTGTTTAAGGGTAACTCAATCAGCTGTGAATTACGCCTCATGAAGCGATTGTTATTAGTTCAAATCCTTCTCACCTTTCCTTTCTATGGACATATCAAAAAATAAAAATAAAAATAATTTGTATAGATTTGAAAGGAAACAAAAATTGAACTACTACAATATTTACTTTATATGTGAGATCATTAAATTAATTGGGTAGCTCATGAACAAGCTTGAGCTCGGCAGAAAAAAAATGAAATCTTGAGCAGATTATCTTGTTCGTAGAAAGCTCCATCATGTTCAAAAATTAAACAAATGAACTTGAACATTCAATGCTTTGACTCTGTTCGATTATCATATTTATAAAACTTGTCCACAATTTCTAATTCATATCAAGCATCACAAAAAGTTTAAAAGTTTATTGTTTGGGATATAATAATTGATCAATTTTATTTATTAAATGAGCAGCGAGTTCAATGAGCATAATTAATATTTTCTCTTTTTTATTTTTGTATATGAAATTAAAACTATCCAATATGTATTTTATTATATATTATACCTTTGTTGACGTGAATAGTATTTCATAAAATGATTTTTTGTAAAAGAACCTTAAGCTTTAGTCATAATTAAGGGTTAAAAACTTTTTTGCTTCTGTTGTTTACTTTTTTTTTTTTACCTAAGTTTTAATTTGTATCAATGATAGTACATCACTTAAGGGTAAAAACGGAGATGATACCTTTCATCAAACTTTCATCCATAAATTGATAAGTTTTGGGCAACAACATACTAGAAGAAAATGAAGATGGTTGTGGCACTGGCAATGGACATGCTAGGAGAAAATGAAGATGGTTGTGGCAATGGTCAATAGGGGCGATAATGCTAGGCGGTGGCAGCAACTATGGTGGTAGTGGTGGGGCAGGAACATGAGCGACGAGGGAGCTCAGGATTGAGTGTGGTTGGATAATATTAAATCGCCATTTTGATTAGTTTCAGAAAATTATGTCGGAAAAAATACCAAATGAAACAATAGGTTCATCCAAGAAAAAATCAGCTACTATTTTCTGTCCTACATTTCCAGGAAAGCAAACATACATCTAGGGCAATAAACACAAACATCAACTACCAAACTATAACAAAGCCATGAATTTTCGAACCAAAAAGTTTACCTAGTGAGCAAAACAACGCAAATCTAATTAAGCAAAATCACAGATCTGAGAGCTATAGCAAGTAAAAGCTAAAAACAAAGTTTTACCATAGAGACAAAGAGTGTGTGGTATGACTTCAGCAGCAAGGTACTCGAGCATATCAGCAGAATACTGATAGGAAAGAAATAGAAACAATACCAAGTTCTAAAGCATGCAAAACAGAAATTGAAACAAATGAATACAGCATAAATGGAAGTCAAACAATCAGAGAAGGGCAAAACAAACACCCTCAATTTTGTCTATTCAACGAGGGAATACACATACTAGTTTACAAGCCAGTTCACAGTAATACCACCTCCTAGCTGACACAATCAATTGGGTTTTCCATGTGTTTTCATGGTGTCAGATATAAATCCATAGTCCCTTTGGAGCAAGGGGGGTATGTTTTGTCATTTTCTGTCAATTTGCTTAGATAAGTTCTAAATGCAGAGCAGAACATAGTAGATTGAAAACATAGACTACAATAAGAAAAATATATTCTCAAAAAGAAAGTCAATGAACAGTGTATCATGTCTGTTGCGACTCATGAACTACTCACAGTAGATTGATCATCGTAGTCTCTATATTCCATCACAGAGATTCGAACAGCACATGAACCATTAAAAAACGCAGAACCAATGACATTAAGCACATCGAGAAATACACGTTCTCAAATACAATCGTCTTGGTGTCAAGCTAGGATGTTCTATAAAACTTGAAAATTGGCTGAGCAAAAAAAAAAAGGCCATACAAATCAGTCATTGCCAGTATTTCAGGGGTTGTAGAGAAGGGGAATTCAAACACAAGTGGCGATATGTGAGTTAGGATTTTGTTTGGAATCTAAAAACTATGTCGCAGCAAAATATTTGATATTACTGACTTGGACATCACATTTTCCATGTAGAAACAGAGCAAGGTAATACAAGTCCAATGCCCAATAACTTACTTTTCGCCCAGACAATACCCAATAAACTGAAAATGCTATACTGCCAACTAAGACACAAATCAAATTGGGAGTCAAAATGATAAAGGTTTTCCATCCCACATTCCTTCTCAGACTGAAATCCTACATCCAGAAGACATCTTATCCTGATATACATTCAATAACTCAGGAAAATCATCCTGAAATCTGATCACAAACCGCTCCAAAAAGATCCTCTCAGTCGGTCGCAAGAAAGTCCCCAGGGCCAAGTTATTTTTAACTAAACCCTTGGCTAGCAAAATTTGAACAACCGAACACCGAGGGATAATTCTCTTTTCCAAGCTTAAACTTATAACAGAAGGATATGTAGCAATATTTGCTGATGGCCAACCAATTTTGTTCACAAGGAAATCCATTGTTTTCGTGATCTTCTCTTCTGAAGATTGCATACAATTTGGAAACCTTTTAAATGCTGCGAGGGCCATGTCCTTTGACCAACCCCACCTCTTATAAAACTCCAATTTTGATTCCAGCTTTGGTTTACCAATCTTCAGTAACACTTGGATTGCCAGGACAAACATCGTTTTCGTGGGATCGAATCCCATTTCCATAACCTGGTGAACAACCTCAACAAACTTAGCATGCTTTGTAAACGCTGCAGGGGGATAATTAGTTACCAGGAAAGAGATTGTAGATGGCGGCGCTCCAAGTTGTCTCAAAAGTGAAATGTTTGGAGCTATAGCTTTAGGTACATCACATAGAAAATCCCGTGGTGAGCGCTTGAAAGTTGTCAGCACTTTCTCGTCAACAAGAAGTACACTCTTGAGGAAATCATAGCAGGGGATAACACGTTTGCTTAAGTTGCGTTTCAACAGAAATGGGTATAAAGTGATGACGGTACTGAGGTCAGAGCTCGAAACCCCTATGGAACGCAAAAGCTCAATCTTGGGCAAAAGGGTCTTCTCAGGATCAGATAAAAGAATCATGGGATGCTTCCTAACGGTTCGGGAGATCTGGGTATTGCTGAATCCATTCTCTTTGAAAAGATTCAGCACCGAGTCTGGTCTCTCTGGGCTCTGAAATAGCAGCCTCCGGGATTTTAAAATAGCAGATTTTGTGGACAACCCACAAGAGTTTATGAGGTAAGACACTGCAAAAGAATGTTTTTCCTCTTCTTCTGGTTTTAGATTAGATTCAGGTAAACTACCTACTGATGTAAACGATTTGACAATGAAGAATCCATTTTGCTCAAGAAAACCCAAATGGGTTCTCCTGTATTTGAGTTGTACTAGCTGTCTTGAACAGAGAAAACCAAACATAACTGACTCACCAAAACTTTTACTGAGACAGCTTCAACTGGGCTCTTGTAATTTCTTCAGAGAATACGGCCCTTTGAAGACTCTGAACTCTTCATGCGCTTCAAATCTCCGGGGCGCTTGAGCTCCGTCAAGAAATAATATGCAAAAATAAAAAAGATGCTTTATTCACACTGGAAGTATGTTGCTCGAGGACGGAAACCAACAAAACGGCATTGCCACCAGAATAGGTCATTTTATTTGAGACTAAAACGACTGTTTTAGCCTTCCTAAAGCTGAAGGATTTGGAGATTTATCTTGGCATTTTGGTCTTTTAAGCTACTTAATTACCGTTTTGCCCCAACATTTTTTTCTCCGAAGTTTTCGTGTTCTTTATCAATAAAATTTTCTTGCTTCAACACTGTTTGATGGGGTCTAAATTCTTGGAATGTTGGCTCCTCTCTGCTCTAAATGAGTAAATGGGTTGTATGGCGATGAAGAAATTTCAGATACTGTTTAATAGTTCATAGTGGTAAGTGATTTGGTTGTTCCACTAGATTGGAATGCCCTTCACTCGATGAATCTAGTGTTAGATACCGTTTTCTGTAGTGTGAACGCTTTTTTCCAAGTAGCTTGATTTTCACTTTTAGTCCTTCACGCTTAACTATCAAGAGAACTTGTTGGGGATGCTCCGGCAGATCCTCCTCCAATGTTTAAGTTAGTTCCTTTGATCCAAGTGTATGCCTAATGTCAATTATTCAATTTAGGGTTTGTACTTCTTGTAAAGGCCTATTTATAGGATAGGTTATTGAGCCAAACATGGTATCTTGGCCGAGAATCCAAGATTTGATATGGAGAGTGATCTTCGCTTGATTAGAGCCTTGAATGTAATTTCATCCTTATTTGAAGAAGATACTGATTTTAGGTGGCGTTATTAAGCCAACCGTCAAGTTATAACCGCCAACCGCCTAACCGCCTAATTGCTATAACTTAACCACTTAATCACTAACCGCTATAACCGCTGTTAGCTATTGGGTTTATTAACCGTAACCGCTAACCGCTTTTTATATACTATATTTTTATAATTATAATTATAATAATATTTATATATATAACATAATCAATTGATCATTAATGATTAAATCACATTTTTGTTTTAAATAATTAAATCATAATTTGAGTATTAATATATTATCACTATAATTTATATTATTATATTACATGATCAATTAATCATAAAATCATTTGATTATATAATAACAAATTATACATACATATTCATAAGTCATAAGTTATAAGTATGCAAGTTTATATTAATACAATAATGAACAATTAAGTATCTATAGACTTAGTTCTAATGTATATTATCAACTTATAAGTCTATATATGTTATAAATTATAATTATACATTATACATATATGCAATTATGCATATTGAATAATATAAATGTAAAAAATCAATACTTAATTATATGATTTAATTCAAATACTTATTAAAATTAATAATATTATTAATGTACAATGATAATGTGATTTATATAATATCAAATTAATTAATTGACATTGGATTAAACAATCTATTACTTATAACCATAATTGAAGTATTATAGTATTATCATTATAATTTATATGATTATATAATAACAAATTATTCATATATAATATTTATATATATGATATGTTTGTAACTTTGTAATAATATATGATATGTTATGTAATAATATTTATATATATATATATATATATATGTGTGTGTGTGTATGATATGTTATCAACAAGTAACATAAACTACATTAGTAACATAATTATTAATTAATTTGTAGTTATATATTAACTAGCTTTGTAAGTACTTATATCATACATTTTTATTATAATATTTTGTAATTTAGTATATATTAAGTAATTATGCATATTGAATAATATAAATGTATAAGATCAATACTTAATCATATGATTTAATGACAATTCAAATATTTTATTTAAGTTAATCATATTATTAATGTACAATGATAATGTGATTTGTATAATATTAAATTAAGTAATTAATATTGAATTCATTAAACAATGTGTTACTCATACCCATAATTGAATCAAAGTATTATTAGATATTTTATACTTATAAAACATTTATCATGTTATCTTATATTCTTAGATTTAAGATAATTTTATTATATTAATATGAATTGTGATTTGTGAGATAATATGATCATATGATTTAAGTATGAGTGTATGACCATTAGATCATTAAAAATATAGGACTTAGGAGTTTGAGCATTACCATTAGATAATAAGTTTAATTAAAAAACGTTTATAAGTAAATATGACAATAATTTCATAAGGAGTGAGATCATTTATAAATGTACCTATCTTAGTATCATAGTATGAGTGTATGATACTATAATAATAAAAGCCCAAAAGGCCTAAAAACGCCTAAAAAGCCTAAGAAAAAGTCCAATTTTTAAAAAAGCGGTTAGCGGGCGGTTACCTATTTCACTAACCGCTAACCGTACGGTTAACCGCTAACCGCTAACCGTTAGGCGGTTAGCGGTTGCGGTTAGTAATATCTACTAACCGCTAGGACGGTTACGATTAGCGGTTATTGCCACTAACCGCTAACCGTAACCGCATTGGCACCCCTACCGGATTTGCATCTTTGCCTATAATGGCGTTTCTTGGATATTTTCCTTGGAGAAGACACGTGAACCCTTCCCGAGATACCGTTGTCTCGAGCAATTTGACATCCTAAACCGTTTTCGGGTCTCGGAAGGCTTCTCTTCCCGGTATGCTTCCTACATGTGCACTTGTTACCTTCTTTTGAACCCAACCATCGAAATACTTCAAGCAAACCAACAAAAAAACAAATTAAGTAAATCAGGGCAAAATGCTCAAGGTTTCGAAAAGCATGGGAGAAACATAACTGATTAAATGAATTTTTGCTCAAAGATGAATGAGAATTTACATATATACATTAGATGTTGCTGATTAGAAGAGATTCTGAAGATCATGAATATACCCTACAAAAACTCAGCCCCTGAAGTTATTAGTCATCTTTTTGCCTGTATTGCAGTCCCTTATTGATAAGAAGAGAATAGGGAAATTATCTGGAAGAAACTTGGCAGGTTTTTTTTTCCCCTTGTAATAACTCCATTTTTGTTTATTGTATTACTCTTAACCTAGCTATACATGCATAGGCAACAAGCTTGATTGTATTCCTCTGCTTTCTAGGTTGTCCCTCACATCACAGATGCCATTCAAGAGTGGATTGGCAGGTCCAACCCATGTTTGTGTCGTAGAATTGGCTGGAACTATGGGTACTCTAACAACTGTGTACTTTTTCTTTTTTCTTTTTTTCAATTGAAAAAGGCAAGTGGAGGAGATTAACTGTAGTCATTCTATTTGGGTGTGACCATAGTAACACTCACTTGCTAAACAACAAGAGGGGCCTAAATACCATTTTATGGCTGAATTGTAGTATTTGAAGACTTACTATTTTTCTTTCGGGGAAAATTCATTAAACTCCTTAACTTTCGTGATTTTTGTAAATACTCTCTCAACGTTTAAAAACTCTCACTTTGTTCTTAAAAAAAAAGTTTCAAGGCTTGTGATAAACCCTTAAAAATCCCATGTTAGAAAAACAAGCTCAATTATAGCATCACATGATTCAAACCCAGCAAAAATCAAACTTTCGACTATGATACCAATGCAAGAATTTGAAGTAGTTCAAAGTAGAAACAAACAAACTGTCCTATACACCCATGACCCATCAATCCAACAGGTGCAGATCATATAAAAAACCAGAGCACTTTTGTCCTGTATAATATTCTCCAACTTAATTCAGAACCAAGATTCACTAACATATGTTCACAAAATTAACATCATCTAGATTTCAACTTCTAAGACTATATTAATCTCATAACTAAATATCCACGCATCAGAGAATTAATCGAAACCAAGACTTGTAACAACCAAAGCCAACCCAATTCTTTCCATACCATAATCAAAACCATATCTTTATATATATATATATATATATATATATATATATTATAAAATAAATAAATAAATAAAAAACCTACCCCATTTCAGCTACTTATCTTCACTACCAATCGAACCCCACTAGTTGTCGATCTGCTACAGAGCAATAATCTCTCACACTCTCCACCATTGTGCAATCTGCCAAAAAGGCTCTTCACATGTCTTTGTTTGTAGTGAATAGATAAAGCAATTTAACTCTCTGATTACAGTTAAACCTAGTACCATGGAGTACTACTCACGGGCTCATTATATGCATAAAGAGCATACTTCTTCAGTTATATAATAATGCTTCGTATGCCTTCAATTAGTACCACCTATAACTATTGACACCTTTGTAGAAGCTTCTTCCCACTTCTCCAAATTTCGCTTCCATGGATTCTATCATTCTCCTACTCTATAGTTTCATTCCCTTCTCCCAAATTTTCTAAGCAACCAAACATAAATTATGACGGAATTTTCATCTCTTGAACGCAAAACTTCATTAGCAACCAAATAAAGAACTAGCAGGAACAACAAAATGCATTTAACAAGAAAAAATTAAAAACCAGCAATTTACTTCAGAATTCCACCGCCAAAACGACAACTCAAACAAAAATTCCCAAGAAAATCTTATTTCCCTGAGCATCAACAAAATCCCAAAATCACTTCAACAGGATTTCAAAAGTGAAACAAAATCCCCAAACACAAAAGACTGACACGAGAGATTGAGAAGCAAAACCTCAGATTCAGAAGCTTAAGGCAGAGGCGCGAAGGAGGCTGGTATCTGCTTCATGCTTGTTTGGGAGAGAGCACACAAATGAGGAATATACAAACAAGAAAAAAGGAATTAGCGAAACATATTGGCCTGGCCTCAGCAGACCAGACAAACGAGCTTGGCAAGAGGCTAAACCACTGTAACACAACTGAGCTCATTGCATGCGGTATTTTGAGGGAGCAAGGCAAAATCTGGCGAAAAGTGAGAAGTGGAGAGCCCGCATGTAAAAGGCAAGGCAAATTAATACCAAAGGAATGCTGACCATGTATGATAAGTTCGCAAGTAAAACGATAAACGAGAAAGCACAAGCCATATACAGAAGCTTTGAAATCAATAATGCTACCTATTTCTCTATATGGTTCGAGGATGATCTTGTTAAGAGAACTATAAACTCTCCAAAAACTCAAATCTCATGATGATAAAATATAAAAATTTATATAATAAATATATAAAAAGTGGAACAAGGAGAGAGAGAACGAAAGTATATAATGGACTACATTATGTCAATACTAAATTACTGAAGAGTATTACATAGGCCTCTATTTATAAAGAGGCTATGAGTGATGAACAAGTAGCATACTATACCAAGGAAAGGTAAACCTAGTAGGCTAAAGAAACCCTAGAATCAATAAGGAAGTAAATAACCATAGAATAAAATCTGTAATAATATTTTTACATTAATATACAATCCCATGAAACATGTAGGAGGAAATCATGGGATTGTTGTCTTGTCTGATATGCTTGATCTATTATATTTTGTCTTTTAACACTCAAATTGATGGTAGGAACTTCCTTCAAGATGATGAACAAAAGTAATAGGCAATTTGTCAATTGAATCTTGCTAAACCATACGAGATGGATCTTGTCACACCAAGGGAGGTCGGGTCTTGTTGAAACACCATTGCGATCGCTCAAATTACCAAGAGACATCTCATACCAATTCAAAATTCAAAAACCACTAATGGATGATCGATTTCACAAACTACCATAAACCAAAAAAATACCAGATATATGATTTGATTTTTTTTTTGAGAGGAGAGATAAAAGAAACTCCACAGGACCCTTTGGATCAAACAATGGCGTAAGCCAATTGCTCTGATATCTTGATAAAATATAAAAATTTATATAATAAATATATAAAAAGTGGAACAAAGAGAGAGAGAGCAAAAGTATGTAATAGACTACATTGTATTAAGATTACTTAATTAAGAGTATTACATAGGCCTCTATTTATATAGAGACTATGAGTGATAAGCAAGTAACCTAAGGCTATGAGTGATAAGCAAGTAACCTAATGAACTATGGAAAGATAAACGTAGTAGGCTAAGAAAACCCTATAATCTATAAGGTAGTAAGTAACCCTAGAATAATAAATAACTTTCACATAATATTCTTAACAAAGCCTAATGTAGGTCAACTGGATAGCAAGTTCACTGGGTATAATACAGTGCCTTGTGCCTTGAGCGCACAGAACCAATGACATTAAGCACATTCAAAAATAGACATTCCCATGATACAATCGTCCCAGAGCCAAGCTAGAATGTTCCATAAAACTTGAAAATTGGCTGAGCAAAAAAAATAAAAAATAAAAAAGCCATACAAATCAGTCATTGCCGGTATTTCAGAGGTTGTAGGGAAGGAGAATTCAAACACAAGTGGCGATATGTGGTTATGATTTTGTTTGTAATCTAAAAACTATGTCGCAGCAAAATATTTGATATTTCTGACTTGGACATCACATTTTTCAGGGAAAACAGAGCAAGATAATACAAGTCAATGCCCAATAAACTGAAAATGCTATACTGTCGACAAAGACACAAATCAAATTGGGAGTCAAAATGTTACAAGTTTTCCATCCCACATACCTTCTCAGACTGAAATCCTACATCCAGAAGACATCTTACACTGATATACATTCAATAATTCAGGAACGTCATCCTGAAATCTGATCACAAAATGCTCCAAAAACTTCCTCTCAGTCGGTTTCAAGAAAGTCCCCAAGGCCAAGTTATTCTTGACCAAGCCCTTAACTAGCAAAATTTGAACAACCGACCATCGAGGGATAATTCTCTTTTCCAAGCTTAATTTTATAACGGCAGCATTTGTAACAATATGTTTTGATGGCGAACCAATTTTGTTCACAAGGAAATTCATTGTTTTCGTGATCTTCTCTTCTGAAGACACCATACAATTTGGAGACCTTTTAAATGCTTCGAGGGCCATGTCCTTTGACCAACCCCACCTCTTATAAAGCTCAAATCTTGATTCCAGCTTTGGTTTCTTCATCTTAAATAACACCTGGATTGCCTCGACAAACGCCGTTTTCATTGGATCGAATCCCATTTCCATAGCCTGGTGGGCAGCCTCAACAAACTTTGTATGCTTACTAAACGCTGAAGAGGGAAAATTAGTAACCAGGAAAGAGATTGTAGATGTAGGCGCTCCAAGTTGTCTCAAAAGTGCAATGTTAGGAGCCATAGTATTGGTTACATCACCTAGAAAAACCAGTGGTGCGCGCTTGAAAGTTTTCAGGACTTTCTCGTCAACAAGAAGTACACTCTTGATGAAATCATAGCAGGGGATAAGACGTTTCTTTAAGTTTCTTTCGAACAGAAATGGGTTTGAAGAGAGGATGGTAACGAGGTCAGAGCTCGAAACCCCTATGGAACGCAAAAGCTCAATCTTGGGCAAAAGGGTCTTCTCGGGATCAGTTAAAAGAATCAGGGGATGCTTCCTAACGATGAGGGAGATCTGGGCATTGCTGAATCCTTTCTCTTTGAGAAGATTCAGCACTGAGTCTGGTCTCTCTGGGCTCTGAAATAGTACCCTCTGGGAGGCTAAAATTGCATATTTTGCGGGCAACCCACAGGAGGTTATGAGGTCAGACACTGCAAAAGAATGTTTTTTCTCTTCTTCTGGTTTTTTATTAGAATCAGGTAAACTACCTGCTGATGTAAACGATTTGACAATAAAGAAACCATTTTGCTGAAGAAAACCCAAATGGGTTCTCCTGTGTTTGAGTGGTAGTAGCTGTCTTGAACAGAGAAAACGAAACATAATTTGACTCACCAAAAGTTTTCCTGAGACAGCTTCTGCTATGCTCCTCTAACTGTTTGATTTAATCCTTCAGAGAATACTGCCCTGTGAGGCTGTGAGGACTCTGAACTCTTCATGCGCTTCTAAGCTGAACTGGAAATATGTTGCTCCATGACGGAAAAACCAACACCAACGTAAACCATTTTGTTCTGTATGCCCATGGCAGAAAATTCAGTAGCTTTTAGCCTTTAGAGTACTAGAATATTTATTAAACGATTAAATTTAATTATTTTTATTAGTTTAAATTTTTTTGATAAGTAATAATTTAAAGTACTAAAAATAAAGGTTTTGAGTTTGAACTTTAATACTATCAATTAACATTCATTTAAATTAAATATTTGAGTCTTACCTAATAAAAAAGAGTTTGAGTCCACATATAAAGAAGAGTATAAAAATATTTAATTAAATAATTAAATTTACCCATTCCTATCTGTATCTTGGTGTTCACTATTCGACCCTCCTTCACTCATCTGCAATATTTGCACTAATTCTTCTATTTTATGAATTAGCATACTCACAATTGTTGATTTTTTTTTAAAAAAATTATATTTGTGATTTAAAAATTCAATAACTTAACTATTCAACTAATTTTGGTTTGTTACATCTTAATTTTGATTGCAAACACAGAACATGATGTTATGAAATATTGGAGAGGTCAAATAAAACTAATAAATATGATATATTTAAAAGATGGTGTTGTCATTAACATAATTGATAGTTAAGATAATATTGATAAAAAAAAAAGTGGTAGTTTGAAAATATGAGTATATTTCAAAAAGGCAAAAAAAAAAACAAAATATCATGGGAAAATGTTTTGCCTTGAAAAATGTATTTGATATTTGGTTCGTACAAAAAATCAGCAACGACAGGCAACAACCAATGACCTTCGACGGCAACCAAAAACAACCTATGACTTATGGCAACTTCTAATAAAATTTGATGACGGATTCCTAAGACCTTTGAAGGCGAATTGAGTGAGAGGCGACAGCTGCAACTTTTGGCAACAAATTCTGGTAGGCATAGATTTTCAACAACCTCTAGCAACAAAAGAATAAACTACGCGAAACGATTATATGAATAGAAAATCAAAAAGTAGTTTGATCATCTAAATTAAAAATAAATAAATAAATAATATTAATATTAATAAAAGTAAAGACCGAAAGTGTTGTTAGTGCTCTAAACAATTGAATTCTAGATTATTTATGAATCCACTCATAACTTCAAGGATGTTTTTGGCATTTACAATATCAAAGGGATTCTGCTGATTAAATACAGTTGTATTTTAGACTAAACAAATAAATCCAAAAAAAAGAACTCATGAATCCATTGGTAAATACATGTAATAACACAACTAACTACATACCAAGAAACCCTAGGCTCAATGTAGCATCAGAATTCACATAATTCAATGGCATAGTTACCTGCATTTATCTGAGACATTGTTTATTTTAGCGTAAAATATTTTTCCTTAAAAATTGTTTTGAGTAAAATCAACTTTCAGAAAAATGATTTCAACTAAAAACAATTTCCAGTTTTTTACGGAGAATTAATAAACATTTCTTATAATTTCATTCAATTATAATAACCTATAAAGAAACATCTCCTGCAATTAATTACTACATTCATGTAATGAAACAAGTGGTTTCATCCATTAATTTTAGAGAAAATCCTAACAAAGGTCATAAGATCTTTCAAATTCGAGTAATGATATAAAGCTTTCTAGAGTCTTTCTATAGTTATTCAAAATGTGATGTAACTTTTAAAATTACCGTTGAACTTGATATACGATTTTTTGAATTTTGATCTATCGGTAATTTTAAAAGTCACATCACATTTGGAATAACTCTAAGAAGACTTATAGCATTACTCTTCAAATTCATCAATTTTCCCCATCCTACTCCCAAATCACATACAAATGAAAAAGAAGCAACTCGATTGACTAGAGAAAGCCAAGGCTTCTTTAGAGACTAGGTGGCCCAGGATGGAGACTTGGGCTCTTTGGTAGCCTTGTCTGCCGTCTTCTTGGGCAAGAGAACAGGGTTGATGTTGGGAAAGACAACACCATGAGCAACGGTAACATCCCAAGCTTTTCATCATTCCTCACAGCCAGCAGAACATGCCTTGGAATGATCTTGTTCTTCTTGTTGTCACGAGCTGCATTTGCAGCCACCTCCAGCACTTTCACACACATTTATGCGCAATGACTAGATGCTGAAATTGAAGCAGTAGAGAACAGAAAAATATCAGAAGCAAAGAAACACACCACCTCACTTTGCAATCAAACACATACTAAAAACCCCATATTAAATAGCCATTTTGATAAGTTTTCAGAAATTTATGAAAGGTCAAACCACATGGAGAAAAGTAAAACCTACAAAATTTCCACATGTTATCTAGAAAAAATTACCAAATGAGACAATGGTTCGGTCCAAGAAAAATTTCCACAAGTTTTTTGCACAATCACAAAACTCATCTTCTCCAACCATGAGATGAGCTACCGGTACTATATCCAAACGCATAAAACGAAATATACCTACTGTGCAGCAAAAGCATACATAACAACATCTACTGGAAAGATGTTTTTGCATTTAAAGTGGACATGTGAGAAACACGATTGAATTCTAGACTCTAGTTATGAATCAACTTAAACTTCAAGGATGTTTTGGCATTTACAGTACATGAGGAATCTCGCTAATTAAAGCTAGTTGTAATCTAGGCTGAACTTATGGGATCAGTAATTACCTGCCCGAATTGCTAGTAGGTAATGTTTCATGTCATTCATTCATGCTCTTGGAAGGTCAGCTAAGGACAACGGGAAACCTTTGGGTCAAAGTAGAATCAGAATCCACCAAGTCCAATAGCGCAGTTACCTACTTTCTGTCTTAATTATTACTTGGTTGCTAGTATATGATTCTTTATTTCAATTTGCTCCTATAAAACCAGCTCTACAATTTTTTTGGCACCTTATATAACCCAACTGAATTAACAACCTAATTGCTTTCTTCGGAATCTAATCCACAACATCATAACGCCACTCTTTGCATATGAGCTTATGATTGCAATAGAAAATTTTAAGCATCACACATCCATAGAATGCATAACCATTGAGATGACACCACACAACACCCAAAGACAACAAATGAATACCAATGGCTTGCTGGCCACATATGATTAGTTCACATGTAAAATGATAAAGGAGAAAACACAAGCCATATACAGAAGTTCTCAGTTCAACAATGCTACCTATTTCTCTATATGCTTGGAGGATGATCTTATCTAGAGAACTCAAAACTGTCCAAAGACTCCATTTCATTAAAATATCATAATAGGCCCAATGTAGGTCAACTGGATAGCAAATTCACAGGTTATAAAGATCCTTATGCCTTAAACACACACAGAACCAAACACATTAAGCGCATTGAGAAATAGACAATCATGATATAATTGTCTTGGTGTCAAGCCAGGATGTTCCATAACACTAAAAAATAGGCTGAGCAAAAACAAAAGCCATAAAAATCAGTCATTGCTTGTATTTCAGGGTCATTCTTCTTTTTTCAGGGGTGGTTGGGAAGGAGGAATTCAAACACAAGTGGCGATATGTGAGTTAGGATTTTGTTTGGAATCTAAAAACTATGTCATTGCACAATATTTGATATTTTTTACTTGGACATCACAATGTCCATGTCAAAACAAAGCATGATAATACAAGTCCAACGCCCAATAACTTACTTTTTGGCCAGACAATACCCAACAAATTGAAAATGCTATAACTGCCAACCATGACATAAATCAAATTGGAAGTCAAAATGTTACGAGTTTTCCATCCCACATACCTTCTCAGACTGAAATCCTACATCCAGAAGACATCTTACACTGATATACATTCAATAATTCAGGAACATCATCCTGAAATCTGATCACAAAATGCTCCAAAAACTTCCTCTCAGTCCGTTTCAAGAAAGTCCCCAAGGCCAAGTTATTCTTGACCAAGCCCTTAGCTAGCAAAATTTGAACAACCGACCACCGAGGGATAATTCTCTTTTCCAAGCTAAAACTTATAACAGAAGGATATGTAGCAATATTTGCTGAAGGCCAACCAATTTTGTTCACAAGGAAATCCATTGTTTTTGTGATCTTCTCTTCTGAATATTGCATACAATTTGGAAACCTTTTAAATGCTGCGAGGGCCATGTCCTTTGACCAACCCCACCTCTTATAAAGCTCAAATCTTGATTCCAGCTTTGGTTTCTTCATCTTAAATAACAACTGGACTGCATCGACAAACGCTGTTTTCGTTGGATCAAATCCCATTTTCATAACCTGGTGAACAACCTCAACAAACTTAGCATGCTTTGTAAACGCTGTAGATGGATAAGAAGTTACCAGGAAAGAGATTGTAGATGGAGGCGCTCCAACTTGTCTCAAAAGTGCAATGTTAGGAGCCATAGTATTCGTTACATCACTTAGACAAGTCCGTGTTGAGCACTTGAACATTTTCAGGACTTTCTCATCAACAAGAAGTACACTCTTGAGGAAATCATAGCAGGGGATAAGACGTTTCTTTAAGTTGCTTTTGAACAGAAATGGGTTTGAAGAGAGGATGGTCATGAGGTCAGAGCTCGAAACCCCTATGGAACGCAAAAGCTCAATCTTGGGCGAAAGGGTCTTCTCGGGATGAGATAAAAGAATCAGGGGATGCATCCTAACGATTTTGGAGATCTGGGCATTGCTGAATCCATTCTCTTTGAGAAGATTCAGCACCGAGTCTGGTCTCTCTGGGCTCTGAAATAGTACCCTCTTTCTCTGGGATGCTAAAATAGCAGATTTTTTGGACAACCCACAAGAATTTATGAGGTAAGACACTGCAAGAAAGTTTTTCCTCTTCTGGTTTTTATTAGATTCAGGTAAACTGCTACTGATGTAAACGATTTGACAAGAAAGAAACCATTTTGCTGAAGAAATCCCAAATGGGTCCTCCTGTGTTTGAGTGGTAGTAGCTGTCTTGAACAGAGAAAACCAAACATAACTGACTCACCAAAAGTTTTCCTCAGACAGCTTCAACTGGACTGCTGTAAGTGTTTGATTAACCTTCAGAGAACACTGCTACTCACCCACCCTTCTTTCTCCTCGATGCCAACTTCGTCAAACCCTAGTCCCACTCCTGAAACCCACCTCAACAACTTCAAGTCTTCGACCTCTTCTAACCCCATTAGTGTGAGGAAGCACAGTGTGGTTGAATTAACAAATTTCGATTATTTTGAACCTTAGTATTACATTCACTAAACCTCTAACTTACTTTTAAAGTTAAAAATTATTTAGGTTTCCAACTTTAAATTTTGCAATATCTTATCCTTAGAAATTTTCATTAAATCTTGATAGAATTTCTAAAGTACTCATTTTTATTATAGAAAATAAATAAATGCTAAAATTTAGGCATTGTCAAAAGATTTAAGAATTTAAAAAATTTACATTCAATCGTTAATTTTTTAATTTTTTTAAACAAAAAATTAGTAACTTTAAAAGGTAATTTGAATGGATAAGAATTCAAGCAAATTTGAAGCTCATAGAGGAGGAGGAAGCGGAACTAGGAGCAAGACTAGCAACATTATGTGTAAGAGCAAGGGTGCTAGGTGAGCATGGAAGCTTCTCGTCAAATTAAAATAACGGACAGGTTTTTCGACTAGCTGGCTGTTTTCAGCATGAGTGTGTGGGTGTGCTTGGCGCAACAGAGGCCCTACTAGCAGCAATTAACATGGCTAGCTCTTCAGTGGCATTTGTTGAGTGATCTGTAAATCTCTCGTTTTTCAGTTGCGTTGGGCAAAGTTACTCATAAACATGCTTAGGCTTAGCTCGGAAACGGTTTGTTTATTAAATGAATTGAACATGAACAAAAAATGTAGGCTCATATAAATTTATGTTCGGCTTGTATAAGCTCGCATTGACTCATATAAGCTCGTATAACTTCATTTTTATTATTTTTATAATGTTATTTTTAACTTGGTAATGAGAACATGCTATATATATATATCAGTTGAATTATTGTAATTGTGAGTATGGATATAGATATAAGTGTCTTTGTGTGCATATAAGTAAGTTTATGTGTAACAATAAATCGTAACTATAACTAAATAGCTAATAATTTGTATAATTTTGAAAGAAAAAAATCACTATATTTACTTTATGTATGAAATAATTTATTTAATTATGTACCTCATGAAAAAACTCGAGCTCAGCTGAAAAATAAATGAACAAAACTTGAACAGATTATCTTGTTCGGTGGAAAGCTCGAGCTCAGCTTGTGTTTGAAAAAAATTAAACGAATTGAACTTGAACATTCAATACTCAGCTTGGCTCGGTTTAATTACTTATATGCCTCATCATCCATATTTATAAAACTTGTCCACAATTTCTAATTCATATCAAGCATTAGGGAAAACAAAAAGTTTAAAAGTTTATTATCTGGGATATTAAATAAATTATCAATTTTATTTATTAAAGGAGTAGTGAGTTTAATTAGCTTAATCAATATTTTCTCTTTTTTATTTTTTTTATATGAGATTAAAACTGTCCAATATGTATTTTACTATATATTATAATTTTGTTGACGTGAATAGTATTACATAAAAGATTTTTTGTAAAAGAACTTTAAGATTTAGTCATAATTAAGGGTTCAAAACTTTTTTTTATCCCGATGGTTTATCGACTTTATTTTTTCTGACCTAAGTTTTAATTGATATCAACGAAAGCAATTGGGTATACCTTCGGCTTCAACCATATCGACAAAAGACTGTGGCTATATGCAAGAATTTGAAACTTTCTCCCGGATTCTTTGGGCCATTCCAAATCCTCAAACGGATTGGTTGTGCTGCATATGAGCTGGATTTACCGTTGGAAGCCCGCTTTCATCCTATATTTCACGTCTTTTCAAACATAAGTTAGTATATCTATCATTTACAACACTATTTTGACAAGAATGGAAAAATTAAGCCTCAACCTGAATTGGTGGTTGATAGAAGAACGTTGAAGAAAAGAGGAAGTTTAAAAGTCCTTAGGTGGAAGGATTTGCTGAAGATGATACCTTTTTTTTTATACACATAATAAGAAGAAATGTAAACACTCACTTTTTAAACTCATTTCTCCACTTTAGGTAGCTTTTAAAACTATGATTAAATTTGAAATTAATTTTTATTAGATTTTAATCTAATGATGGTTTTAAAAGCCATTTAAGAAAGTGTGAAAATAGGTGTAAGAAAGTGTGAAAATAGGGTAAGAAAGTATTTGGTAAATTTTTGACAAAGATAGGATGGGTCTGTTGAAGAATTAGTGCTCTAAATATGTTGACATGTGAGAGAAATGATTGAATTCTAGATTACTTATGAATTCACTCTTAGCTTCAAGGATGTTTTTGGTGCTTACGGTATAAGAGGGATTCTAATTAAAAATAGTTGTATTGTAGACTAAACTCATGAAACCAAAAAAAAAAAAAAAGAACTCATGAATCCAGACAATACATGCAATAGCATACATCATGCCAATTTCATTGATGTTGGAAGGTATGACAACAAACTCTTGGCACAATGTAGAATCATATTCACATATTTCAATGGTATTCTTACTTGCATTTGTCTAAATTATTATTGAGAGACGTTATTTTGAAAAATGCAAAAAATTGTTTTTAGTGAAATTTTGATAGAGTTTTCTAATTTGGAAATCTCTCCAACTTAATCTGTAAAAATGACATGTGTTCTTTTTTTTTAATAACATGTGAGATGTACATAAGTTTTTAATATTATTTATTTCAACTTTGTCCCTATTATTAAAAAAACATGTACATTTCACATGTTATTAAAAAAAATGGACATATGTCACTTTTACATATTAGGTTGGAAGAAATTCTCCATTCCAATTTGAAGGAAAACTCTGTTCAACCTTTTCTAAGAAAAATTATTTCAACTGAATATTTTTCAGCATTTGGTTGTTATGGAATATTAACAAATATTTGTTATAATTTCATTCGATCATAATAACCTATAAAGAAAGATCTACTACTATTAAACAAGATCTTTCAAGTTAATAAATTCTCCCCATCTTACTCCCAGATTACATACAAATGAAAAAGAAACAACTCGATTGTAGGGATGTCAATGCAGTTATAGTTAGCGGTTAGTGGCAATAATGCTAACCGCCCGCTAAATGCTTTTTCAAAGTTGGGTACTTTTTTGGGCTTTTTGGACGTTTTTGGGTTTTTATTAATACTATAGCATTTTTTATACTCATTTGTGTTTTGTATTTTTAGTATCTTTTTTTATCCCAATTGCTATAAAAAGAGTCCATATTGAAAAATCAAAAATATTTGACCCAAATTTATATTTACTTGTACTTTAAAAAAAATCTTTAAATATTAAATCATAACTGGTTAACTTTAAAAATAAAAAATAAAAAAACAAAACATATAAAAAAAATTCAACAAAAAATATATGCAATATGCGTAATTACTTAATATATACTAAATTACAAAATATTATAATAAGAATGTATGATATAAGTACTTACAAAGTTAGTTTTTTTTTTTTTTTTTGAACGGTGATTCCATTAAACCAGAAAACATCATCTTGCGTCTGCAAGTACTATATCTCTCATACAGAGGGAAAATTATTAACCCAAAAATGTCTTTCTTGAGACTGTAAACCCATCTTCGCTAGTTGATGCGCAGCCCCGTTTGCCACTCGACGAACATGCCTGACTTGCCATTGACATCCTTGATTTAAGGTTTGCTTTGCACCATTGATTAATTGCCCATACTCCCCCCTACATAGCTCCACCTGGTTCACTGCATGAATCACTGTGGCGGCATCACCCTCTAAAATGAGTTTTTGAGCTGCCACCCAGTTGCTTAACTCCACTGCCTCACATAACGCCAACGCCTCTGCCATGACAGGATCCGTGACATACTGTCTTCCTCCACAAACCATTGCAATAACATTCCCATTCTGGTCCCGCGCAATAGCACCCATCCCTACCTTTCCATTTGGACTATCTACTGCACCATCCCAATTGATCTTTACAACACCATTTGGCGGCTTCTCCCAAGCATTTTCTACTGTGGCACTATCCCTCTCTCGTGGGTCAGACAGTCTACGTGTAGCATTGTCAAAAGCCTCCACTTGATCTCTAGCTAACCGGACAAGATGCAATTACAAACTAATTAATAATTATATTACTTAATGTAGTTTATGTTATTTGTTGCTAATATATATATATATTATTACATAATGATATGTATAATTTGTTATTATATAGTCATATAAATTATAATGATAATACATTAATACTTCAATTGTAGTTATAAATAACACATTGTTTAATCTAATGTTAATTAATTTGATATTATATGAATCACATTATCATTGTACATTAATAATATTATTAACTTTAATAAGTATTTGAATTATTATTGAATCATATCATTAATTATTAAAATGCTGGGGTCTCCTGAATCTGCTATTGTAAACATGAGAAAATTAAAAAAATGTTTTCACACTTTTTTTTTAGATTAGCACCAAATTGCATTAGCAAAAAACATTAGCATCAAATTTAGATGATCAAATTCATTTTTGATATCGTCCATTAACATTCCACCTTTAGGTTTTAGTTTTGAATCCAAAACAAGTTTTAAAGTATTAGAACGTAATAATTAACTCATAAAATTAATATGTTAGAAAATACAACAATTTATTTTTTCAACCATTTTATATAAGAAGAACGCTGTAAATACCATGAGAACAAGAAACATTAATTATTGATCTTTACATTTATATTATTCATGCATAATTACTTATATATATAATATATAATTATAATTTATAACATATATAGACTTATAAGAGCATTTACAGAGGAGTTAAATGATACTTTTATCTAAAATAGCTCAAATTAATAAAATACTCTATTGAGAAGCTAAAAAACAAAATATATATTTATTAAAGAAAATGCATTCTTGTGGTTCTTATGTTTTTATACGTAAACATAAAGAAAAAAATAAAATTGTAGTAAATCTAACATGTTTTTTAGGCATTTATAAATTTGATATTAGCACAAATGATATTGTACTAAAAATTTAGGCATTATCACCAAATTTAGGATGATCAAATCTATTTTGGGTGATATCATCCTTAAAGGATTATTCCACCCTTAAGTTTTAGTTGAATAAAACAAGTTTAAAGCATTAGACCATAACTATTAACTCATAAAATTAATTGGTTGGCAAAAAAAGGGTATTATAATTTTATTTTTCTTAAATCATATTCACGAAGATAAAAAGCTTATTAAAGAATTAACAAAAATTTTATTAAAGGAAAATGCTAGGTTGCCTGGTGTTCTCCTATTTAAAAACATGATTTAAGAAAAAATAAAATTAGTGTACTACCTGTTTTTTGGCATTAGCATCAAATTTGAGGCATTAGAAACAAATTTGTGAGGCATTAAAACAAAATTGAGGCATTAGCATCAAATTTAGGATGATCAAATCCATTTTGGGTGATATCATCCCTAAAGGGTTAACCTTCCACCCTTAGTTTAATTTTGAATCCAAAAACAAGTTTTAAAGCATTAGAACTAACTATTAACTTATAAAATTAATGTTGCAAAAAAAATATACAATTTTATTTTTATTAAATCATGTTCTAAGGCTAAGAACACCAGAGAACACTATTTAGGAGAACCCCAGCAAACTCTTTATTAAATAAGCTAAAAAAAAGCTACATGTAATTGATTTTATTCAAATAGTTTTCCAAAGTTTCTTACGTCTTTTTTCTCCCACTATCTCTCCCAAAATTTTCTTATTTTTTATTGTTTATGTTTTCTTTTTTCAAAATTTTCTCATACTATTTCTCTTTCACATCTCATTTTTTTCCAAAATTTTCTCATATTATATCTCTCTCCACATCACTTTTTTCTCAAAAGTTGAAAAATAAGATATTTAAGAAAAATACAATCACTATAAAAAATAAAAATTAAATGATATAGATAAAAATATAACTAATCGGATGTAGGAGGCTTTTAAAAAGTCATTAGCTAAACTAGATAAATTAAATTTTGAGGAGCTATTTTACATTAAAAATTAGCTCTTCCATTGTGAATGCCCTAAGTTAATAACATGTATTGGAACTAAGTCTCTAGATATTTAATTATTCATTGTTGTATTAGTATGAACTTACATACTTATAACTTATGACTCATGAATATGTATGTTTAATTTGTTATAATATAATCAAATAATTCTACGATTAATTGATTGTGTAATATAATCATATAAATTATAATGATAATATATTAATATTAAAATTGTGATTTAATTATCTAAAACAAAAATGTGATTTAATCATTAATGATCAATTGATTATGTTATATGTATAAATATAAATATAATTACAAAAATATAGTATATAAAAAGCGGTTAGTAGCTACGGTTAGTAAACCCTATAATCGCCTAGACCACTAGGCGGTTATAGCGGTTAGGCGGTTAACGGTTATAACGGTTAATGATTGGCAGGAAACCCCTACTCGATTGACTTGAGAAAGCTAAGCCCTATTTGGAGACTTGGACTCTTCTTGGGCAAGACAACACAATGAGCAACGGTAACTTCCCAAGCTCTTCATCATTCCTCACAACCAGCAGAACATGCCTTGGAATGATCTTGTTCTTCTCGTTGTCACGAGCAGCATTTGCAGCCAACTCCAGCACTTTCACACGCATTTGTGCACAATGACTTCATAATCAAGAACGAAAACTAGATGCTGAAATTGAAGTAGTAGAGAGAAGAAAAATATCAGAAGCAAAGAAACATACCACCTCACTTTGCAATCAAACACATGCTAAAAACTCAATATTAAATAGCCATTTTGGTTAGTTTCAGAAATTTATGAAAGATCAAACCCACATGGAAAATATTAAGAGCTACAAAATTTCGACATGTTATCTCGGAAAAATTACCAAATGAAACAATAGGTTCGTCCAAGAAAAAGTCAGCTACTATAAAGGCCAAATATCCATTTTCTAAAGGCCAAATATCCATTTTCTGTCCTACATTTCCAGGAAAGCAACCATACATCTAGAGCAATAAACACAAACATCAACCACCAAATTATAACACAGCCATGACTTGAGCAAAACAACCCACATCTAATTAAGCAAAATCACAGATCTGAGAGCTATAGCACGTAAAAACTAAAAATAAAGTTTAACCATAGACACAGAGAGTGTGTGGTATTACTTCAGCAGCTAGGTACTCTAGCATATCAGCAAAATACTGA
This sequence comes from Carpinus viminea, assembly GCA_013348765.1. Taxonomy (NCBI): domain Eukaryota; kingdom Viridiplantae; phylum Streptophyta; class Magnoliopsida; order Fagales; family Betulaceae; genus Carpinus; species Carpinus viminea. Next base: position 12,284,366 of record CP054668.1, read on the forward strand.
TAGGAAAGAAATAGAAAAAAAAAAAAGAAAAAAAAGAAATAGAAACAATACCAAGTTCTAAAGCATGCAAAACAGAAATTGAAACAAATGAATACAGCATAAATGGAAGTCAAACAATCAGAGAAGGGCAAAACAAACACCCTCAATTTTGTCTATTCAACAAGGGAATACACATGCTAGTTTACTAACCAGTTCACAGTAATACCACCTCCTAGCTGACACAATCAATTGGGTTTTCCATGTGTTTTCATGGTGTCAGATGTAAATCCATAGTCCCTCTGGAGCAAGTGGGGAATGTTTTGTCATTTTCTGTCAATTTGCTTAGATAAGTTCTAAATGCAGAGCAGAACACAGCAGATTGATAACATAGACTACAATAAGAAAAACATATTCTCAAAAAGAGAGTCAATGAACAGTGTCATGTCTGTTGTGAATCATGAACTGCTCACGTACAGTAGATTGATCATCATAGTCTCTACATTCCATCACAGAAATTTTAACACGCATATGAACCATCAAAAAACACAGAACCAATGACATTAAGCACATTGAGAAATAAACATTCAAATGATACAACCGTCTTTGTGTCAAGCTAGGATGTTCCATAACACTGAAAAATAGGCTGTGAGAAAAAACAAAAGCAATAAAAATCAATCATCGCCTGTATTTCAGGGGTGTTTGGGATGGGGGAATTCAAACACAAGGTGGAATTCAAATGAAAATGCTATACAGCCAAGTGCCAACTAAGACACAAACCAAATTGGGAGTCAAAATGTTACAAGTTTTCCATCCCACATACCTTCTCAGACTGAAATCCTACATCCAGAAGACATCTTACACTGATATACATTCAATAATTCAGGAACATCATCCTGAAATCTGATCACAAACTGCTTCAAAAACTTCCTCTCAGTCCGGTTCAACAAAGTCCCCAAGGTCAAGTTATTCCTGACCAAACCCTTTGCTTGCAAAATTTGAACAACTGAACACCGAGGGATAATTCTCTTTTCCAAGCTTAATTTTAAAACAGCAGGATTTGTAGCAATATTTGCTGATGGACAACCCATTTTTTTTCACTAGGAAATCCATTTTCTTCGTGATATTTTCTTCTGAAGATAGCATACAACTTGGAAACCTTTTAAATGCAGCGAGGGCCATGTCCTTTGACCAACCCCACCTCTTATAAAGCTCCAATTTTGATTCCAGCTTTGGTTTATTCATCTTCAATAAGACCTGGATTGCCTCGACAAACACCGTTTTCATTGGATCGAATCCCATTTCCATAACCTGGTGGACAGATTCAACAAACCAGGAAAGAGATTGTAGATGGAGACGCTCCAAGTTGTCTCAAAAGTGAAATGTTAGGAGCCATAGTATTCGTTACATTACCTAGACAAGCTCGTGGTGAGCGCTTGAAGGTTTTCAGGACTTTCTCGTCAACAAGAAGTACACTCTTGAGGAAATCATAGCAGGAATATATAATAATGGGTTTGAAGAAACGAGGGTAAGGAGGTCAGAGCTTGAAACCCTATGGAAAGCAAAAGCTCAATCTTTGGCAAAAGGGTCTTCTCCGGATGAGATAAAAGAACCGGTGTATAACTCCTGACGATTTGGGAGATCTGGGCATTGCTGAATCCATTCTCTTTGAGAAAATTCAGCACTGAGTCTGTCTCTTTGGGCTCTGAAATAGTACCCTCAGGCTCTGGGATGCTAAAATTGCAGATTTTGTGGACAACCCACAAGAGTTTATGAGGTAAGACACTGCGAAAGAAAGTTTTTCCTCTTCTTCTGGTTTTTGATTAGATTCAGGTAAACGATTTGACAATAAAGAAACCATTTTGCTGAAGAAAACCCAAATGGGTCCTCCAGGGTTTGAGTGGTAGTAGCTGTCTTGAACAGAGAAAACCAAACATAACTGACTCACCGAAAGTTTTCCTCCAAATGCTTCAACCGGGCTCCTGTAATTCCTTCAGAGAATACTGCCCTCTAAAATAATTTGAGGGGCGCTTGAGCTCCATCAAGAAATAATTTGCTAAAAAAAAAAGGCTTTATTTGTACTGGAAATATGTTGCTCGAGGACTGAAACCGACACCAGCGTAAAGCTATCTAATATAAAAAGAGACAGGAACTATTGAAATGCGACACAAAAGACATGAACTCCATATGACAGATGTTTATGGTGTGGCCCAATCGACTTTTGTAGTTGCAATTTCATCAATATACTAAAATTAGGGTTCTGTTTGTATTGACATAACATTTTTGTTTTACAAAAAAAAAATACTATTCTTTGAAAAATGTTTACGTCATTTGGCTCGTACAGAAAATTTGGGAGTAATTCTTAGCGGCGAGAAAGCGTCCATCCTCCGTCCATCGAGTGACGCGCGTCACGCTATTTAAAAAAAAATTTGAATTTCTTGAGATCAAAAACACCATTTGGGTTTCATTTCCCCATCCCGCTCATTTCTCCCGCTCATTTTTCTCTCTCGGTCACGCCAACACCCACTAGATTCTACCATGAGCCACCCACCGGCCACCACCCACAAGCACCGTCGACTCACCACTGCAGACGACCACCAAACCCCCACCGACAACCCATCGTGCTTCTAATGGAGGGTTTAAGAAGAGATCCATTCCGACGAGGGAGAGTTGTACCGGGACATCTTAGCGCCCACCGTGATCCATGAGCCACCCACCGCCACCACCCACAAGCACCATCGACTTTGGCCACGACGCACCACCAAAGCCCCACCGACAACCCGACCACCTGCACCCATCATCTCGATTCTTTGTAACACACTCGCTTTTTTTCCTTTGTTTTGTTGTGCACGTGGTTTTTTTGTTTCGGGTTTATGTTTAGGAGTGGTCGATCCGATTTTGGGTTTGTTGTGTTATAATTTTCATACACAAAGGTTTTCTATATTCTCTAGTTCAAAGTTAGTATATTTGTGTCATAAATTATCGAGTTTTGTTTATTGTTGCTAAAAATTTTATGGGTTTTAATTTGATACTTAGTGGTGGTAACTTTGTGTTGCGGTGGTTCAGTGATAGAGTTCTCATTCGTTGATAGAGTTCTCATTCGTCTTGAGCATGCCCGAGGTTCTTGGGTTCTTTTTCTTGCATGATGTTGGAAACTTGAATGTTAGTCGATTGCTAGTTTTTATGGATTTAGGAGCCATTAAAATATTCCCTTTTGTAGTATTTGCAACTTTAATCATGTGTTCTAACTTTGCTAAAGAATTTGTTGATTTTGTTAGTGTGTAATTATATAAGAATGTAACTACGACTTAGCAAAGTTGAGCAAAGAGGGTGTCAATGTCAAAACTCTCAACCATATGAAAAGAGGGTTTGAGTGATCTTTATGATCTGTTTCTCAACCTAAACATCTTTTGGCACTTTAATTTTGCGCAATCATACGATGGCATGCCAACAATTAACACAAGTTTGAGCTTAATTGTTAGATTCTCAAAGGAGTTGGCTGCTGATTTTGTTTATTAATTGCAGCGTTTCGTATTCTTTTTATTTGTTGGTGGTGAGTGACTCGTAACTATGGTGAGTGACTCAAATCTAGTGCAATATGTTTCAATAGCATACATAAGCTTGACTATAGGAAGTAGCCTGCTTTAGTAACATATGGTAGAGCGAAGTCCTAATCCTTATGCGACTCACAACTATGAAGTAGAATTTGCTCAAGTCTTAACATTTAAACTTGTATTAACTTTGACAAATTTCTGTTCTCCACTATGGATTTTCTAAATTTCTATTTAAAGAAGGAGAGCGTGGAGAGTTAAATTACTAATTATCAATCTCATGATGTTTGCTCAAACCACATTAAATTACCATTTATGTTAAACACTTAAATTAATAAAAAAATGATGAAAATGTGTCTAAGTTGTTGCCTAACTTGCTTGGATCCATGTTTCTGCAGGCCTTGTTTATATGCCTTCTCCTACCTTTTTTGTCGAAATTATGGGGCATTCCATTTATTCAACTGCCACAATATCTTAAAGATGGTGCAGCTTGCTTTCTGAACATTGGTGCTTTGTCAAGCGGTAAGCTACAATTTGTTTGCAAAATTATCTTCTTTTCTTTGGTGAATAAATTATCGTTTGGCGCACTTCATTCTGATAGTTTATCTCCTTGTTTTAACAAGTTGTCTGCTTGTGGTTAAATAGAAGAAAAATATTATTCAAAACATGGCTATACATGCATCTGACCATGAATTTGAGCTTCATTTTTAATGGTAACTTGTGATAGTGTATAACAGGTTAACTGCCATCTAATTTTCTTTGCGGCGTACAAGGGTATAATTGCATGTTGTAGTTAGATCTAAATTTTTAGTTAATCCCTAGAACCCAAAAAAAAAAGGTATCACACTCAATACCTTCGTATTGTTAACTACCAATTCTAGGGCATACCATGTGCACCCCTTTTGAGTCATATTTTACAATCTCTAACATTCTACTAAATACAGAAAGGGGAAGTTACACTTACTACCAAACAATTTTCAACGTCTCCTTTAAACTTCAAAATTTGCAGTGTGGGGTTCTAATCTTTCAAGTGCATCTATCATTCATATAACTAGTTAATGGTGATGGTAGGCTTGGTTTAAACTGTGTCTTTGGTTCTTTTTCTCAAGGACTACTTATTGTTCTCATGAATGAGATTGTTTAGTTAATTAGCCTATATATATTAATCATCCTGATCCAAATCCTATATTGTTCAAGTTCAGGTAATTAATTATGTCTACGAATAGCGAGACGTCGAGTAGACGTCCATTGTGTTATTGTGGAGTTGATGCGTTCATAAGGTATTCATGGACAGATACAAATTATGGTCGAAAGTGGTATGGATGTGAAAAGTACAAGGTATTGCCTAAATACAATTTCGATGTTTAATTCTTTTGACCAATTTTATTTTTTTGGCTTAATTTTTACATTGCTTTCACGTTTTTTGTATCATGCAGCAAGTTGGTGATTGTGGTTTCTTTAATTGGGCTGATAACGAGATGTCATCTTATGAGAGAAGAATGGTGCACCGGTTGAATGACGATGAACAGCAATCCCGGGCGGAAGTTAGGAGACTCGAGCAGAAATTGGATATAATGTTGCAACGGTTGAAGGACGTTGAACATCAATCCCGGGTGGAAATTAGGAGACTCGAGCAGAAATTGGATACGGAAGTGGAAAAAAAAATGTGTCAGGCTGTCGTATATTTAATTATTTTGCTGGTACTACTATATATTAGTAGTTATCATGGATCTAGTAGTCATAAGTATATGTTAAAATGAACTACTACATATTATCATGTATTTAAGTTGGAGACATGTAACTGATTTCTTCTATGTCATTGAAGATTTGATTTTAGAAGAACATTTGCCTTTGAAAGCTTTTTGGTAGTTTTGTTCATTGCTTAATTAGGTGAGAAAATAGTTTGGAACTAATTTTGTTGGTTATATTGAATTTGTATGTTTATAATTAGAATTATAGCTATAGTCCATTTGTATGTTTCGCCATTTTGTTGGTTATATTGAATTTGTATGTTTACTATTCTTTGAGTTTTGTCTCTATTTGCATTTAATATCTGAAAAACACTGAAAATGTAAACACTCGGGATGGAGAATGAAAGAATATATTAATCAAATTACCATGTTTTGCTAAGCTACATCAACAGGTTTTCTATTTGGTTAGTGCATAGTCCATTATTCTTTAAAAAAAAACTAAAATGGTATATGAAAATGATAAAGCACCAATGTCATACACCTTTCCTTCGAGAAACACAAACGCACTATTTTCGGTTGCACTTTGCCTATTTTGAGATGTCATAGAGCCATGAATCTCCACCCTCTTATGCGAAATCACAAAGATCTCGAGCTCTACATCCAAATAATTGTAATATTAATGGTATGCGTGTGATACATATGGACCAATATCAAACACCGAATATAAGGTGAATTTGAATACTTACACCACACCAAATATAACTTTCATCAAATAGGCATTTTTTTTTGGTCACCTCGTCCGGACGAGTGAGTTATCTCGTCCGGACGTGATCGCCCGATAAGTAACCCGTGAGCCGTGAAGTGTGATTTTCATTTCTCTCGTCCAACGTGCTTTTCTCGACTCTTGGTTTCCTTTCTTCCTCACTTAGGCGTCTCTCAAACTTCTTTGGTGATTACTACTCTCGGTTTTCCGTGATTAGCCTATCTCTTGTGAATCCAAGGTATGCATTTTCTTACATTCAAATAGTTACATTCTTTTCCTAGGATTTAGTTGAAGTTGGAAATCAATTTTCGATTGTTTGGTTGTGATATATGATGAATGTCTCTGTAAGTGTGTTTCAATCTTATTTTCTGATGTATTCGAGCATGAGACTCAGTTTTGTTGAGTCATTTTTTATGTATAAATCTTCACTGCATACCACATGTTTGATAAAATGCCTGAATGAGTCATTTTTTTGTGATTGATCCAAAACAATAGCATTTTTTTGTATATGAAGCATAACAATCATATTCCTCCTCACCCCATCCAATCAACATTCCTTATCCTCAAACAATCTCTGTATTGAACTTGAGTATATTCCGAATACCAAGGCCACCGACCCTTAAAGGACTGCAAACTTGATTCCAACTAACAAGATGCAATTTCTTTTCATCACCCATTCCTCCCCTATAGGAAATCTCGTTGAATCTTCTCGATCCTATTAGCCACACTCATAGGAACCGAATAAAGATAAGTAATATGTTGGAAGATTAGATAACGTACTCTTTATTAAAGTTAATCTCCTTGTATATTCAACGTGATGTTTACTAAAATGATTATTTCAATTAGTAGTTGCCAATCATATTGTTTGATAAGAAGTACAATCATATTGTTTTTTTACTAAATTGCAAGGTTTTTGTTTTTTCTTGGGTAGACTTGTGAAGTTACATGTGTCATGTAGACTTATCCCCTGATATAATTTATATCAATGTTAGCTAAATTGATATAATTTTTTATGATGGATGTAGGCTATGGATAGTGGAGCGACCCCTTCGAGAAAGTTACCCATACGCACAAAATCTAAGGCTCAAAAGAAAGGCAGCGAGATGATGCTTCTTGCCTCGGCATTGGGTGGGTTCCCACTACAAGACCCGATATTGGTTTCAGATTTCGTCACAAGTCGCTAAGAAGGTTTTTCTTGAGAGGTTTCATGATCATACGATTATTGCCGAGAGATCAACTTGTCGATCTTCGGAGAGTCGGTTCAATTTATCTCTCAGATATTCACTCAGAGGAGATGGGAGTACTTCATTTCTCCCCCAGCACGTCCTTTTACAAATCTGGTGAGGGAATTCTATGCGAACATGGAAATACAACAAGTCTCTGATGAACATCTTGACGATCCTCTGCAGATAATCTCATTCATTAGAGGCGTGCAAATTGTTGTTACTCGTGAAGTAATTGCAGAGGTCACAGAATTCCACTAATTGAGGAGCACAGGTATCCATATCCAATCAAGATTTCCCTTCCAAGACTGACATGACAAAGCTGTTTATTCCTCCTGATTCCTACAACCATTGGCAAGATTACATGAAGGTTATTCCCCTTGGACATCTCTCTCATCCGGTGAAACTGTTGGCTCGGATTGTTATGCAAAATGTGTTTCCAATAGACCATCATTCGGATCTTGGGTTGGCTCGAGGGCGGTTCATCTATGCGCTTCTCACAGATGTCCAAATTGACTTTGCATCTATTGCAATTCGACTCATGAAGGCAATGTTCTCTGAGCCTTCGATTTCCTTGCCATATGGAAGTTTGATTTCACGTATCATTGCCAAATTTGTTCAGATTCCAGATTCTGAACCAACTATGAAGCACCTTGGTCCTTTCTGTAAAGCTACCGTGAGTCGATCCAAAGGTCAAATGCGACTGCGAGGCACCAAGGATTTTGAAGCTACAACTGATCCTGCAGACACTACTGACCCAGGTCCTTCTGGAGGCATTTCTACATCGGCTCCGGTTTCGTTAGAAGATGTCATGACCAAGCTGAATGTCATGGCGACTGAAATGACAACGTTTTCATCTATTCTAACAAGCTTGCAGAAAGATGTGAAAGAATTGAAGACTAAATTCGCGGGATCATCTGGAGTCGATGAAGAAAATGATGATGAACAGTCAATGAGGGATTAGCTTGCTCCCCTTTTTACCACTTTTGTCATCTGTGACAAAAAATGTGGGGTAGTTAAAATTGACTTTTTTTGTGAAGTTGTTTACTTGTTTTTTGGTTTTTGTTTAAGCTTCATGTTAGGATATTTCAATTTCTACAAACATAATGGATTGGGATAAAAATTTATTTGAAAATAGTTCGTCTCTGTGATCCGTTACAAAAAGTTAGCATAAGTAGGTCACAAGTTCCCCAGTGGTAGCTCAATCGCCTGTGAAATCATACTTACAAAGCGGATATTACAAGTTTGAATCCCCTCTCCCCCTAAACCCTACCTTTGATTGGACATGTAAAAAAAAAAAAAAATTCCCCCCTCCCCCTTACCCTTGAGTTGATGTGTAAAAAAAAAATTCAAACAACAAAGCAAAAAATATTCTCAAAAAAAAAAACCTCCCCTCCCCCTACCCTTTAGTGGAGATGTCAAAAAAAAAATAAAAATAAATAAAAAAATTTGGAGGTTATCATAAGTAGGCTGAAAATGGGGGCTCAGACGAGTCATCTGAAGGCTCGTCTGCAGTCTCGTCTGAATTCTCGTTCGGACGAGTAAGCTTGAGAAGCATCTGAGGAGCTCGTCTGAATTCTCGTCCGGACGTTTGAGTTTCCCAAACAAACCCGAGACGGTCGTCTGAAGTCTCGTCTGATTACTCGTTCGGACGAGGTACTTTTGTAAAGAAACCCGAGACGGTCGTCTGCACGCTCGTCTGAATTCTCGTTCAGACGAGTAATCTTGAGAAGCAACTGAGGAGCTCGTCTGAATTCTCGTCCGGACGTGTGAGTTTCCCAAACAAACCCGAGACGCTCGTCTGAAGTCTCGTCTGATTACTCGTTCGGACGAAGTAGTTTTGTAAAGAAACCCGAGACGCTCGTCTGCACTCTCGTCTAAATTCTCGTTCGGACGAGTAAGCTTGAGAAGCATATGAGGAGCTCGTCTGAATTCTCGTCCGGACGTGTGAGTTTCCCAAACAAACCCGAGACGCTCGTCTGAAGTCTCGTCTGATTACTCGTTCGGACGAGGTAGTTTTGTAAAGAAACCCGAGACGTCGTCGACGCTTCGTCAATTCTCGTTCGGACGAGTAATCTTGAGAAGCAACTGAGGAGCTCGTCTGAATGCTCGTCCGGACGTGTGAGTTTCCCAAACAAACCCGAGACGCTCGTCTGAAGTCTCGTCTGATTACTCGTTCGGACGAGCTAGTTTTGTAAAGAAACCCGAAACGGTCGTCTGCACTGTCGTCTGAATTTTCGTTCGGACGAGTGTGTTTGAGAAGCAACTGAGGAGCTCGTCCGAAGGATCGTCTGAATCCTCGTCCGGACAAGTGTGTTTAAAGAAAACCGAGACGCTCATCTGAAGTCTCGTCCGATTACTCGTTCGGACGAGTGACTTTTCAAAGAAACATAGGAGCTCATCTGAATTATCTCGTTCGGACGTCCCATTCCATAAAACTAAAGTTTTAGTTTTAAACCTATCTCCGTCCACGCTCATTAATATCCGTTCGGACGATTACTGTTTTCGCTACCAATATATTATTAGAAACTAGGTACCATCCGGACGACCTAACAATAGTTGGAAATTTATGCCTATATCTCTCAAGAGAAATGGGTTATGTGTGTTTACCGAAAATAATAGAAGCTAAACAAACCAATCCAAACAATAGAACCAAAAATAATAGTTGGAAATTGAGGCATTTTTTTTTCATCAATTCATTTCATTAAAAACATACCAATCCAAAAACAACGATCAACGATTACAAACAAGCTTCACAGAAGCTAAACAAAACTAAAACCAAACAACTACATTGAAAATTTGGTACAGTTTTCTCTAGGAGCTGGCATCATCCACGCCAGCCAGCCATATGTAGCATGTCATCTAACTTTGGTACAGTTTTCTCTAGGAGCTGGCATCATTCAGGGTTTCCAAACTTTCCTTTTCATAGTCAGAGAGGGGACCTAGCCCCAATATCTCCTCTACACCATTCTTTCCAAGCCTCACCTGAAAAATAGGAAAGAGGTTTAATATAAAGAACCATTAAAACCAAAACATGGTAGCCTTGCCGACATGATATTCGGACACAAAATGGTACCATTCATAAAATCCAACATGATACCATCACTCAACAATTTACCAAACATAAGACTAACATCCTTCAGGTCCACACATTCAGAAAAATGAACATAAAAGTATATACACCAAAAATATTGACAAAAATATGTCTACTCACTACTCTAACATCAGTTGTGATAGCCACTAACATACCGTTTTTGAAATATTTCCAAGTCTAGGAAAGACTCCCCATGAAGAAACCTTTGGATTGTAAATTTCTGAATCATATTCCGATGGCACTGTGGGCTCATATATCACAGTAATATCTCCAAAAGCACCCACAAATTTTCTAAACTATCAATATCCTTTTTACAGCCCAGTATAAAATCAAATCATCAACTCAACTAAGCCTTAAGCAAGCACCTGGGCAGCAAGCATCAACCCATTTGTCATCCACTCAGTAAATTTAATGTTTTAGCAACCAAACAGAAAGTTACCACAAAATGAAATGAAATACAAGCCTTACTTGTTGAATGTGCAAAATTATATTTCAGAAGTATACTTGTTCCTTATGTTCCTCCTTGTGCTCCTTCTTGTGTTCCTTCTTCTTGTGTTCCTTCATCTTGTGTTCCTTGCTCTTGTGTTCCTTGGTGAGTTTTCAACTAGAAAATAACACAAACATTTTAGAAAAAGCATTTGCAATATTTAAGTATAATTAAAAATCTAGATTATTGACTATTTAACCTTCTTCGTACGACGATTTTCTTTGGGATTTGTGTCACTTGATTGATCCTTTCTTCCTCGTGACTTCTTCACCACTGCTTTTTCTACTGCAGACGCTAACCGTATTGAAGGTGGTTTCCCTCTAGTTCTCTTCACAAGAGGACTATGAACCTTGTTGCTTTCCACGATCGTGCCATTAACGGACACATCGCTAGCAGATCCAACATGAAGTGATTGGGAAGGGAGATTATGTTCACAACCGGTACCACTAAATTGATTCGTTAACGTACGAATATGATCTTTCATTTTCATGTAATTCTCCGGGGTAGTTGATGCAAGTTCTGCTAATACATGCATATCTTTACACAAGTCAAAACATCTTTCTGCATTAGGGTTGCCTCTCGAAGGATCATAACTACTTTTGATAAATTTGTATTTTCGCTTCAAATCTTTCCTCCAACGGTTAAGGAAATATTTGTCTGGCAACGATGTAACATCCACTTTAATTAGTACAGATATGACATGTTTGCACAAAATTCCTCTTGATTCAAACATACAACAACTACAATTCACTTCACATGGTTCATTATAGTAAAACAGAAGGTGACTTTTTCATGTAGTCACCAATAACTTCTACCGATCAGTCCTTGATAAATACAAATAGTACCTTCTCTTTTGATAAGATCGACAGAACAATACAACACCTCTCTAATCTCCTCTTGTATTTCTTTGAACTTTGCATTGGTGTAAAGTTGTTGAAATTTCTTCTCAAAAGAAAACTTGCTTACACATGCAATTGTGCTATTGAATGACTTGAAATCAGCAATGTTCTCATTCTCAACCTTTTTACGCAAAGCATTATCATATCCATCAACAAATTCCTTCAAAGTTGTTGATGGATGCACATAACCATCAAAAAAAGCATTCATACTTTCACTCCTTTGTGTGGTAGTCATTCCAGCACAAAAAACATCTTTCAAATATGCAGGTACCCAGAAATTCCGCTCACCATATAACCCACACAACCATGCATTATCCTCAAGATTGTAACACCCAAGAAGACTTTGCCAACTTACATCAAACTCATCACATGTTTGAGATTCATACACACATCTCCGTAAGGCACTCTTAATGGCATGATATTCTGGATGTGCCCCAAATTTATCAGGAAGCTTTTTCAAAATGTGCCATAAACATAATCGATGTCGGACATTCGGGAAAACTATATTGATTGCACTTTTCATAGCCCTATCTTGATCCGTAATAATTGCATTTGGCGATCGACCATTCATGCATTTCAACCATGTCTCAAACAACCATACAAACGTCTCTGTATTCTCCCTTGATATTAATGCTGCACCAAAAAGTATTGACTGACCATGGTGATTCACCCCCACAAAGGGAGCAAATGGCATTTCATATTTATTAGTCAAGTACGTTGTATCAAATGTAACAACATCCCCGAAATCTTCATATGCTGCCCTACTTCGTGCATCAGCCCAAAACACATTTTTTAATCTACCATCATCATCAAAATCCATGGCAAAGTAAAAACCATCATTAATTGATTGCATTCTAATGAAATAATCACGAAGTGCTCCAGCTCCTCCTGTGCCAAGCTGAAGATACCGTTCCTTGGCAATAAAATTACGACACTCTTTTTCTCCAAATGCAAGATTCTCATACCCCCCTGCCTCGATAACTAGCGAGTTAAAATTCTTGCTCATATTTATTCCAGATTCATCATTTAGCAAAAGCTTTTTCTTTGCATAAGAATCCAAATTCTTATGGCATCTATGAAATCTAGCTTTTCCTGGACTTAATGCATGATTATGGTCAATGGATACACTGGTCACATACCACTTTGTATCAACTAATTTTGCATTCAAATTCGCCTTACATCCTACTCTGATTGTTTGAATAGGCTTAGAAAAGTCATTACTACTCTCTTTGGCTTTTCTATTACCTTGACGACTACATGCTAAGGTGATGTAGCGTGTATTTCCATGTGCATCCTTCTTTCCATTCCTTATTACCACCCCAAAACCTTGTTGTTTGGCATAAATCTCATAATAAGTAGAAAGTTCCTTTAAGGAGCTAAATAACATTCCTGCCTTGGGTTCATCAACAGTTTCAACATCATCTATAAGCTTATACTCTAAATGTTTGTCATCATTAACTTCCAACTCTACATCACATACGCTTCATTCCATCTATATCAAAATAAATAAAACAACTATGAATAAAAATTGATAGGGGACATTTGAAGAAAAATTAGAGGAACAATAATAAGACTTAACATACCATTAGAGGAAGAATAAAATGACTTCAAAAATTCATTAATATTTGAAGAAATATACAAGAAATAATAAAATGAGTAACATACCGTTTTGAAGATCATTTACATCATCTTCAAACTCATTTTGAGCATCCATTTGAATGCACGGCAGCTCACCATATAAATATGATGAAGCTTGAATTGCAGGAGTGGAAGAAGTAATATCATCCATTTGAATTGCTAATATAACCATCAAAACCAAATAATCAGAATATATCACAGATATGAAACAGAAACAAAAGCTTCCCAGTCCAACCACTATGATAAGTTTAGGAAATCATTGCTTAAAGGAAGTGACTAATGAAATGTCAAGCCACATGCACATTATTTCTTTGATAAATACTTCATATCATTGGAAATCGCAGAGAAAAAAAGTCCCCATTAATGGGTGAAGGAAAACAAAATCTACAAATTCAAAAGGCACATCCAACATTATTGAGTTGAACAACATAAATAAGTGTAAATGGACTAGAAACGGAGTGTTTGTCAATTATTTTAGGAGCCTAATATATATAAGATGTATTAGTTCTATTAACATGACCATTCCCATTTACATCTACTATGAATCTCAATCTTTTATTTTCTTTTTTTGTGTTTTCAGTTGTGATATGGAAAGGATCTTCGCATTTCAATTAGTGCCAAGTCATATTCACTAGCTGAGAAATGCGAACCAAAACTAACACAGTGCATTGGATCATAAACATTTCCCTTACAAAAGCTTCCCATTCCATTTCTATAATAAGCTTAGGTAATTACTACGTAAACAGAAGCATAAACTCATTAAAGGAATATGACTACCGATATCATGTCATGTGCCATAAAGTAACTAATAAACTGCACAAAAGTGTAATTGAATTCATTTTAAGGAGTTAAAAGTACCATGGGATGCAAAAAAAGATCACATAGGTTCAAGTAGTGAGGAGGGAAATTATGACCAAGATTTGAATGCAAACATATCCCCTCAATAGGGCTTAATGGGAAAAAAGGAAAAAGAAAAAATGAAGGGTAGTATTCATTTAGATGAAACCAACTAGTTAGGGCATCAGCTTGTTGAGCAGAGTTTATCATATATGGTATTACACTAGTCACAATCATTTGTTAATTGAACATTACTTGTGGAAGAAAAGAAATCCTCTGCTTCTTAAAAGTATACCCAGTGTAACTGTCTAAGACCTCAAGTCCTTCAATAGTCAAAAGAAAAGTTAACTAAAATTGCACATGACACTATATGGTATTACAACACAATCAGAGGACAATTTGAACAATATACTTGCATTATACCCCATGTTGTTTTTCTAAAGAAATAAAAAAAAAAAAAAAACCTTCTAACAATCATTCACATGTTTTCAAAACTTCAAACAATCATTCACAAAGCCCACCAGAAACTAAACTACATGGGTATCACCAAAACCCCAAACTCATAAAAACAGAGAAAAGAAAAGGAAAATACAACGAACACAGAAAACCAACAGCAGAGGGCCACCACGAATTTGCTGCAATTGCTCAGAAAACCAAACACCAAAACATCACAATAATTCCTTATCAGCCACATACCCAAATAAAATGAAAAAAAAAAACCGAAAAACACGTATTCGTTTGGGTTGCGGAGAAGCAGAGCGTTTGGGTGGCGGAGAAGCAGGGACGCCGTCATTTGAGCAGAGGCCTTGGGTCGCCGGAGAAGCAGGGCGCTTTCGGTCCGGGTGGAGTGGATATCTCTTTGGAGGAGAGAGAAGCGCGTGGGGAGAGAGAAGCGGAGTGGAGAGAAGCGCGTGACGGAGGAGAGAGGAGGGCAGCGATGACCTGCTGGGCGTGAGAGAAATGGGGCCAGGAGCGGGGGAAAAGAAGCGGGATGGAGGGAAAAAGGCGACCAGCGTTTGATCTACTCAAGAAATTCAAATTTTTTTTTTTTTTAAATGACGTGGACGACGCCACGTCAGCTCCGGATGGACGGAGGATGGACGCTTTCTCGCCGCTAAGAATTATTCGAAAATTTGGTGACGGCAAGCAACAACGAATGGCCTTCAAGGCTTCAACAGTAGCCAAAAACGGTTGGTGATTTCTAGCAACTTTCAATGAAGTTAGATGATGAATTCCTATGACCTTTGACAAGAAATTTCTACAGGAGGCGGCTGGTGACTCGAAAGCCGATTTCGGTGGGCAAAGATTTCCAATGACTTCTCACGATAGTAAAAAATAAACTACGAGAGAATGTAATTGCGAAAATGATAAGCTCAAAATTGAAAAATAAATTATGATTTTAAAAAAGAGAGTCATTTTACTGAAATTAAAAAAAAAAAAAAATCTGATCAACTGAAAATGTTTTCAGTTTTACTATGGTTTGTGGTCGTACAAAACACTAAAAAGAAAGAAAGGAAAGAGTTTTTCAAAAAAATTTTACGTAGAAGATTTTACCTCGATCAGGTCAAAGCAACTTTCAATATAATCTTCTATGCATGTCATATCATGCACAATTACAAACCCCTTTTTGTCCTTCCATGAGATGAGCTACCGCTAAGTCAAGCTTCTTTTTTTTTTTTTTTTGGTACTACAATCACTTTTTGCATTTATGGTACTGAGAGAATTTGCAAATTGGGTTGGTTTTGCTAATTGCATTTAAACTTTCTCTTTCCTCTCAACTTCTCCTAATATTTATTTGATAGAATATTTGAATGAAATAGGGTAAGGATAAATGAAGGTATCATACAGTTTATTTGAATAGAAAAGCAAAGAGTAATTTGATTATCTAAGTTCTAAAAGAAAAATCTTAAAAAGCTGCTGTTAATACTCTAAATATGTTGTCATCTAAGAGAAACGATTAAATTCTAGACTACTTATGAATTCACTCTTAACTTCAAGAATGTTTTTGACATTTACAGTAAGCTATGGACAATGGGAAACCCTTGGCTCAATGTAGAATCATAATTCACATATTTCATTGGTATAGTTACTTGCATTTGTCTAAATTATTATTAAGACTCGGATTGTGTTTATTTTGGCATAAAATGTTTTACATTAAAAATTGTTTTTGGTGAAATCATATTTCAGAAAAATTATTTTGACTGAATATTTTTCGACTGGTTGTTACGGAATATCAACAAATATTACTTATAATTTCAAAATTAGATCACAATAACCTATAAAGAAAGATCTACTGCTATTAAACACTAAATTCATATAATGAAACAAGTGGTTTCATCCATTAATTTCAGAGAAAATCCGAACAAAGAGGTCACAAGATCATTCAAATTCATCAATTTTGCCCTACACAAACAACATAAAACAAGATCCACCTAACCAAATCACATACAAATGAAAAAGAAGCAACTCAATAGACTAGAGAAAGCTAAGCCCTCTTTGGAGACTTGGGCTCTTTGGCAGCCATCTCCGCCATCTTCTTGTTGGGAAAGACAACACAATGAGCAACGGTAACTTCCCAAGCTCTTCATCGTTCCTCACAGCCAGCAGAACATGCCTTGGAATGATCTTGTTCTTCTAGTTGTTACGAGCAGCATTTGGAGCCAACTCCAGCACTTTCACACACATTTATGCACAATAACTTCATAATCAAGAACGAAAACTAGATGCTGAAATTGAAGCAGTAGAGAGAAGAAAAATATCAGAAACAAAGAAACACACCTCACTTTGCAATCAAACACATGCTTGAAACTCATATTAAATCGCCATTTTGGTTAGTTTCAGAAATTTATGAAAGGTCAAACCCATGTGAAAAAATTAAAAGCTACAAAATTTCGACATGTTATCTTGGAAAAATTACCAAATGAAACAATAGGTTTGTCCAAGAAAAAATCAGCTACTGTAAAGGCAATATATCCATTTTCCGTCCTACATTTCCAGGAAAGCAAACATACATTTAGAACAATAAACAGAAACATCAACTACCAAACTATAACACAGCCATGAATTCAGCAAAAAAAAAAACCCACATCTAATTAAGCAAGATCACAGATCTGAGAGCTATAGCAAGTAAAATCTAAAAATACAGTTTAACCATAAACACAGTCACACAGAGAGTGTGTGGTATTACTTCAGCAGCAAGGTACTCGAGCATATCAGCAGAATACTGAGAGCAAAGAAATAGAAACAATACCAAGTCATAAAGTATGCAAAAACAAAATTGAAACAAATGAAAACAGCATAATTGCAAGTCAAACAATCAGGGAAGGGCCAAAAAAACAAACATAAATTAACGGAATAGGGAAACCTTGACACCAGTGATATATCAGCCGGTGTTGTCCAGAAGCTATGCATATTGATCTTTGTTCTTTTTACATTGAAAGTTGAAACTTGTATCATCTTTCCTTATAAAAAAGCAAAAGAGAGTGATATTTACAGTTCATATATGCTCTCTCTACTGTTTGGAACTTCAAAATCGAGTATGCATAACAATGAAAGAACCAACATGTATCAAATTTCAACAAACCTATTTGATTTAAATGGAAAAATCAAATGGAGAAAAAAGGGATCCATCAAAAACCAGACATTGGACAACTTAAACGTACAGTTGGGCATGGTTTCATTGTAAAACAAGAGAAAGAAGGAACTAAGCATCAAATAAAAAGGGATTATCAACAACACAAGTCTATCAGCCTCGTCTACTCTGACTTGTTAGCATTCACAGCTTTGTTACCCAATCTGTTCCACATTGTTTTGAACCAACACCCAACATTTTTGCTATTCAACAAGAGAAAACACTTGCTAGCTTACAAGCTGATTCACAGTAATAACACCTGGCCCCCTAGCTGATCCAATCAATTGGTTTTTACATGTATTTTCGTGGTGTCTGATGTAAGTCCAGAGTCCCTTTGAAGCAAGGAGGGAATGTTGTCATTTTCTGTCAATTTGCCAAGATAAATTCTAAATGCAGGGCGGAACACAGTTGATTGATAACAAAGACCACATTAAGAAAAATACATTCTCAAAAAGAGTGTCAATGAACAGTGGGTCATGTCTGTCGTGACTCATGAACTGCTCACAGTAGATTGATCATCGTAGTCTATATTCCATGACAGAGATTCAAACATGCATAGGAACCATCAAAAAACACAACCAATCACATTACACACATTGAGAAATACACATTCTCATGATACAATCGTCTTGGTGTGAAGCTAGGATGTTCCATAACACGGAAAAATAGGCTTTGAGAAAAAAACAAATGTCATAAAAATCAGTCATTGCCTGTATTTCAGGGGTGTTTGGGAAGGGGGAATTCAAACACAAGTGGTGATATGTGACTAAGGATTTTGTTTGGAATCTAAAAACAATGTCATAGCATAGTATTTGATATTTTTGACTTGGACAAACAGAGAAAGATGATACAAATCCAATGCCAATAACTTACTTTTTGGCCAGACAATACCCAATAAATTGAAAATGCTATAACTGCCAACAATGACACAAATCAAATTGGAAGTCAAAATATTACAAGTTTTCCATCCACATACCTTGTCAGACTGAAATCCTACATCCAGAAGACATCTTACCCTGATATACATTCAACAATTGAGGAACATCATCCAGAAATCTGATCACAAACTTCTCCAAAAATATCCTCTCTGTCGGTTGCAAGAAAGTCCCCACAGCCAAGTTATTCTTAACCAAACCCTTGGCTAGCAAAATTTGAACAACAGAACACCGAGGGATAATTCTGTTTTCGAAGCTTAAAGTTATAACAGAAGGATTTCTAGCAATATTTGCTGATGGCCACCCAATTTTGTTCACAAGGAAATCCATTGTTTTCGTGATCTTCTCTTCTGAAGATAGCATACAATGTGGAAACCTTTTAAATGCTGCGAGGGCCATGTCTTTTGACCAACCCCACCTCTTATAAAGCTCAAATCTTGATTCCAGCTTTGGTTTCTTCATCTTGAATAACACCTGGATTGCCAGGACAAATACCGTTTTCGTGGGATCAAATCCCATTTCCATAACCTGGTGGACAACCTCAGCAAACTTAGCATGCGTTGTAAACGCTGAAGAGGGAAAATTAGTTACCAGTAAAGAGATTTTAGATGGAGGCGCTCCAAGTTGTCTCAAAAGTGCAATGTTAGGAGCCATGGTATTCGGTACATCACATAGAAAAGACCGTGGATCGCGCTTGAAAGTTGTCAGGACTTTCTCTCCAACAAGAAGTACACTCTTGAGGAAATCATAGCAGGGTTTAAGATGTTTCTTTAAGTTTCTGTTGAACAGAAATGGGTTTGAAGAGAGGATGGTAACGAGGTCAGAGCTCGAAACCCCTATGGAACGCAAAAGCTCAATCTTGGGCAAAAGGGTCTTCTTGGGATGAGATAAAAGAATTAGGGGATGCATCCTAACGATTTTGGAGATCTGGGCATTGCTGAATCCATTCTCTTTGAGAAGATTCAGCACTGAGTCTGGTCTCTCTGGGCTCTGAAATAGTACACTCTGGCTCTGGGATGCTAAAATTGCAGATTTTGCAGGCAACCCACAAGAGTTTATTAGGTAAGACACTGCAAAAGAATGTTTTTCCTCTTCTTCTGGCTTTTGATTAGATTCAGGTAAACTGCCTACTGATGTAAACGATTTGACAATAAAGAAACCATTTTGCTGAAGAAAACCCAGTTGGGTGCTCCTGTGTTTGACTAGTAGCAGCTGTCTTGAACAGAAAGAACCAAACATAACTGACTCACCAAAAGTGTTCCTCAGACAGCTTCAACTGGACTTCGTGTTTGATTAATCCTTCAGAGAACACTGCTAATCACCCACCCTTCTTTCTTCTCGTTCTCGATGCCCAACCATAATCGCCATTGCCGACTTTGTTAAACCCTAGCCCCACTCTAAGCCCTCCTGAAACCCATCTCAACCACTTCGACTTCTAACCCCCCGCCAATAGTGTGAGGGAGCACGGGATGAGTGTGGTTGAATTAATAAATTTAGGTTATTTTGAACCTTACTATAACGTTTACTTAACCTCTAACCTTCGTAATTTTTGCAATTAGTTTATTATCAGGGTTTCAAACTTTTAATTTTTTGAAATATCTTTTTTATAATTTTCATTAAATCTTGACAGAATTCCTAAAGTGCTTTCTTATTTATTATAAGGAAAAAAAATTGCAATTTAGACACTATATCAAGATTTAACAGAATTTATAAAAATGCTTACATTAGGATCGTTGTAATTTTTTAATTTTTTTTAAACAAAAAAAATTAGTGAACTTCTAAAAGGTAATTTCAGCCAGCCCTAGAAGAGAATCCCTTACTTCTCTCTAGTTTTTCTTCTCCAGTGAGTTCCTTTAGGAACCCTTCCCTCTTCCCTCCCTCCTTATGTTGCTCTTATGCACCCATTTTTTTTTTTTTTTTTGTGCCCTCATCATTGATTTCAGCAGCAACCACGCTACCTTCTTCACCCTGTTGGCTCACCACCCCCATCCGGTTGTCACCTTTTCCTTTGCTTTGGTTGCCTTGGGGGTTTTAGATCCAATTTGATCTAAATTAGATTTGTTCATTTCGGGCTTACTAGGCCAACAACGTGTCTCTCCCTTGCCTTCTCTAGCCTCTTTGCCACTTGTCGCCGCCCTCCTTGTCACAACTCTGCCACCACATGCCAGTGCGTGGCCTACACGCTCTGACGTGGGAGCTTCATTGATGCTGATGTATGTTGGTTTTTGTGTTTTCTTTGTATTTTAATTTGCTTTGTGCAATTTCTTTGTAACTTGTTTGAATAAGGATTGTTCATACCCTTGAGTTGTGGATGTGAACAGTTTTCTAACTTTCGGGTTAAGGAGGATGAGTTTTGATAAGTGCCTAAAAGTGCTTATTTGGACCCCTTAATTTACATTCGTTAGGCTCTTAGCTTTGTTAATATCTAATATTTTTGTATTGTTTTAGTGTTTTAGTGTGTTGTAAGTCCTTGGTGCGAATTATGGTTCAAAGGGGCGGAAATAAGTAAAGATAGAACTTTAGCCTTTGCAAGTGCGATCGATCGCACTTGGTGCGATCGAACGCACTACAGTCGATCGCAAGACCTACGATCAAACGCAAGCTTCGTCAGCCTGCATCTCACGTGGTCTAGCCGGCCCTAGCCTTCATCGTTTTCTCATTGCGCCATGGGCAGTTATTTGTGATCGAACGCAAGCTATGTGATCAAATGCATTACGGTCGAACACAACTCTGACGATCGAGCACACACTGCACTTGATGCATTTGCAGTCGAACGTATATCACCACAATCGAACACACGCAGGGATGCAATCGATTGCACCCTCTGCGATCGAATGCACCCCTAACCTAGCAGCACATTTTATTTTGTATATAAATAGGACCCTTTGTATTTTCGTGATTTTCACGTTTTGGGAGGCGTCTCTAGGGCCTCAAACCCTCTATTTTCACTGTGTAACCCTCCTAAGTCGTCATTAATTTATTTAATGTTTTATTTTGCTTTTATTTAGTCTTTTATTCCTTTCACTATAGATTTGTTTATATATATTCATGTTTAGTTCGAATTATTTCATTGTTTAATTTTATATTTATTCTTTTCAATGCATTTTAGTGACAAAAGTGTGTTGATTGTTGTTTGCAAATCGTTAAACGTCGACTTTCGTTGCAATCGGAGATACATCGGATGATTCGTCTTCAGATCAATATCCGTTGTGACTTCTTAAAACAGTGTTTGCATTGGTTAGTTCGACAAGATTTTGTAGCAACAATAGGATATACATATGTGCTTTATCAATAGACAGAAATATGAACAATGTAATAGCAAATAGAATACGCCTAGTAGCGTAATCGTTATTGAGTATGGACTAAGCATGTTTATATGTTGATTAAATTGTGGTGAGGTAGATTAGGAATCTTAACGTTTTTATTTATTTATTTTATTGCATTTTAATCTAGTTTATTTTTATGCACACCAACTGTTTGATTTTGGGACTAGGTTAAGATATGATTAGTTTAGGCACTTTAAAATTAATTTTTAACAAACACAATTTTTTGTGGAATTCAACCTTGTACTTGCACACCCGCTACACTGCATAACGATTCGTGCAATTGACGAGTACAATTAAATTTGTGCAACAAATTTTGGCGCCGTTGCCGGGGAATTGTTGTTTTGTTTAATTTTTTTTTTTTGCTTAGATTAATTGTATTTCTCTACTAGTTATTTTAATTGTGCATTTATTTTATTTGTTTCGTGCTTTTGTATAGAATTTTTTTTTTTTAAAAAAAAAATTAGTTTAGTGTTTGTTTGGCTGTTTTTGCTCTCTGTTGAGTTTCTGGAAAATCACTCTCTGTGAGTGCGAACGATCGTAGTGTGCTTGCGATCGTGCGCACTTGCACCATTTACTGTGTTGTGTGCATGCCAACGTTCGATCGGGTGCTGTGGCACACGAATGCACCTTGACTGATAGAGCATAGTGCGCCTTTGCAATCGATCGCACCTCTATTGCGATTGAACGCACTTGCACAGACTGCTACATTTTGCTGCTTACATTCGATCGCATGTCCTACGTTCAAGCGCACCTCCGCAGTTAGCACCAACAGACCTGAAACAACTAAGTTTTAATTTTTGATTTTATTTGTTTAATTATTGTTTTATCTTTAATTATTTATATATGCCCGTTTTTATTTATTTTCTTGCTATTTTTAATTTTTGTTAGTTTATTTTTATTTTTAATTATTTAATTAGTTTATTGTTTTGTTAGTTTATTTATTTATTATTTTTTTTTGTTTAGTCTATTTTTATTAGTTATTGTTTATTTATTTATTTATTTTTGTTGTTAGTGTTTTATATGTAATATTTTGAACTGTTTAGGTAAAGCATGAGTCTTTCGTTTATTGATTTTGATGTTTTCCCTAGTTGTAGGACACAAAATCCTACCAATTTGCACCCACATAAACTTTGTTTAGGCTGCTCTAGTCTTACCATAATTTCGGTGATTGTCCACATTGGGGACAATTTACCAATCTCCCATATGGGCAGCTAAATACCATTTTTTCTGACCAGGGGTTTGAATCACATTCTAATTCTTACACCCCTAACCAAAATAACCATTCTGATGTCTCATGGTATGCTCATGCCATGGGAAACTATGGTCTCCATTCTGATGAATTGCACCATTCTGAATATCCGCAGTTCAATACTTACTCTTCCATGCCTTTATCATATAATCCTCATCCTCAAGAGTCATTAGTGCAACATTTTCCAATTGCTCATATTGATGACTTAGAGGAGAGAGCGAACCAACTCATGGCAGTTAGGCGTGCCCACGCCCAGCTTCCTCACACTCACGCACCTCATCAGTCATGTGAATATTGTTATCATCCTTCTCACGAATTTGATGATTGCCCATTTTATATTAATTACGTGAGTCAAATTAACAAGTTTGCACATAAGTATTCACAAACCACCACTACACTTGTTAGTGAGGAAAAAGCTGTTAATAAGGTGGAAGAAAAGGAAAAGCAATTTGAGCCCCCACCAATTCAAAAATTGTCCAATGACAAGGAAGTGAGTACTAAAGCTCACTCTTTCATCACAATCCCTCTCAAGACACAACAAGCTTCATCTTTTCAATGTCTCGAAGAGCCGTCTTATGTAGAAATCTTTGAGGATTCATGCTCACAAGATCACAAATCTAGGAACCGTGTTCCTAAGTGGATCCTTCGAAACAAGGACAACTACATAAGATGGCGGAACATCCTTCCAAAGGGGTATCAAATTTTAAAGAAGAAATGATGAAATGGATTGGTTGGACACCCATATGAGCGGGGAAGGTGCAGTATTTTTCCTTTTTATTTTTCGCACTGCATTTATTTATTTATTTTCTTTCCTGTCTTTTTATTTTTATTTTATTCGGTTTCTAACAACAATTAGTCTTTTGATGTCTGTGCTTGTGAGAAAAAGATTGCTGTTAGTTTTTGACAGGTGTTTTGATGTTTAAGTTTGGGGGACGCTTTGGACTTTGCACATTTCGGTTCATCATCCCACTGTATTGTATTTTTTGCCACATTGAACAATGTGTCATTTAAGTTTGGGGGTGTGGACAAACATTATGTCTGTCTTTTTGTTTGTTTATTTACTTGTTTTGCTTTGTTTTTGTTTGTATATATTTGTTTTTGTCTGTATATAAAATTTTTTCTTTTTGTTTGATGCTATATTGTTGATTGGGTACAATTTACATCGTAACTATGGATTGCATGTCATTAGTGTGTTTAACTTGTTTGAACATTGCATATCATTAGAAATCCCAGTTTTTGATTCATGTGTTGGATTAGAGAGACTCCAGTCTCTCCACTTGTTTGATCGATATTTCACATGCACATTAGCATTAGGGTCTGTGGGGTATGAGATTTGACTTTGAAGTGTGTGTCTTGAGATTTTTAGGTTTGTGATGTGATGATGAAAACCTTGGCTATTAATAAAAAAAAATCAGAAAATCAGAAAAAGTTGAGTTTTTCATTGAGTAACTTGACCTCTTGCCTGGCCAAGTAATGAGTGTTCGCCAAAAATGAGAAATTCTAGCTAAAAAATTGTATGGCTAGTTTAGGCTCTGTAGCTCTTTTGACTTGAGTAATTAAGCCCTAGGGATGTCTCTACATCTAGTGCCCTAAAACCGCCTAGTTTGGGAGTCACTGGCCCAACACTCGTTACATAGATCATTTAGAAGCTTAAGGGAGTCAAGCATTGCACAGCCTACACAAAAATTTTGCATTTTTCAATTCAAGCATTGGTTGTATTTATCACATTGTTTTCCTTTGAATTTTGGGATACATGTCTTTGGAGGGTAATTGAAACCTTATGATCTTGTTGTTAGTTCACTTTACACTTTATGGAGCACGTGTTGTCTCAATTTTTCAACCTTTGAGTGAAAGGATGTTTGGATGCTGGATGATGTGGTTCGTATGTTTAACATGTTAAATTTGCTAATGATATATGAATCATGTGTTTGTGTGAAGGGCTTTGTCCATTAATAACATAGTGCCAATAATTGTTTGTGGGTGTCATTCCTGAAAAATCCTCACGAGACTTCACTCGTCCATTAGGGATGTCTAGTGGTTTAAAAGGCTTATTGCATAAGTTAAATGCAATCGTTTCTCCCACAAAAAATTTATGTTTCGTGTTTTTAATTGTATTTTTCATTTTGTTTTGCTAAGAGACTAGCAAAATGTAAGTTTGGGTGTATTTGATGAGTGCCTAAAAGTGCTTATTTGGACCCCTTAATTTACATTCGTTAGACTCTTAGCTTTGTTAATATTTAATGTTTTTGTATTGTTTTAGTGTTTTAGTGTGTTGTAGGTCCTTGGTGCGAATTGTGGCTCAAAGGGGCAGAAATAAGCAAAGATAGAACTTTAGCCTCTGCAAGTACGATCGATCGCACTTGGTGCGATCGAACGCACTACGGTTGATCGCAAGACCTACGATCAAATGTAAGCCTCGTCTCACATGGTTGCCCTAGCTGGCCCTAGCCTTCATCGTTTTCTCATTGAGCCGTGGGTAGTTATTTGCGATCGCAAGTTGTGCGATCACATTGTGGTCAAACGCAACTCTGACGAATCGAGCACACGCGGCACTTGATGCATTTGCGGTCGAACGTATATCACCACGATCGAACACACGCAAGGATGCGATCGATCGCACCCCCTGCGATCAAACGCATCCCTGACCTGGTAGCACATTTTATTTTGTCTATAAATAGGACCCTTTGTATTTTCGTGATTTTCACGTTTTGGAGGGCCTCTAGGGCCTTAAACCCTCTGTTCTCACTGTGTAACCCTCCTAAATCGTCATTAATTTATTTAATGTTTTATTTTGCTTTTATTTAGTCTCTTATTCCCTTCACTATGGATTTGTTTATATATATTCATGTTTAGTTCGTATTATTTCGTCGTTTAATTTTATGTTTATTCATTTCAATGCATTTTAGTGACAAAAGTATGTTGATTGTTGTTTGCAAATCGTTAAATGTCAACTTTCGTTGCAACCAAAGATACATCGGATGATTCATCTTCGGACTAATATCCATTGTGACTTCTTAAAACAGTGTTTGCATTGATTAGTTCGACAAGATTTTGTAGCAACAATAGGATATGCATATGTGCTTTATCGATAGACGAAAATATGAACAATGTAATAGCAAATAGAATACGCCTAGTAGCGTAATCGTTATTGAGTATGGACTAAGCATGTTTATATGTTGATTAAATTATAGTGAGATAGATTAGGGACCTTAGCATTTTTATTTATTTATTTTATTGCATTTTAATCTAGTTTATTTTTATGCACACCAACTGTTTGATTTTGGGACTAAGTTAAGATAGGATTAGTTTAGGCACTTTAAAATTAGTTTTTAACAAACACGATTCTCTGTGCGATTCGACCTCGTACTTGCATACCTGCTACACTGCATAACGAC
The DNA here is from genome assembly GCA_013348765.1 of Carpinus viminea. Taxonomy (NCBI): domain Eukaryota; kingdom Viridiplantae; phylum Streptophyta; class Magnoliopsida; order Fagales; family Betulaceae; genus Carpinus; species Carpinus viminea. Next base: position 12,311,061 of record CP054668.1, read on the forward strand.
TCGTGCAATTGACAAGTACAATTAAATTTGTGCAACAAGTTTCAGCATGGAGTTTTCTACTCCCAAGGCCGAAACTCTTTGAGTTGAGTCTGCTTGGAACAAATATGTTGTTATAACTGAAAATTAGTCATGGGGTAGCGAATTTCGATATCATAAGTAGGTCTAGAATGTCAGATTGTTATATATGTATCTATGACTTGTAACCTTGTCATTTCGGTTATGTGATGTAAGAGCTTTATGCTTTTGATCATTCATCAATTATTGAGACTTGAATGATTTTCCCTTAAAAAAAATTAAAAAAAAATCTTGGCCCATGGGTTCACCGGTGGATCTAAACTACTCGTATTGTGACCCATGGGTCATATTATTATATATTAAAAAAAATCACCATGAAAAAAAGTGACCAGGGGTCACTTGTGGTCACTTTGTGATCCGTTGTGGGTCACAACATGGGTCACCTTTTTTTTAAAAATAATAATAATTTTTTAATTATAAATAAAGGTAAATTTGATTTTTTTTTAAAATTAGGGGTATAAAAGTCTTTTATTTATTTTACCGTTTGATTTAACTCTAATATTTAACGGGGTATTTAGAACAAAATGAAAGTTTGATACACCAAAGTGAGAGGTTTTGAAGATTACAGGGTATTTGCAAAAGGGCCTAATTCCAGTGAGTAAGTGAAGATTTTTTTTTTTTTGTTGAAAATCTTGGATGGCCCAGATTTAGCATGGGTTTTTTTTTAACTCAAAGCCGAACGGCATACTCCTAACAGCAAGGGAAGAAAAAGAAGGAGAGTTGAAAAATGGAGAAAAAAGGGAAGAAAATAAACGGAATTTTTATTTTTATTTATTTATTTATTATTATTTTTTTTACGTTTGGTATTGGGTTAAAAAACTCTTTGGTAAATTTGAACCATTCCAGCAATTTATTATCTACCGCATCTATGTGAGAATGTGTATCATCTTTCTAGTAGCATTACATCTACTAGAAAAGATGTTTTTGCATTTATGGTACTCAGAGAATTTGCTAATTGGGTTGGTTTTGCTAATTGCGTTTAAACTTTTTCATTTCTCTCAACTTCTCCTCACATTTATTTGATAGAATATTTGAATGAAATAGGATAAGGATAAATGAAGCTATCGTGGAGTTTGAATAAAAAAGCAAAAAGTAATTTGATTATCTAAGTTCTAAAAAAAAAAAAATCTAAAAGAAGCTATGTTAATTCTCTAAATATGTTGAAATGTGAGAAAAACAATTGCATTCTAGGGTAATTATGAATCCACTCTTAACTTCAAGGATGTTTTAGGCATTTACTATATAAGAGGGATTCTGCTAATTAATATACAGTATAAGCAATAACACATGCCATAACACAACATCATGCCACTTCATTGATGTTCTTGGAAGGTAAGCTATAGATAACAAGAAACCTTGGCTCAATGTAGAATCATAATTTACATATTTCAATGGTATATTACTTACATTTGTCTAAATTATGATTAAGACTTTGTTTGTTTCGGCGTAAAATATTTTACATTAGAAAATTGTTTTTTTAGTGAAATCATTTTCCAAAAAAATTATTTTGACTGAATATTTTTCGACATTTGACTGATACGGAAAATCAACAAATTCTTATAATTTCATTCAATCCCAATAACCTATAAAGAAGGATCGACTGCTATTAAACACCAAATTCATGTAGTGAAACAAGTGGTTTCATCCATAAATTTAAGAGAAAATCCGAACAAAGAGGTCACAAGATCTTTAAAATTCATCAATTTTGCCCTACACAAATAACATTAAACAAGATCCATCATAACCAGATTACATACAAATGAAAAAGAAGCAACTCCATTGACTAGGACTCCAAGATGTAGCTTAATAGGTTGGTATCATAAAAAGCGGAGTCACATTCAATCCCTCCCTTCTTGTGTGCACATATCAAAAAAAAAAACTCGATTGACTAGAGAAAGCTAAGCCCTCTTTGGAGACTTGGTGGCCCTGGATGGAAACTTGGGCTCTTTGGCAGCCATCTCTGACCATCTTCTTGTTGGGAAAGACAACACAATGAGCAACGGTAACTTCCCAAGCTCTTCATCGTTCCTCACAGCCAGCAGAACATGTCTTGGAATGATCTTGTTCTTCTTGGAATGAGGCAGCCAACTCCAGCACTTTAACACGCATTTATGCACAATGACTTCATAATCAAGAACGAAAACTAGATGCTGAAATTGAAGCAGTAGAGAGAAGAAAAATATCAGAAGCAAAGAAACACACCACCTCACTTTGCAGTCAAACAGATACTAAAAACTCCATATTAAATAGCCATTTTGATTAGTTTCAGAAATTTATGAAAGGTCAAACCCACATGGAAAAAATTAAAAGCTACAAAATTTCGACATGTTATCTTGGAAAAATTACCAAATGAAACAATGGGTTCGTCCAAGAAAAAATCAGCTACTGTAAAGGCAATATATCCATTTTCCGTCCTACATTTCCAGGAAAGCAAACATACATCTAGAGCAATAAACAGAAACATCAACTACCACAGCACCTAGGTACTCGAGCATATCAGCAGAATACTGAGAGGAAAGAAATAGAAAGAAATACCAAGTCATAAAGTATGCAAAAACAAAATTGAAACAAATGAATACAGCATAATTGCAAGTCAAACAATCAGGGAAGGGCAAAACAAACAAACATAAATTAATGGAATAGGGAAACCTTGACACCGGTGATATATCAGCCGGTGTTGTCCAGAAGCTATACATATTGACCTTTGTTCTTTTTACGGTTCATATGTGATCTCTCTACTGTTTGGAACTTCAAAATCGAGTATGCATAACAATGAAAGAACCAACATGTATCAAATTTCAACAAATATATTTGACTTAAATGGAAAAATCAAATGGAGAAAAATGGAATCCATCGAAAACCAGACATTGGGCAACTTAAACGTACAGTTGGGCATGGTTTCATTGTAAAACAAGAGAAAGAAGGAACTAAGCATCAAATAAAAAGGGATTATCAACAACACAAGTCTATCAGCCTCGTCTACTCTGACTTGTTAGCATTCACAGCTTTGTTACCCAATCTGTTCCACATTGTTTTGAACCAACACCCATGATTTTTGCTATTCAACAAGAGAAAACACTTGCTAGCTTACAAGCCGATTCACAGTAATAACACCTGGCCCCCTAGCTGACCCAATCAATTGGTTTTTACATGTATTTTCGTGGTGTCTGATGTAAGTCCAGAGTCCCTTTGGAGCAAGGAGGGAATGTTGTCATTTTCTGTCAATTTGCCAAGATAAATTCTAAATGCAGGGCAGAACACAGTTGATTGATAACAAAGACAGCATTAAGAAAAACACATTCTCAAAAAGAGTGTCAATGAACAGTGAGTCATGTCTGTCGTGACTCATGAACTGCTCACAGTAGATTGATCATCGTAGTCTCTATATTCCATCACAGAGATTCAAATATGCATAGGAACCATCAAAAAACACAAAACCAATCACATTACGCACATTGAGAAATACACATTCTCATGATACAATCGTCTTGGTGTCAAGCTAGGATGTTCCATAACACTGAAAAATAGGCTGTGAGAAAAAACAAATGTCATAAAAATCAGTCATTGCCTGTATTTCAGGGGTGTTTGGGAAGGGGGAATTCCAACACAAGTGGTGATATGTGACTTAGGATTTTGTTTGGAATCGAAAAACAATGTCATAGCATAAAATTTGGTATTTTTGACTTGGACAAACAGAGAAAGATAATACAAATCCAATGCCCAATAAACTTACTTTTTGGCCAGACAATACCCAATAAATTGAAACTGCTATAACTGCCAACAATGACACAAATCAAATTGGAAGTCAAAATATTACAAGCTTTCCATCCACATACCTTGTCAGACTGAAATCCTACATCCAGAAGACATCTTACCCTGATATACATTCAACAATTGAGGAACATCATCCCGAAATCTGATCACAAACTTCTCCAAAAATATCCTCTCTGTCGGTCGCAAGAAAGTCCCCACAGCCAAGTTATTCTTAACCAAACCCTTGGCTAGCAAAATTTGAACAACAGAACACCGAGGGATAATTTTGTTTTCCAAGCTTAAAGTTATAACAGAAGGATTTCTAGCAATATCTGCTGATGGCCACCCAATTTCGTTCACAAGGAAATCCATTGTTTTCGTGATCTTCTCTTCTGAAGATTGCATACAATTTGGAAACCTTTTAAATGCTGCGAGGGCCATGTCCTTTGACCAACCCCACCTCTTATAAAGCTCCAATCTTGATTCCAGCTTTGGTTTACTCATCTTCAATAACACTTGGATTGCCAGGACAAACACCGTTTTCGTGGGATCAAATCCCATTTCCATAACCTGGTGGACAACCTCAGCAAACTTAGCATGTTTTGTAAACGCTGCAGATGGATAATTAGTTATCAGCAAAGAGATTGTAGATGGAGACGCTCCAAGTTGTCTCAAAAGTGAAATGTTTGGAGCTATAGCTTTCTGTACATCACATAGAAAAGCCCGTGGTGCGCTTTGAAAGTTGTCAGGACTTTCTCGTCAACAAGAAGTACACTCTTGAGGAAATCATAGCAGGGGATAAGATGTTTCTTTATGCTACTTCTGAACAGAAATGGGTTTAAAGAGAGGATGGTAATGAGGTCAGAGCTCGAAACCCCTATGGAACGCAAAAGCTCAATCTTGGGCAAAAGGGTCTTCTCAGGATGAGATAAAAGAATCAGTGGAAGCATCCCGACGATTCGGGAGATTTGGGCATTGCTGAATCCATTCTCTTTGAAAAAATTCAGCACTAAGTCTGGTCTCTCTGGGCTCTGAAATAGTACCCTCTGGGATGCTAAAATTGCAGATTTTGTGGACAACCCACAAGAGTTGATGAGGTAAGACACTGCAAAAGAATGTTTTCCCTCTTCTTCTGGTTTTTGATTAGATTCAGATAAACTACCTACTGATGTAAACGATTTGACAATAAAGAAACCATTTTGCTGAAGAAAACCCAAATGGGTCCTCCTGTGTTTGAGTCGTTGCAGCTGTCTTGAACAGAGAAAACCAAACATAACTGACTCACCGAAAGTTTTCCTCAGACAGCTTCAACTATGCTCCTGTAATTAGTACGTAGACTTCGAACTCTTCATGAGCTTCAAATCTGAGGGGGGCGGTTGAGCTCCATAAAGAAATAACATGCCAAGAAAAAATGGCATATGATCCTGAATACGATCCTGCACAACGGAAACCAGCATAACGTAAATGGTGAGATTCATTTGAGTAAAAGGGTATATAAAACAAAAATGCCGGGGCCGTTTAGGAGTAAATGGGAGTCTAGGGCTCACAGTCTTTTAGGGACATCTGAACTTGAAATGGATTCCAGTCAAAATTTCTTATAGATATATCACTGACAAAGCAATTACTCAGCCAAAATAATATCACGAATACCATTAGGCAAAGCCTCGATCCAAATTGTATCTACGATTTGCTTAACTGCCAATTCGGCAAGACGATGGGCTCCCATACTAGCCTCCCTATTCGCATGTTGGATTTGCCAAGTAGGGAAAGAATTTAGAGCTACTACCAGCACATCATCCACTAGCTGACCAAACGAACTGTCGTTTCGTCCACCATCTTTTATTGCATATGTAGCTTGCTTCACGTCACTCTCTACAATTAGTCGTTGGATCCCTTGTTCTCACAATTAGTCGTTAGATTATAGTTTGTAAGTCTTATATTCATGTTGCGAGATGACTCCAACCCAACACTCTATTTTGAGCTAAACGAGCATTATAGGTCATATTATTATTGATCTATTTAATCTTATACTTATATTCATGATTCAAAATGACCTAAACGACTGAACCTAATATATAAATACAAATTGTTACTCCCACTTTTGAATAAACACCAGTGGTACCAAGGAGGAGAGGTTGGGTTTATAAAAGGGTAATGTTATACACCATCATTTTGTCCTCTTGAGCATTCACAATTTGCTCAACAATTTTTTGGCTAAATTTAACCGAAACACTAATTTTATTTATTTTAGTTACTCACATTTTTAAAACACTTACATCCAACTCAACATTTTAACTTATAACTTTTATTATCTCATTTAAATATTCTTTCTCTATCATTTAATATTATTCCTTTTTATTTCATTTTGCTTCAAGTGGTTATAATTTCAGCACATGTAACAGTAGATAAAACCATTTTTTTATTGAGAGAAGTTAAAATAATATATTATATGATTGTGGACGAATATTATATTATATGTTATATGCATTGTTGAGCCTACCGAGTATTATAACTCCTCAACAATTACTAGGTCATTTTAGCCCGTCCACTGGGGAGGGTTTTTAGCATCTTGGCTCAACAAAATAGCATTTTGGCCGTTTCGATGAGAGTTTGAGGCCAATATGAATGTTCTAAAATTGATGAAGATTAAAAAAAAAAAAAAAAAAAAGGATGATACGTATCATTATTCATACATAAAAGTATGGGAGCAATATTCCTAGGAATGGACCACTAATAAACAAATAGTGGCTATTCCCACAAACAAAACGGAACCTAAGACCTTATTCGGTTCGCAAAATGAATATTTCATTAAAAAAAATAAATAGTTTTTAAGGTTTTTTTTTATTTAAAATTTTTTAAGTACATTCATTCAAACAAACCAGATTACAAACAAAAACAAGCTAATCTAAAAAACCCAATCCAGATAGACTCCTAACACCTTAGTGAATTGATAGGATATCAAAAAAAAAAAGGCGCAAGCGAATGCAGCCAATTAAAGCCGCAACATTTTAGGATGGATAAAACCATCTGGAGTAAGAAAACTCCTAAAAACTTAAATCTTGACATGTTTCCAAAGAAACTGTGAAGATTTAGCAAAAACCAAACAGTAGAAAAATTGTTTCTTTCATAGACACAAAGTCTGAGACCCAACTAGTTCAGGTTATATTTCAACATCCAATCTAGACAAACCACTAACACTTTAATGAACTGGAAAGAGACCCAGCAGGCAAAAAAAAGATACCTTACACAGACACAAAGTTTGAAGCCCAGCCAGTTCAGGTTTAACTGAAAGCTACACAACAACACAACATAATGGAAATACATGACAAAAAAATAGGGAAAAAAATCTATGACCAAAAAATAGCAACATCAATAGCGAAGGTGGAGGCATGGAAGTGCTCCTAGCGGCTCGTGAGGGACACACACCAGTGAAGCTTGCCAAGGGGATGTCAAGGGACACCAGAAAGGGCCCAAGACAATGTGGATGGCCGAAGGAACGCCACACGCGCTGCCAAGGGTGCACCACCCATTAGCGTGTGTGAGACACACGTTGACGTAATGGAAGACTAAGGTAACTAATCAAAGAGCATCTTTGATTATGTAAGGAGAACAAGCCCGCAGGCTTAAAGAAAGATAAAACTCCTCAAAGTATTTGAGAGAAAATTATTTGATTTGATAATAATTTGATTAATTGAGTTTTACATAATAAGCAAGCCTATTTATAGAAGAGAAATACTTGTAGAGTAAGTAAACTTACTTGTAATAGAGAAAGTAAATCTAATTCAAGTAGAGAAAGTAAATCTAATTCTAGGAGGAAAGTAAACAAAATCCTAGTAGCAATAGTAAACCTAATCCTATAAGGAAAGGAAAATAAAGTCCTAATAAAATTAAATAAAAATCCTAATATAAAATCGACAATCAACGGGAATCGTGACAATCTTTCATTTTGTACTTCCAATGTTTAAGAACGGATAAAATTCTGATCAAGCGGTGCTCCTCCAATATTATTATTGATATTTTCTTTATTTTCATTTTTACCGAAAATAAAGATAAATATTGTCCTACATTAGACACCCCCACTTGAAAAAAAACTCGTCATCGAGTTTTCTTTGGGACATGGCACGCACAACTCCTCATAAAATATATATGGAGAAATCTACATAGATTTCACCAAGACACGTTTTCTCCTTTTTGTGCTTTTCCATAAAAATTCCTTTAACGATTTCTTCATGGAAATTATCTTCAACTTCACCGTTATCTTCCAAAGGATCGCCGATTTTTGTGGTGATCGTGATGAGTTGCACCTGTGGTGGAGGAGGTTGCATCTGTGGTGGAGGAGGTTGCACTTGTGTTGGAGGAAGTTGTACTTGTGTTGGAGGAGGTGATAGCTGTTCCTCCATTGATGTAGTTGTTGGAATCAATGATGGTAACTGCACATATGTTTTCTCCGACGGCAACTCCACTTTTCAACTAACTTAACATCTTCCACAACTTCTTCACCATAATTAAAATTCTCTTCATAGGCGAAGGGCCTATTTGGAGAGTTATGAAGATGATTATGGGCATGACAAAAGAGGCTTATGTCATCCTCATAGAATCAGTCAACATAAGGATACTAAACAGGTTCCCTTCGGATCCTGTAGTCATTTGGTGGTAGGAACCGGGCATTGAGTAACCGCTTCATCTTGGGCCAATATGTCACGAGTCTTTTCCCTTCCCTAGATTGAGAGACCTTCAACCATCCCCAACGAGCAGATGCTCCACCTTTGAGCTTATAAGCCACCAACTTCACCTTTTTTTTCTTCCAGAATACATATGTACTCTAAGAATCTTTCTACCTCCATTATCTAGTCAAGGTAATCTTCATTTTGAAGATAACCATCGAATGGAGGGAGATCGATATTCATCCGGTACCCTTGGGTGTCTCTGTGATTCCAATGGGCATGCATTTTCCTGCATTCAAATGATTCGCACAACTAGCGCTTCTCCTGTTGCACTATCTATGTCGTTTGCTGGGGCTCTTGGAATTTAGTTCTCAAAGGAGCCTCTGATTGCTTGATGTATAGCTAGTAGTCAAATCTCAAAACATCTATCTCACGAACAATGTCGTTATAGAAGTTGTTGTTGTAGTATAAGTTGGCCATTGAATTCGGATAATGCCGGCTCAGATACGCCATGAATTTGGCTCTTAGAAGAGCCCCTCCCCCTACAAGCAGCGTTGTTGGAGAAGTTTGTCACCGTTACGCTGAGAGCCAATTGATGAAGCGAAAGACTAAGGTAACTAATCAAAGAGCAGCATCTTTGATTTTGCAAGGAGAAGCGTTTTTGTCTTCTACCCAAAAAAATAAAAACAAGCCTGTAAGCTTAAAGAAAGATAAAACTCCAAAGTATTTGAGAGAAAATTATCTGATTTGATAATAATTTGATTAATTGAGTTTTACATAATAAGCAAGCCTATTTATAGAAAAGAAATACTTGTAGAGAAAGTAAACTTACTTCAAATAGAGAAAGTAAATCTAATCTTAGTATAGAAAGTAAATCTAATTCTAAGAAGAAAGTAAACAAAATTCTAGTAGCAATAGTAAACCTAATCCTATAAGGAAAGGAAAATAAAGTCATAATAAAATTAAATAAAAATCCTAATATAAAATTGACAATCAGCAGGAATCGTGACAATCTTTCTTTTTGTACTTCCAATGTTTGAGAACGGATAAAATTTTGATCAAGTGGTGCTCTTCCAATATTATTATTGATATTTTCTTTATTTTCATTTTTACCGAAAAATAAAGGTAAATATTATCCTATATCACACGCTAGAGAGTAAGATCCACTCTTGGGAGGGTGGTGGTCAGATGGTGGCACGGTTGGTGGCGGCTGAAAGCTGGGTGACCCAGGATCCCGGTGCAGTGGCGCGTCTTTGGGAGTCGCTTCCTGAAATTTGCAAGATCTGATTTTCAAAATATCAAATCTTTAAACTTCAAAAAATATGTAGATCCGATTTGAGGACAATGGTTTGATGCTAAAACTGGGTGACTAACGGTGGAGAATGGGCTGATGGTGCTTTGGGACAAAGATTGGACCTCTGAAGAGGCTGAAAGAACCTCCGAAGAGGTAGAAAAGACCTTTGAAGAGGCGGTAGTAAGAAGGGAGGAGAAAGAGGAAGGGGGAAAAGGGTGCGAGGAGGGAGCCGTGACTCCCTTCCACCTAGCTCGCCAAAGATAAAAGAGGAGTTTCCTCTTTAGGTTGTGAAGAGAGAGAACATAAACAAGGTTTTTTTAAAAAAAAAAATTTTAAATTTTTTAAATTTTTAATCAAGTTGTTTGTAGAAAAATATAGTTTTTTTTTTTTTTGAAAATTGTAGAAAAATATAGTTATTACAAAGGAGTGTGAAATGGAATAGGTATTCATATTCTTTAGTTTGGTGACAAAAGATATGCCGTAATTGAAATTGAAAAAAAAAAAAATTACTAAAAAAAAAGTTTATTATTCTTCTAAAACTCAAATTAAAAATAAAATAAAATTAAAAGTTGATTTATGTGGGGGTGGCCCGCCACCTGCAGAGGTTCTACTGTGGGCAATCGGCGACCCTTAAGTTCAACGTTCTTATTTTTTTTGGTCGAAGGGTTGAAAGAAAATAAAGATGGTTTTTTCTTTAAAAAACAAAAATAAAAATTGTATTTTCCTTAAAGAATATCTATTCATATCATTTTTTAGAGGAATAGGTTTTTTTTTTTGAAAAGGGAATAGTTATTTCATCCTTGCAGCGGTGAAGCTAGGAATTGATTTTAACAGGGGCGATACTAAAAAAATAAAATAATATTATATGTATATATACTATATTTTTATAATATTTAAAAAAACTATAAATACAAAATAAAAAAGGGAAAAATACAAAATTAGTCCATATGGTTTACTTGATTTACAATTTACTCCCTGTGGTATCAAAACGAACTTAGAAGTACCTGTGGTATGCAAAAAAATCAATTTAGTCCTTATCGTTAAATTCCATTCATTAACTTAACGGATTCCATTAGTGTGCCACGTCATATCCAATAAAATTATAACACATGTCCTGTTTTATCTATGACTTTTAAAAAGTATACTTGGATTTTCTACGTCATATTATTATATCAACTAATATTCCCACCTCAACCTTTTTTTTTTTTTTTTTTTATTTTTTTAACGTTAAACTCATCAGGTAAAATATTTTTAAAAACCCTAATTCTACCAAATTATTGATTTGAAAACCTAATTAAAAAAAAACTAAAAAAAAAAAAATTTCTACGGTAGATGTTTAATTTTTTAGGCATATCCCCTCTTCTTCTTCTTCTTCTTCTTCGTTTTTTTTTTTTTTCTTGTTGTGATTTTTCTTCTTCTTCTTCTTCATTTTTTTCTTCTCATGGTTTTTTTTTCTTTGTATCTTCTTCTTCATTTTTTTTTGGTCGTGGTTTTTTTTTTCTCCATCTCTTCCTATCTTCTAGCTACTCCATTTTTTTTCTTGTCGTGGTTTCTTTTCTCTGTCTTTTCTCCGTCTTCTCCTATCTTCTACTTTTCTCTTATGCTCTTCTCCTATGTTGAAATTCTTCTTTTTCTTGGTGACTTTCAAGAGAGAAGTACAGAGATAGAGACAGAGGAAAAAAAAACCTCCATACATAACTTCTTTGCCGACAACCCTGATCAAGATACATGAAGATGACAGAGAAAAAGAGAGGAATAAACGACAAGAAGAAGAAGAAGAAGAAGAAGAAGGGATAGGCCTAAAAAACTAAACATCTACAAATAGAAATTTGTTTTCTTTTGAATTAGGTTTTCAGATCCATACTTTTGGTAGAATTAGGGTTTTTTTTTTTAAATAGGGTTAAATACATTTTCAGTACCTGTGCTTTGAGCCAAAATCAAATAGTCACCTTGGTTTTCAAAAATATTACAAATGGTACCTGTGGTTATCAAATAAACCTACTTGGTACTTCTGTCAGGATTCCGTTAGTTTTTTAACAGAGTGTCACATCACTCTTACACATGGCGTGGTACATGTGGTTTCAAGGCACCATGTGGCGTGATACCTAAGTTTTTGGATGCCATGTCAGATTAAATAATATTAAAATTATGTAAAAATAATAATAAAAGAACCTATGTACTTCCTAAAAAAAAAAAAAAAGGAAAATCCATCGTCCTCTCCATTCTTCTCTCCCCAACCACTTAGGTTTTTGTAGGCTCAAATCTATTTTTGCAAATGAACCTTATCAAAACAAATTGTAAAAACAGTGGGAAACAGACTTACCTCAGATGAAGGGTAATGGGGGAAAATATTTTCCCTGAGGAAAGGTGACATGGTATTTGGGTCTGAGATGAGGGCTTTCATAGAGCTTTGGTTGAAGAGGATTTCCTTTTTGCTTCATAGTTCAGAGTCGATGATAACTCGAGCGTACCCTTAGTTTTCAAATAAGAACTCTTACTAGCATTTGGAGAAGAGGCTTTTGTTCGTCGAGACAATTCGGTAATTGGATGAGCATTGTCGATAGAACCTTGTTTAGGAAGATCTTCCTCATAATCGCTAGAGTCTACAACAAAGTTTGTAATTGGGACCTTTGGGCTTGAATTTTTATTTAATTTAGTGTCTGCTTTTTGATTGTGCGTTTGTCGACTATTGTTAATAGTTTGTTGTGAGAGTTCCTCTAAATCATCATTGAGGGAGGGATGACAAAGATGGTATTTGAGTTTGCAAAAACCTAAGTGGTTGGGGGAGAAGAGAATGGAGAAGACCATGATTTTTTTTTTTTAGGAAGTATACAGGTTCTTTTAATTTTTTTTACATAATTTTAATATTAATTAATTTGATGTGGAATCCAAAAACTCAAGTACCATACCACATGGCACCTTGAAACCACAAGTACCATACCATGTGTAAAGGTGACGTGGCACTCCATTAAAAAAACTAACGGAATCCTGACAGAAATATCAAGTGAGTTTATTTGATAACCACAAGTACTATTTATGATATTTTTGAAAACCGAGGTGGCTATTTGATTTTGGCTAAAAGCACAAGTACTGAAAATGCATTTAACCCTAAAAAAAATATTTTACTTGATGTGTTTAACATAAAAAAAAAAAGAGGTTGAGGTGGAAGTATTAGTTGGCATAATAATATGACAAGGAAAATTCAAGTGTATTTTTTAAAAGTCATAAATAAAACACGATATGTGTCATAATTTTATTTGATGTGATGTGACATACTAACGGAATTCGTTAAGTCAATGGATGAAATTTAACGGTAGGGACTAATTTTTTTTTTTGCATACCATATGGACTTTTAAATTCATTTTGATATCATATGGAGTAAATTGTAAATTGGGTAAATTACAAGGACTAATTTTGTATTTTTCCCTAAAAAAAACTTTATAACACAAAATATGTCTTCATAATATAAAATATTTATTAGGGTTAAATACTTTATTACTCTTTAGGGTTTGAAAACTTTATTTTTTCCTCATTAGGATTTGAAAAGTGATTAAATTAGTTATTGTAATTTTTTATTTTTTATTTAAAAAAAAAAAAGAGATTAAATTAGTCATTCCGTCAGTTGACTGTTAGTTAACTTAATGGACTGACATGTGAATTAATTAGAAGCTGACATATAGCCATCTAATTAATTAATTTTTTTTTTTTTTTAAAAAAAAGGGTTTCGGATAGATGTGTTGGATTTAAACTAAGAATCACGGAGATCGGAGACACCGAAGAGACACCGCTGCACTACAGCCACAGTTCTCCACTTCTGATTGTACAGATAACTAGGACAATCAAGAAGAGCAAGATGTTGCTGAGAACGAGAACTTGTTGAGCCTCCTCTCTTACTCCAAGAAGTCCAAGTCTTCTTCTCATTGTGATGAAGCATCTGAAATCGTTACTCAAGGAAATCAAGAATTGGATTTTGCTTCTGGTGCTCAACAAAGTGGGTAAGTGCTAGGCTCTTTGGCTTCTAAGCCTTCTGGAATTGGGGATCTTGTGAGCAAGATTGAGGAGGGGGTTGGCTTCGAAGTTTTTTTTTTTATTTTTTTTATTTTTAATTTTGAAAAAATATTTTTTTTGAATTTTTTTTAAAATAAAAATTTAATTATGTGACTAGGCATAAACTTTTAATTGGTCACACGTGTCAGTCCGTTAAGTCAACTAATGGTCAATTGACAGAATGACTAATTTAGTCACTTTTCAAAACCATAAGGACTAATTTGGTCACTTTTCAAACCGTAAGAGGAAAAAAATAAAGTTTCAAACCTTAAGAACTAATGAGGTATTTAACCCTATTTATTATTTATAAAGTCTATATAACCCATCATTTATTTTATGCTTATTCTTTAAATCTTGCTTTCTTTCTTTTTTTTCCGCCCAAATTTACTGCCCTCCAAAAACTCAACCCCACAAGAGAAATTGTAGGAAATCGCATTGGCGAAGTCGGCGTTGCTGGAGCCTGTTTGGAAAATAAAACTATTGTCCATAAAGTTTTATTAAAAAGTTTTACCACTTAACAATTGTTTAGTTGTTTGGTAATTATGTGTCTTAACTATTTTTTTATTTTTATTTTTTTTACATGTCTGTAAGAGGGGGAAGATGAAATTTGAACTAATGACATCTACTTTATGAGACGTAATCCTCAACTGATTGAATTACTCCTTAGAGACTTCTTTTGTTTTTGTTTTTTTCTTTCTTTCTTTTATTGTTACTTTTTTTTTTGGGGAAAATACGTTTTAGCCCCCTCAACTACCAAATTTACATTTTAGCCCCTAAACTATCAAAAGTTGTAAATGGCCCCTAAACTACCAAGCGATTCGTTTTAGCCCCTCGTTAGTTTTCGGTCAAAGTGGATGGAAAAGTCGAAACTACGTCGTTTTGATATTGAAAGTTACCAAAATACCCTCAACAATGAGGGGCTAAATGTATTTGGTAGTTGGGGGCCATTTAATAACTTTCCCATTTAAATTTTATTTTTTAATCATTTAAATTTTAAACCGACATCGTTTTACACATTAACAATTTTTTAACCATTTACTTCATAATCAAAAATGACGTAGTTTTAAAATGGTATAAATTCATCTAACCCTAAACCGCACTCACGCTCGTCCCTGTCTCTCTGCAAGTCATCTTGCTCCCTTTTCTCTCAAACTTTCAATTCTCAGTTCTCTCTTCTCAGCCTCTCACTCTCAACTCCCTCGCCGCCCTCTCCTCTCACTTTCAGCCTCCTGCCTTTCCTATCACTCTCTCGCCACCGTGCAAGGTGGCTGGAAAACAAAAAGGGAATAAAAAGTTGTGGTATTCTAACTACCAAATTACATTTTAGCCCCCCCTCTGTTAGTTGAGGGTATTTTGGTAACTTTCAATATCAAAACGCGTAGTTTCGACTTTTCCATCCACTTTGACGGCAAAAACTAATCTGAGGGGCTAAAACGTAATCGCTTGGTAGTTTGGGGGCCATTTTACAACTTTTGATAGTTTAGGGGCTAAACGAAAATTTGGTAGTTGAGGGGGCTAAAACGTATTTTCCCCTTTTTTTTTCTTTTATTATTACTGATGTTTGGTAACAAGCATTTTGAAGCAAAAATAACAACAAAAAAGACATTTTCCCACCTACTCTGCAGACTTTACAAATTCTCCAGTTCTATGGTCCTCTAGACTTTTCTTTGATCCTACATGTGGAACACTTCAAACCAGCAGTTCAAGAAGAACAGGAAACCATGAAGACAACTACTCTCAGCGCCTCCAAATTTGAACCAGCAAGACAGGAAGAAAGGCAAGCCAAGAAGAAGAAGATGGGAAGAAGAAGCATGAGGGGGAGGAAGAAGAAGTAGAGGCTACGGCCTAAAAAAATTTAAAATTATCTTGCAAAATTTTTTTTTTTTTTTCCAAAGTCTTTGTAGGGGCATGTGGCCACCACGTAGCTCTGTCACTAATTCCTAAGAATAGGTTCATACCAAATAAAAGAACAGATATTGCTATGAAATAATCATTTTATTACCGGGGTCTATTCGGCGAACCAAATAAGCCCTTAGTTTGAACTTTATCAAATTCAAAGAAATGAGGAAGTTGAATTGGAGTTGAAGAGGGAGGAAAAGAGATATGGCCATCATCGTTAGCTTGCGCTTTTAGGAGAATGATGATAAGCAACTCCATTATCACTACCATAAGTTTTCTAATATATATTGCAAGCCATAGAAATTTTTCGCTTTAGAAACTTTTTATCTTGATATAAAATCAAAATGATCATCAAGGCAGAGCCCTTATATACTCTACGAAATTTATTAGTTCTTAAGGTAATTTGATTCAAATAAATTAAGTCTTTTTGCTAGGATTGAAAGGTTTTGAAATAGTTCTTATATTAACCTATGGTTTTTAGCAAAATATGTGTGCAAGTAAGATCGTAGTTAGTTTCAAATTGACAAGTGAATGAGATGATCATCCTAGTTATGATATGTTACATCAAGACACCCATAGATTTTTTATTTCTTCCTAAAATTAACTTGAAAAACATGATAAATATGTATATTAAAATATTTAGAACTCGATCGTTGCACCATATATAAAAAAGTCACTTATTTTATGTAGAACTCTTAAATCGCATCGCATGTTTGGAAAATTAGTGACGCTGATGATCAACTTATGATAGTAATATTCGACGATAATAATAGTCAATGTTGATGATCAATTGATGACTATTAGCGCCGGCGCTAAAGTGCCGATGTCATTAGCTGTCACTTTTGTCATTGATTTTCAACCAACACGTACTTTTTCATCAAATAAAATAAATCTAACACTCCTTTTATTTAAGTCACGTTCAAATAAAATAAATCAACATATACTTTTTAGTCTTGACGATAAGATAATCAATCCTCTTTCTTGGGTTGAAAGGCAAAGTGGGATAAAACAAAGGCAGATATAAATACCAACTTGGATAGGGTCAACAAGACTTGTTGATATATTTCAAGTCATCATCCAACAGCCATCAATGGTAGACTTCAAAACATGCACTAGATCCAAAAGCAACAAAAAAATAAATATGTAAAAAAACGTAAAACATCCTTCTAAGAATTTGGGGCACTTTTCATGAAAATGTCACATTTTTTTCTATGTCACTTTATGATGTGAACGTGTGATACAAGTATCATTATAATAATTAAGTATTGATAATATCATTTTTTATCTTAATCAAGATCATAAAATATTAAGAATTTCATTGTTTTAGGTGATTAAATAATTAAAGATCTTTTGTGATTCAATATACAGACTAAATTGTGAGACAATTTTAAATCTTCACTATCTATTTGAATTGCAGATAAGATAATCAATCCGATTACTGCTTTGGGTTGGACGTGCACGTTGGGATAAGGAACAAAAAGGCATTTTTGACGAAATACCGAATCTACTTTGATTTTATGCTTCGTCACGTCATCTCCAACAGCCATCAATGGTAGACTTAGACATAGACTAGCATCCAAAAAAGAACAAAAAAATAAATAAATAAAACAACGTAAAAATAACGCTAAGTTGTGGGCACTCTCTCTACGTCATCTTTACTTTTTATTTCTATGTCACTTTATGATGTGAACGTGTGATACAAGTATCATTATAATAATTAAGTATTGGATAATATCATTTTTTTTTATCTTAATCAAGACATAAAAAAATATTAAGAATTTCGCTTGCTTCAGGTGATTAAATAATTAAAGATTTTTGTGATTCAAGTATACAGTCTAAATTGTGAGAGGAATTTTAACAATCTTCAGTCTTCACTATCTATTTGAATTGCAAGAGATCTCAAATTATTACTTAATCACTGAAATTAAGCCAAATTCGAAAACCATGACTAACACGTTGGTGTTTATCGATTTTTTTTTTATATATAAATTTTTTTGAAAGGAAACTACCTAGTAAAGGGCGGATGGACCCGTTTAGTATAATTCCAAAGACGGCTGTTGACAGCAAATGGAGACATTTCTTTAGGGACATAAATGTTTTTCAAGATATTTTATAAAACTGTAAATGTGTGTCTTTTAACATGTAAGAAGTATACAATTTTTTTAAATTAGCATGTGCTTTCATATGCTCAATAAACAAACATATAACAATATTAGTGCATTTCCAGCAATAAGAGATATTCTATCTAGTCAAAAAGTATAATTTTTTATTTTAACTATTTATTTTTTAATACCAACTCCAACATATTCTTTATTTCATTATTTACTTTTTTTAAAAAAAATATTACTTTTAATCTTTCTTTATTGTTACTTTTTTTTCTAGTCTTCGTTTATCATCGATATGAAGCGTTTCTCAATTCTCATCTACTATATGAACCCCTTCCTCCTCACTCCGGTATGATTTTTATTACCAACCAAGCCTTTTTGGGTCAAAGCAATCGAGAAATCCATGCCCTCTTAGGTTATGCTCTCTTGGTCTGAAATCCATTGGGAGCAAAAGGGACGACATCAAAACAATAACAATTTCAATAATGTTAAGAATGAGAATGAATTGCGATAACAATGGGAACCGATATTGCCTTTGTCTCAACAAAAATAAAGTGTAGATGAACTCTCTTGTTGGAGAAAGTGAGTCTCCAAAGGACCAAGGAAAGATGTGCTGAACCAGGCCGTTGAGAGAAGAGAGAAAAAGAGAAAAGTTGAGAAAAAGAGGAAAAATATTAAAAAATTTAAACATTATGTTAATAACAAGAAGTAGCTATTCACTAGTAGTAAAATATATAGTTTACCAAAGTACTTTAGAGCTAATTTGTTGAAGATGAAAAAGTGCAAATAGGCTATTATGAGCCATTTAGCTATTTTGTTAGAGATGTTCTTATAGACGTCTCTTCAAAAGTCCTAATATAATAACCTAAAGATTACAAAATGATATTTATTAATAAACCGAACATAAAAATCCTTTTAAAATAATCATAAAATATATGATTCAACCTACCCCATGTTGGTCCAGTCACATGTTCTTTGGCTTTTAGTTGTTAAACAACCTCTCTTAGTCACCTTAAACAGTTTTTGAAATGATTGGTCACCTTGAATGTAGTTAACACGGTGATTAATGATTAGTCACTCTTTTCTTTTTATTATTATGGTTTGTATTTGTTTATTTCTATTTATATAATGAGAGCCCCTATGGTCAGGATGCACTGTTAAATCACTCATTTTCTGAAGACCCACTTACCAAGTGCCACATCACCACTTCAAGAAATACAAAAAATAAAATGAACACAGGCACAGCAAATCAAAATAAATATAATACCAAAAAATACCCTCACAATGCAAGCAGACCAAATAGACTCAAAAAAAAAAAAGAAAAAAAAAAAGGCAAACCAATGGACGACGTGTGGGTCGAAGCGCCTGTTGATGGCTTGGTCTCGCCGTATGACCCTTCAAGACCCACCTCACTCCCACAGTAAACCCACCCAGTATGCGTCGAAACCCACAACTGAAACCCACTGAAAACCCCATCCACTGGAAACCCACCACGCCAAAACCCATCCACATGAAACCCCATCCACTGAAACCCCATCCACTCAGTACGTCAAAACCACCCACATCGAAACCCCATCCAGCTAAACCCCATCCAAAGACGTCAAAACCCACCACATTGAAACCATCCACCATAGACGTCAAACCCACCCACATGAAACCCCATCCACGGCGAAACCCCATCCACTCTGACGTCAAAACCCACCCACATGAAATCCCATCCACGGCGAAACCCACCCACAATGACGTCAAAACCCACGGCGAAACCCATCCATGGCGAAAACCACCTGGCGAGACCCAGCGTGGGTCTCGTGTCTAGCCATTTCAGAACGGTCTCTGCCGCACGAATGGTACCGTTCACGCTGTGATTCTTTGTTTTTTAATCTCTTTTTCTTCCTCAGCAATCAGTCATTAGGATTTATGTTATTTTGGTGTATTTTTAGTTTTTTGAGGTGTTAATAAGGGATTGGGTGCTGTAAAAGTGGTATTTTAAAGGTGCATCCTGACCAAAGTTAAATCCTTATATAATATATCATAATCTCTATTTAAAAAACAAACCATAAAATACATTTAATACACTTAATGATAGCCATCAAATGGTAGCACAATCAACTGTATATCACGCTTAATAAAAATTTGTTTTTTCTCTGCTTACACTCAAAATTGTTTTTATCTTTATGTTGTATATCAAAATACATTTTCTTAAACAAACACACTCGTTTTGGTTGAAATGTCAACACAAGAAAAGGTAAGATGAATTTGAATTAGTAATTTTTGTTTTATAAGACGTGATCTATACCCGATTGATTTATTTTTTGATGAGAACATATCCATTAACTATTTTTCTATACGACGGTGAATTGGGTCTAGTCTTACTTAACAAGCTCACGGAAAATTATAAATTCTACAAATTCAATGATATTTGAAAGAAAAAAAAAATTATTGAAGGATGAATTGAAAAATAGAGAAATAGCAGAATCTGGATCGGGTCCACAGGGTCTTTGGCATTTTTGCTTGGAAAGAACACTTCTCCTCACCTTCGCCGGCCTATAAAACTCTTTCCTTCCCAGAGATCTTTACATCTAAAAAATCTCTTCTCTCTCTCTCTCTCTCAAGCAATGGACTCGTCGGAACCTAAGACGTTGCAGGACCACCAAAACTCTTTGATTAATTTAATCATTTAATTTATATTTTAACACAGACATCAATCGAATATGGGTTATGTGAGATGCTAAACAATGAAGCAATCAGACGGGGTTCTGCTCCTAAAGATGGAGACTTTAGCTTCAATATCTCAGAGCTTGAAGCAATGCTTCCTGCTGGGACAGTGGACAGCACTGCCGAACGAGTGTATAAGGAGGTATGCATGGAATACGAATACCCTTTTGATTTTGATTTTTTGATTTCATTCTCTGTCAAGAAATTTCATGGTAGAGATAGACATAGGTGTATATATTTGCACAATGAGTGTGGCTGATAGACAGTTTTTTGCTTGAGGAATCTTAGTTGCCGCTGTGGGGAGAGACGGTGATGGGTGCAAGGGCTAGATATGTTCATACTGTTCAGGCACTGGCGGATAAATATCCTACAGAAAACTTGCTTCTTGTCACTCATGGTATGCTTCATTCTTGGTCACACTCTCTTGAATTTCAATCTCTCATTATATCAAGAATTAGTTTAGTAGTTTGAATTGTGTAATATTCATATGATTGTTTAATGCACTTCTTGGTGATTGACACATCACCATTTATTCTGAAATTTTGAGATCGAAAAATGATGAATTTAATTATTTAATTAAAATTTAAACAGTGAATTCAATCTCCCCTTAGCAAGCGAGATTTAATATGTGAAATATTTAATTAAAATTAAAGATAAACTATAGAGTCTGGGATTCAACTTAGAACAAACCTTTGATATGACACCATGTTACTTATCAAAAAAAATATGACACCATGTTAAATCACAATTTATTTCAAGCCCTTCTTTTATCTTATCTACTTCCTTGCTCCTTGGCTCCCTAAAGCTCCAGCCGCTCGCTATAATAGCTTGCTTCTCAGGTGGCTTGCACCGGGGGTGGTGTAGCTAAGCCAGAGTAGGCTCAGTAGTTGGCCTATGTTTCCGGGTGCACGTGTAAAGGCATAAGTAGTTCCACAAATCTCACTGCACTGACTGTTGTAAACTCCTAGTTGTAAAAAAGAAAGGTGAATATAATTATGTAACTAATACTTTAACAGTGATGATTTTCCTTTGTCCTTCTCCCAAAAAAAAAAGTTCCTCTATAGTTCTGCAAAAACAGCCTCCAAGTAGTGAGTTGTTGTTGACTTATGTTTATGCAGGGGAAGGAGTTGGGGTGGCGGTATCTGCGTTCAAGAAGGATGCCATAGTTTATGAAGTAGAGTATTGTGCATATGCTGAATTAAGAAGGCCCATCGTCCACAAAGACCATTCATTTACTGCTGGAAGTTTTGAGGTTCTTACACGCAATGGCCAGACTGGTATCAGTTTTTGTCCATCAACTGCTGCGGTGGTAGAGGTCGACGATGTTAATGGAATGGCATAGTGACCGCGCAACGCCCTATCTTTTGTGTGATTTGCCTGCATTTTACATTGGATTCCTCTGATTTAATTCTTTTAGTCTTGAGGTTCATTGGATGTGCAAGATAATCAGACAAAAGCTTGTCCTTTATTGGAGTGAATTTGTTTTTGCGTTGACTGACCAATGCGAGAAGAGAAGAAATGAAGGAACCTTCCTTCTTCTGAGTGAGATGACTACCTATTATCGTTTTCATAGAAGTAAATTAATGTACCCCCTTTTTTTTCACCCCTGTTTTAGTAAAGAAGGATGTATTTTGAAACTTATGCATTTTCCCTCTAATGAATGAAGTTTATACCAGTTCTCATTACATGGTTGTTTTCTTCTCTACAAAGAACAACCCCACTCTCCCTTTTCTCTGTCTTTATCCCGCAGGTTCCTTACAATGTCATTTTTCCTCTTGAAAAGTACAATGAACTTTCATGTTAATTGAATTGAACTTTTTGGCAAAAGAATATAAGAAGGCTTTATTTGCTTGCCAAAAAGTAAGGCGAGTTTGAAGCTTACAGAAATCAGTCCAACGCATTCTTTGAAGGAATTCAATTCATTCGTGAACATGGTGTTCCTTGTGTCAAAGCCCTATCAGCATATGTGCTTGTGATGCTCTTGAAGGGGATTCCTCTGTTTTGGGATACCCTGTTAACATCAAAGAATTGAAAGAAATTAAAAAAGAATCTAATTCCCTTTTTTACCAATGTTTAAACATTTTAAACCCTGATGGTTGCACCTTCTATGGTGCTCTGATTCGAAGAGGATATATATTGAAGAGATAAGATATAAAAACATCTGAATATGTTGGAAAATCATCGTTTGGAGTTCTCTGTTTTCTGTCAGTTTATTCTGCATTGTGAATATGCTGTTGAAAACTAATGATACTTTTTGCACTCATTTATCGCATGTGCTTTAGTGTTTTTCATGCCAATCTCTTAAAAAAATGGGGTAATTATCCTTTTTCCCATGAACTACCATAATTACCATTTCCTCCCATGAATTATCAACTTTACATTACACCTCCCATGAACTACCATTTTGTTACCAAAATCCTTCTTTCGTTAGTCAAGGCTATTAAGTCGAACAGTCAACTCTACCATTCACGATTGATAGCACTGTTCATGATACTATTCACAGGTACTGTTCACTTACCTAACAATTTTGACTGACAGAATGGGGGTTTTGATAACGAAATGGTAGTTCTACGGGGTGTAATGTAAAATTGGTAGTTCATGGGGGGAAAGGGTAATTACTCCTAAAAAAAAGAGAATGCTAGGTGTTTTCTTGGTCTTAGGTAAATATGATTTTTCAAAAATTAAGAGAAATAAGGGTTAGGGTTTTTATTTTTATTTTTATAAATTTTTTTATATAAATAATATTCACAATGATTAGGAGAATAAAAGAGAACACCTAGCATTTTCCAAAAAAAAAAAAAATTAGAGTTGTGAAGTAAGTGTGATAAATGAGTGAGTACCATTAATACTTGCTATTGAAATTCTAAACGTTGATTTTGTTGCTATGAAAGATGTATAGAGAAATGCTACAGGGCTTCATAAGTGCACTCTCTAATGTAACAATGAAAATCATTATTTGATAAAAAAGGAGAATGTTAGGTGTTCTTCATGTATTCTCCTAATCCTTTGTATATATTATGTTTCTTAAAAAAAAGGAAATAAATTGATTCTTATTTCTCTTGCCTGATTTTTAATAATGTTCACCTAATACTAAGAGAACATCAAAAGAATACAAAAAGAACACTTATCATTTTCCAATAAAAAATTCAATGTTTATTACTATCATGACAAGAAATGTGCACTTGTGAGTGCATGTAGCATTTCCCAATACGTATATAAAGAGAGGATGCTGGTTACTTCATGAACATATACTGATAGACTGGAGCAGCAAATTGTCAATATATAATTTAGTCCACAGAGTCTTGATACAAATACAAGCAGTTACAAGAACCACTACGCCACAAGGGCATTGTCGAATTCTACGCAATAAACTAGCACAAGGTTTTAGCCTCCAACAACAATAACACAACGTACACAATGTCGTCGACAGATCAACGCTCCGAAGGGCTTGGAGGCGGCTCAATATGATCGAACACATCTGTCGGGAAGTCGTCGAAAAAGCTGTCGGGGGTAATGGAACTGTCAATTGTTTCATTAGCACCAGTTCTACAACTTTCTACCAGTTCAAACAACTGAGCTCCATTTCCGAGACCACAAGTGTCTAACGGTCCAAACATTTCAAAAATATTGGGGTCTTCAAGTCTGGCCAAGAGCTCCTGGCTTTCCGGTGAGAAGGTGAGCTCCGGTTGCTGAGAAAAAGGGATTTGTGGTTGGGACTCGATGTATGATGGGTTCTTTTCATCGGAGAATTCTTGGTGAATGAAGTTTGTTTCAAAAGCAAGCAACCTGGGGTTGACAAGATCTGGCAATGGCACCATTTTGATCAAGTCAGAGTTCTCAATGCAGGATGAGGAGCATGACTGAGCTCGGGCCGATGATTCCTCCGACGAAGAACTGAACTTTGGAGCCTGAAAAAAGATTAAGCCGTAATTATCCCCCAACAAAGGTTATAATAAACGAATGTCTGTGAGAATGAAAAAATGCACAATCCAGGTGGCGTCTAGGAAAACCCGACTCCTTTGATTCCAAGATGTGTGATTTGAAAGCGAAATTTTTAAAAACATAATTAAGTGTTTGGTAAAATTGTAGTTTAGTCTTTAAAGTCATAGTTTAACCTTTAATATTGAATATTTTTTAAAATGCATCTTCTTATCTGCGATTTGAAAACACAGATTTTATACGTTCTCAAATTGCACCCATTTTCAAACAATACATTTTCTATAATTTAGCTTAAAATCATACTTTCAATCTATGAAATCGCAATACCTAATGCTATCTCAATCACTTTCACTGGATGCTTGCAGCACAATGATACAAACTTCAATGGAGAGTAACAAAAGAAAATGTGAAGAAAAATGGTTTTGAGCAAAAGAAAAAGAAAAAAAGAAAAATGGAAATTGTCATTTCTCATATCCAAATAAAACATGGAAACCAAGCATGTAACATTTTAAACTTCTGCAAATAATATTTAGTTTAAAAACTAGTTGAAAAAACTTATGATTTTGGTTCAACATCCTAAAATCAAATGAGTCTAACTTAAGAATTATCCAATCCATGTACCTCCAAAGCAAGACGACTGTTGGACCCTTGCCAACAACCATGATAAGACTGAACCATTCTTTTGTTTTTCTGTGATTTGGAGGGTGCCCCTGAATTTTGCAGAATCCTTGCCAGCCTTTTCTGCCTGCTACTCCAAAAGTTCTTCACATCATTATCGGTTCTTCCCGGCAGATACGTCGCGATTCTCGCCCATTTGTTCCCAAACTGTCCCTGCAATTCTATCACCACCCTCTCCTCCTCTAGTGAAAATTTGCACCCACTTAGGGAGAGACACACACACCCAAGCAAAAATCAGAGAAAATCCATCTCAGATATCTTGGTTATAATTTATAAACCAAACAAGGCATTAATCATAGAATCGACTGCAACTGGAGAAACCCGTGATCAACATTATCATCAAATCAAATTCTGCAGATACCCCTTACACTCTTTTCAACTAATCTACCAATCTACTCACTTTACACTCCTCTACCAACAAACATTCTGCACAACAAACAGAAAACCATTTACACTCTACTAAAACAGGATCAACCAAGCACCTTCACATGTTTAGCTACCCCCAAGAACATTTTCCCTTGTCCTCTTAAACTTTCCAACACATCATAGGTACATAGATACATAGATACTTGAGTACAAACATTGTTGGATTGGTTATACATCACAAAAGGTATGGAACAAATATTGACAACAAATGGAAAGGCAGCCCATGATCAAAATTTGAATCAAATACCACAACATTAATTGGAACCCAAGCAAAAATGAGACAAACCCATCGCAAACATCTTGGTTATACATCATACAAGGCATTAATCATAATATAGACTGCAATTGAAGAGAAAACCATGATCCACATTTTCATCAAATACAACTTCATCCATCGGAGAATTACACAGGCTACATCGATGCTACATCGATACATGACTACAAACATTGTCGGAAAGAAACCCATGATCAAAATTTTAATCAAGTGCCACTACATTCATGGCAGAACAGTTGCATGGTTGCATAGACACACACCCCAAGCAAAAATGAGAGAAACCCATCATCAAAATTCTACATACGTACATATAAACAGACTTTGCATAAAAACAAACATGTATAGAACTTTCAATGGTGGTGGTGAATGCTTACTTCTTCAAATTGGGTCTAAGCTTATTGACCCACCGGAGGCGACACGACTTTCCAGTCCGCTGCAAGAGGCCTTTGGATCGAATGGAGCTCCAGTCTCTGGGGCCATACTTCTTCACATGGTTTAAAAGCACTTCATCTTCCTCTGCTTTCCATGGCCCTTTCCTTATACCGTCGTCTCTTTTCCCCTCCATTGCTCAGAATTCTCACTCTCAAAATTCCCAAAAATCTCTCATAAACACATTCACTTTTCACAGGATTTTTGTCTTGTTTTTTTGCTTGTTCTCTCAAACGCTTCACTGGGTTTTTTTTCTCTGCTTTTGGTTCTTTGACTCTCTTCTCTCTTGTGTGTGTTTTCCTTATCCTTTATTTGGAGTGACAGTTAAGACGGTTACTCCCACTACCCTCCACGAAACAGCCCCACTTCCCCAAATTTTTCTCTGGTTTGAAACGTGGCACCTTGTGAAATGACAGAAATGGCCCTCGTTTGAAATATGGAAGCAGCCCTCCCGCTTAACCCTTGCTTTAATAGTTGTTATTTGGTAAGAGTTTATTATTTAGTCTGAAAAATTGAATACAAAATTACTTATATATATATATATATATGGAAAATGTAAGGGGTTCTCCTTGTAGGTTTTTCTGGAGTTCTCCCACTTTACATAAAACATGATTT
Organism: Carpinus viminea; assembly: GCA_013348765.1. Taxonomy (NCBI): domain Eukaryota; kingdom Viridiplantae; phylum Streptophyta; class Magnoliopsida; order Fagales; family Betulaceae; genus Carpinus; species Carpinus viminea. The sequence continues at coordinate 12,337,974 of CP054668.1, forward strand.
TAGAAAAAATAAAATTATAGTGGCTTCCACCACTGGTTTTTTTAGGCATTAGCACTAAATTTTCGAGACATTAACACCAAATTTTCGAGGCATTAACACCAAATTTTCGAGGCATTAACATCAAAATTGAGACATTAGCATCAAATTTAGGATGATTAAATCTATTTTGGGTGATATCATCCCTAAAAGATTAACCTTCCACCCTTATGTTTTAGTTATGAATCCAAAAACAAGTTTTAAAACATTAGAACCTAATTATTAACTTATAAAAATTAATTTGTTAGCAAAAAAAATGGTATATTAAAATTAGTATAAATTTGGGTTAATTTTTTACTTATTTATTTTCAAAATCAAAATTGTGATTTTAATATATATAAAAAATTTGCATTTTAAAATCATAACGATTTTAAAGGCTAAACAACAATTTTATTAAATGCTTAGCTATAATTTTAAACAACATGTTTTCAAATTGCATGTTTTAAAATCCTATTACTAAATAGAACATTTTGAAATTGCAAATCTACTACTTTTAAAAAATAAAAATACAAGTTTCTAGTTGCGCAAGATGCAATTCTTCTTCGGACAAAGTTTTCTTTTAAATTGGTATTGAGGTATTTTTTTCAATCTAGTCTATAAAAATGATATGCATCTATTTTTTTTAGTAACATGTGAGCACATAAATTTTTAATAAAATTTATTTCAACTTTGTTCCTACTATTAAAAAAACATATGCATCTTATATGTTTAAGAGACACATGTCACTTTTATAGATTAGATTGAAAGAAATTCCTTCAACCTAGTTTAAAGGAAATCTTTACCTTTTTTTTTTTTTTTATATATTTTATATTTTATATATTTTTATATTTTTATATATTTTTTTATATATATTTTTTTAGTACAGTACAACTTACACATAAAACCTGCATTGAAAGCAAAGAAAACTGGTTCTCCTAAAATACAGGAAATGCAGCTATAGGCCCAAAGTCTGACAGAAAAGCATTTGGAATTACGCAAAGAAAGGGCACAGGATATCCAAGAAACATGGAAAAAAATCTGGTAAAAGATAACAATCAGAAGCCTAAAAGCAATATGTAAATACTTTCATTCTTCACTTCAAAAAAAAAAAAAAACACTTTCATTCTTATTGTTTGTCATTTTCTGGCTTAAGAGCCTACTCCCACGGATAAGACATGCATCCCAATATTCACTTTCTTCTGAAAGTCTAGTAGAGAGTAAACTCGATACAATACAAATGTGACAAGGGCAAAACAGAGGCATTTCTTTTCTCCTACAAAAAAGATCAGAAGCCATTACTGACAACCTCCCAAAAATGGCATAAGGTTTTACAAAAATATAAAATTGCCCAAATAATCAGGTGAGTCAGCCCGAATGCTCTGCTATAATTAAATTGACGAAATATTTACATGAAGAGCCTAAGATAGAGCACCACTTTCAGCCATGCAGATGGCAGCACCAGTATCTGCCTGGCGTTTGTTGGACCCTGAAACAGCTCCTTCACTGGCCGTACGGTCGGCACTACTAAAAACAATAACTGGCAGATAATCTCGTTATCAGAGTCCATTTCCAGCACCCTTTTGAAATTTACTCCAATCACAAAAGAAGCAATTGAAGAATGCTTCTCACAAGAGCCAGTTCCATGAGCTGAAACCTGGGAAGGCCATTGTTCTGAGATGTAATTTTCCATCACAAGGAGCATCTTAACTACAATTCTGTGTGTTCAGCCATCATGCTGCCAACTGCCTTTGCATCATGACTAACATCAGAATCATCTGCACTGTGATCATGAATACTTTTCAATTCTATCCCTTCATTCTCCTTGATGACACCTGAAGTTTCAACCATATCAACAACCTGTGATTCAACAGGCAAGGATATAGATGGGGAGGTCTTGGGATCAGTAGGAGTGCTAGAAACTGTAGGCCCAAAATCATTGACTGAGAGATCATTTTGATGGGTCACTGTGCATTGCTCCTGAAACTCCCTAGTTGATGGAGGAACATCAATGGACTGTGACTCCACATCCATCATACTTTCATGGCAATCTTTATTTAAGATATCATCTTGAAACCGATTCCCGTCACTAAGAGCATCATTTGGAGGTGGTTCGGTCGACACTCTATCTCCATCCTCTGAAAAGACATTGCTGGCTACAACCTCATCAACAGAATACAACCCGGGTGGGGAAATACAGATGGATGATGGCTCAACATCCATCTCAGCACAAGGAATTTCTTCTCCAGCATTCTCACCACAAATATCATTTCCACTGGTAACCATATCAATCATTTCACCATCCACATCACCTCTAATACTGTCAGGGGCATCATTTACATCATCACAATTCTCATCATGCGATGATACACCATCATCCATACAGTTACTCTCATTTACTATTTCTCTATCCTGATTAGAAGAAACCATCTCAACAGATTCCTGCTCAATGTTATCTACAATATGTTTCTGAATGGTATCTAAAGTAGTCTGGCTGCTATCTAAATCAACTAGTGCATTTAACTGCTTCTGTACACAAACTGCTAAAGAAACAGCATGATCACGAATCAAAGAATCATGGGGAGGGCAGTGTAGCATGTCAATCAATGCCTTGTGGTACTGTAATAAGCTGATAGATGGCATAGTAGATCCTCGTTTACGGCATATATTAATAACTTTTATCATATGCTCACACAAATTGCCCATTTCTGCCCAACTGCAATTGCAAATACCAAACTGCGAACCAGGATTCCAGACAACATAAGCTTTATCTTGATTAAGCTGGTCAGCAACTTTTGCACATCTACCTTCTATGACAACATCAGAGTCTGGAATCTTTAATGCTTTGCGCCAAGATGTTAAACCACTCACCCACTCATCTCTCCAATATCGTGAAAAATCGTCCAACCTCATTCATCAAGCCAGAAGTAAGAATGCCTGAGCTTTAATTGGTTGTGGTAAAACTCCCTGGCACAGTGGAAGAGATTTTAGCGCCGCAATCCATGCTCCTGAGTCAGAAGAAATGTCTCAATTCAATAATTTCTTACCAACAAAGAAAAATACAAAAACGCTATTTTAGAGCAAGACTTCACAATTTCACCCTATACAGTCAAGTTGATCATTTACCAATTAATGCTGACTCATTTTGCTGAGAATCATAGGACTGACCATATCACCAAAAACAAGTACATCAACACACACACCCCACAGATTTTGATATAGATAAGTAGATCAACATTAATTTCGGAAGTGCATAAATCATTTTGCAGGATATAGTCCATTCCAAGAAATGCCAGTAAATGTTGAAGAGCCGGAATAAAAGATATAAAAATAATCATCTATTTAGAAAGAGGAGACCAACCCATTCTCGGATACCATATTGCTTTAAAGTAATCCATAAAATCTGACTCATCAATAAAATCATCCAATAGATCCTCAAACAAGCCAACGGTTCCTTGTCCTTGGCAGATTTTATCCACTGCCTGCCCAAGCCGTCTTGAAATCTCCACTAGCATCTCAGTTGCCAAACATTTCTTTACTAAGTTTTTATGCCATATATGACGGACCCGCCAAAAGCATATCAACACCGAGCACTCAAACACATCCCTGAGAAAAATGCATGACATATATTCAACAATTCAAGCAAGTACAAGTAATTTAAAAACAAATAACAGCTCATAAATTAGACTAGCAACCGTCCCCAAGGGATAACTTAATCGATTAGGGACCATGCTCATGAAGCGAAAATCACTAGTTAATCCTTCTTCCCTCTTTTCCATCTCTTTGTGGGGACATGTCAAAAAGAAAAACATAAAAATAAAGAAGGGCTAGCAACCTCAAAAGAGGTTTTTGGTCAGTCCCTTTAGCTTGATCACACCTTTGCCATAAGCAATTATGTGTTATGAAATTACCGAAGCTGCCTTTTCTTTTGACAAGGAACTATATTAAAGCAACTCCTAAAAAGCACAATCTAAAAGTCCAAAAGATCTATAGATTTCGAAGAAGAAATGGAATGAACACTGCCTAAGGTAGACATCTAATGATATGAAGTTCTGAGGAATAAAAATTTAATTGAGGTCAAGATATTACTGAAGCAACTTTTGAGCCATATAATACAATAAGCGATGGAGCATCAACAAGCAGTTACACCCTAAATTTAGAAGGTTAGAAACAGGGGCGTCAAGGGCCTCAATTTTGCTTTAGATCTCGTGGATCCATTTAAGATAAAACTGAATCAAGTACTTTGAAACAAACTAATCAAGTTGTCATGTAACCAGCTTCCCACTGCAACCTCTATAAGCCAATGAGATCCATGGAATAATTTTCTAAGAAAAACAATTCTTCAAGCATATACTTAGCCACTTTCTTTCTGGAATTTGAGTGGTAGATTTAGCACTCAACCTGATAGTATACATCAGCTAGTGGATCATCCACAATGAACCCAGCCAACTTCCAAGTAGGATCTTTTGTCGAACTCTGTTGTAAAGAGCCCTCATCCATCTATGAACATCTGAACTAGCAAACCTTGGTGCTATTATCCAAGCTACGGATAGCCTTTGTTGTCTGAGTTGAATACAACAAGACTGTGAATGGGATGCTAGATCAATTTGCAGAGAGAGCATAGTTAATTTCTCATGACACTAAGGACTTAGGTTACATGAACTTTAAATAAACAATGAAACAACAAAATAAAACAGACCTTTAATTTGTTTGCTCCAAACCTTGAATCAGAAGCCAGAAGGCTGCGGTTGCCAAATCAAATCATTTGTTGCAACTGCCACTCTGTTTGAATGCCCAAAGTGAAAGGTCCGAATCAGAGAAATCTTCATAAAGAAAACATGATCCTGGTGGCTTTCAACCCACATGCTGATGCTGACTGCATCATCTGCATCCAGTTCATACGTAGAATGTCGGATACTTTCCTGTCTCCGAACATACCGGTGGGTTAAAAGGTCATCACGGTTGCATGGGCCACCCTGTTTCTCTACTGATTCATTGTGTCTTTGCATTATGGTCTCCACAGAAACCCCAACATATAGTAGAGATAAGACACGCAAACGAAGGTCCTCTGAGATATATGGGGCAAACATAGCACGCGTTCCAGCAGCCTTCTTGTCCTGTGGACCATGGCATGGCATCCCCTTCTTATCTACATGCTTATCATCATCATATATGATGAGCGCTACTGATGGTTCAGCAATTAAACGTTTCACAATAAAGTGGCAGGTGCACCCTCTCTTAGTATTTGGTCGGCCAGCATTTTTCTTCTTTGGGACATAAGTAGTCCCTCGCATAATGCCACCCTTCCGTGGTCAGGACCAAAGGAACACCAATACCTACAAAATCAACAGGATAACTTAAACTCATGCTGCAGGCCCAGTTTAGGAACTGGTAAAGGAAAAATTTCAACTTACAAATATATTCAAGAATGCCATCAACTTTTTGGCTTGTAAGCCATCTCGAGGCTGTCACGCCGCTTTGCCTCAACATGAAATCTCGTTGGACAGTCTTTATTTGCTGATTCACCCCGTACAAAATCATCTACTCTAGCAAATGGGATTAGAACAACTCTATTAGTTTTGTCACGCCAACCTTCCACCTTCGACCACACAACGTCAGCAGAAGAAAACTCCAAGGTCGGAGGATTCTGTACAGGAAGGGACAGAATCTCATCCCATCTTGCCATCTGCAACAGAATAGCAACAGAATACAGGCATACAGCATCAACTAGAATATTTATAGATGAAAATTAAAAAAAATTAAACAATCACACATCAACCAATTAATTAGGGGAAGGCTGAATTTGTTCAAAGATGCTAGCCATAAACTAAGTTCAGAGACAACTAAGCAGACCATACGTATGATAACATCAAAAGAAGCACAAACACCGAGTTGAAACACATTGATACAACAAATTCTGAACCATAAGGAACCACAAGCAGATGGCAATCTTGTAAATGGCCCTCACATCAAGTGGAGATCATCCCCACCCCCACCCACCCAACCCCCCCGGCAGGGGCAGGCCCCAACAAAAAACACAATATAAAGGGTGGAGGGTGATTTTACAGGCTTAATCCCATATGAGTGTGTGAGTTATATATTAACCCGTCAAAAAATATTTTATATACTTAAAATCTTTAATCCTACGCCCTAAATAATATTTAACAAATGCACAAACCCCAAAGTTTTCATTAAAAAAAATTCTATAAATTTTAAGAACAAAATAAGAATTCAAACCTCAAGCCAGGATCTAAGTATAAACCTGGTTGCAATCTTAAACAGAATGCTGCTGCTTATCACAGAAAAAACTCAAAATAAATTTTAAGCTACGGTCCTAATTTAGCAGTTGAAGAGCCAAAACAATCACACAATTAGCTGCCAAGTTTCAGCAACAGCTTTTGGAAATGCCATTAGAATCAACTCTATGATATGTTTTAGGGCTTGAAGGTACAGCAAATTAGGGGTTTTTTTGTTTTTTGTTTTCAAACTCAGGGCATTCACAAATAAGAACAGATTCAAGGAAACGTGGGATTTCCACCAATACCATCTACAGAAAATCTTCATAATCATTCGAATTGGCTATCAAGAAAAAGAAAGAACAACCCAAAAAATTTCAAGCAAAAATTCCCACGTCGACAAATTAGACATCGCAAGGAATTAAAGGTTTCAATTTTCTCGCGTCCCAAAGGGTAAAAACTCTTGACACCGCGGCAAAACCTTTTCTGGGTACCCAAACGGACAAATTTTCTTCCAAAAGAAACCCTTTTGCAGATGAGTGAAGTAGCTAAACTACCACATAAACAGGAGTGAAAAGCATTCCCATATCTATATTTGTACATACACTACATATAAAGAAAGCTATACATATACCTATATATATAGTATTTGGGTTTACCTGGTGAAGAAGCTTTGTAAGGTATGGTGATGTTGTTTTGTCGTCTCTCAGTCAGAGAGGAAACTGGCGGGGGAGGGCAGAAGGTAGACGGTGGCGAACGATAAGCCTAAAACCCTTCGGTGATGTGTTTTTTTTTTTTTTTCACTGTTAATTATATTTTACGGGTAGTACCGTAGTAATCTACTTTGGACCTTTTCACTTGAAAACAAAGAACGTTTTTTAGTTGTTGGAATAATTTTTCTGAAGGGAAATGCTACCATGCTATCAATTGACCACATTTTGTCCATCAAATGCTTAGGTGGCAAACCCACTTATTATACTTTATTATTATTTTTTTCAAATAACTTAAAATCAAAAAAAAAATAAAAAAATTAGGAGGAGTGGCTGGCCACCCTATATAGGGAGTAGCCGGCCACCCAACATTTCGTTTAGTTTTGAACATAATTTTAATGGAGGTATCATTTTAGTCTTTATAAAATAAAACCTTAAAAACTGTTGAAACCTTATGGATAAAAGAGTATTTAACTCTTATAAAAAACATGCATAAAGGTTTCTTTTGAAGTTGAATCGAAAATTTGTTTAATACCGTTTGTGAAATTTGTTATAAAAGGATAAAAATCAAGTGGTTTGTTTAGTGCAATGTATCTGCACAAACACATTAATTTGAAGTCCTCACTTCACACCATCAAGATAGACCAACATGATTGATGTGTTATAGTATAATGTCAAATGGAATGTCCAATTTAATTAATGGCTACAAACAATGTATATATAATTGCAAAATTTATGGTTTAAGATATTTTGTGCGATAATCTCATTAATCACACTATAAATAATATTTAATACAATCTATGGACCTTTACATGTAAATGATAAATAAGTGTGTGCATCGGACTAGGTGCTGTTATACGCGATCATCATGGAATTATGTGTGCATCAAAGAGTCTGTCTCGTCAAGGTTTTTTGGACGTTACAACTGCGGAGGTGATGGTTGCTCTAATGGCTGTTCAACTGGGGATCATGAGAATTTAACTGGAGGGTGATGCAAAGGTAGTGGTAGATGCTGTGAACTCCATGGAACCTGATGAGAGTTGCAGGGGTCATCTAATGGCGGACATACGATCAACGTTGATGACTATTACTTGGGAGATGGGCTACGCTCGTAGAGAGGTGAACAAGGTACTCATGTTTTAGCTCGCTCTGGGACGAATGAAAATATGAAGTGGCTTTATGATCCCCAAAATGTATTTGTACGACTCTTGATGCACCGTACAACACTCTGCTAATCATAAATGGAATAATCTAAACATTTTATATGCCCAATACTCAATAAATAAATTGGTGAACAAACATCTTTATGAAATTCAAACTAAAATAGCATTCAAAGAAATTGGACTTTAGGGTAAACATCCTAACACTTTGGCAACTACCCACCAGGTCTTAATACAACTAATGATTTAGGGTTTAGGGTTTAGCCAACAAAGAGAGTGAGAAGTTTGTTCTTAAAAATAACATATGTAAGTCCTCAAAATGCAGGTAAATTGGCTAGAAACCACAGCTCTTGAAGCGAAGGTATTAAATCAATTTTTTTCCCTTTGTCTTATCTCTTGTGTGAACATCTTAATATATACATATATATTATTCTAACAATAGATCACATATTTGAGGACATGAAAACTATCGACTAGTAGAAATGGTCTCACTTGTGACTGCTGCATTTATTTATGCCTTTCAATACCATCATTATACGTTTTGTTTACTGTTAAAATTGTACATTTATGGCTTGTATCCATCTTTCTTATAGTATTCTGGTTTATTTGGTCTTCCAAATACTTAGTTTTCCGTCTCCAAAGTTACAGATCACGATTATAAACCACATCTTACAAGCTTGCAATGCAAAGCTCAATTTTCCTTCCTTCCTCACATGATGCCCAAAAAAAAAACTTAGTTTTCCCAAATAGTTGTCCTCCCATTTTTCCTCATGGCAGGTGCAAACATGTTTAAAAGTTAAAAAAAAAAAAGTTTTTGAACATTAGACGCATGCGTCGATCTTTCAGGCATAAAAATTGCGGAAAATCTATCTCGAATCTTCAAGCACATGAGTACTGGTTACTTTGTTATAATTTATTTTGGTCCAATTCAAAATTTGACAAATGGTGCGCTAGCCATGGATCACAGGCATGTACAGAACACAATTAAACAAATATGTTGATATTGATGCCCACGAACAAAATAAGGATTAATTTTAAAGCAAACTATGATCACTGGTCTTCATAATTAAACTCTATTGGATGAAATACAGAGACTCAACGGATCCGATGCTAAAACACACAAACAGTTCCCACAAATTTTATTGCTGAAATATCATAATTTGAGATTACAAGCTATACAATATTAAAGACGGGAAGGATATCAGAAGCTAAATAGGAATACAAAGTTCAGATGCCATGCATCCATTATTGCAACTAATTTCAAAGCACTCCAACAAACACTAAACACATGTACTTCAAATCTACACGACAAAAGGCCTAAGGAAACTCCAGAAGGTGAAACCCAGGACAATAAGTCCAACAACAGTTGCTGTGCTTCTAAAAACATTGGGGAAATACTCTCTTTTCAGGGTTGCCATGGTACGGTTCAAACGGTACTCATAGTGCTTATTAAGCTTTTCACCGATATAATCGAAATAAGAGGATTCACTTACCACAATTTGATCGCAGAGTTTGTTAATTAGCTTTGCCACTATATCGCTGCTACCAAGCAGATTATGAATGACCTTCTTATGAACAAGCAAATCCACAGCTTTGTCATCGTCAATAAGATGGTCTAGTAGAAAAACGTAGTTGCAGATGTAAGTTTCAGATGGATAATGACACTGCTCCAAGGCCATGAGGTTTCGGAGAAGAGTTTCAGTATAGTCGTCTATCTCAAGCTGTGGACTTCCATTGGGCGTCCGAAGCACAGGATGCTTCCTAAGACCCCAGGCCGCGGGGTTTAATGTCAAGTAAGCGTTTACCACCTTTAACTGATTCTTTGAATTTCAATCCTGCGTCGACAAGCTTTGTGGCACAATATCGAATACCACCCGAACTTTCTTCTTTTGTTCCGGACCTTTTTCTTTATTTCTCCTCTCTTCCTTTATATGATTCCAGTGCTGCTCCGTCTTTGGTGAACAAAACTGCCAAAATCGAGTACATGAACTTTCTTTTTCTTCGTCCATTATACACTCCCAATGCTCTTTCATGTATGGCGGAGTTGGACATAACAAATATCTTAACAAATCTGCAAAATGTTTTACTTTCTCACCGATAGGTATGATGGACTTTGGCTCCTTATCCTTATCATGGCATCCAAAGTAATTACAAGAAAGCTCGACAAATTGACGACTAGCCTCTTTCTTCAGGTCCTCTTTCTGTTCCTTAGTTTCTTGGCCTTCGTCACAGCAGGCGGACATATATAATTCCACAAGAATAAAAAAGGGAAGTTGATTCTCAAGTAATATCAAGTCATGTAGTATACCATCTCTTAGCCATGGTTTACTTGATATGTAATCACTTTCTTTTTTGCAATAATTTTTTTCTTTCCTCTCAGCCTCTTCTTTTTCTTTTCTTTTCCTTTTTTATCCTTTAAGAAAATCTCAATTATAAAGACGGCATCCCATAGAATCATGTTTACAAACTCATCACTTGCGAGGTCACATTTTTCTGAATAGGAGTCACGGATTTCTTGTTCGTTGGCTTTAATGATATTTCGAAGATCTTTTTTGTCGGCTTTAGTGCGCTTGCGTTTCAAGAAATCGTCCAGATATTTCAGTTTTTGTTTTTCCACGTCTTCCAAGTCAAGTTTGTATTTTTCCTTGCGCAGTTGCTTGGGAACCCTGTAGATACAATATTTCGACCACTTCGAGTGGGGAATGTCAATCAGCAACTCTTCGCGTTCCTCAACTTCTATTGAATCACGAGCTGGGGGGCACACCATGATCTTTAATTTCCAACACACACGTTTCTTTTCCTAGTGACAATCATTGGCAATATAATAATTAATAATAGGTAGATGATCGTTAATATCTTATTTCATTTTATTTGGCAACCAATACCTAATACCTAATTACTACATTATTGTAAAATTAAGCATCATTCCGGAAACCAACCGTATAAATATCTGATTTTACCATTTTGACTATCTAATAATCCATTTCCCAGACCCGCGCGTATGTGTTGGTGTATTTAAATTAAACTATACAATAAAATAATTATTTTTCAAAAAATTTGGTTTGATATATATATTATTTTATAAATGAGATAATAGTTGTACTGCACTAATCACTTTATCTTATTATTTAGTTTTACTAACCATTAAAAAATTAATAAATTACTAATCGAGTCTCCCCTCTTTCTTGATATCATATCAAAAGGCATTTCATTTCATTTCATTTAGGGTTTTTCATAATTATTTTGTGATGTGATTATTCATTGTGATTCATAATTAAGAATCTTAAATCTATATAAATGTGAATGGACATGCTTGAGTTATGCACAGAATATGTCATATAAATTTGGAGATAAATAGTTTAGCTATAAGTTGTATTTGGATCAGAGATCAAATTTTATATATGCGATTTTGAGAAAGAGAAAAAATGCACTTAGTCCTCATGAACTTTCGCCTCATTTGCAATTGAAAACTCTAAGTTATAATTAAGGTTCTGATTTGCTATGTCAGCATTTTTGGTTTACTTGGATGAAAATGAGTCATTTTTTTTTTTTGGCTTTTAGTGTTTTTTTTTTGTCTCAATTACTATAAAAGAGCCCATATTGAAAAATAAAAACATTTGACCTCAAATTTATATTTACTTAAAAAAAAAACTTAAATATTAAATCATAACGGTTAACTTTAAATAAATATAAAAATAACAAACACAACATATAAAAAAAAAAGCTCAACACAACTTTCACAACATATTTTAAAATAAAAGCTCAACACAATCAACACAACATATTAAAGAAGTTTAAATAAAACATTAAATGATACAAATAAAACATTAAAACTTCATCAAAGATTGTTCCTTTGAAATTATGGGATCGATTGAGTTCAAGGATGACTCTGGCTCATTGAGTCTTCGATGATATTTGAAGAGTGAGAGAGAAAGAAATGGGCAAATGCCTGAGACTCCCAAATGGGGTTTTAACTTTTAGGGTTAGAATTAGAAAGAGATAAATATATATAAGCAAAATGGTGTAGTTTTGCTTTCTTCTTTTTTTAATGATTTAAGATTAAAATTGTTCAAAAATTGTCAATTTTTTAAAAAATACATTAATACTTTAATTATTGTTATAAGTATCACATTGTTGAATTTAATATCAATTACTTAATTTGATATTATATACTATATAGTCATATAATCTTAATAAATAATAATTAAATTAGATAATAAGATTAATGATTTAAATTATGAATTATATTTACTTAATCAAATTTGAGATCCTTTAGTCTTAATAGTTCAATTATTGTTGAATATGAACTTTATGTTATATAGATGATAACATAAACTAAGTCTCTAGATTATATATATATATATATATATATATATATATATATATATATATAAAAGTATTAGCATGAACTTGAGACTCTCTCTTTGATTGAGAATTGAGATAGATTTTGCTACCCTTTTAACTTATATTAGTATGAACTTGCATACTTATAAGTTATAATCATATAAAATTATAAATTATAGTGATAATATATTAACACTTAAATTGTAATTTAATTATCTAAAACAAAATATGATTTAATCATTAATGATTAATTAATTATGTTATATGTATAAATATTATTATATTTATAATTATAAAATATAATATATAAAAAAGTTAGCGGTTAGCAAGAAGTTAGTGGATTTTATAATGCTAATCGCTAACCATTATGTTAGCGATTATAGCTTAAAGTTATAGCGGTTAGGCGTTAGATTTGGCGGTTATGAGGGCGCAGGTTATTAATCGCATTGGCACCCCTAGTCGGTAATGGGTCTCTGGGTGGAAGGAGCCACAGCCAAGCCAGGGGTCTTAATGGCCGAAGACCCACATTATGGCTGTGGGTCTCCATAGCTAGAGATCAGATGCTTTTATTTATTTTTTTTAGTCTAAGAGTGTAATTGTAAATTTACATGTCAGGTATAATGGACAGTTTAAGTCACATGCATTGTATGTGATATATTTTTCGTCAAATTAAATAAAAAAGCTAAGTGAAAGAGCTAAGTAGTTAAATGGTTGATTATAACTTTTTAAAGTTTGGAAAACATCACAAATATGGTTTAAGCGAACGGGTTAAGAGTGGTTTTCCAAAAATAAAATATATTTATTTGATAGACATATTATGTATTTTTCCCTTATTTTACAATAAAATGCACACTATTGTAATAAACAATTCAAATGGCTAGCTAGGCCTATATCTTGAGGATAAGAGTATTGTTAGAAGTCCCATCAAATTTTATTCACCAAAATAACCAAAAGTATATGTTTATCTATTTTAACTACTCACTTTTTTAAAGCACTCCTAACAATCTCACTATTTTAACAATAAACTTTCCTTATTCCATTTAAATATTATTTTTCAAATATTTATTTATTTTTTATCTAACTATTAAAGAATGAGAGAAACGAAACCAAACAAAAAAAAAAAAGATAGATAAATTACTTTTTTATTCAATAGGTGAGTGAATAGTACTCACTATTATTATTGAGTATTGTTTACTCACCATTTTTTTCTCATTAAAATGATGAGGCTGAAAATTAGAGTTTTTAACTGCTTTTATCAAATTGCCTTATCAAAATAACCAAAAAATAGTATTGGTGATGTTGTAAATAATGCTCTAACACATACAATAGAACACATTTCACAGTTTAGGTGGGATATATGATATGAAATCTCCTGCAATAGCATGAAACACTTCAAATTAAGAAAGTAAATTTTCTCTACCTCAACCAATATTTAAGCATATACTTATAATATTTGTATCTAATCAATCTTATTATTACAAGATATTTATAAGCATATGATTTTGTTATTATTTTATGAATATATTGAAATAAAAAACGAAAGTCTATATTATTTCTTGTGAACTTGTGAGTACTTGAATTTATTTGATTATTTTCTAACAATGAATCCTACAATCAACGTATTAACAAACAATTCTAACAACTTTTGTCAAATAGTTAAATAATAAAGTGAAATTAATGAGAAAGCTGTACGAACCTGCAAATTGTGCTTGCAAGAAATGCTTGTATTGCTTGATATCACCAAAATCCTCCTCTAATATTAATGCATGTAGTCTTCTATATTTCTCTAGCTTCCTTGCTGATAATGCATCCACTCTTGTTGCACTTGTATTTATAGTACTCGATGTTGGTCCCGTCAATTTCAGGCCCTCTTTAATATCTCTCTTCTAATATTGATAAAAAAAAGGAAAGGAAAAAAAATGCAAAATCAATCACTAAAATGTTAGTCGATCAATTGCAATTAGTTTAATAGGGTGTGGAAATTGGCCAAAAACTGTGGTAAACAACAAATTCAAGTAAGTCACTGCACCAAGATTTGGTGTAAAATTGTAATGAAAACCGTTAGTTTGCAACATCAATACCAATTATCTTGTAACACATGTCATTTATAACCTGCAAATTGCGCTTGCAAAAAAAATATATAAATATAAAGAAAAGGAAAGCAAATATGAGAAAGTAATCAACGAGCCACCCGTGTTAGGCCAAGTAGTTGGACGGGGTAGATGATCGATATATCTCATGCATGCATCACGTATGCAACATCTAGAATTCATCTAATGCTCCATTTCTTTAAACGTAAAATAATTTCTAGAAAGTATTTCCCATATTTTTGGATGTTTGATGCGAAGGAAAATAATACTCAACAGTAAATATTTTTGGTTTGACCAAAAAAACCTCTTTAATTTTTGAAAATAGTAAACAATTTTTCAAGTTTGAGCATTTTATTCTCAAATCAAAAGACCGAGCCAAGATATCTCCGAGACCTCTCCAAGACTACATTGGGACAATGCCATGATGCGGTCAGAACACCGTCGGGACTTGACCGTGACACTGCTGGGACTCAGTTGAGACCCATCGGGACTCAATCGAGACTCAACTGGAACATTGCCGAGACTCGTAGGACCTGATCAATTCACTGCTGAGACATGGTTGGAAAATTTTTGTAATTTAAAATTTAATATCATTGAATATATATTTATATTTATATTTATATGATTTTCTGTACCCATTAAACATTAAAAAAAAAAAATGCTTTTCAAAAACTGTTTTATGTTGAAAACATTTTCTAACGAAAATCAACATCAACATTCGTACTTTTTATATCACACCAATCATTTTTTTATCACTTTTAAAATAAAAAAATCATTACAAAACAAAAAATTTTATTTTTTTATATAAAACATTCTTACTTTTTTCTTTAAAATTTTATTTTTTTATATAAAATATTCTTACCTTTTTTTTATATCAATCAAATCTGTTACGGTATTAATCTACTTTTTCCAATTCAATCCAATCCATTCTCAAACGTAGCCTATGATATTGTACGAGATGACGTAAGTTCTGTGTCACTGTTTGCATTGAAAGCAGGGTACCCCTTAATTAATTATGAGCTTTAAATAGTTCGTTGGGATTGAAATGATTTTTTACACCTATCAATATATTAATGGATGATGTGGTTTCAATTACCGTCGATGGACACGCATCGGTAAATTGTAAATAAATTATAAATTTATAACAATAATATTACCTTCTTTTTCTTTTTTTTTCTTCTAAGCAAATTTACAAGAAAAAGGGGAAGAAAGCGTCAAAATACAATTTTTTTTAAAAGAGAGAGAGATAGAGAGAGAGAGAGAGACTCCGTGGTATGTCACTGGTATCTTATACATCTAAGCATGGTATTTCTGCATTTTTTTTTTTATTTGTGTCCTTTTATTTTTTTTGATCAAATATAAGATGAAATGCTAGATTTCAAGATTGAATAAATTTCATTAATTAAAATGAATGAACACAATACAATTATTATTATTATTATTATTATTTTGACAAAATATCAGAGAATCTTATTCATGCGCCAAAAGACGATAGAAACATCAAGAGGGGGGATATAACTCCTCCCTCAGTACAATACCACAAATGTGTGGAGGAATCGAATTCCATCCAACCACATCAATGACATGGGTTTTAGCCATGACGGCTAAGGTGTGTGCTGCAATATTGGCAGATCTTCGAACATGGATGAAGCTAGACTCTTGAATCTGCCGAAGGCCGTCCTTGATGCTCTCTACAAGATGCCCATAGCTGCTGTTGCATTGGGTGCCCATATTCACTTCCTTCACCACTTGCAGAGAGTCCCCTTCAAATATAACCTTCTGGAAATTATGCGCTTGGCAGAAAAGAATTGCTTGGGTAGCTGCTAGTGCTTCGGCAACCACCGGTTCCACATTTATGCTCTGTCTCTTGCTGCATGCTGCTAGAACCTTTCCTCTTTCATCCCTTGCTATCATACCCAAGCCTATAATTTTATTTCTACTGTCCACCGCTGCATCCCAGTTAATCATACCCAACACAATACAATTATTAGAGTACTAACTGATACAAATTAGAGTAGCATAATAAAGAAATGCCTTTTTTACAATCTCACATACACCTTCGTTAAGTTGACATAATTTATTTACCCTTAATTAAAAAGAAAAAAAAATTAAATGTGGGTGGAGCTTGTCAAATTAGCCGAAATATAAGCGATAATGCAAGGAAACATTTCTTGGCATAATATTAATAACAACATCAAATTAGTTTGGGAGTCCATGGCATTTGATGAGGCTCCTTTGTCTCAACCATTTGTTTTATTATGGAGATTAACATTTAGAGGAGTTTTTTTTTTTAACACCAGTAGTGTAATGCGGTGTGATAGACTCAAGAAAAAGTCACCTTTTCTTATAATTTTCCACACATTGTCTTGTCAGAGATAAGAAGAAAAGGTGTGGCCACACAAAAGTTGTGGCTTTGTTTAATTTGTTTTTTCGGGTCAGAGTTGACTGATACCTCCATTTTTTTTTTTTTAAGTAAAGGAAAGCGTGTAACCTTTGATAAATCAGGTTCAATTATTATTTTTATCTAACATTTTTGTATTTATAAATGTCAGCTAGAAAGATGCATTGATATGAAAAACTCTAAAAAAAGAAAAGAAAAAGATAACTCTAATTGAATCTAAAAAAGTGTCAAACAAATCTATTACTAGCAACATAATATTAAATCTCAAAAGAAAAAAAGTCATCTTAAATTAAATTAATATAAAAATAATATTAATTTAATATTTAAATATAAAAAGACATCATTTAAAATTGTCAACTTAGGCCTCATATTATATATAGCCAGCCCTGTACATTCAAATATTCAATCATGATTTTCCAACATGCACATTCAATTATTTAACCACTCACTATAACCATTTTTTTTTTTTTAAAGTTGAGCCTTTGAGCTAATTAATTTTCAGTTTTGGGCATTTTCTCTTATATACCACATTAGGCCAAACTGCTCAAAAATGAATCCATATTGAAAAATCTAAAATACTTGACTTCAAATTTACATTAATTTACATTTACTTTACTTTCAAAAAAAAAAAAAAGAAAAGGTCCTTAAATGGAAATTATAACTTCTTAAGAATAAAAGTTATACTAATAGAAAAAAAAAATTATAAATATATATAATAATATATTAATACTTCGATTGTAGTTATAAGCAACACATTATTTAATCAAATGTCAATTACTTAATTTGATACTATACGAATTGCATTATCATTGAACATGAATATTATAATTAATTATTTGAATTTAATTTAAATCATATGATTAAGTATTGATCTTATACATTTATATTATTCAATATGCATATATTTATAAATAATTTATAACATATATAGACTTATAAACTTATAACAGAAACTAAGTTTCTAGATACTTAATTAATTGTTGTATTAATATAGATTTGTATACTTATGAGTTATGTCATATTACATGTATAAATTATTATTGGGGAAATTACACTTTACCCCCCTGAAGTATCCACCTATTGTCACTTTTGCCTCCAAAGTTTAAAATGTGACACTTTACCCCCAAACTTTCAAATTGTGACAATTTAACCCATTTGACCTATTTATTCCCAAAATACCCCCAACACTTTTTTTTTTTCTAAAAAAATTCCAAAAAAAAACCCAAAAAAATATATAAATATATGTTGGGGTGGCCGAACCACCCCATAGGTGGTGGCTGGCCACCCGTTTCTTGTTTTTTGGTTTTTTTTTTTGGATTTTTTTTTTTAAAAAAAAAATTGTGCTGGGGGTATTTTGGGAATAAATAGGTCAAATGGGTTAAATTGTCACAATTTGAAAGTTTGGGGGGGTAAAGTGTCACATTTTAAACTTTGGAGGCAATCATATGATTTAATCATTAATTGATTATGTGATATAATCATATAAATTATAATGATAATATATTAATATTTAAATTGTGATTTAATTATCTCAAAAGTTATGATTTAATGATCAATTGATCTTATTATATGTATAAATATTATTATTATTATAATTATAAAAATACAAAAAATATATTATATAATAAACGCAGTCAACTTACAGAATATATTCAAGAATGCCATCAACTTTTGCTTGTAAGCTTTCTCTGGAGGCCGTCGCCGCCTTGCCTCAACATGAAATCTCGTTAGACAGTCTTTATTTGTTGATTCACCCTGTACAAAATCATCTAATCTAGCAAAGGGGATTAGAACAATTCTATTAGTTTTGTCACACCAACCTTCCACCTTTGACCACACAACGTCAGCAGAAGAAAAATCCAAGGTCAGAGGATTCTGTAAAAGAAGGGACATAATCTCATCCCATCTTGCCATCTGCAACAGAATAGCAACAGAATACAGGCATACAACATCAACTAGAATATTTACAAATGAAAATTAAAAAAATTAAACAATCACACATCAACCAATTAATTAGGGGAAGGGCTGAATTTGTTCAAAGATGCTAACCATAAACCCAAGTTTAGAGACAACTACTTATCAAAAAAAGTTTAGAGACAGCTAAACAGACCATACGTATGATAACATCAAAAGAAGCACAAACACCGAGTTGAAAAACATTGATCCAACAAATTTTGAACCATAAGGAACCACAAGCAGATGACAATCTTGTAAATGGCCCTCACATCAAGTAGAAACCCCCCCTTTGCCGCAGGGGCATGCCCCAACAAAAATCACAAAATAATGGGTGGAGGGTGATTTCACAGGTTTAATCCCATATGGGTGTGTGAGTTGTATATTGACCTGTCAAAAAATATTTGGGAAAAATACAAAATTAGTCCATGTGGTTTATTTGATTTACAATGTACTCCCTGTGGTATTAAAACGAACTCAAAAGTCCATGTGGTATGTAAAAAAAAAAATTTAGTCCATACAGTTAAATTTCGTCCATTAACATAACGGATTCTGTTAGTGTGCCATGTCACATCGAATTAAATTATGACACGCATCATGTTTTATTTATGACTTTTTTAAAAACGATAATTCTACCAAATTATTGATCTAAAAACCTAATTTAAAAGAAAACAAATTTCTTCTTCTTCCTCCTCTTCTTCTTTGTCTCTTTTCTCTCTTCTTCTCCTTCTGTTTTCTCCTTTTTCCTTTTCCTTCTTCTCCTTCTCCTTCTCTTTTTTTTTTTTTTTTTTTCATTTTTTCTTGTCAATCTCTTCTTCTCCTTTTTTCTTGTCGTTTTTTTTTCTCATCTCTTCCTATCTTCTATTTCTTCTCTTATGCTCTTCTCCTATGTTGAAATTCCTCTTTTCTTGGCAACATTCAAGAGAAACTGAGACGGAGAAAAAAAATTCTTTGTTCAACACCCGATAAGATATAGAAATTTAATTATAGACTTTCGTATAGTTTGTATATATTCTCACTTCCTTTGTTACTTCTCATAACATCTTTAACAATTTAAAATAATTGATTACCAAAAGTTTCTGAGTTCTTATAAATTTATCTATGGACAACGAAAGCAATTTTTATTTACAACAATTAAATCTCAAAATAAGAATTTTTCTAACCCAAACTCCATTGAAAAGAATTCACTAATTCCGTCAAAAAAAGAAAAGACAAATGAATTGAATAAATCAAAACATCAATTTGAAGTTTTTGTTGGTTTTCCGATGTCAACTATATATACTTTTGTGTTATAGAAGAAGAAAAAGAAGACAGAGAAAAAGAGACGAAGAAGAAGAATAATTTGTTTTCTTTTGAATTAGGTTTTCATATCAATAATTTAGTAGAATTATGGTTTTTAAAAATATTTTACCTAATATGTTTAACGTAAAAAAAAAAAAAAAAAAAGCTGAGGTGGGAATATTAGTTGGCATAATAATATGATGTAGAAAATCCAAGTGTGATTTTTAAAAGTCATAAATAAAACATGACACATGTCATAATTTAATTAGATGTGATATGGTACGCTAATGGAATCCGTTAAGTCAATGGATGGAATTTAACTGTAGGGACTAATTTTTTTTTTTTGCATTCCACAGAGACTTTTGAATTCGTTTTAATACCACATGAAGTAAATTGTAAATCAAGTAAACTACAAGAACTAATTTTGTATTTTTCCCAAAATATTTTATGTACTTAAAATATTTAATCCTACTGCCTAAATAATATTTAACAAATGCACAAACCCCAAAGTTTTCATAATTTAATAATAAAAAAAAAATCTATAAATTTTAAGAACAAAATAAGAATTCATACCTCAAGCCAGTATCCAAGTATAAGCCTGGTTGCAATCTTAAACAGAATGTTGCTTCTTATCACAGAAAAGACTCGATAAATTTTAAGCTACGGTCCTAATTTAGCAGTTGAAGAGCCAAAACAGTCACACAATTAGGCTGCCAAGTTTCAGCAACAGCTTCTTTGGTGGAAATGCCATTAGAATCAACTCTGTGATATGTTTTAGGGCTTGAAGGTACAGCAAATTAGGGGTTTTTTTTTTTTAAACTCAGGGCATTCACAAATAAGAACAGATTCAAGGAAACGTGCGATTTCCACCATATACAGAAAATCTCCATAATCATCGAATTGGCTATCAAGAAAAAGAAAGAACAACCCAAAAATTTTCAAGCAAAAATTCCCACGAACAGAAGTGGAAAAGCAAAAATTCCCACATAATCATTCGAATTGACACCGCGGAAAAACCTTTCATTTTCATTTTATTGGTACCCAACCAGACAAATTTTCTTCCAAAAGAAACCCTTTTGCGGATGAGTGAAGTAGCTAAACTACCATATAAACAGAAGTGAAAAAGCATTCCCATATCTATATTTGTACATACACTACTATTATACTATACACATAAAAGAAAGGTATACATATATCTATATAAATCATTTGGGATACCTGGTGAAGAAGCTTTGTGAAGTGTGGTGCTGTTGTTTTGTAGTCTCTCAGACAGAGAGGATGCTGGCGGAAGAGGGAAGAGGGAAGAGGTAACCGGTGGTGAACTACGCCTACACCTCTTCTATGAGGTTTTATTTTATTTTATTTTTTAATATTTTTTCTTCTTTTAATCAGTATTATTATTGTTAGGAAAAAATATAAAAAAGCCCCAAAACTATCAATAGTTGGTAATATAATCTTAATGTTATCTCTAAGAAGTAGTTTAATCGACTATGACTATACCTAATGAAGTGGAGGTCATTAGTTCGAATCCCCATCCCCCTCTTGTGTGGACATGTCAAATATATATATATATATATATATATATAGTCTCAATGTTCAAAAGCTACTAAAGTAGCCCCAAACGATCAAAATGTATAAAAAATGTCACTTATTTTTTTATATTCCTATAATACTCATATTCTTTTAACAAATAACATAATAAATAATTGTAAAAAAAATAAAACAATTTTTTAAAAATACAAAAAAACCAATGGGTGAATAAATACAAAAATATATATATATATATATATATTATTTTGAAATAAATAAATAGTTTAGGCCAACTTCAGTGACTTTTATCAACATTTTTAATGCTAGAATGAGGATAAGAATCTTTTTCAAGTTATCTTATATGTGATACGCCTTTTAAAATTAACAATATATTAAAATTTAATAATGATCGTAACAATTTACAAACTTAATTAAAAGAAGGAAAAACTTCACTTATCATTCATGATCTTTCATTAATTTGCAAAAATATCTACACTTGAATATTTAAAAAATAATTTATTTATATATATTTTTTTAAAAAGATGATATTTTAAGAATTTTAATAGGATTTAAATAAAAATTCGAATGGGTGAAATTAAAAAAATTTGAAAGATGAATATATTAAATTGACAGAATATGATTGTAAATATATTAAAAAATCGAAAATAATAAGTAAATTTTTTCTGTAGTAATAGAATTCAATGATAACCACAGCCACAGGGCCTAGAACTCTACTGCAAGAATTATGAGGGGTGGCCGTCAAGGATTCTGGTGATTCGGTTCGGGGGCAATGAAGTATTTAGTTGATTTTTTTTTCTTATGCAGGGGGAGATTAAATGTGGTTATTTTAGCAGGTCGTGATTACTCAAGTTTAATTGAGTCATAGCATGATCTAGCCCTACTAAGATATCAATAGGAATTCATGACGGCTAATACTAATCAGGTATATGCGAAAATTCTCTATTGCAAAAATTCGAATCCACGCCCTAGTATATGCCTTAACCATTTCTATAAGCTATTGAACCATTACCTTGATGGTAACAAAGTGTTTGTAGCTAATTATTATACTCCAAAGGCCTAATTAATTACATCCGGTAAAACTACATATACTGATTTTACAATTTTTTCCAAATCACAAATTTAAGCACATCGTATTGGAATAATCTCCTCAGATTTGAATATACAAGATAAAGCTGAAGATCAACTCAAATGCAATATTAGATAATATCTTATCTAATATTGATTTAATTATTACGTTTGAATTTTGTATTTAGTTTATTGATTTAGTTTATTACGTTTGAATTTTGTATTTACAGTTTGTTAGTTTAGGTTTGAAATTTGTATTTCAAAGCCAAATGTATATCTTATATTGGTTATAAATAGAAGTATAATCAAAGACCTCATTGAGGCATTTCAAATTCAAATTACCTTATCATATGGTATCAGAGCTCTAAAGACAAACGTCAAATTTTCCGCAGTCTTATCTACTTTTTTTTGTCAAGCATGTCAACACCATCTTCTTCTCCTTCAAACCTTACTCAGCTTTCCATTTTCAAGCTAACTTCGTGATAATTATCCGTTATGGTGTACTGTCATTGTCCCATTTCTAGAAGGGCATAATTTTTATGGCTATGTTACTGGTGATTCTCCTTGTCCTCCTGAATTTGTCCCTCCTTGTAGCAGCACGTCCCTCTCCGCTGCTAAGATTAAAAATCCTGAATATTTGAATTGGTATCAACAGGATAAACTCATCATGAGCGCCTTGATTTCTTCTCTTTACGAACCTCTTGGCTCATGTCTTTGGTCTTAAAACCTCGCGTGAGGTTTGGGTAACATTGGAGAAGATGTTTGCTTCTCAATCAAAGGCTCGTGTTTTGCAGAATCGTCTTCAGCTTACCTCTTTGAAGAAGGGTGCATTGTCTATTGCTGACTATTTTCAAAAGGCGCAGACCTTGGCACAAACTTTGGCTGCCATTGGAGAACCAATCAAGGACTCAGTTGTTGTCCTATATCCTTGGTGGTTTAGGAGTGGAATATGAATCCTTGGTAACTTCTATTTCCACCCGCATTGAACCTGTTTTGCTTGATGATCTCTATAGCCATTTGCTCATCCATGAGCAACGACTAGAGAATGCTCACAATCCCATTGATTTTTCTGTCTCCACGGTAAATGTTATAGCAACGCAACTCTTCCAACAAGCGATTTCAGCCACAATAAATCAGGGTGTCATTTGGTCGTGGTCAATTAGTAGTCGAGTGGTCTGGCTTGGTCCTTCTTCAAATCGTCCCATCATCAAATTTTACAATTGGTCACATTGCCTCAAAGTGCTACAATAGGTTTGATCATTCCTATCATTGTGACTCTACTTCTCCGGCGGCTTATCTCACTTCTCAGCAATCTACGTCAGATCCGAATTGGTATCCGGACACGGGTTCAACAAATCATCTCACTAATGATTTGTCTAACTTGAATTCTGACGAGATGAATACAAGACGGATCAAATAAAAGTTGGTAATGGTCAAGGTTTGGATATTCTTCACCGGTCTTGCTCAAATTCCATCGTCTTCTAAAAATTTTCTTTGCCTAATTTATTGCATGTTCCTCAAATTGAAAAAATCTGATTTGATTAATCAGTTTACTCATGATAATCGAGGTTTTCATTGAATTTCATCCATATTGTTTTCGTGTTAAGGATCTTCATTCGGGGACCTTACTACTCCACGGCCCAGTAAAGGTGGACTCTATCCTTGGCCAACTACTTCTCCAAAATCTTACGCTCGTGCGGCCTTTGTGGGTGAGCGTGTGTCCATTGATCATTGGCATCATCGCCTTGGTCACCCTGCAACTTCATTAGTCCGTCAAGTTGTGTCCAAGAATCATCTCCCTGTTGTGTCAAATAAATCAGTGTTGCTTTGTCCTGCATGTCAGCAAGGAAAATTTCATAAGCTTCATTTTGGTTATTCTCCTTCAGTGTCACAAGATCCTTTGGATCTAATTTATCTTGATGTATGGGGTCCTGCTCCTCTTTTATCTTCCAATAATAAACGCTATTTTCTCTGCATTGTAGATGATTTTAGCAAATATTTTTGGTTATTGCCCCTTACTTGCAAATCTGAAGTGTTCAATGTGTTTTCCCAATTTAAGGTTATGGTTGAAAAATATTTTAGTCGTTCCATTAAAGCAATCAAGCCCGATGGGGGTGGGAATTTGTTGCCTTACAAAATTTTTGGCATCACATGGAATATCTCATCGTAAAACTTGTCCTCACACTCATCACCAAAATGGTAGTGTCGAAAAGAAAACACAGGCAAATTGTTGATCTGAGTTTATCCTTACTTTCTCATTCTCATGTTCCTTTTGAGCATTGGGACTCGACTTTTGAAACGACATGTTATTTAATTAATAATTCCGTCAAGTGTAAATCGAGTTAAATCTCCTTTTGAACTCTTATTTCACCAAAACCCGATTATAATTTTCTCAAAGTTTTTGGTTGTGAGTGTTGGCCTTATCTTCGTCCTTACAATTCTCATAAATTTTCTTTTAGATCAAAATCGTGCGTTTTCTTGGAGTACAGTAAATCTCATCTTGGGTATAGGTGTCTAGACATAACTCTTTGGTCGCTTGTATATAGCTCGTCATGTTAGATTTAATGAAGCTGTGTTTCCTTTTCAGCGATTACAAATCTCATCCGTGTCTTCTTCTACATCTAAGGTCTCTTTTCACGCATAAAATCCTGTCAAAAGCCTCCCACCTCATCCCACACCTACCACAGAATTTGTTCCAGCCCACATCAAAATCGGTTCTCTCTCCACTTCACGTGCCACAATCTCCCAACCAGCGGCTTCATCTGTGTCCAGCTTCATCCGGTCCATGTCCAGCAGTCCGGCAACTTTGTGTGTCCAGCTCCTTCCATTCCGTGTCCAGCAGTTCAGCAACCTTCACGAATTTCTGGCCAAGAATCACGTGATTCTCTTTCCTTCACATCGGTCTGTCCAACAATCTCTGCAAATCCCACATTTCACGGTTTGTTAGGTCCTCATCCACAAGCTTTATCTCCAAATTTTTTAGATACACGTGAGTCTTCCGAAAATTTTCAAAATCCCACGTCTCACAACTTGTTGGATCCCCAACCACATGCCTTATCTGAAAATTTTCCAGATTCACGTAACTCCCTTGCAATGTCACCTTCATCCACGTCTCTTTCTCATATCCCTCAAAATACTACTGTCTCGGTCACAAATGGTTCCCAAAGTTCAAATTCTCTTCTATCTACCTCTCGTCCTCATTCCATGATTACTCGGTCCAAACATCAAATCCGCAAACCAACCTTACTCCCAGATGGATCTGTGAAGTATCCATTACCTAGTGCCTTAACAACTTTTGCAGATTCTCACGATATAGAACCTCGTGTTATACAAGCGCAGCCAAATATGCTGTATGGAAGAAGCAATGGCGATGAGTTCACCTTATTAAAGAATGGCACTTGGTCTGGTTTCTCCCACCTTCTATGAATATTGTGGGATCCAAGTGGGTTTTCGTATCAAGCATAAAGCGGATGGCAGTGTTGAACGGTATAAAGCAAGGTTAGTTGCTAAGGGATTTCATCAACAGGCCGGAATTGATTTTGGGGAGACTTATAGTCCTGTGGTTAAGCCCATAACTATTCGGACAGTATTGACAATTGCAGTGTCATCTGGATGGTGTATTAAGCAAATTGATGTTAGTAATGCTTTTTTGCATGGTTTTCTATCTGAGAAAGTTTATATGTCCCAACCAGTGGGTTTTGTTCATCCACAGCAACCTAATGCAGTGTGTTGTTTGAAAAAGGCTTTGTATGGCCTCAAACAAGCACCTCGATCTTGGTTCTCACGTCTGAGCAATCGTCTTTTTGAATTGGGTTTCAGTGGCTCAAAATCTGACACCTCATTATTTATTTTCAATTCTGCAGAAGTTCGATTATTTGCATTAGTTTATGTGGACGATATTATTTTGTGAGCTCTTCTATATACGCTATAGATGATTTAATCAGGTCACTATCTCTTACGTTTCCAATCAAGGATCTTGGCTCCTTAAATTTCTTTTTAGGTGTTGAGGTGCATCGGTCATCAACAGGTTTGCATTTATCTCAGCAACGTTATATTGCTGACATTCTTAAGCGAACAAATATGGAGCTTGCAAAACCCATCTCTTCTCCCATGTCTGCTGCAGCTCCACTTAGCAAGCTTGATGGTATTTCCATGGCTGATCCTACTATATATCGCAGCACTGTTGGAGCGCTGCAATATCTATCTATAACACGACCTGACATCGCTTTTGCTGTAAACAAGGTCTCTCAGTTTGCCAGTGATCCCCGTGATGTCCATTGGTCTGCCATAAAACGTATACTCAGATATTTGAAGCATACAATCATGTATGGTCTTCTCATCAAGCCACGTCTCTCCTCTCAATTAGTGGTATTTTCTGATGCTGATTGGGCAGGCTGTCCTGATGATAGGAAATCTACCTCGGGCTATTGTACATTTTTTGGTGGAAATTTATTATCTTGGTCTTCTAAAAAGCAGCCTACAGTCTCTAGATCTAGTACTGAATCTGAGTACAAATCCCTTGCTAATGCTACTGCAGAATTACTTTGGATTCAGTCTCTACTTCGAGAACTTGGTGTTTTTCTTTCGGCGGCACCAATTCTCTACTGTGATAATATTGGTGCTACGTATTTAACATCCAATCCGGCGTTTCATGCCCGTACAAAGCACATTGAAATTGATCATCATTTTGTTCGAGATCTTGTAGCTCAGAAGTCACTTACAGTCAAGTTCTTATCAACCAAAGATCAAATCGCTGATGTTTTTACCAAGCCATTAGTTTCTACCCGGTTTGAAACTCTTCGTGCCAATCTTAACATTTGTTCTCAAACGTTAGGATTGCGGGAGCGTATTGGAATAATCTCCTCGATTTGAATATACAAGATAAAGGCTGAAGATCAACTCAAATGCAATATTAGATAATATCTTATCTAATATTGATTTAGTTTGTTACGTTTGAATTTTGTATTTACAGTTTGTTAATATTGATTTAGTTTGTTACGTTTGAATTTTGTATTTACAGTTTGTTAGTTTAGGTTTGAAATTTGTATTTCAAAGCCAAATGTATATCTTATATTGGTTATAAATAGAAGTATAATCAAAGACCTCATTGAGGCATTTCAAATTCAAATTACCTTATCATACATCGATCATGCTTTTTGCAAAACTTATAATAATCGTACGTAAGAGAGATTTTTTTTTTTAATCACGATTTTCAACTATAGATGTAATGTCTGGGAATTAAGGTCAAGAAAGTTATCAAATTTAAACAAATTAATCATTTTATTTTTATATTCTTTGTTATATATATATATGGCTGAAATACAGACATTCAATGAATGCTAAAACACACAAACTTGACGCAAATTTTATTGCTGAAATATCATAAACCACTTACAAAGTTGAAGATTACAAGCCATATATTAAGCTAGCTAAGACAGGGAGGATATCACAAGCTAAAAGGGATTACAAGGTTCAGATGCCATGCATCCATAATAATAGAGCATAGAGCTGAAGTAGACAGTCGTCTCTACATAAATATATATGCTGCTGAAACAACATGAAACATACAAAATGGAAATAATTGGTAAAACCTCTAAAGATGGAGATCAGGATATATATCACAAACCAAATAGGAATAGAAAGCGCACTACTCGATCGAACAAACACTAGAGAGTACTGAGTAGTGACATTTGCTTCCATTATTTTGTGAGAAAAGGAATAAAGAGACCCAACAAAGTAAGTATTACGCCCACGGTTCCGATTCCTCTCCCATAATCACGGAAATACGTGCCTTTAATGGATGCCATGATGCGATTCCAAGGGTTCTCACAGTACTCATTAATCTTTTGAGTTAGAAGGCCGTAATATGATTCAATTTCCAAAATCTGAATGCAGAGTCGGCTAAATAGAGTTGCCACATCAGCGTTGCTACCAATATAGTTAACAATGACCTCTTTCTCAACAAGCAAATCCACATCTTGTTCGGCATTGATTAGATCGTTCATTAGGAAAACATAACTGCAGACGTAAGTTTTATATGGATAATGACATTGCTCCAAGGCCATGAGGTTTCGAAGAACAGTTTCAGTAGCGTCGTCTATCACAAGTTGTGGAACTTCTACTGGGCCTCCGAAGCACGGAATGCATCCTAAGACCCCAACCCGCAGGAGCTGAATGTCAAGTAAGCATCTATTACCTTTAACTTTGAATTTCAATCCTGCGTCGTCGAGCTTTGTGGCACAAAATCGAATACCCAAACTTCGTTGTTCACTGCGCGACTCTGAAATGTTTGACGGATATAACAAATATCTTATCAAATCTGTGAAATGTTTTACTTCCTCGCCAATAGGTGTGCAGGAATCTTTCTCCTTATCAAAGCCAGAAAAGAATTTGCGAGAAAGCCTGACAAAGGGAGCACCCTCTTTCTTCAAGTCCTCCTTGTGTTCCTTAATTTGTTGGCCTTCTTCGCGATTGTTGCAACTCGAAGAGTCACCAAAGGCGAACCTATATAATTTCTCAAGAACAAAGAAAGGAAGTTGATTCTCAAGTAATAACAAGTCAAGTCGTATACCATTTGCTAGCCATGGTTTAGTTAATATGTAATGAGTTTTTCTATCAAAGAGCTCAATTATAAAGACGGCATCTAACAAAATCATTTTCACAAAATCACCACTTTTGAGTCCACAATCTTCTGAATAGCAATGACGGATTTTTACTTCATCGACTTTAATCAACTTTAGTAGATCCGCCTGGCTCTTCCTACTGCGTTTCAAGAAATTTTCCAAATATTTCAGTTTGTGCTTTTCCATGTCCTTCAAGTTATCGTTGCCGTGATGAAAGGGTCCTATTGAGACTAGCTTAGGGGTGTAGGCTTCATCATTTACCTTGCGCAGTTGCTTTGGAATCCGATAGATACAGCATCCCAGCCACTCCTCAGGAGACAGGGCCGATGGATTAATGTCAATCACCAACTCTTTGCATTCCTCAACTTCTTTTGAATCGCGAGCCGGGGAGCACTCCATGATCTTTAATTTCCAACACACAAGTTTCTTTTCCTAGTGACAATCATTTGCAATATAATAATTAATAATAGGTAGATGATCGTTAATATCTTATTTCATTTTATTTGGCAACCAATACCTAATCAATTAATTACTACATTATTGTAAAATTAAGCATCACTCCGTAAACCAACCGTATAAATATCTGATTTTACCATTTTGACTATCTAATATATCCATTTCCAAGACCCGTACGTGTTGGTGTATTTAAATAAAACTATACAATAAAATAATTAATTTTAAAAAATTTGGTTTGATATATATTATACCTCCTTATGTAAAATGAGATAATAGTTGTACTGCACTAATCACTTTATCTTATTATTTAGTTTTCACTAATCACGTCTCATGAAGTGGAGGTCACTAGTTCGAATCTCTCATCGCCTCATTTACAATTGCCCCAAAACTTTAAAAAGTTATAATTAATCCTTTCAAATTACTAGGTTCTGATTTGCTCCCTATGTCAGCATTTTTGGTTTACTTGGATGAAAAATGAGTCATGTAACTTTCATGTGACTCAAATTATCCATTATACCTCTTTAGAATTATTTTTTAAAAATACCATGGAAGGAGACCTAGCACGGACACGAGTCTCCACCAAGCCATGGGCTAGAGACCCACATCCGTAGTCGGTTGTGGGTCTATGGGTGAAAGGAGATTGGCCCACAGCCAAGCCAGAAGTCTTAATGGCCGAAGACCCACATTATGGCCGTGGGTCTCCACAGCTAGAGATCGGATGCTTTTATTTATTTTTTAATCTAAGAGTGTAATTGTAAATTTACATGTCAGGTATAATGGACAATTTAAGTCACATGAACTGTATGTGATATATTTTTCGTCAAATTAAATAAGCTAAGTAGTTAAATGGTCGATTATAACTTTTTAAAGTTTGGAAAACATCACAAATATGGTTTAAGTGAACGGGTAAGAGTGGTTTTCCAAAAATAAAATATATTTATTTGATAGACATATTATGTATTTTTCCCTTATTTTACAATATAATGCACACTATTGTAATAAACAATTCAAATGGCTAGCTAGGCCTATATCTTGAGGATAAGAGTATTATTAGAAGTTTCATCAAATTTTACTCACCAAAATAACCAAAAGTACACATTTATCTATTTTAATTACTCACTTTTTTAAAGCACTCCTAACAACCTCACTATTTTAACAATCAACTTTCCTTATTCCATTTAAATATTATTTTTCAAATATTTATTTATTTTTATCTAACTATTAAAGAATGAGAGAGAAACAAAAAACAAAAAAATGATAGATAAATCACTTTTTTATTCAATAGGTGAGTGAATAGTACTCACTATTAATATTGAGTATTGTTCACTCACCATTTTTTTTCTCATTAAAATGGCGAGGCTGAAAATGAGAGTTTTTAACCGCTTTTATCAAATTGCCTTATGAAAATAACCAAAAAATAGTTTTGGCAAGACTGCAAATAATGCTCTAACACATACAATGGTACACGTCACAGTTTTGGTGGGATATATGATATGAAATCTCTTGCAATAGCATGAAACACTTCAAATTAAGAAAATAAATTTTCTCTACCTCAACCAATATTTAGGCATATACTTATAATATTTGTATCTAATCAATCTTATTATTACAAGATATTTATAAGCATATGATTTTGTTATTATTTTATGAATATATTGAAATAAAAAACGAAAGTCTGTATTATTTCTTGTGAACTTGTGAATACTTGAATTTATTTGATTATTTTCTAACAATGAATCCTACAATCAAAGTATTAACAAACTCAACTGGATTATTAAAACAATTCTAAAAACTTTTGTAGTTAAATAATAAAGTGAAACGAGAAAGCTCTAAGAACCTGCAAATTGCGCTTACAAGTAATGCTTGTATTGCTTGATATCACCAAAATCCTCCTCTAATATTAATGCATGTAGTCTTCTATATTTCTCTAGCTTCCTTGCTGATAATGCATCCACTCTTGTTGCACTTGAATTTATAGTACTCGAGGTTGGTCCCCGTCAATATCAGGTCTCTTTAATATCCCTCTTCTAATATTGATAAAAAGGAAAGGAAAAAAAAATGCAAAATCAATCACCAAAATGTTAGTCAATTGCAATTAGTTTAATAGGGTGTGGAAATTGGCCAAAAACTCTATGGTAAACAACAAATTCAAGTAAGTCACTGCACCAAGCTTTGGTGTAAAATTGTAATGAAAACCGTTAGTTTGCAACTTCAATACCAATTATCTTGTAACACATGTCATTTACAATAAAAAAAACAAAAAAAAAAAAGAAAAAGAAAATGGAAAACAAATATGAGAAAGTAATCGACGAGCCACCCGTGTTAGGCCAAGTAGTTGGACAGGGTAGATGATATATCTCATGCATCACACATGCAACATCTATAATTCATCTAAGGCTTTGTTTCTTTCGACGTAAAATAATTTCTAGAAAATATTTTTCATATTTTCGGATGTTTGGTGCCAAAGAAAATAATAGTCAACAATAAATATTTTTGGTTTGACCAAAAAAACCTTTTTAATTTTTGAAAAATGGTTTATATTTTTGAAAATAGTAAACAATTTTTCTAGTTTGAGCATCTTATTCTCAAATCAAAAGACCGAGCCAAGATATCTCCAAGACCTCTCCAAGACTACACTAGGACAATGCCATGATGCGGTGGAAATGCCGAGACTTGACTATGACAACCGGTACTCGTTGGGACTAGACTCGATCGAGACTCGATCGACATTGTCGAGACTCGAGGACCCAATTAGGTCACCGTGAGACATGATCGGAAAATTTTCATAATTTAAAATTTAATGTCATTTGAATATATATATATATATATATATGATTTTTTGTACCAATTAAACATTTAAAAAAAAATGCTTTTCAAAAAATGTTTTATGTTGAAAACATTTTCTAACGAGAAACAAGGGGAGGACATTTGAATGATGTATGCATATCTTACGTCATTGTATGGGACCTTTCCCTCGCATTCATTCGTTTGAAAACTAAAATATGAAATGGGAGGACTTTTCTACTCATGATTATCGTAAGAGAGATTGTTTTATAAGTTATAACGATTGTAAAATTTAAACAAATTAATTAATTTGTTTTTCTGTAATTTTGATGATGCATGCCATGTATTCTAACATTATTTCTCACATTAACCTCGAACTCTAAAAGTCAAATAAAAGTCAAATAGATAGATTACGTCATTAATTGTGTATTGCAGGGTGTTTACACTGACGTATTGTCTAAGGTATTGAGGGGAAAAGTTTTAAAAGATAAAATGCATGGGGCTCATTTGAGTCTTCAATTAAAGTTCAAGTCTCCATCGGGAAAGTGTTAGTTCAACAACAACCCTTTTGTTTGTTGGAATTAATCTCAAATTTCACCGCCTCGTGTCTGTGAAAATGAGACAAATCTTGAAATACCGAATGAAATGGTAATAGTAAGGAAATTGAAGAAATTCAGTGTTAGAGCACTATTTAAATCATTATTAGAATTTAGTAGTCTCACTAAAATAACTACTCTTTTTTTAGAGCACTCTAACAACCTCACTATTTTAATATTTCACTTTCATTATTCTATTAATTTTTTTTTTTTCAAAATTTTTTTTACTCTTTCTCTAACTATTAAAGGGTGAGAGAGAAACAGAAAAGAAAAGGGAGAAAGAGAAACCATTTTTTTATTTAATTGATAAGTGAACAATGCTCACTATTAACTTAGGGACATAAATTTTCAGAGATTTCATTCAATCTACTCTAATAAGTAATAAGTAACATGTGTCATTCAACATTTTTGAGTCTTTAAAAAAGTAATGTTTGGGTTCCTAGATTAGTAGAATGATAATAAATTATTGTTAAAATATATTAAGAAAAAAAAACATTTGAGAAATGATACTTGTCTCTTATTAGAGTAGATCGAAGAAAATTTCCTCCAAACCAATCATTAACTTAGTGCTTCGACACTTCGGTAGACAGAGAGAGAGAGTGCCAATTTTGTAATTATATATATATATATATATATATATATATATCGGGTAAAACTATAGTATTATGTTTAAAGAAGTTTCAAGAAACTGCTGCATGAGGTTAATCTTTTTATGATTTCTAATAAAAAATTTTCAACTTTATCTCTGCTTTTATTAATCCATGTTTACATCAATAATATATATATATAGATATATATATATATATATAGGGAAAAAACCTAAACCCTACACATACGAACTTGTACAGACGCATAAGGAACTTGTACGAACTCCGTACCAAAATTGTACCAAAATCCCTCAAATATCTCTATACCGTACCATGGGGGCAACGCCCCTGCACCCCCACAACCTAATTGTTCCCCCCGCAAACTTAATTATGCCCATGAACCAATAGACTTTTGCTCCGTGAACATCGTTATCATGACGTTCACTACACTCCCGTCTACTTGGCCTTCCACTAATATTAATATAAGCCACTAACTCCAACACTTACCTTAAGACCTATAAATTATTTTTTATAACACAGTGAGTGATTTGTAATTTATGCCAATTATAGAGACTTATAAATTATTTGTTATACCTTAGGGAGTGATTTATAATTTAAGCCAACTAAAAGGACTGATTTTGCATTTAACCAATATTTTAAGCCCTAACCCATAAGCTACTAGATAAGCCACCAAAGTTTCTAAAAACAAATAAAACCCAACATTATGAAAAATAAATAAATTATATAGAATGAGTCTTCAAAACATGACATGATACATACGTTTTCATACTTTTTTTTGTTTGCCTATTTATTACTGTTCTTTGTAGCTTCGTTCCCTCTCAAATGATACATATTACATAAGACTAAATCCTTTAAGAGACTGGTATTCAGTAAATCATATTTCTCTAGCACCATTAGTTATAATTTTCATCTCCTCTTAGATAATTTCATTGTATTGTGTTATTTTGATTGGGTTATAAATAAAGTTAACTACTTTAATTGTGAACCTGTGGTTATTAGGCTCCCACGCAAACTATGCGCACTTTGGGCTGTATATGCTGATTTGGATGTGGTTATTGGCAATATAATTGCATCCATGTCGACAT
This sequence comes from Carpinus viminea, assembly GCA_013348765.1. Taxonomy (NCBI): domain Eukaryota; kingdom Viridiplantae; phylum Streptophyta; class Magnoliopsida; order Fagales; family Betulaceae; genus Carpinus; species Carpinus viminea. The sequence goes on from CP054668.1 coordinate 12,372,929, forward strand.
TATGGGGATATCACTTTTAGATAACCACATCCGCATTTAGTGATTATTAGCTACTATTCACACGGTTATTAATTTATATCTATATATTAGTTAATTATTATATTAAATTAATAGTTATTCCAAAAATTTAAGCTTATAAGAAAAAGTAAATCACTTAACAATTACTTTAACATGTAATAAGTCTTTTGAGACTATTTTAGTTTTTTGAGCCTTCTTTGAGGGATTATTTTAAACAATTTTGAAAATATTTTGATTTATTTTTAATATTACTAGCTACTTAATTAAGTCCATCATTTAAAGTTGAACTTGAATCCCCATGCATGTGATGGTTCATTGATGAGGAGGTGCATGTGGTTGGTAGTTGGACGAGCAGATGATGTCATGCCTTACGCAACATTCACATTTGAGTCATGTATGCTTCTCGTACGTCATTAAATGTAACGTTTCCCTTAGCATTCATTCATTTGACAGAAAACCAAAATGTGAAATAAAGACTTTTCTTGGCTCCCATTAGTTGGGACCATGTGTGTATGATCTACTTATTGGTTTGTTGGAGGATGGAGTGTTATAGGCTCAAAAATATTAATATTTGGACATTTTTGTCTTTAATTTTGACTAAAACCGTTCCCTTTTCATTTCAAATGAAATGGACATAATCCTAATTCATATTTCTATCCTCATAATTAATGAGTCAAATTTCACCTCTTCATATATGTGGAAGATCATAAGTCTTAAATTAATACCTAATCCAAATGGTAATAGCAATGATATTAAACATATTTTAAAATAATTTAAAATATTAAATTTTGGTTATTGGGGAGATAATATTATTACTTTTAGTGTATTATTAGTGTTAATGCTTATTATTGTTATTAACATTTTTGGGCTTAAGAAAGTTCCTTTAGCTTAACTTAATCATTTTCTCCTCTAATTCTCACGCTAATTTTTAATGACTACATTATAATTTTTTTAAAAAAAATTTTTTGCAAAAAATTATTAGAAAAGAATGGCAGAAAATATAAATATTAATAACAAAAAATAATATAAAAAAGTGAGTCCTACGTAGACGGTTGGGTAGATCGAATTAAGCCAACATTAAACAACAAAAAACTTAAGCCAACATTAAACAACAAAAAACAGTCATAAAATAGTACTTGTAACAGATTTCGCCACCCTAAAACAATTTTATATATTAAAACTTTGAGAAAAATATACATGCCCCTCAAACTATTACATTATTGTTAATGTCCCACACAAATTAATTAGCAACTGTGTCAATATCTCTCCATTCCTCAAAGGCCAGCGAAAAGGCGTACACAAAAATGATTTTAATTTTTTTAATAAAACAAAAATATCTCAAATTTGAACAAAAAAATTAACATGACCTCTTTGGATTATTTTTTCGTTTTCTTTTAATTTTTTTGTTTATTTAAATTTTTTTTTTTTGTATTTTTTTCAAAGATTTTTAACTTTTGTTTTTTGTTATACTTTTATTTTTAATTTTTAATTTCTCAAAGGGCATTTTTGTTATTAAGGAGACGGTGACATTGTTTTGGTAGTTTAGGAGGGATAGTGCCACAAGTGCATGATAGTTTTAGGGGAGACATTGACAATGAGATGATTGTTTGAGGGGGATATGGACTAATGCTATAAATTCCTCTTGTATCACTCTAAAAATAATGTGTCTTTTAAAATCACCATTAGGATTGTGATTGATCATTATTAGATTTTGATTAAATGGTAATTTTAAAAGCCCCTCATTTTTGGTGTGCTACAAGAGGGACTTTCAAAATTACTTTGGTATATGTATATTTTTTCTTAAAACTTTTGTTCTTTCCCAACATTTTTTTTTAAAAAAAATATTTTATAAACCATTGTTAATTAGTAAATTTTTTTTGCAATTATATGCACCTAAGTATGAAACCACCGGAAAGTTTTAACCTATTTAACTGTGTTAGCTACTTAGCTACGTACTCTAAAACCATTTAAAATGTTAAAGTTTAGTTATTGACGGAGGTTATATTATTATTTTTAGTGCGCTATATTTTAACAAATTTTTATTTAGTGTTGATGTTTATTTTATTGTCATTAGAATATTTGGGCTTCGGAAAGTTTCTTTAGCTTCTAGCCTAACTATATATATATATATATATATATATATATTTTAATTCTCACATTTCTTTTCAATGCCTATATTATAATTTAATGGGATAAATGCAAAATTAGTCTTTGTGGTTGGCTTGTATTACAAATCATTCCATGTAACAAATAGTTTATAGGTCACTATAATTGACTTAAATTACAAATTACTTCATGTGATATAAAAAATAATTTATATGTCCCAAGTGTAGGTCAAAATAACAATTTACTCCCCATAATCCGTTACTTTGTCACGTTATATTGTTACAGTAAATTAACATAATCTTTTCTATTCTCAAATTTCAGTCAGTGTGTAATCCTCATTCGCCACGATTTGGGAGCATTTTGTGAGAATTTGATAGTCACATTTTATGAAGTGGCGGAGGAAGATGAAAATGAGAAAGGGTTATGTGCAGGGTAAAACTTTGGGGATATAAGATATTATGTTAATTTGTTATAGTAGTATGATTATAGTAGTATGATGTGGAGTGAAAGCTAATCTATAATCTTAAAATGTTTTTGAATTATTATAAAAAGAGAAAAGAAAAGGTTGTGCTCGTTTCATTTCCCCCACTTTCTTAATTACTCTATCTGCAAGTATTTTTCTTATTGAAAATTTAATATATGAATTCCAAGGCAAGCGGTAAAATTAAGAGAGTTTACAAAAAATAAAAAAAATAAAAAAAAAACTATCAGCACTAATCAAGACCTGAAAATGTGTTATTTGATAATATTCTTGAGTCCGAATTGGGTTGAAAAACGCCCTATAAACGATAAGAAAGTGATTCATATGATAATCTGGCCTTAATTTGGGGACCTTTAATGTGATCCATATATGCATGCACCCATGATCACTAAAGAATTAATGGACCTTAAATGTGAAAAATGGACTTACATCTACTTAGATTTTATTTGTTTTTCTTTTTCTTATCAGTGGAGCTCTCGCAATTTAATCGCCTGATCGACACGGATTGATAATTCTTCTTTTGAGATATCAGTAACCTACCTAACAAATCCACCCTTTTTATTTCTCTGAATAACTTCAAGATCGAGAAACAAAAATCAAATGCAAAATAAAGTGAGCTTAGGCTTTATTTGTTAACGTGTTTTAGATACTATATATATGACATGCATAAAAGTGATTTTAATTTTTAATTTTTAATTTTTTTTGTGTGTTATTTAAAGTGTTTTGTGTTTTGGTTATTTCTGTAAAGATATAAAGGCTTTAATAATTTAATTAATCTCATGGTCTTCTCTTGCTTACCATATATGCTTAAAATCCTTTGGTACGTAGTGTGCAATGTATATTGATTATTGAAGGTCCGAAAACTTGTGATAGACGACCAAACTGAATGCCATTATCCACCGAACACATACACATGCAATTTATGTTTTCCTATTGTTGTTGGAAATGGTCATTCTCAACATGCGTTGTAGCAGCGGTGCAGTGTAAATTATCCCATATATTACCATGATCTCCATCAACGGCTTAATATATGACCACTGTGATAGCTTGTAGTTTTGGTGATTTTTGGAGTGATTTAGTGTTTGTTGGAATACTTTGCTTTTAGCTCCAATATTGGATTTGCATATGAACTTTGTAATCCTTTTTAGCTTGTGATGTGCTCTCGTCTTAATAGGTTTTACCAAATATTTCCATTGTAAGTTCTCGTGTTAAAACAAGTACTCTTATGTAAGTAAGGAATCCTCCATGAATGAATAGAAAGAGGTACGTAGCATGATGTGATGTTTACTCTTATTCTTATCCATTTGGGAGATGGTGATACCTAACTAAGTGACGACTGACAGAAATTAATTTGAAAGGTTTCCCAGTTTTGGTTCCCATTTTTTGTGTGGAGTGCAGTCTTCCTCAGCCACGCAGTGTGCTTGACTCATGAAAAAATCAATCAAAAGGTCATGTTCGCCTCATTTATGAGATGCATGCATGTGAACGAACCTAAGGTAGTTGGTACTGAAATAACACTACCCTAATAATTTATTAGAGAAACCCCACGACCTAACCAATCATTTATTAGAGAGATAATTAAACCCTAATAAATAGAGAGAATTACAACCCTAATGCTCACATTGTTATATAGACAACCAAAAACTTGTTAAATTGCTAAGTTGGGTGGTGATTTAATTTTAGTGTAAACAATTGATTAAGTGATCAAGCAAAAAAGTGTTGGAGACTATGTGACAATTTATTTCCACAATTTCCCTTATTAACTCTATTTAGATTTACAATATATTATTGAATACATAGATAGAGTTCTCTAGTAAAAAGCTCTGTTCTCTTTCCTCCAATAATCAAATCCCCTTTAATCTCCGGCCAGATAGGGGGAGGGAGTCACAACACTCTCCTCCCATTTCTCTTCCCCTTTCCTCCCACCTTCTCCCCTATTTTGCCGCATCTTTAGAGGTGTTATCTACCTCTTTAGAGGTCCTATCCTCCTCCTTGGAGGTCCTATCTTCGTCCAAAACCATCACCAGCCTATTCATCAACATTAGCAGCCCGGTTACAGCTTCATTCCGCCACCCACATCCTTGGATTCGCCAACTTTTTGAAGTTTTTGAATATGATTTTTTCAAAATTAAATTTGTAAATTTCAGGAAGCCACTCCCAAAGACGCGCCACTCCACCTGGATCCAGGGACTCATAGCTTTCAGCTGCCATCCGCTGTGCAACTATCAAACCTCCACGCGCCGGCACGTAGTCCACAAATTAATGATGTGGCACAATATGATTGAAATAAGATAAATTCAACTTTTGAGAGACATATTGTGCCACATCATGTTGATTTTATTTTATTTTTGTAAAATTTGTTTGTAAGCTTAATTTTTTTCCTTTTAAAAGAATGGTTAGGGGTAGGTACATATCGGTTCTAATGGTAACGGTAGAGGTCCTAAATTGTCGGTTAAATTGGTTAATTCCCTGAATTCATTTTGATAAGAATAAATTTTGAAATTTTCAGTTAAAAGATGATTTTTGTTAAAATTGGTCAGTTATTTGGTTAACCTTGTTGTTGTTGTTGTTGTTTTTTTTTTTTTTCTGATGACTAAAACAAGAGTTTAATCTTGAACATACAAAACAATAAAATCATTTTTTAGGCCAAATGGCTTTCTTAACGCTAAAGAAGTGTTTATTGGACATGTTTAATTATAAGCACCCTTAACATATTCATTATCTTAGATTATTACAAATTGTCACTAATATAGATAAAATTAAATGAGAACTGATTAGTATTGCTAGGATGCTGCCCTACCAATCATTGGTGGTTAAGTCGTTTTGGATTCAGTTATCGACGTCAATATGAATTTTTATTTTGATTACTAGTAGAGTTGATAGACAATCGATGGGGGTTTGGTGACGTGGGTAGTAATCATATATTTTGCCCACCCCTAAGAATGGTGTTTTTACAATGTTACATGTGATCACCGAGTGCCCAGGAATTTTAACCACAATAAAGGTTTTACTCTTAAATACATCAAAGTGACCCCCACTTCACATTTGAGTTTACGATCCCACATGATTTATGATTAATGTTATAAGTAGTCGTGAGGTTTATTTATTTACTTTTTATTTTTTACGTAGAACCTGTCCAATGTAGGTTTACTTTGTGTACTTATATATCCCTGTCAGCTGGCAAACTCTAGACCCGTGCAAAGGGTTTCAAATATTTATTTTGTTAGTGTTATAAAAGAATGAAAAATCATGTGATTTGTTTAGTGCATCATATTCGCTTTACACCAACATATCAATATGAAGTTCTCACTTCGAATCTTTAATTGGTTGAGTGATGTTATGCTGTAAATTTAGTTTGCATGGGATGAGTTCGAACAATATGGTTCCTGTGGATGAGATTTGTGAAACTAGGAGTCAAGGGACACGACTGGACTACTTGAATTGTATCCCATGAACACAAAACTAATGGAACAAAATGTAATTTTATGGGAATCATTTATAAGTTTTGTTTACTGTTAAAATTTTACATTTATGGCTTATCCATCTTTCTTATAGTGTACTGATTTGTTTGGTCTTCTAAATACTTTGTTTTCCCAAATAGTTGTTCTTTGTTTTTATTTTTTATTTATTTATATATATATATATATAATTTTTTATGTTCTCAAGGGATAACTCAATTGGTAGGAGATCACGTCTTATCAAACATAGGTCACTAGTAATTCGAATTCCATGACCTCCCATTTTTCCTCTTAGCATGTGCGGACATGTAAAAAAAGAAAACTTTTTGAATATCTCAAATTGCCAAACTCTATCTCGAATCTTCAAGCCCAGTACTAGTTACTTTGTTATAATTTATTTTGCTCCTTCAAAAATTGACAAAATGGTGCTTTGGATCACAAGCATGTACAGAACTCAAATAAACAAATATGTTGATATGGATGCCTCTATCAATTTGTGCCCACAAAATAATGATTAATTTTATGGATAAAAATAAAATGGCAAACTTTTCATTATGTTCTGAGCACCGTCTTTTGGATAGAGGTTTTTTTTTTAAAAAAAAAAACTAGGTTGAAGAAATTTCCTTCAATCTAGTCTATAAAAGTGACATATGTTTATTTTTTTTAATAACATGTGAGATGCAAATAAGTTTTTAATAGAAGGAACAAAGTTGAAATAAATTATATTAAAAACTCATATGCATCTCACATGTTATTAAAAAAAAGGACATATGCCACTTTTATACACTTGGTTGAAGGAAATTTCTCTAATCCAGTTTGGAGAAAAACTTTGTCATTGTCTTTTTACCGTACCCCTCCACACACACACACACACGCGCGCACACACAAAAAAAAAAAAAAAAAAAAAGAGGAGAAGAAAGAATTTTTAAGCAAGTTTCATGGGGTTATTTGATAATATTCTTGAGTCCGAATAGGGTTGAGAAATGCTCTATAAGAGAATTTTCTTAAAAAACGAATTCCACCTAGCTCTTACAATTACATAAGCTATGCATGCAACTTAAAAACAAAAAGGGAAATGCATACATCAATCACATGCATGTGATTGGGAGAGATCAAGATATATACATGATTCATATGATAATCTGGCCCTCTGTGGACCTTTAATGTGAATAATGCATGCACCCTTGATCACTAGAGAATGGACCAATAAATGTGAAAAATGGACTCACATTTACTTAGATTTGATTTCTTTTTCTTTTTCTAAGCAATGGAACTCACACAATTTAATCTCTTGACAGGGATTGATAATTCTTCTTTTTACAAGATATAATAGAGATTGATATCAGTAATTGTTTTCCTGCCTCTAGTATAATTCTTGCTATTATATTAGCATCCATAGTAGAGTGGATGTGCTAATATTGAAGATTATGGGTTACCATCAGCATCAACTGCAAAGTGGACACTAATGAGTTCCTTTAAGCGTCAACTTTTAAAAGTGGACATTGATAAGTGCTCTTTAGCGTTCATTTTGTAGTTACCCCTGATTAGTAGATTTCTTGTAGTGAACCTAATAAATCCATCCTTTTTATTTCTTTGAATAACTTCCAGATCGAGAAACAAAAATCAAATGCAAAATAAACTGAGCTAGCTTAGGCTTTATTTGTTAACGTGTTTTAGATACTATATGACATAAAAGTGGTTTTAATTTTTTTTTTTTTTTTTGGTGTTATTTAAAGTGTTTTGTGTTTTGGTTATTTCTGTAAGGATATAAAAGCCAATGCTTTAATTAATCTCATGGTCTTCTCTTGCTCACCATATATGCTTAAAATCCTTTGGTACGTAGTGTGCAATATTGTATATAAAGATTATTGAAGGTCCCAAAACTTGTGATAGCTAGACGACCAAACTGAATATCATTTTTCCAAAACTTCATGACGGTGGAGCAGTGTCATTATCCACCTAACACATACACATGCAATTTATGTTTTGCTATTGATGTTGGAAATGGTCATTCTCAACATGTGTTGTAGCAGTGAAGTGTAAATTATCCCATTACAATGATCTCCATCAACGGCTTAATATATGACTACTGTGATAGCTTGTAGTTTGGTGATTTTTAGTGATTTAGTGTTTGTTGGAATGATTTGCTTAGCTCTAATATTGGATTTGCATATGAACTTTGTAATCCTTTTTAGCTTGTGATATGCTCTCGTCTTAATAGGTTTTACCAAATATTTCCATTAATTTGTAAGTTCTCGTGTTGGAACAAATACTCTTATGTAAGTTAGCAATCCTCCATGAATGAATAGAAAGAGGTACGTAGCATGATGTGATGTTTATTCTTATTCTTATCCACTTGGGAGATAGTGATATATACCTAACTACCTAAGTGATCGAAGACTGACAGAATTTAATTTGAAAGGTTTCCAATTTTCGGTTCCTTTTTTTGTGTGGAGTGAAACAAATGCATGTGAATGGCCCTAAGACAGAAACGGCGCAGATGGTGCAGTCTTGATCCTCAGCCACACTTACCTACACAGTGTGCTTCACTCATGAAAAGATCAATCAAAAGGTCATGTTCTCATTTATGAGATGCATTGTGAAAAACGCTATGCAGATAAATATCACAGTTTATGCGAAATTAATGATATTTAAATCTAAGCAACAATCACCAAAATATGAGCACAAGAATTTTGATGACGAAGAGGAAACCTTTTAGAAACCAATCTAAAAGTAAAACCTATAGTACCTATCCGAGCGCAGCCAAACCCGAAATCACTATCAAAAGATTATCCAGAGATTACAGGACACTAAGAACACTTACAACCCTTAGCAAGACCTTGGCTCGTAAGATCGACAAGCCTCAAACTCTCGTCTCCTGCTCACAATCTTCTTCAACGTGATTTTCTTTTATCGGACTCTTCGATAGACTTCTCAAATCGCTCACAAACAAACTAACAAAAATCCTCTAAGAGGAACAACAAGGCTCACTAATTCTCTCTTTAAACACAGTCTCTCATGAACTCTCTGGGGTGAAAATTCATGCCTCTCTCTTTCTATAGAAGTGTATTTATAATAGCCCCATTATCCCTAGACCTAGGAAGTTCCAATTCATTTAGAATTGTTCTGGTAGGCGGCGTCGGGGCGAACAGTGCCATCCGGACGGGCATCAAAAACACGATCAAAAAGTGTTTTTTCATGCTGCTCGTCAGTCTCGTCGGGACGAGATTGGTGAAGCTATTCTTGACTTCTCTTTATGGTCCGTTTTGGCTTAGTAAACATTGGAATTAGCTGAATCTCGTGAAACATGACTTTGTAGATCTTTGAGTTAGCTTTCCAACGCCATAAAGCTTGCTCCAATACGAGGCCTAGAACTCTAGATATGGCCTTTTAGTAAATGTTGTCCCACGAAGTTTGCATTTAGATTGAGGATGAGGCTCGAATTCTTGTTTCTCGAGCTCGTCGACGGGCTTGCGTGACGAGATGGCTCGAAAACATGATTTTTCGAGCATCGGATGGCCTTTCTTCTCGCCGAACGGCGACACATTTGATCATCATTTTGAAAAACGCTAAGGTGACTCCAAACAATTGTTTATCACAATTTATGCGAATTAAACTATGAAGCAATAAACAATTTAATCAACAAAATATCAAAAGCAATAAAGAAGTAGACACAGATATTTTGGTTACGAAGAAACCAATTAGAGCACTTCTCTAATTGTAAAACCTCTCCAGCGCCAAACCAGAAATCAACTAAATCAAGAAAAGAAAAAGGATTACAAGATGTTCATACTCACAAAACCTTTGCTATGACACGATCTTGTATAAGACAAGTGACCCACTGTCTTCTACCGCAGATAGCCCTTTCCGAGACAGTGGCACAATCCTTCTCGTGATTTCCTTTCACCGGAACTCCGGTTGACTTCACTTCAACGCGAACAATGATGAACATTAAACTAAACACTCCAAGAAAGAGAACTTAAACTCTCAATATCAAAGGCTCTCTTGGCACCACGACGGCAAATTCTAGATGTAGAATTCGTAACCTAACAGATCTGTAGAGATCTATTTATAACACCTAAAGACTTCTAGTCTCAATAGAACTCAAATACAATGTATTTTAGACCTAGAAGCTACGGGCCGTCCGTGGGGTAAGTGGGCTCGTCCGGACGGGCTATAAAAACACAGAACATGAGTTCATTAATGGGCCGTCCGGACGTAACATTGGCCGTCCGGGACGGTGCTAGGCAAATGCACTTTCTCCTTTCTTTTTGGCGCGCGTTGGGCGTCCGGACGGGTTGAGCGGACTTTCAAGCGGACTGCGAGCGGAGCACTCGGGTTTTAATCTGGAGTTCTTAAGCGCATCACGTCCGGGGCGTCTATGAATCCCGTCCGAGCAGCGCTCTTTTCTTTCCATTTTGCTCACGAACATTAGCCAATACTTCAAACTAACAAACTCCCCTTTGGCAATTTCGGAACAAAATCATCTCCCCAACAAACTCCCCTTTTGTCACAAATTGACAAAATATTTCAAATTTCTGAAACACTTAACAAAAAACATCAAGGCATATGTGGAAAGGAAACAAAAAAATAAAAATAAAATAAAAAAATAAAATTCATGATTAACCGATGAAGAATTGCATGTTATAACACAAGATCATGAAGACGAAACTCCCCTAAAAAATACCAAACAATCAACAAGAACCATTTAAAAAAATTTCTCCCCTCAAAAGTCAAGAAAACACAGGATGCATACATCACAAACTCATGATTTCAAGCAATGAATATTCCAATTTATCAAAAAAATTTAAAATATACATGAGAGTTATATAAAGCACGAACACTTTCGCTTAACCCAAGCAATGCCAAGAATTCCATTCAACCCATGCTTGTGTTGTGTGTAAGCCAACCATTGAAATAAAACAAATTTATAAGTTGAGTAGGAGGTTTCACTACGATAAAGGTTTTAACAAGCAAATCAAATCAAAAGTCAAACCTTATCATACTAGGGCCTAGCCACTCTCATCCAATGCATTCCTCTTTTGAAACAAAGCAAGCTTGACACTGTGAATTTAATTCCTTTGGAATGTATTCTTTGAATATTTTATTTCACATTTTTTTTTCATGAGAAGGTGTCTTGAAACATTTAATGCTTTGAGAAATGCAGGAATTTATAAGCCCTAGGTTCAACTAGCGTATGGTCAATTTGATAGATACAACTAGTCAAAACCCTCATATAGTTACCTCACACAACTCATATTAAAAAAAACTCAATTTAAGCTTAAGTGTGCACAAAAGTTTAAAGCATGAACAAAAGCGTACAATTTAAGCTTAAGCTTTAGGTAACCACGAAAAAATGTCCATTGAAATAATATGACAACTCATGCATATTGAAAACTTTTAAAACACAAGGAATTAAATCCATGGAAGAAACATGAGCACATAATGGACACTCAAGGTGCATTAGACAAGAGAAGGAAGAAATAAAAATAACCAAATTAGAATATTTTTGTCTTTTTGAAATTTTTCAAAAATAAAATGCACACACAAAAAATAAAATAAAAGACAAATTAAACAAAAAACAAAACAAAACAAAAACATGCTCTAGGATATTCAAAATAAAACAAGACAACCAATCCTAGGCATGTGGGTGACTCACCTAATCCAAGGTGAGATCACCACCACTCCCCCTCAAGGGGTGAGTGGTATTTTCCTTCTTAACCCAAATTTTCTTCGTTTTGGGAACAGAAGTGTGACTCTTAGCCAAGTCATTTAAGCGGGTGATAACACCCTTCACCATGTTAAATAATTCATCATGACTATTTCCAAAGCGAAGATAGTCTCTTTTGACTCATGATTATTCAACTGAAAACAATTCGGGCGAATATGCCCAATCTTACCACAATGATGACATGTAGGAATGAACCTTTGAGTAGGTTGGTTCCTTGGCATATGAGCACGTCTCGGTGTAGAACGAGACACATAGGAATCAGTTAGAATTTCCTTACCTTTCTTACCTCTTGGGAAGCATTTCCTTCTTCTTAGCCAAGTTTTCTTCTTTACACAGGTTTCACAAAAATCAACTTTGAAGGAGAAACAACATTAGTAGAAGAAACAACAGATTTATCAAAACCCAATCCAGTTCTATCAAATGAATGTTTCTGATTATGCAACATGTGATTAAGTTTCTCATTAGAGAACGTGTTCAATGATTTCTTGAATCATTAAGATCATTCTCTAAGGATTTCACTTTGGCAATCAAACTATCATTTTCAGATTTCAAGGTATCATGAATAGCATGTGAATCATTCAAGGTACTAGGCAGTTTATCCTTTTCAAGATTAACTTCTTTAAGTTTCGCAAGGTTTGCTTATTCAACTTCTTCAAATTTTGTATTCCAAAAATAGAGCATTATAAGCATTTTGTAGATCACCTTCCTCTTCTGATTCATTGTCACAAATACCATAATCACTATCTATAGAGTTACACTCACTAGCCTCATGCTCACTCTCATAAGAAACCCCAAAAGCTACATAATTAACAACATTTTCAGCTTTTTCTTCATTGTCTGACTCATCACTTTGAGTCACATTAAAAGCCTTACCGTTTGAGTTCTCAAATTTCCACAATTTGCGGATGTGTCCAATACCCCACATTCATGACACTTAGGACCACTAGGAAATTTATCCTTCTGATCAACTGTATTCCTATCTTGGAGGTTATCTCTACCATCATGCCTAGAATTTTCAGGATTTCTTGAATTTCTACCCTTAAAATTTCCATTTTTTGGTTTGAAGAATTTTTGAAATTTCCTGACTATCATGGCAATTTCCTCCTCATCTCTGAATCCTCATCTGTTGAACCTCCAGTTTCTCCTTACCAGCGTTTTGGTCTTAAGAGCAATATTTTTTGAGTTCTTTGGTTGAGGCAACAAGAGCTCAAAAGTCTGAATTGACCCTACAAGTTCCTCTACTCTCATAGTATCCAAGTCATTTCTCTGGTTTATGGCAGCAATTTGGGGCAAGAACCTAGTAGGTAAGGATCTCAAAATTTTCTTGATTATTTTGCATCACATTTTCTTTCCAAGATTTATAGTATTGTTTCTAATACTAGCTTAGAATAGAATTCATCAAAAGTCTCATCCTCTTGCATCCTAATCTCTTCAAACTTTGAAACTAACATCTGAAGTTTTGAAGCTCTAACAACCTCGGTTCCTTCATGAGTTATTTCTAAGGTTTCCCATGCTTCTTTAGCTATTACACATCGAGAAATTCTTGAGAATTCTTCCATGGACAAAGATGTGAAGATGGAATGTAATGCTTTGTCATTTGCGAGGAGGCACGATTTTCAATCCTTTGATTCAGCATTTGTTTTAGGAATAGACCATCCAGTTCAACAATATGCCAAACATCAATAAATTTAAGATATGCCTCATACGAATTTTCCAAAGCGTATAGTTTGATCCGTCAAAGGCGGAAGTGATTAGGTGCAACGTATAAGACATATTTGAGGCGGAGTCTAGGATCACACTCAAGAAATTAATCCCTACAGAGTGAACCCGCTCGATACCAATTGAAAAAACGCTAGCGGACTCCAAACAATTGTTTATCACAATTTATGCGAATTAAACTATGAAGCAATAAACAATTTAATCAACAAAATATCAAAAGCAATAAAAAGCGAACACAGATATTTTGGTTACGAAGAGGAAACCAATTAGAGCACTTCTCTAATTGTAAAACCTCTCTGACCAAACCGAAATCAACTTCATCGGTAAAAAGAAAAAGGATTACAAGATGTTCATACTCACAAAACCTTTGCTATGACACGATCTTGTATAAGACAAGTAAACCCACTCGTCTTCTACCGCGATAGCCCTTTCGAGACAGGCGGCACAATCCTTCTCGTGATTTCCTTTCACGGAACTCCGGTTGACTTCACTTCAACGACGAACAATGATGAACATTAAACTAAACACTCCAAGAAAGAGAACTTAAACTCTCAATATCAAAGGCTCTCTTGGCACACGACGAGCAAATTCTAGATGTAGAATTAATAACCTAGAGATCTATTTATAACACCTAAAGACTTCTAGTCTCAATAGAACTCAAATACAATGTATTTTAGACCTAGAAGCTCTGCGTCCGGACGGTAAGTGGGCTCGTCCGGACGGGCTATAAAAACACGGGAACATGAGTTCATTAATGGGCCGTCCGGGGCCAGTAACATTAGCCGTCACGGTGCTAAAACAAATGCACTTTCTCCTTTCTTTTAGCGGCGCGTTGGAGGCGTCCGGGCCGGGTTGCGAGCGGACTTCGAGCAATTGCGAGCGGAGCACTCGGGTTTTAATCTTTGGAGTTCTTAAGCGCATCACGTCCGGGCGTCTATGAATCCCGTCCGAGCAGCAGCTCTTTTCTTTCCATTTGCTCCACGAACATTAGCCAATACTTCAAACTAACAATTTTGCTTACCGAATTATGCCAACAAGAACTTACACATTGGAAACGAAACGAAGGTAGTTGGTACTGAAATAATACTAGCCTAACCATTTATTAGGGAAACCCCACGACCTAACCAATCATTTATTAGAGAGAGAATTATAAACCCTAATAAATAGAGAGAATTACAACCCTAATGCTCACATTGATATATAGACAACCTAAAACTTGTTAAATTGCTAAGTTGGGTGGTGATTTAATTTTAGTGTAAACATGTGATTAATTAAGTGAAAGCAAAAAAGCGTTGGAGACTATGTGACAATTAATTTCCACGATTTCCTTACTAACACTATTTTGATTTCGGTATTCCATTGTTTGGGATTATCGTGTATATACATTCTCTACAGAAAACAGAACATAAAGGCCGAGAAAAAAACAAAAAATTGGTGTTGAATAACATGCCCTAACAAATTTTCTGGGCATTTCCTACTCACCTAATTACCAAATTACTACTTAAATTGATCAAAAATTATAAATTTAATCTTAATTAAGGATTAAAATTTTACCCAAACCAGTCTAAGGAAATATACTCCAACCCATTTCAAATAGTGTACATGTCTATAAACATTAAAAGACACTTTAAATTTAGTTTAAGTTAATGCTATTAGCTAGTGACGTTAAGAATTTAATGTGTCGCTTAAATATTTATAGACACTTGACACTATTTAAAATGGGTTGAAGATATTTCCTTCATACGTGTTTGAAGGAATTTTGGTTCATTTCCGTTTGGATTGTGATTTTAGTAAGTGCGATTTTAAAATTACTTTTTTAAATCGCTACTTTTAAAATCTCAAAGGCGCTTGGTAAAACATGTTAAAAATATTTCTTTATCAAATATTTCTTATACTAAATTGTGATTTTGTTTAAATTATGCTTTTCAAATAAACATTCCTTAGCCTACTTATAGAAATCTCAGATTTTTTACTATTTTAGATTAAGTACTTTTTAAACCGTAATACCAAAAGCTTTACATTTTCATGATATCTTTAAAACGCAGATTATTATTGTGAAATTGCAATCTCAAACGCACCTTTAGTTTAATAGAGTATGAAAATTTGCTAAAACCCTACATAGAAGAAAACAACAAATACGAATAAGTTATACTTTCATCTAAAATTGCAACAAAACCGTTCATGTGCAAAGTCAACACCAATCATCTTGCAATGTGTGTCATTCAAATAAATTAAAACAAAAACAAAAACCTGCAATTTATTTATTTATTTTTTCAGAATTTCCGAAAAAGTCAGAAAACTAAGATTTTCTTTCACTTTGCAACGAGGAAGAAGTGTCAAGTTATTTTTGTTTTGGGAGGGAAACGAGTTGCACGTTGTTTTTGTTTTGAGATGGAAACAAAATAAATAATTCACTTATGAAAAAGACAATTTATGCGTTTTTATTTTAATCAAATACTTTGGAAGCAGTGAAAAGACAATTTATGCGTTTTGAGATAGTGAAGTGCCTATTGAACTCACAGGTTCCTCGGCATAAATTGGCCTTCTTTGAGAAACTATTGGAGATAGTATTGCAGGAACAAGAGGCACCAAATCAGCTATATGTTTCAGAGCTGAATGCACACGAGACAGAACTTGGTCCTTTCTTGCAAGACCACGTGGCTGCTTCAGAATACCAACAAAAGAGTACGGCCCAGCAATTCAAGGTTTTCTTCTTTCTTTTTCTTCTTTTCAATATAATTTTTTAATTTTTTTTCTAACTCCAATTAGAATACATATGTTGTAATCAAACTAAGGAATATGAATAACTATTCCATTCTTCTTCTTTGTTCCTAGTAATAACTATTTCTTTTCCTAATAGAATACTCAATCTACAAACCAAACAAGTCTTTAATATATTTTCTATTCTTGTAAAATTTATAAAATTTAATTTAATTTTTTTTTAAATTTTTTTCTTTCTGATATGTGGTGTTGATTGGGGGATCCAAAGAGAAGATCGGCTGCCGGACTTGGATGCCCATAATTAAGGAGATGACATCCATCCCAACGGGCCATACCGAGGATCATGACCTGTTGGACAATTACTTCTCATGCGGCTTGCAATTAGTCGTTTCTCACCATATTTAGGTGGTAACAATGCCATGTTAGCAATAGAGTGACGTGGCATATTTCCCACGTTACAATATGTGTTTTTTAATTATTTTATTATTAATATTAAATAATATATATTATTATAGTAACCGAATTAATTATGTTAATTAACATTATATTAAACTACAAAAAAATTAGGTAATGAATTTTATTTTTAAGAGAACAAAAAAAAAAAAATTGTTAATCGTATAGATATGACGTCATCCATTCTAACGTGGCATATATGCAACGTTAGAAAATACTAACGTGGCATATCTGACACATCAGAAAATGACTAACGTGGCATATACAAGTTAAACCCATATACAAGTAATGATCATTTGTAGGAAAGTTGAATTAACTTCCTCTTCCGGGTAACCAATCTCAATATAGTAGTTACAAGTTAAAACCAGATTAATGCTTGCTAAAAAACCTCCAATTAACATGCCTCAATAATATAATAGAATCCATATGTTACAATTAATTGCAATCAGTTTAATCCTAAGTATTCAATTCGAGAATATTAAATTTCATATATATATATGTGTGTGTGTATATATATATATATAAGATGTCAGTATTTAGGCCTGAAATCTGAAAAAGATTTCATTTATTTGTCTTTCCAATTAGGAGCCTCTATGACAACTGAAGCAGAGAGATGAACTCAACAAAACATACAATTTAAATATTAGAGAGCAAACTTTAACAGTGATGAACAAGTTGAAGAGGGTATGCAGGCAAGTGAATTGATGCAGCTTTTGTGTATTTAAAGAACTCTAGACTTCAAAGCTGCACCCCATATTAACAGCCACAACTCATACCAGAGAAGCCTTTAGCATCTACATACACAAGGTAGGTTTTAATTTTGGCTGCAGATTGAAGAAGATGAAAACTTGAACGAAAAGCAACACATAAAATGTCAAAATCACATTTAAAGCCACATAAATAAATATACCAAGTAAAAAGTGCAACTCAAGAATCCAGTATTTATTTTATAAAAATAGATAAGAAACGCCAGCTAAGTAGCTACAATGTATTAAAGGCCAGTTGCAAAAATGGCAAACCTGACAAACCAACTTCCACAAATTAACATGATATGTGACATCATCACCTAAATTACATATAATTATAGTTCTAAACTAAGATGCAAAAGCAATATTACTGAACAACTTACAGCTACTACCACAGGCATGCCAATAATTTTGCTTTCACCCTTGAAAGAGACCAATTGAGCTGCAGTACCAGAAAATAATGTCAGAATAGAATGTGAAGGAAAATTGAAGGAAACAAGAAATAAGTGACGTCAAGCAACTTAGTAGAAAATCATACTTCTGATGCAATAAGAAACATTTTATCAATAATCAAACCATGAAATATAAAACAAGATTCATAAGGAGTCTGAGTCTGCAAGCTACTCACGTTCTGTACAACCAAAGAGATAAACTTTCTTCCCATGAAGCTTTCCTTCTTCAAATGCATCCTGACCACAATTAGAACAATAAATTAAAATTGAGCATTCTTAAACCACCTCTATACCAACAATGGGGAGAAAACAGTTAGTGAAATATTAAAGGCAAAGATAAGTTTGTAACTCACTTCTAGATTTGAGAAATTCCACTTGAATTGGTAGACCGCGTCCAATTGATCCCACTGGCATAATTTTATTACAATATATAAGCCAAAAAAAAAAGGAGGATAATGAGAAATTAAGATAAGAGAATAAAATTTTATCAAACCTCCGTCCCAACGGGGAATGCAGCCTTCCATAGATCTTCCTGCATAAGCAATATACAGAATAAAACATAATCAAACAAAAGTTCATAACTTTCACTGATAATGCACTCTGTTACCTCGCAGACATCACAACGTAAGTTTTATTCAGCCGAAAAAAAAAAAAAAATTAAAGATAATGCACAAGTGCTGCCGTTGAAAAACTATTGTCTGCCATATTAATAATTAGCAAAGCTACAATTCAAGCTAACAAAATTAGAGTTAACAGAAGAAAGAACAAATTGAAATACACGGTGCTAGGATTGAACTTCTTCATTTCTTAAAACAAATGAAAACCTAATAGAGCTGAAAAAATCCACTCAACTGAGCCCAAAAGCAAGGAGTTAGGTTAACTCAAGTAAGCATCGAATATTATTCTAAAAACAAATTGGCATAAACATTAACTTCCTTCCATTCATTATATAACAAATATGCAAGAACAGAATAGTGAAAGAAGAAAGATATCGAGAGAAAGAAGAAGGTATAGGAGATGAATCTGAAATCTTGTATTACTTTGATACAATATCTGTATTCATACAAAGAGAAATGAATAAAATATCAACTACTCGAGTAAACAGAAATAGCTAAACTAACCATCTCATCTTATCCACTAACCAAATTTTAACTATAACTATAATTAAACCAGCTCATTCGCTGATATTATACGAACTCAATAGCGCAGATAATAAAAAATTTACTTTGTGAAAGTTATATAAAAAATTAAAAATAAATAATGCAAATATACCACATGAAAACGTATGCTCCATCCTTTAGTACACTGACCACGCATTCCTGTATCTCAGAAAACCACCTTTGATCCTTTAAGTTCTTCGTTGCTGCTTTAGATAAACAATGCGCCACTTCATTACCCTCTCTCCGCACAAAAGACAAACGCCAATGTTGGAAAGATTGCAATTCACATTTGATATCCGCAACAACAACGCTCAAACAGCTCCCATCAATTTCATCTGAGAGGACTGCATTTATATAATATGATCGATACCTACAATCCTTCCCCATTCATCCCGCACCACGACACCTAATCCCATCCACCCTTTTTTTTTGGCTAATGATGCATCCCAATTAGCTTTTGCCCATCCAGTATCTGGTGGTTGCCATTTGACGTTTCTCTCTATACTTCCTCCCAATGCAGATGCTATGTGTTCTCCGCCTCTCTCTGTCACTTCTGCGAATTCCTCCATAGCTGTCTTAGTTCGAAGAACTAAGTCATTTGGGTGCGTCATACGGCCTCCATGCACTACTTCATTCCGTCGCAACGATAATCTTCTTGCAACACCCACAAACTGCTTTACCTCATCCAATTCACACTTCAGAAAGATATCTTTCACACTTCAATTGTTTTTATTATGTTTACAAATTGCCATTGTTCATTAATGTTATAGTTTGGGTAACATTGTCATTAACTGTTATTTTTTATGAGTCTATTCGAAAACACGTTCAAAAATTTCCCTGCAAACCCAAAATTAAAAAATGGATCAATTCTCAAACCCAAAATGTTTTACAATAGTTTTTTAGAATACTCAATTGGGATTTTTTTTTTTTTTGGGTAGTTTCTAAATGGTGTTCTCCATTATCTCAACATTAATTATTCTGAATTGCTTTTGTTTTCATAAAGGTGTCCAAAATTATGGTCCATTGAAAATAACAAATTAAATGGATTTCATCACGCTTTTTGTCTTTCAATTCAATGGGGTTCAAAATTATAGCATTTTATAATGTGCTTAAATGTATTCCAAAAATATATAATTGTCTAAATTTTAAATTCAAGGTCTACTTTCCATTTTGTTTGATAACATATGTCTCTACCTATTCATTCCCTATAACCACAAACTAGATGCTTTTCACCGTATTTTTGGCATAAGAAAAAGTGTTGTAGAGAGAAAGGAATTTTAATTTTAATTGAAATTATTAGTATTTTTCTAAGAACTAAGAAGTTAAAACAAAAATGCTAAATTTTTCAAACAAAGTATAGAATGATATTTGTCTTTTGTTTATGCATGATTTAGGAATAAAGTTTTCTCTTTGAAATTAAGTATCTTAAATAAAATTATTTTGGAAAGCCAAAGATGAGGGCACATGGACAAAATCAAATCATGATCTTTTGTTAGTGTTGTATTATAACAGTTTTTCCACACTTTTAATTTTGATTATTAGTTTCAATATGTGATTTTTTTTTTTTTTTAAATATATAAATTCTTTTATATTTGGTAAAATTGTAGATATATATATAGTTGGTATTCAAGTGTTAAGTCAATTAGCGTAATTGGTTTTCACAATCTCTTTCTTTGAAAGTTTCAATAGGTTATATTTTCATATATAATACAATTTGAGCATTTTTTCCTTTTATTAATTAGAAAAATAAAACTTGAGTATTTGTGTGTTGTAAATGGTCACTTAATGCTTTTCTTTTCTTTAAAGCTTTATAGAACACCTTTTAATTAATTATTTTTTTGCTTCCTACTTGAAACTTTCTTTTTTCTTTCTTCATTTATGCATCTACTAATTATTTTATTTTTTTTCTTGAATAAAATCCACTTAACTCTCTCAAACTACTACTCTAATGATAATCTACCCTTTAAACTATCAATTACGACAATTTACTCACCAAACTACCAAAACAATGATAACGTACCCTTCAATGCTAGCAAAATAACTAAATTACCACGATATAATTTTCAATAAGACAAAAATACCCTAAAAATTTTGAAAATATTAAATTAAATTTTAGTATTTTTGTTTTTATTTTTAGTAAGGGTAATTTTGTCATTTTTTAAAATTTGGGGTATGTTGTTATTGTATTGGTAGTTTGGGTGGATAAATTGTCGCAATTGATAGTTTGAGGGATAAATTATCATTGGGATGGTAGTTTGAGAGGGTTAAGTTGACATTACCCTTTTTTTCCTTCTATCATTTTTAAAAACAAACCCATACATTGCACGGGTTTCAAGCTCATAATCATTAATAATCAATTGATTATTTATATGTATAAATATTATTATAATTATAATTATAAAAATATAGTATATAAAAAGCGGCTAGCAGTTATAGGGTTAGAAAAACCCTATAACTGCTAACCGCTAACCACTAAGTGGTTATAACGGTTAGCGGTTGGAGGGCGGTTAATAATCGCCCGCATTGACACCCCTAGTTATGAGTACTAAGTTTTACATTGCCTAGTTATTTGGTGAAACTGAACTTTATAAGAGCATTCCCAATAGACAAGCCAAATTTTTATGCAAAATGACTCCTTAAAACCCACTTTATCTACTTTAGCTAATTAATTTTTAAATGCCTATTCTATCCAATTAGTTATATCTTTATCAATATATATATATATATATATTTTATATAAGGACTGTATTTTTCCTAAATATCCTATTTTTCAACTTGTGAGGAAAAAGAGATGTAAAAGAGAAATAGCACGAGAAAATTTTGGTAAAAGAGAAAACATGTGAGAAAAACAATAAAAAAAAAATGAAATGATTCCTTCAAAAGTGCCACTACATGTAGCTTCCTTTTTCTTTTCTTTTCTTTTCTTTTTTTTTTCTTTTTTCTTTTGTTAATCTAATAAAATATCAATTTTACCTTTTTTTTTTTGCCTCTACAATGCAAGGGGTATTTTACAAATTTAAGAAGTCATTTTAGATAAAAGTATTATTTGGCTCCTACATTTGGAATGCTCTAATAAATTATAGAAACCTCCAAATTAACTAGTCACTTATTTTGGAATAGCATAAATGTAACTAGCGGTTTTTTTTTTTTTTTTTTGAATCGTTACGGTGAATGCATTTCAATGGTGCAACATGCATGGCTTTGTGTTTGTTGATTTAATGAGGTTGTTTGCTCTAATGATCCTTCATTGATCACACATATGCTTAATGATGTGCATGAAGATAACTGAATGACTTAAAAAAAAAATTAATGATTTCAATGCCAATGATAATTTCAATGAATTTTAAACTGATGAATTTTAAACTGGTGCAGCGAAAGAATGAGAAATCCAATGTAGGCGACTCCGTCAATGTGGAAATCCAATATTTTTCCTTTTGATTGAATGTTGGCAAGAATATAATAAATAAATGAAAGAGAAATAACATTTAAAAACAAGAAATTCTAATCTTCATTCTCCTAATTATCTTTTTTCAAATGGATTTAAATCCACTATTAAATTTATAGGTTTACATGTAAGTCTTACATATTCAGTGATGGATTAAAAGAAATGTGTATGAAGATGGTTAAAAGAGTGAGGACTAGTATTTTTTTTTTAAAAGACTACATAAGAGAATTAAGAATCTATTTGAGAGGATGTAGAAAAAACAGTAGCTATAGATGAGTAATTATAGAAGGTTTACTTTTGTCTTACTTATATCCTACTAAAAATAATGTGGCTGTTAAAATCACTATTAAACTTGTGATTGATCATTATTGGATTTTGATCAAATAATGATTTTAATAGACACATCATATTAGTAGGACACAAGTAGAACAAAAGTAGGCTTTCTATAATTACTCAAAATAGAGTATTGTACTTTTTCATTAGTTAGGAGAATTCAATTTGAGATTGCTAAGTAGCATTTCTCTTTTATTATAGATTGAGACTTGTCATTCATCCATCTCCTATCAATCTATTTTTTAAATTTAGGAAAAACTTCACTCGTCTATATAAATTGTCACCCATTTTGCAATGTCTTGCATAAAGTTTCAAAGCTCTCAAAATTAGTGCATCATATTTTTAATTTTTTTTTTCAATGTCCCTCTTTCGTTATGATTTTTGGTTAAATCCAAAAAAATTCCGAAATACCCCCCCTTTCTTTAGAAAACTATTTAATTTTTTTTTTTTTGCAAAGATTGAGGCATGAGTATTTTTGCAAATATCGTTAAATTCAAACTAATGTCTTAATTTTTGTAATTTTTTTCCTAAAACAAATGGAGGTATTTCGGGAAAAGTTAAGATTGCAAACAATTAAAATATGGATATACTAAATTGAGAGAAATTGAACTTTAGGGTGACATTACAAAAGTGATGACAATTTAAGAGAGTAAAGTGAAGTTTTTTCTTAAATTTATCATTGCAGCTATAGAATTAAAAAGTTTATATATATATATATATATAGAGAGAGAGAGAGAGAGAGAGATAGATAAAACATAAATAAGAGATGAAAAAATAGCATTATTTATATTTATTTCTACTACGGAGACGTGAGTTGCTTGAGATGCAGGTGAGGAGTCGATTGAGTTTCCTTCTAGAGAGGAGCCTCCTTGTGTGGGGAGACAGCCGGAGGTTTGGAGGGGAAAGTCAAAAAGTGCAATTGATATACCCTCAATATATATATAAGGAAATTTAATGAGGAAATTACTCCCTAGAAATTTAATAAGTCATATTTTTTCATTAAATATTAAAATATAATTTATTTTAGACCCTTAAATGAGATAAATGGCTGAAATTTATGAATTTCAGAATCTCAAATTTAAATAAAATTTTAAGGGATCACAATCCGTTGTTCTTTGGTGCACATGCAAGAGTAGTTTCACCACGTATCACTTGGGTTTCTAAAGGAATGGTATTTGTGTAATACTACTAGGGGTAAAAAGGAGGTTGTGATTATCGGTTATTCTAAATTTTACTAACCGCATCCATTAGGCGGTTAACGGTTAGTCGGCAATTAGCAGTTAGTAAACATATAACTACCCGCTATGCTCGTTTTTTTCAAAGTTGGGCCTTTGGGCCTTTTCTCTTATATACCTACCACAATGGGCCGAATTGCTCTAAAATGAGTCTATATTGAAAAATCTAAAAATACTTGACTCTAAATTTACATTAATTTACATCTACTTGTACTTAAAAAATAAAAAAATAAAATAAAAATCCTTAAATGAAAATTATAACTTGTTAAGAATACATGTTATACTAATAGAAAAAAAAAAAAGATTATATATATATATATAATACATTAATACTTTTATTGTGGTTATAAGTAACACATTAGTTAATCCAATGTCAATTACTTAATTTGATATAATACGAATTACATTATCTTTGTACATGAATATTATAATTAATTATTTGAATTTAATTTGGATCTTATGATTAAGTATTGATATTATACATTTATATTATTCAATATGCATATATATATATAATTTATAACATACATTGGAACTAAGTCTCTAGGTATTTGATTAATTGTTGTATTAGTATGAATTTGTATACTTATGAGTTATGTCGTATTATATATGAATAAATTGTTATTATATAATCATATGATTTAATCATTAATTGATCATGTGACATAATCATATAAATTATAATGATAATACATTAATATTTCAATTGTGATTTAATTATCTCAAAAAATTATGATTTAATAATCAATTGATCTTGTTATATGTATAAATATTGTTATTATTATTATTATAAAAATATAAAAATATATATTATATAATAAAAGGCGATTAGCGGTTAGCAAACTCAATAATCACTAACCGTAATTGGCTAGGCGATTAGCAGTTTTTAACTAACTACTTTTAAGGCATTTGGTGGTTAGGGCAGTTAATATGTGCACGCCTTTGTTACCGCAGATGTTAATAACCTTTGTTCCCAAGAGGTAGATCAATCGGCTAGGACTACGCATAATGAAGCGGAGGTCTCTAGTTCGAATCCCTCTCCCCCTCTTGTGTGGACATGTCAAAAAAAAAAAAAAAAAAAAAAAAGATGTTAATAACCTTTAGCATAAGCAACTTTTGCACATCTACCTTCGATGACAACGTCAGAGTCTGGAATCTTTAATGCTTTGCGCCAAGATGTTAAACCCTTCAGGCACTCACCCACTCATCTCTCTGAGTACTCATCAAGCCATCTTATCAACCAACCAATCGGTGCGTTGATAAACGCCAGGGTCCTTCTCATTCAACAACCTGAGCTTTAATTGGTTGTCGTAAAACTCCTGGCTGGCAAGTGGAAGAGATTTTACACACTAGCATGTCAGCCACATTTACACACTATTTTAGAGCAAGACTTCACAATTTCACCATATACAGATTTTGATATTGATAAGTAGATCAACATTAATTTCGGAAGTGCTTAAATCATTTTGCAGGATATAGTCCATTCCAAGAAGAGATTTTAGCGCCGCAATCCATGCTCCTGAGTCAGAAGAAATGTTTCATTTCAATAATTTCTTACCAACAAAGAAAAATACAAAAACTTGATGGCTATTTTAGCATTTGCAATGGATAAACTAAATGATATTTTTATCTAAAATAACTCCTTAAATTGATAAAATACCATATACATTGAAAAAGTTAAAAAAATGTAGAATAGATATTTTATTAAATGAGCTAAAAAAAAAACTACATATAATGGCACTATTCAAAGAGCTATTTTTCTAAATTTTCTTCCCATGTCTTTTTTTTTCTCCCACTATCTCTCCCAAAATTTTCTTCCCACATTTTTTTTTATTGTTTCTCACCTGTTTTTTCTTTTTTCAAAATTTTCTCCTACAATTTCTCTTTCACATCTCATTGTTTCCAAAATTTTCTCCTATTATTTCTTTCTCCATATCACTTTTTTTTTTTCTCAAAAATTGAAAAGTAAGATATTTAAGAAAAATATAATCATTATAAAAAATAAAAATTAAACGATATAGATAAAAATATAACTAATCGGATGTAGGAAGCTCTTAAAAATTATTAGTTAAACTAAATAAATTGAATTTTAAAGAACTATTTTACATTAAAAAAAAAAAAAATTAACACTTCCATTGCAAATGCTCTTAGATGTTAATAACTTTTAACATATGCATTTCTGCCCAACCGCAATTGCAAATACCAAATTGCGAAACAGGATTCCCAAAAAGCATAAGCTTCATCTTGATTAAGCTGGTCAGCAACTTTTGCACATCTACCTTCTATGACAACATCAGAGTCTGGAATCTTTAATGCTTTGCGCCAAGACGTTAAACCACTCTCCCACTCATCTCCCTGAGTACTCATCAAGCCAGAAGCAAGAATGCACTTCTGTACCCAACTTATCAACCAACCAATCGGCGTGTTGATAAACTCCAGGGTCCTTCTCATTCAACAACCTGAGCTTTAATTGGTTGTGGTAAAACTCCTGGCTGGCAAGTGGAAGAGATTTTAGCACCGCAATCCATGCTCCTGAGTCAGAAGAAACGTTTCAATTCAATAATTTTTTACCAACAAAGATAAATACAAAAACTACATGCTATTTTAGAGCAAGACTTCACAATTTCACCGTATACAGTCAAGTTGATCATTTACCATTTTTTTTTTTTTTTTGACATGTCCACACAAGAGGAAGGAGGGGGATTCAAATTAATGACCTTCACTTCATTAAGTGTGGTCTCAACCGATTGATCTACCTCTTGGAGACATCATTTACCAATTAATGCTGACTCATTTTGTGGAGAATCATAGGACTGACCATATCACCAAAAACAAGTACATCAACACACACACCCCCCACAGATTTTGATATTGATGATCAACATTAATTTCGGAAGCACATAAATCATTTTGCAGGATATAGTCCATTCCAAGAAATGCCAGTAAATGTTGAAGAGCAAGAATAAAAGATACAAAAATAATCATCTATTTAGAAAGGGGAGACCAAACCATTATCGGATACCATATTGCTTTAAAGTAATCCATAGAATCTGACTCATCGATAAAATCATCCAATAGATCCTCAAACAAACCAACGGTTCCTTGTCCTTGGCAGATTTTATCCACTGCCTGCCCAAGCCGTCTTGAAATCTCCACTAGCATCTCAGTTGTCAAACATTTCTTTACTAAGGCACAAAAGTCCAAAAGATCTATAGATTTCGAAGAAGAAATGGAATGAACACTGCCTAAGGTAGACATCTAATGATATGAAGTTCTGAGGAATAAAATTTAATTGAGGTCAAGATATTACTGAAGATCAGCCATAGAATAATACAATAAGCGATGGAGCATCAACAAGCAGTTACACTAAATTTAGAAGGTTAGAAACAGGGGCATCAAGGGCCTCAATATTGCTTTAGATCTTGTGGATCCATTTAAGATAAAACTGAATCAAGTACTTTGAAACAAACTAATCAGGTTGGCATGTAACCAGCTTCCTACTGCCACCTCTATAAGCCAATGAGATCCATGGAATAATTTTCTAAGAAAATAATTCTTCAAACATATACTTAGCCACTTTCTGTTTGGAAGTTGAGTGGTAGATTTAGCACTCAACCTGATTGTAAGGACATCAGCTAGTGGATCATCCACAATGAACCCAGCCAACTTCCAAGTAGGATCTTTTGTGCGAACTCTGTTGTAAAGAGCCCTCATCCATCTATGCACGTCTGAACTAGCAAACCTTGGTGCTATTATCCAAGCTACAGGGATAGCCTTGTTGTCTGAGTTGAATACAACAAGACTGTGAACAGGATGCTAGATCAATTTGCAGAGAGAGCATAGTTAGTTTCTCATGACACTAAGGACTTAGGTTACATGAACTTTAAATAAACAATGAAACAACAAAATAAAAACAGACCTTTAATTTGTTTGCTCCAAACCTTGAATCAGAAGCCAGAAGGCTGCGGTTGCCAAATCGAATCATTTGTTGCAACTGCCACTCTGTTTGAATGCCCAAAGTGAAAGGTCCGGAATCAGAGAAATCTTCATAAAAGAAAACATGATCCTGGTGGCTTTCAACCCACATGCTGATGCTGACTGCATCATCTGCATCCAGTTCATACGTAGAACGTCGGATACTCCTTTCCTGTCTCCGAACATACCGGTGGGTTAAAAGGTCATCACGGTTGCATGGGCCACCCTGTTTCTCTACTGATTCATTGTGTCTTTGCATTATGGTCTCCACAGAAACCCCAACATATAGTAGAGATAAGACACGCAAACGGAGGTCCTCTGAGATATATGGGGCAAACATAGCACGCATTCCAGCAGCCTTCTTGTCCTGTGGATCCCCTTCTTATCTACATGTGTATCATCATCATATATGATGAGCGCTACTGATGGTTCAGCAATTAAACGTTTCACAATAAAGTGGCAGGTGCACCCTCTCTTAGTATTTGGTCGGCCAGCATTTTTCTTCTTTGGGACATAAGTAGTCCTACTGGGACGTACAATGCCACCCTTCCTGTGGTCATCAGGACCAAAGGAACACCAATACCTACAAAATCAACAGGATAACTAAAACTCATGCTGCAGGCCCAGTTACTAGGAACTGGTAAGGAAAAATTTCAACTTACAGAATATATTCAAGAATGCCATCAACTTTTGGCTTGTAAGCCATCTCTGGAGGCCGTCGCCGCCTTGCCTCAACATGAAATCTCGTTGGACAGTCTTTATTTGCTGATTCACCCCGTACAAAATCATCTACTCTAGCAAATGGGATTAGAACAACTCTATTAGTTTTGTCACGCCAACCTTCCACCTTCGACCACACAACGTCAGCAGAAGAAAACTCCAAGGTCGGAGGATTCTGTACAGGAAGGGACAGAATCTCATCCCATCTTGCCATCTGCAACAGAATAGCAACAGAATACAGGCATACAGCATCAACTAGAATATTTATAGATGAAAATTAAAAAAATTAAACAATCACACATCAACCAATTAATTAGGGGAAGGCTGAATTTGTTCAAAGATGCTAACCATAAACCCAAGTTTAGAGATAACTAAACAGACCATACGTATGATAACATCAAAAGAAGCACAAACACCGAGTTGAAACACATTGATACAACAAATTCTGAACCATAAGGAACCACAAGCAGATGGCAATCTTGTAAATGGCCTTCACATCAAGTGGAGATCATTCCCCCAAACCCCTCCCCCCTGCCGCAGGGGCAGGCCCCAACAAAAAACACAAAATAAAGGATGGAGGGTGATTTCATATGTTTAATCCCATTTGGGTGTGTGAGTTGTATATTGACCTGTCAAAAAATATTTTACGTACTTAAAATCTTTAATCCTGCGCCCTAAATAATATTTAACAAATGCACAAACCCCAAAGTTTTCATTAAAAAAAATTCTATAAATTTTAAGAACAAAATAAGAATTCAAACCTCAAGCCAGGATCTAAGTATAAACCTGGTTGCAATCTTAAACAGAATGCTGCTGCTTATCACAGAAAAAACTCAAAATAAATTTTAAGCTACGGTCCTAATTTAGCAGTTGAAGAGCCAAAACAATCACACAATTAGGCTGCCAAGTTTCAGCAACAGCTTCTTTGGTGGAAATGCCATTAGAATCAACTCTATGATATGTTTTAGGGCTTGAAGGTACAGCAAATTAGGGGTTTTTTTGTTTTTTGTTTTCAAACTCAGGGCATTCACAAATAAGAACAGATTCAAGGAAACGTGGGATTTCCACCAATACCATCTACAGAAAATCTCCATAATCATTCGAATTGGCTATCAAGAAAAAGAAAGAACAACCAAAAATTTCCCAAATGGTAAAAACTCTGAAACGGGGCAAAACCTTTTCTGGGTACCCAAACAGACAAATTTTCTTCCAAAAGAAACCATTTTGCAGATGACTTAAGTAGCTAAACTAGCACATAAACAGAAGTGAAAAAGCATTCCCATATCTATATTTGTACATAGACTACTATACATATAAAGAAAGCTATACATATACCTATTTATCTATATATATCATTTGGGATACCTGGTGAAGAAGCTTTGTGAAGTGTGGTGCTGTTGTTTTGTAGTCTCTCACTCAGAGTGGATGCTGGCGGAAGAGGGCAGAGGGTAAACGGTGGGGAACCTACACCTAAAACCCTTCTGTGAGATTTTTTTTTTTTCAAAGATGGTAACCATAAACCCAAGTTTAGAGACAAGTAAACAGACCATACATATGATAACATCAAAAAAAGCACAAACACCGAGTTGAAACACATTGATACAACAAATTCTGAAACATAAGGAACCACAAGCAGATGGCAATCTTGTAAATGGCCCTCACATCAAGTGGGGATCATTCCCCACCCCCAGCCCCCCTGCCGCAGGGGCAGGCCCCAACAAAAAACACAAAATAATGGGTGGAGGGTGATTTCACAGGTTTAATCCCATATGGGCGTGTGAGTTGTATATTGACCTGTCAAAAAATATTTTATATACTTAAAATATTTAATCCTACGGCCTAAATAATATTTAACAAATGCACAAACCCAAAGTTTTCTTAATTTTTTTTAAAAAAAATAAAAATAAAAAATTCTATAAATTTTAAGAACAAAATAATAATTCATACCTCAAGCCAGTATCTAAGTATAAACCTGGTTGCAATCTTAAAGAGAATGTTGCTTCTTATCACAGAAAAGACTCAATAAATTTTAAGCTACGGCCCTAATTTAGCAGTTGAAGAGCCAAAACAATCACACAATTAGGCAGCCAAGTTTCAGCAACAGCTTCTTTGGTGGAAATACCATTAGAATCAACTCTGTGATATGTTTTAGGGCTTGAAGGTACAGCAAATTAGGGTTTTTTTTTTTTTCAAACTCAGGGCATTCACAAATAAGAACAGATTCAAGGAAACGTGCGATTTTCACCATATACAGAAAATCTCCATAATCATCCAATTGGCTATCAAGAAAAAGAAAGAACAACCCAAAAATTTTCAAGCAAAAATTTCCACATAATCATTCGAATTGACACCGCGGCAAAACCTTTCATTTTCATTTTATTGGTACCCAACGAGACATTTTTTCCAAAAGAAACCCTTTTGCAGATGAGTGAAGTAGCTAAACTTGTTTACAAAAAAAAGAAAAAGAAAAAAAAAGTAGCTAAACTAGCATATAAACAGAAGTGAAAAAGCATGCCCATATCTATATTTGTACATAGACTACTATACATATAAAGAAAGCTATAGATATACCTATATATCTATATATATCATTTGGGATACCTGGTGAAGAAGCTTTGTGAAGTGTGGTGCTGTTGTTTTGTAGTCTCTCAGTCAGAGAGGATGCTGGCGGAAGAGGGCAGAGGGTAAACGGCGGTGAACTACGCCTAAAACCCTTCAGTGAGATTTTTTTTTTTTAAATCTTTTTTTAATCGGTATTATTATTATTATTAGGGAAAACTATAATTTAGCCCCCAAATTATCAGTAATTTTCATTTTAGCTCTCTAATATTTAAAAAGTGGTAAAGTAATTCCAAACTATCAAAAAGTTGTAATTTGGCTACTCCGTTAGTCAACACTGTCAAATTAGATGGAAAATGAAAAACGACGTTGTTTTTTTAGGTTAAGTTACTAAAATGCCTTTTTGGAAAAAAAATTAAAAAAATGTCTCCCAAAACGACATCGTTTTGAGGGGAGAAAAAGTAAAACAACAACGATTTTGGGGTCGCCACTGGAGTGGGTTTCTAGCAACGGCGGGTCTAGCCGTGCATTGGTCTCCGACAATCTGGATTGGAGACTCGGCGACATGGCTTGGGTCTCCCGCTGGTTTGGCTTATGACAGTTGAATGGGTCGACAGGTCTGGCGTGCGATCGGCGATCTGCCTGGGTGTATAGCTGGTGATTTGCAGTGGAGCAGGACCGGCGATTGAGTTTGGTCGTTTGGGTCTCCGGCTTTGTGGGTCACGGGATCGGCGGTGACAGATCAAAGGTGCTGGTCCCTTGGAGCTCTAACGATCGTGCTAGGCTTGCTCCGGCAGTACAATCTGCATGCTTGGGGTTCCGGCTATCTTGAGATCGACTAAGCAGAGATATGCTTGTTATCTACCATGACTTCCAATTGTTTGGATAAATGATTGTACGAAAAAATTAGCATCGTACCCCTTCTTGTTTAAACATGGAATGGTCGGACAGATTTTAGTGAAGGGGATTGAAGACACTGCCTTTTTAGGGAAAGAAATATCAGAGCAATTAATAACCATTGAAGATTTTTTGCCAATCCAAATCAGTGTGTGGTCGAGTTATGTTTCAAGGCAGGGCAGTTCTGTTTCAGAGTTTCATCTATTCAAAATCATCGACGAAGAACTAGAAGGATTGAAGACCCTCGCTTCAGACGAGGTTGAACTAGTTAACTTCGACCCAGAAGATTTATCCAGAATGTGAAGACATGCCATCAAAATGATAACAGAGAAGCTGTTTGGCCCATGGGATCGCCGGCGAGCCCTAAACCATTGTTCTTTTTTTTTTTTTTTCTTCTTCTTCTTCTTCTTTTTTTCAAAACAACGTCGTTTTTGGGGGGCATTTTTTAAATTGATTTTTTTTTTCTTCCAAAAGGGCATTTTAGTAACTTAACCTTAAAAAAAAGGTCATTTTGCATTTTCCATCCAATTTGATGGTATTGACTAACGAAGTGGTCAAATTGCAACTTTTTGATAGTTTTGGGGGCTACTTTATCACTTTTTTAACATTAGGGGGTTAAAATGACTTTTATCAACATTTTTAATGCTAGAAGGAGGACAAGAATCTTTTTCGAGTTCTCTCTTATATGTGATGTTACTTTCAAAATCAACAATAAATTAAAATTTAATAATGATTGTAACAATTTATAAACTTAATTAAAAGAATGAAAACTTCACTTACCACTTATTATCTTTCATCAATTTTGCAACCATATTTTTAACCAAATTTGCAAAAATGTTTACGCCTAAATATTTAAAAATTAATATATATATATATATTTTAAAAAAGTATAATATTTTAAGAATTCAAATAGGATTTAACGAAAAAAAATCTAAAAAATAGGTGAAATTGAAATTTTTTGGAAGATGAATATACTAAATTGACATTTTTAAAATTTTTAAAATATGATTATAAATGAAATAAAAAATCAAAAATAATAAGTAAATTTTTTCTAAAGTAATAGAATTCAATGATAACCATAGTCACAGGGCCTAGAACTCTACTGCAAGAATTTTGAGGGGGTGGCCGTCAAGGATTCTGGTGATTTGGGGGCCATGAAGTATTTAGTTAACTTTTTTTCTTTTTTCTTTTTTGCTAGGGAAGATTAATAGTGGCTATTTTAGCAGGTTGTGATCACTCAAGTTCAATTGAGTCATAATTTGACCTAACCCCACCAAGATATTAATTAAAATTTAAGCGACTAATACGAATTAGGCATATATGAAGATTCTTCGTTGCGAAGATTCCAACTCCCTCCTTAATACACACCTTGACCATTTCCTTGAGCTATTGAATCACCACCCTTGATGGTAAGTATTTAGTTTGCTTACAACAAAGAGTTTGTATATTAGCTAATTATTATACTCCAGTGACCTAATTAATTACATATTGGTAAAACTACACATAATGATTTTACAAATTTTTCCAAATCACAAATTTAAGCACATCGATCATGCTTTTTGCAAAACTTATAATAATCGTACGTAAGAGAGATTTTTTTTTTAATCACGATTTTCAACTATAGATGTAATATCTGGGAAGGTCAGGAAAGTTATCAAATTTAAACAAATTAATCATTTTATTTTTATACTCTTTGTTATATATATATATATATATATATATATATATTGGCTGAAATACAGACACTCAATGAATGCTAAAACACACAAACTTGAAGCAAATTTTATTGCTGAAATATCATAAACTACTTACAAAGTGGGAGAATACAAGCCATATATTAAGACGGGGAGGATATCACAAGCTAAACAGGATTACAAGGTTCAGATGCCATGCATCCATAATAATAGAACATAGATCTGCTTCATGTACTGAAGTAGACACTCTGTACATAAATATATGCTGCTGCCTGCTGAAACAACATGAAACATACAAAGTGGAAATAATTGGTAAAACCTCTAAAGATGGAGGGGATATCACAGAGCAAATAGGAATAGAAAGCACACTTACTCGAACAAACACGTATTTCCGTGACATTTGCTTCCATTATTTTGTGAGAAAAGGAATAAAGAGACCCAACAAAGTGAGTAGTACGCCCACAGTTGTGGTGATTCTCCCAAAATCACGGCAATACGTGCCTTTAATGGATGCCATCATGCTATTCAAAAGGTTCTCACCGTACCAATTAATCTCTTGAGTAAGATATTCGTAAAAGAAATCTTTACGAAACACAATCTGATTGCAGAGATCACTAAATAGAGTCACCACTTTATCATTTTTACCGACACGGTTAACAATGACCTTTTTCTCAACAAGCAAATCCACATCTTGTTCGGCGTTGATTAGAGAGTTCATTAGCAAAACATAGTTGCAGATGTAAGTTTTAGATGGATAATGACATTGCTCCAGGACCATGAGGTTTCGGAGAAGAGTTTCAGTATGGTCGTCTATCTTAAGTTGTGGGACTTCCATTAGGTGTCTGAAGCATGGGATGCATCGCAAGACCCCAGGCCGAATGTCAAGTAAGCATCTACCACGTTTAACTCCTTTGAAATTCAATCCTGCGTCATCAAGCTTTGTGGCACAAAATCGAACACCAAAACTTTCTTCCTTTGTTTTTTTGGATGAATCCCAACTTTTTCCTTTACTAATTCTCCACTTTTCCTTTATATCATTCCAGTGTTGTTCCATTTTTGGTGGACAAAACAAATATCTTAACAAATCTGTGAAATGTTTTACTTCCACACCGATAGGTTTTTCAGCTACTTTCTCATTTGAGGGTTTTCCAGTTACTTCCTCATCGATGATGGACTTTGGCTCCTTATCCTTATCATAGCATCCAAAGTAATTGCGAGAAAGCCTGACAAAGGGAGCATCCTCTTTCTTCAAGTCCTTTTTGTGTTCCTCCATTTGCTTGCCTTCTTCGCAATGGTTGCAACTGGATGAGACATTGAAGGTGAACTTATATAATTTCTCAAGAACAAAGAAAGGAAGTTGATTCTCAAGTAATATCAAGTCATGTAGTATACAAATTCTTATCCATGCTTTACTTAATATGTAATCACTTTCTTTTTCACAATAATTTTTTCCTTCCCTCTCAGCCTCTTCTTTTTTCTCCTTTTCAATTTTTCTTTCTTGATCCTTTAAGAAGAGCTCTATTATAAAGATGGCATCTAATAGAATCATTTTCGCAAAAGCTTCACTTTCAAGTCTACATTCTTCTGAATAGCAATGACGGATTTTTACTTCATTGTCTTTAATGATCTTTAGAAGATCCTCTTGGCTCTTCTGAGTGCGTTGCAAGAAATTATCCAAATATTTCTCTTTGTGCTTTTCCATGTCCTTCAAGCCATGATTGCCGTGATGAAAGGGTCCTATTGAGACTAGCTTAGGGATGTAGGGCAAGGCTACCATATTTACCTTGCGCAGTTGCTTGGGAACCCTATAGATACAATATTCCCGCCACTCCACATCGGGCAGGTCCAAAATCGAATCGTCCGATGGATTAATGTCAATCCGCAACTCTTTGCATTCCTCAACTTGTTTTGAATCACAAGCTGGTGGGCACTCCTTGGTCTTTTCCATCTCTCGACTTTATTTTCCTAGTGACAATCAATAAATTAATTATTTCATTTTATTTTGCAACCAATATATACCAAATCAATTAATTACTACATTATTGTAAAATCATCATTCTGGAAACCAGCCGTACAAATATCTGATTTTACCATTTTGACTATCTAATATTAATTTATCCATTTCCAAGACCCGTAACGGAAATGGGGGACCGCCGGACCGGTGGGGGCCATGCCACCCACACCAACACACACTTCCTCAAAACCATTTTTTTAGGTTGTTAAAAATAAAAAAAAAAACATTTATTCCGGTCCCGCCAATTCCTCATAAATAAAATAGATTAAAGGTATTAAAATAATAAAATGTAATAATAAGTCTTGGTATGATACATAATTATAGATAAAAGTAAGTTACCGTAAAAAAAAAATAGTATGAGTGAAATATAAAATTAAGATAAAATTAATTAATAAAGTGGGGTAATTCTGCATTAATTTTTAAAAAGACGGGAGTTTAGAATATAAGAGAGCCTTATCCTCAAGCCACATGTAGCTGTGGCTGAGTAAGTAAAATAAAAATCATCTCCCTTCTCATACGTTTCATCTTTTTGGAGACATGTTTGATGGGATTTTTTTTTTAAAACATTTTTGTGGAAGTTGTTTTTGAAATTTTATGCTTTCTCTTGATATTGTTTGTGAAAGATGTCGGAGTTTTATGTTTACTCTAAGGGTATGTTTGAAATTGCAATTTCATAAAAATAATTTGTGTTAAGGTGTTTAGCATTGCAATTAAGAAGCACTTAATCTAAAATAGGAATCTTCATTTCTATAAATAGGATGGAGTAGTTATTTGAAAAGGTTCGAATTTAAATCAAAATCACAATTTTGCATAACAAATATTTGATAAAAAAAAATAATACTTTTTAACATCAATGTAATTTACTTAAAGGAAATTTTTAATTTCATAAAAATTGCAATTACATTGAGTGTAAAACAATTTATTCAATGCAAAAAAGATCTCTCAAAATCCTTAAATTCTTGATTCTTGAGTTTTTTAATTATCTCTTTAGCTTGCAACTCACAAAATTAACAACAATTCAAATAAAAAATAATGATAAAGTTGTTAATTTTTGATATCCCAATGAGAGAGTTATCGCCAACTTCTAATATCTCAATTTATGAAAATTCTCCTAAAAAACCTCGTCATCAAAAGAAGTCATTTCCGTTCATCAACTTTATATCAATTTGAGTTTTATTGGCAATATTGTTTGTACCTCATGCAATCGATTTGAAGAATTACGGATATTTTATAAGAAATTATAGTTTTTTAGTTGTTATTTAATAACTATAGTTATTTAATTGTAAACTGCAATATTGTTTAATTTTTATTTGATAATTATAGTTTGGGGTAGACTTTAGTTCATAAAAAACAACTAAAACAATTTTTTTTAATAAAAAAATTCTAAAGAAAAAAAAAAAATTGGTTGGCCCCTCCACAAAAGTTCCTGATTCCGTCCTGGGTGTATTTTATAATAAAATATTTATTTTTCAAAAATTTGGATTGAGATATATATTATACCTCCTTATGTAAAATGACTTCCATGTGACTCAAATTATCCATAATACCTCTTTAGAATTATTTTTAATTCTTTTAATTTTTTTTTTAAAAAAAAGAAAAAACCAGGGAAGGAAACCTCTATCTCGGCCATGAGCTAGTCTCCACCTGGCCATGGGCAAGAGACCCACATCCGCAGTCGGTTGTGGGTCTCTGGGTGGAAGGAGACTGGCCACAGCTAGCCAAGCCAAGGTCTACACAGCTAGAGATCGGATGCTTTAATAATTTTATTTATTTTTAAATCTAAGAGTGTAATTGTAATTTTACATGTCAGCGCAGGTATAATGGACTATTTAAGTCATATGCACTGTATGTGATACAGTTTTCGTCCAATTTAATAAAAAAGCTAAGTGAAAGAGCTAGTTTGCCAAAAATAAAAGATATGTATTTGATAGATATATTATTTTATAATATTATAATGCAGACTATTGGAATAAATAATGCAAATGGCTAGCTAGCGGCTATATCTTGACGATAACACATACACATATGCCACAGTGGGTTGGATACATGATACACTTCAAAGAAAATAAATTTTATCTACCCCCGGTCCCAAACCAAGCATATACTTATAATATTAATCTCTAATCAATTCTATAAACTTTTGTCGAAAAGTTAAATAATAAAGTGAAATGAGAAAGTAAGAACCTGCAAATTTCGCTTGCAAGAAATGCTTGTATTGCTTGATATCACCACTCTTGTTGCACTTGTATTTATAGTGCTCGAGGTTGGTTCCCGTTAATATCAGGCCTCTTTAATATCTCTCTTCTAATATTGATTAAAAAAAAAAAAGGAAAAAAAAAATGCAAAATCAATGACTAAAATGTTATTCAATTGCAATTGGTTTAATGAGAAATACTAGAGGTCAATATTTGTCTCATATTCTCATAGAATTAACCATTAGATTTCTGTAAAGGCTTTCATTAGCGTGATAAGGCAGTGAAAGGGTATACGTATTTGAGGTATGGAAATTTGCTAAAAACTCCACGTGGTAAACAACAAATACAAATAAGTTACTACACCCAACTTTCATCTAAAATTGTAACAAAAAACGTTTGTGTGGAACATCAACACCAATCATATTGCAACATGTGTCATTTATAATTAAAAACCATAACTACAAATATATAAGATAAAAAAATAAAATTTGAGGGGAT
The DNA here is from genome assembly GCA_013348765.1 of Carpinus viminea. Taxonomy (NCBI): domain Eukaryota; kingdom Viridiplantae; phylum Streptophyta; class Magnoliopsida; order Fagales; family Betulaceae; genus Carpinus; species Carpinus viminea. The sequence goes on from CP054668.1 coordinate 12,411,539, forward strand.
GGCCAGGGATTTTGGTGATTCGGAGCCATGAAGTATTTAGTTTACTTACTACAAAGGTACTAAAGTAACGCCAATAAAAATGGTGACACATAAAGTACTAAAGGATTTTGGTGATTGAGTTATCCCTTGGGGATGCGTCTCACAATGTTTAAAAGGTACTAAAGTAAGTAAGTAACCTATCAAACTACCAAAATATATTAAAAATGTCACATTTTTCTTTCATATTCCTATAATACCCCTACTCTTTTAAAAACAAAAACAAATGTTAATAAAACAAAAAATAAACTAAACTATTTTTTAAACAAAAAAGAAAAAACCCAAATAATAAAAAAAAAATGTTCTTTTGGAATAAATAAAAAAATTAGTCATTGTAGTTTGCCTAAATTACAAATTGCTCGTGTGATATAAAAAATATGGACCAATGTAAAATCAAACCCTGTGGTTGGCCTAAATTACAAATCATTTCATGTCGTATGAATATGAAATTAGGGGTTTCTAAGATGTGCCAAAAAAACATTTTAGTCCCTGGAGTCAAATTCTGTTAAAAAATTTGGTGAATTCTGTTAACTGTCATGTTAACACCAATAAAAATGGTGTTACATGTCATTCTTAATAAAAAAAATATATATAAATATATTAAACTAAGAAAACCAAAAATGATTTTTTTTTTTTAAGGAAAGGGGTGCTGCCAGTTGGGTATCCACCCTCAGAGGTGGGGCGGGGGGTAGCTCTCCAGCCCCCGCCACCTCTAGGGTGGTTTGTTGGGCACCCGTTACATTTTTTTTAAAAAAAAAAATTAGTTTTTAAAAGAATAAGCGTATATATTATAGGAATATAAAAAAATGTGCCATTTTTTTATATAGTTTGATAGTTTGATAGCTAGGCTACTTTAGCGTCATTTGAACATTAAGGAGCTCTTTAACAAACGGTTAGTAGTTTATGAGGCTTTTTTAAATTTTTCTCAAATTTATATTATTTCTTGTAAACTTGGGAATCCTTGAATTTATTTAATTATTTTTAACAATGAATCCTATAATCAAGGAATTAACTGACTCAACTAGATTATTAGAACAATTCAAAAAAAACTTTGGTCAAAAAGTTAAATAATAAAGTGAAACGAGAAAGTAAGAACCTGCAAATTTCGGTTGCAAAGAAATGCTTGTACTGCTTGATATCACTAAATTCTTCCTTTGATAATGTATGTATTCTTCTATATTTCTCTTCCTTGCTGATAATGCATCATCCACTCTTGTTCCACTTGTATTTATAGTACTATTGGTTGGTCCATGTCAATATCAGGCCTCTTTAATATCTCCCTTCTAATATTGATAAAAAAAAAGGAAAAAAAGAAAAAGAAAAATCAAATATCACTAAAATGTTAGTCAATTGCAGTTAGTTTAATAGGGTATGGAAATTGGATAAAAACCCTACGTGGTAATTAAACAACAAATACAAATAAGTCATTGCACTAAAATTAGGAAAAAAATAAAGAAGTAGTTAATTGCACCAAACTTTCATCTAAAATTGCAACAAAAACCGTTCTTGTGCAAAGTCAACAGCAATCATCTTGCAACATGTATCATTAAAAAAATAAATAAATAAATATAAATATAAATATAAATATAAATATAAATATATAAATAAAAGAAGAAGAAAATAGAAAAATAAAAAGAATTTTGAGGGGTTGGTCGAGGATTCTGGTGATTCGGGGCATTAAGTATTTAGTTTACTTACCCTAAAGAGTTTCTAGCTAATTATTATACAACAAAGACCTAATTCATTACATCTTGGTAAAACTATATATACTGCTTTTAATTTCCCTTCGAAACAAGATGTCTGTACTGATAATCCTAAGAGAGATTTTTTTTTTTAAAAAAAAATTTTTCATCACGATTTTCAACTATGTCCGAAAGTTGCCAAATTTAAACAAATTAATCATTTTATTTTTGTATAATTTGTGGACTCAAGTGGACCTCGATCAACATCATTCTTAAAAAAACGCAAGAAGAACTTCTAGCATTACTCGTGAATGAAACAAATATTGAAATATCGAATGAAGTAGTAATAGTGAAGATATTGAGGAAATCCAATTTCACGTAGTGCTAGCTTCTACAATTCTTTAGTGAGAGAGAGTGCCTAATTCTCTTGTGATCATACCCAATGCATCAGGTAGAATTGCATGTAGTATTGTCAATATTTAACGAAGTTACTAAGAAGTTGCTGCATGAAGTTTTTTCATAATTATTTTTTTTTCTGCTATATTAATTTAAGGAAGAGAAACAGCTTTAAGATAGCCATTGTAAACGCTTTAACGCAGGGGTGCAACTAGTCATAAAGATGGAGGCAAGAGCCTCTTAAAATTTTATGTTTTTATCAGATAAAGTACTCTTAAAATTAATTTTTTGCCTCCCTAAAAATATTTTTTTTTCCTTCTTAAAAATTCTTATTTATGAGGTTATACATTATTTTATATCTTGTTGAAAAAGAATTTGAATTCCACCCAAGACCTGAAATTGTATCAATTTTCTTTATTCTCTGTCTAATATTACTACTTAATTAATTAAGTCCATCCTTATAATCCCCATGTAATGGTTCATTGATGATCTCATATGCCTCACGTAACATTTACATTTGAGTGATGTATGCTTATCTTACGTCATTTAATGGAACGTTTCCTTTGGCACTTTTTGTTTGTTGGAGAGTGTTATTTATGGATGGACATCTCCATTTCAAATAAAATTGTACTTTCTATTTTATCCAACTAGATTTAAATTGAATTTGGAAGTATAAGGAAAATTTCACCACTTCGTGTCTGTGCAAGATATAAATCTTTGAATTAATACCTTATCCAAATAGTAATTGTGACGTCCTCAAGAGATAGTTCAATCGGCTGAGATCACGCCTAATGAAGCGAATTGAAGGTCACTAGTTCGAATCTCCCTCCTCCCTCTTGTGTAGACATGTCAAAAAAAAAATGATAATTGTGAATTTAGTATTACCAGAGTCTATTCACCAACAGTGAGCCTTATTATCATGAAGCCTCCACCCCATATACTTCTTATAGAAATTATATAGTTAATTCATTTTTTAACCATCTTTTAACTATCTATATAGTGAATGGATGAATCCACCATTAAATTTGTGTAGGGGTCACATGAGTCCACAAATCTAATAGGTAATATATTGAATTTGCAGGATGAATAGAAAAAAGATAGAGAAAATATTGAAGCTTTGGCCTATTGTTGGCCCTTTTTGGGCATATTGTTATTCAATGCCTATCTCCGATGAACATTGATGACTGCCTCTAGTCTCCATTGACAGCTACCACTAACTCTAGTGAGTTTTCGACCATCATCTCTGGTCTCCACCGTCAACTGGTGTCATCTCTAACACAAAAGAAAAAAGAAAAAAGAAAAAAGAATCTTTTTAAACTCAAATTTTCATAATCTTCTACCTCCAGTTTGAGAGTATGTTAGATTGTATTTGATTATCCTATAGGATTTGAGTGTATTAATTTCAGAGATTTGATTATAATAAGATTTTAATGCTAATCAAATCTAATTTATTTGATAATCATACTTATTTGCTTCAATTCTCTTATAAATATAAATTTTTTGTATTGTAAGGTTACAGAAAAAATAAAAACAAAATGTAGTCCTCTTTTAGTCTTCGTTCCACATTTTTGCATTTGATAAAACACGTGAGTGGGGTCCTCCGTCCTCCTATGAAGGAAATAATACCATATATTTTCTTCAGGTGTATAGTATTAGCATCCTACTCTTAGAAAAAAAAAAAAGAAAAAAAAAAAAAAAGAAAAAAAAAGAAGACAAATTTTAAGAAAATCATGCCTCTTACAATTACATAAGAAATGCATACATCGCTCACGTGTGATTGGTAGAGATCAAGATAATATGGCCCTCTGTTGGCCTTTAATGTGAACCATTCATCCTTGATCACTAGGGAATCAACCATTAAATGTGAAAGATGGACTTATTACATCTGCTTAGATTTGATTTGTTTTTTTTCCTAAGCAATGGAGCTCTCACAATTTAATCTCTCGAAAGGAATTGATGGTTCTTCTTTTTACAAGCTCATATCAAATATCAGTAATCTAGCTAACAGATCCATTATTTGTGTTTCTCTTTTAATACAAGTTACGTACTTACCATTCGACTTTGGGGAAACAAAAAATGAATGAATTTATGCTATATTTGTTAATGTGTTTTGGAGAATACTTTTTTATTTAAAAAATGTTCTGATGTGACATAAAAGTGATTATTTTATTTTTCATTTTTTCAAAATATTTTGTGTTTTGTTTATAATTCTAAGGATAAGTTGATCAATCTTTCATGGGTCTTCTCTTTCTCTTGCTTACCATGCTTGAAATTCTTTTGTTACAGTAAGAGTGTTCAATAAATCTTGAAAGTCCCACAAGTTTCGCTATTGGATTCTCTAGGGGTAAAAAGTCATACGGTTAATAACCGCCCGCTAACCACATTAACTGCTAACTATACTAAACACTAACCGTATTAACCGTTAACCGCTTTTGAAGGTGGTTAAGAAAAATCACTAACTACCAATATATATATATATATACACACATGAAACAATGTCTTTTTTGTGTTTAAAATTTTAAATATATATAAAAATTTAAAAACGATGTCGTATGTAGTATGATATTATCATACTATCATAGAAACGACATTTTTTTAAAAAAAATTTCTTTTAAGCGTTTAACTACCTTGGTCGTTAGTGGAGGCAATTACGATTAGTGATTTTAGCCGATAACCATTAACCGTGACCACCTATTCATCCCTACCCACAACTTGTGATAAACAAGCAAACGGAAGTTCTTTTCCAAAACCTTGGGGCCCTAGACCTGTGTCATTATCCATTGAACACTAACATTTGCAATTATGTTTTGCTATTGGATTCTCTTATCACCATTAAAGCAGACGTGCATAATTTGCTTGTTGCGAAAAGGTCATTCTCAACATATGCGGTACCAGTGCTGCAGTGTAAATTATCTTTTGTTACCACAATCTCTATCAACAGATTAATGACCATCAATGTGATGGTTTTGGAACCGTTTCTTGGCAACCCTGATTCCCTGGCAAGTGTGTATGTTGCAGTCCTTTGTATTTAGCTCTAATGGATTGTATCACAACTTAATTTGTAATCCTTTGTAGCTTGTGATGTGCATTCGTCCTAATAGCTTTTACCAAATAATTCCATTTGTAAGTTTGCCACAATATTGTTTTAGAATTAGTCGAGTTTTTGTTTCAACAATTAGAATTTTATGCTTTGGCATTAGCACTATATCCTATGACATATCCAAATATCATTTTTTCGGTGTTGTCAGGTAGATTATTAATTAAATTCATAATTTTTATTGACTCAACATTTTAAAATAAGCAGTAATTTAATATAGAATTAAAAGAAAAAAAAAAAAAAAAAGATCTTGACTTCTAATATTGTCTCTCTAATTCACCTCCCATTTATGAATTCTTTCTTAAATATTAGAGTTCAAATTGGTCAAGTCCTTGTTCTTCAAATCAATGCCTCATTTATGCGGATGCTTAAGCTGGATGGTGTTGAAAAAACTCTCTAATTAAGGAATCCTCCATGAGTGAATAGATCAGAAAGAGGTAGCAATACATGATGTGATGTTCAATCTTAATCTTATCACTTTGGTTCACATTTTTGTGTGGAGTGAAACAAATGTAAGTGAATGGTTCTAACAATATTGAATGTTCTTGTATCATTAAAAGATTCTCATAAAGAACTCTTATTTATTAGATGCAATCAAAACAAAGGTTGGTACTCAAATAACACTACCCTATAATTATGCATTTCTCCACGAGTGTCTTTGTCTAATGGAAAGATCAGCCAAAAGGGTCAAGTTCACCTTATTTATCATTAACTTTTTCTTTTAATTGTTTTAATTTTTTTTTTCTAATGTGACATAGTCTCATAAAAATGATTGTTTTGTTTTGTTTTTGTGTTTTCAAAGTACTTTGTATTATGTTTATAATTCTAAGGATATATAAGTTGATCAATCTCTCATGGATCTTATGTTGTTTCCCATGCTTGAAATCCTTTGGTTGCTATAAGAGTGCATTCTATCTTGAAAGTGCCACGACTTGTGATAGATGACCAAACAAAAGTTAACTCTTTTCCAAAACCTCAGGGCCTTGGAACAGTGTCATTATTCATCAAACACTAACAACTGCAATAATGCTTTGCTACATGGTATTAGAATAAAAGTTCTAACTTTTAACCTTATCTTCGTAATCCGCATTCCATTTATGAATTCTTTTTAAAAGTTCAAATTCATCTCAAGCTAGATAGCCATAACAATTGGTCAAGTTCTTTTCTTCAGATCAACCTCATTTATAAGGATGCTTAAGCTGGTGTCAAAATAACTTTCTCTAATTAAGCAATCCCCATCGATGAATAGAAAGAGGTAGCATGATGTGATGGTTCACATTTTTGTGTGGAGTGAAACAAATGTAAGTGAATGGTCCCAAACAATGAATGGTCCTAAACAATAAATGAATGAAAGGTTCTCATACAATGCCGTCTTCCTCAGGCATACATGAAGTGTTTTTAATTGTATCATTAAAAGATTCTCATACACAACTCGGTCCCAAACAATGAATGGTCCTAAACAATAAATGAAAGAAAGGTTCTCATACAATGCCGTCTTCCTCAAGCATACATGAAGTGTTTTTAATTGTATCATTAAAAGATTCTCATACACAACTCTCATTTGACATTTATTAGATGCAAACAAAACAAAGGTTGGTACTCAAATGACACTACCCTATTATTAAGCATTTCTCCACGAGTGTTCTTTCTCATGCAAAGATCAACCAAAAGGGTCAACTTCGCCTCATCTATGAGATGCATGCAAACGAAACAAAGGTTGTTGGTACTGAAATAACATGTCTCCACGTGTTGTTAAGGTTTATTAAAGAATATCGATAGATCAAATTAAAAGATTACTATATATTAATAGAATCACTACCAAAAAAAAAAAGCACTTTTAGTCGACGCTAAAAGTCCAAAAGTCAACGCTAATATTATTAGTGTCGACTTTTGGATGCTAATTGTCCGACCCTAATAGTATCATTAGTGTCGACACCAAAGTGGACGCTAAAAGTCATGTATGGTGGACACTAATGATGGAGAGGAAGGAAGATAGAGCGGATGCTAATGTCAACACTAATAGTCCACTATTAGCGTCCACAGCATGTCGACACTAATAGTGCAAAATAAAAATAAAAAATAAAAAACCATTAGCGTCGACTCAAGTCGACACTAATAGTCTAAAAATTAAAAATAAATAAATAAATCCATCAACTATTAGCATCCACACCAAGTGGACACTAATAGTGTCAAAAAAAATTTTTTTAAAAAAAAAAGAAAAACCATTAGCGTCGACTCATAGTCGACGCTAATGCACTAAACATTAAAAATTAGGGTTAAATGCATTTAAGGTACCTGTGCTTTGAGCCAAAATCAAACAGATACCTAAGTTTTCAAAAATATCATAAATGGTACCTGTGTTTAATAAATAAACCCACTTGGTACTTCCGTCAAAATTCCGTTAGTTTTTTTAACGGAGTGCCACATCACTTTACACTTAGAGTGGTACCTGTGGTTTCAAAGTGCCATGTGGCGTGTTACTTGAATTTTTTGGGGCCACATCATATTTTTCTTTAAAAAAAATCAAAACAAAAAACAAAAAAAGAAAACCAAAAAAGGAAAAAAAAAAAAAAGAAAAAAAAAGTAGAACTGGGTGGTCGTTCGTTTGGCCTAGGGCCAAACGCTGAATTACTTTTCCGCCATTAAGAGCTTCTAGTGACTTTGCTTCAAGCCCTTCAAACGAATTGAAGCAAGAGAGGAATTGAAGATCTGAGTATTGACGTAAGTCTTGGAATTTGAGCAGAATCCTAAGTAGCATTGGATGCAAAGGTGGGAAAGTAGGAAAAGAAAGATAACATCCTGATTGATGATGTGAAGATGATGTAGGTAGGGATATGCAGGGCTTGAGTTACTGGAATGACATAGGAAATCAAAGTCACATCAAAGATGAGGGCATGGGGAGGTGGAGAAAGTGAGGTGAGGAGAGGAGAAAGAAGGTGAGCAGAGCGGCGGCAACCCAAATCTACCTTTTTGTTTCTTTTTTTTTTGGTTTTTTTGTTTTGTTTTTTTTTTTTTTTGTGCTTTTGTTTTGATTTTTTTTTTTATATAAAAAAAAAAGACCTGGCACCAAAAAAACTCAAGTACTACGCCATGTGGCACTTTGAAACCACATGTATCACGTCACGTGTAAGGTGATGTGGCACTCTGTTAAAAAAAACTAACAAAATTTTAACAGAAGTACCAAGTGGGTTTATTTGCTAACTACAGGTACAAATTGTGATATTTTTAAAAACTCAGGTATCTGTTTGATTTTAGCTCAAAGCACGGGTACCTTAAATGCATTTAACCCTAAAAATTAACTATTAGCGTCCAAACCAGGTGGACGCTAATAGTGTTAAAAAAAATTAAAAAATAAAATAAAATAACCATTAGCCCGACTTTTGGATGCTAATACCCTTTAAAAAAAAAAAGAGCAATTTTAAAATATTCAAATAATTAATGAAATGATAAATTTGTAAAATAATAATTATTGGAAGTTCAAATTGACATGATCAAATAATAGATATCTCTAGCACTACTCCTACTCCATAGTAAATTGCAAAGTAGATAGAAGATAAAATATCAAGAAAATTGACAATAATAACAAAGTAAAAGATTTTAGACTTTACAAGCCTAAGGGTTATAATTTTATCCTCGTTAGATCACAACTTATCCTAGGGAAGCTAACTCAGAATGAAGCAGCCAACTAAGAAACCATGCCAACCACCAAACAGCAATACAAAAGAGAAAAATAGCAGTAGAGAAAAAATAAAGATGTAAGAAGCAGCCATTCCAATATATCTAAACAAAATAGCACACTCACAAAGAGAATGTTCATCTTTACATACAAAGTTATAAAGAATAAAACCAAATAGAAACTAATGACCAGAACCAAACAAAAAATATATATATATATATATATATATCACAACTAATTTCAACCATCTCAATGAAAATTAAAATGATAAATCTCAACTAATGCTAATTCAACCACCAAAAAAAAAAAAAAAAACCAGTGTATCAAAACTTTATATGCCAAGTTAATGTGAAATGAGACTATCTCAATCAACAAGTCCTCTTATTATTGCTGGTCAGTATCATGGAAACTTCTTGCATGCCAAAGATGTAGTCAATCACTCAAAAACTTCACACTTCACAACTTCATCATTACCACATTATATATCTGCAAGACACCAAAAAAATATTATGGAAAAAAGTATCTCATCTCTGATGAGAAACTAGAGAAAAGGAAAAGATGTCAATCTATTTAGGACCATCAAAAATTGAATCACACAACTTCGATATAAAGAGGAAACTGGTTCAAGATATCTGACCTCTGTGGCCTTCTTTGGCTTGTACTTATAAGTCCACAAGGAATCCTCAAGTTGATTACCAGGACCAGCATAATATGACATCATCCACAGCTGACAAAGATCCTCTTGATATAGGTGTGATTATACCTATGTTGAACAGCCACAAACTTGGAGAAAATTTCATCAAAAAGAATGTCAGTCCTCTTGATATGAACACAAAATTCCATAACAACTCCACCCACGCGAGTGTATTGCTCTTTTATTTCATATTGCACATAACTGCTTCTACTATCAATCCACACAAGTTACTACAAAGCCAAGTATCTTCTTTAGACATATTCCATTTATTGTATAGTTTTAATTTCATTTAATCTATGTTGACTTTCAATTACTCATAATGTACTATATCACAACTTAGGAAAGTGCTAATCACATTTACGATATCACTTTAAAAGGACTAATAGAGCTACAATTGGAGCTCTTTGAAATCACTTATAAAGCTTATTCTTGCCTAGTACGAAACCAATTGGAAACGTCCATGCAACACCCTCGGCACTCGCCCAATGTAGGACTAACTTTATTCTCTAAGAGCATGTCATCAATTGTTAAGGGAAATGCTCATTCAATCAACAATTCAATTCCAAATTTCTAGAATAATCTTAATCACTTATTCACTTTGAAGCAAGGCCACAAACTTTGAACAGATTGAGAACATACCAACTTGAGGGTCCTCCAATGAAGCTCTTGGCATCTCCTTCTATCCTTTAGACATCAGCACCATTGATTAAAATTAGGAACCTTCCTTTTACATTCAAAACCAGCTAACACAATAACAAACATATGAGAGTAATCAAAAGATAAAAGAAACCAAAATACATTTGTTTCCAATTCTAGTTGTTTCTGACATCCATTAAACATCAAACATGGACTTCATAACAAACAAACAAAAATCTGTAGCACCTGGGATCATAAATAATTGCATTAAAGAACACAAAACAATAGCACAAGATCATTTCCCACATGCATTCTTAGCTTGCTAATGAATGATTTTGGAGTTCCTTTCTTCCTAGAATGCACAAACTGTTCCATCAAGCATTAATTTTCAAATCATACTTAAAAGAACCTTCCCTTTGAATCTCTCCTAAAGGTTCCTCCCAATTCCTATGAACCTTCCCAATTGTCATAAAACATTTGACAAAATGATGATGATGAAGTTGGAGACAATAACAGTCATGTACTACAGTGCTCATTTTCTCACATACATATTTATTCAAAGATACAATAGTTTTCAAGAAGTTGCTATCAGATTTAATACATAGCATTATATCATTAATCTGCCCACATAATTAGCCTTGGAACAAAAATGAAGAACTTACATACCTTTATGAAATCAGAAGTACTAGGAACTTCATTGCCTGAATTCCTGAAATGACACATTTTCTAGTCTTATATCAGCACTAAATGTCATGCTAAAAAAAACACAGAATATACACTCACTACAAATAACCTTTTTTTATAAAACATATCTACATCAACTCTTTGAAGTTTTTCAACACAGAATTTAAATAGAAACATTGCCACAATATGAACTCAAGTTTGTCTATTAGTATTAATCATAGGTATAATAATTACAAAAGCAAGTTCAAAGTTCCAACACCAGCTAATGGGCACACTCTATATACCAAAGAGCTCCAATTATAACTCTGACTAATCCTTTTGGAATAGTGGCGCTAATATGGCTAACGTTTTTCTTGAGTCGTGACTTTTCTAATAATCTCTATCTAAAAATAAATTATAGATACAGTAGTTTCAATAAACAAACAAGCTGAACTGCCCCATGAGCATGTCAGAACAAAGAGTTTGCAAACTAAGCTAGACTAAATCATTACTTTATATTTTAGAATTAGTTAAGTACCTTTTTGTTTATAAGCAACCAAGCATACACTTTGTCTAGAGAAGGAAAGGCAAACGACTTGAGAGATGATAATAACAGAAGCAGCCACAACAGAATAATTTCATAAGGATCAACCAATCTAAATACAAAATAGATAAAATAAGATAGGTAATTAGTTAGGGTGTCTTCTATGCATCTTAAAGTCCTATATAGCAGCTCAGGAAAAAAAAAATCCTACATAGCTAAAATGAATTATCTTCATTACATACAATAAGAATATTGTACCTTATGAAGATAGAAATTTACATCCCCTACAATAAGAACAATGTCTGTTGGCAAATCACTTGACACATACCTACACATTGATACATTCCATCGTAAAGTTACTGAGAATGCTATAAATACATAACAAGAAATGACAAATATAAGCAAGCTATCGTTATAAGCAATGAAGAATATCTGAATTCATAAACAATCCTTTTTAGACCATCTTTATCTATTCCTTGCATGTAAAACTTCACTAATAAGCTAGATGATAATAACTTAATTTGGAATTCTATGCAACTCCATGTGAAATTAATCTCAAGGTCTAGTTCTTGCCAAGCATGTCATTGCTTTAAAATTGAATATGTAATAAACCATGTTAGTCGATGAATGATATATAAACTACTAGAATAATTTCGTCTATTTACCATCCTTGAACTGTTTGAAAGTCAAATACACTTATTCAATTTCAATTGAAGACATTCTACTACATGTGCGCCTCTTAAATAACCAGGCAACTGGACAACCATTAAACTAGTAGAGTTGGAATCTACTTCACCAGAGGTAACATTCCAAAACAGATCCAATACCAAGATATTGCAAGTCATTAATCATAAAGGGATTGGAATTCAGAGTGAAACTTCAAATGCCTACAAATAAGAGATATGTAGTTTCAAATACACCAAGCTTCAAGTTACCTTCATGATTGTTTTATAAATGTCCCTAGTTTAGCCTTATACTTACATCTATGGTCTCTATTAAAAGAATGTGAGGGTTTACAAGCACAAGTGTCACAATTTCCCCACAATTTACCCAACTTCTCCCCAAGATTATTCCATGACTTTTAATTCCTCTTTCACCTAGGATCAGATATGTACTCAACTTTTGGTTAATCGACATATTCAAAGTTTGGAACAGATGTAATTATTAAGCTTTGAGGGAATGATAACTGAATAACTTCTTATTCACTCAATCAATACAACCATCATTTTTTTTTAAAAAAAAAAATCCCATCACTTTCATTAACCAAATAATGACAACTACTAGAAAAAAAAAACAATACTACAGTATGCATACCCAACAATCATAAATGCTTAACATTTATGAGGCACTCCAAGAAAATTTACAAATTTAAAAAGCAGAAGCAATTTTCTTATTTCCTGACATTATTAGAACTATGAAAACAAAGCACTTCCTCTCAAAACTGAAATGCCAACAGATAAATAAATCATCTAAGGTCAATATCAAACCTAGCAAAAAAAAGATCATCAAGGAAAAGATCATCAAAAAATATCAAACCCTGAGCTCACTGTCTAGGAGCTATTTGTTGCAGCATAACTAAGGAAAAGATCATTAAACCAAAGACAATATAGGAACAATTGGAGTTTACTCATTTAAGGACAAAAATCTTAAGTACTCACAGGGGTGAACTTGTTAAATAGTAGGGCTATTAGAATAGGGTAGAGTATCATCATCACAAGAGAAAGAGCAAACATAAACCCTAGAGATAGATTGCCAGATAAGGACCTCCTTTCTGCATCCATCATATGAAATTAACACTGTGAGGCCAAGTAGAACAGAAAGGTAAATTCCTTTAAATAAGTCCCTAAAGAATAACCATACTATTTGCTGTAGAAAATATGATAATAATGTTAAGAAGTATCAAGAAACAGGATAAAAGGCAAAAGGAAAAACAGATGAAGAGAATTTTTATACCAATACCAGCAATATGAGAAATGAAAACAAAAATGTTCCAAAACAGCAAATCAGGAAACCAGGAAATAAGAAGAAAAAAAAAATAACATCTACGTTTCAGCAATATATTAAAAATATCAACTTCTCATAAATGCATCATATACGTTTGCCATAACATGAACAAGGAAGCAAAAACTCAAGCTTTCCACAAATTCTCTGTAATACCCCGATAAAAGTAATCGTTTTATTTAGGAAGATTCCCCTTTTTATTTAAATGCTTGGCCCAAACCTTTAGTAAAGCCGCTTAGATGAAAGCCTAAGACCCTTAGCTTTAACCTAATCACGTTTGAAACCTCTAGGAATAGAAGCTCAACACTGACCTACAGGGGGCGGATGTACGCTAGGTCTAGCGGACGTACGCTTCTATCTGTAGTGCAGACGTACGATGGGAGACCACCGGACGTATGCTCTGTAAATAATACACCGGACGTATATGGGACCACTAGACATACGCTATTTTTTGGTATACCCTTTGGGTAATACCTGGACGTACAAGACACTATTTGGACCAATGTGCACAGACCACTGAACGTACGCTAGGGTTGCCGGACGTTCGCTGCTCTGTCAAGGAGTTGGTGGCGGATTTTCTCTATAAATAGCCCCCCCTCCCCTTCATTTCTCACGCCTTCTTCAACCCCTTAGTGTGCCCCTAAGTTGCCAAAGCCTCTTCTTGGTGTTTTGAGTGAGAAATCCGTGAGGGAGAGTTTCAACGAAGAGTTTCCAAGGAATGAGACCATGTCTATGCTTAGCTTCGGGGTAAGCTCTGTTCCCTTGTTGTTATCACCTTGTTATCTCATGTTTCTGCCCTAATAATGGTTTTCAAGTGTTCACTAAACGTTTTCCTAAAGATGGTGATGTTTTCAAAAGAGTTTTCTCAAAGAATCGTGGTTCTGTGATTCCTTACGTTGCATGTTCTATTTTGATAGCTTAGAAGGGGTCTAGAGGTCTGTGAAGACCATTGGAAACGTGCACTGTCCGAACCTTAAAATAGTGTGCTTAACACACTAAGCGGACGTACGGTTAGTAGACAGGGCGCATGTTCTTAAGCTTCACACGTGTATGCTTCAACTTAGCCTTAACCCTAGGTTTCATACGACTTAGAATGATGGTGTTTTGTATCCGTTATAATAGGAAGTAGCTTGGTCGGAGGATTCACTCGAATGTGTGAGGTAAGTAAACACTTACACCCCTTTTTGTAAACCGTGGGATATGTCAGCTGACTGACCATGTGTATGATATGAGTATATTTACTTTTCGTAATTACTCAGTAATTGTATGATTAAATAAACCACCAAGATGCATCGTAAGACATGGTACGCCGGTACGTTCAGTATGAACGGCCATAAGCTTATTATATAGATCGCGTATTATGGTCAAATGTGTGCGTTATAGAAGGGCTGTGTATCCATTGGTTTCGTGACCTTGATGCAACTATTCCCAATGGTTCGGTCACTACAGGACTGACATCATTAGTTGGTGTGGGCCATTCGGGGTCAGACTTGATCGTGCCACTAATGTTATATACGGTATGTTATGCAATGACTGAGGTATTGGCATTGTATTATAGGTCCCCCAGGATAACATCAACTTTGCTGAGAATGAGTAATATCTCGGGTAGACCATGTATGGGAGTTATGACCTATAAAACATTATCATTTCCTGCATCAAAATAATTAGGTAATTATTGTCGGTTCTACACCATATCGCTTTAAAAACCCTAAAATCTATGAAATTGTGTATTAGTGGAGGTAATGCCCTCTTTTGGCTACTACTTAAAGTTGCACGTTTACTTTCATTAACTGGGCTCATGTCATAACTACATGTGGAATTTACGTACTAAGTCATTAGACTTATGCGATTATTATTATTCCTTAGGTAATCTACTTTACTATTATGAAGAAGGTTAGAGTTGCCATTGTTTGATCAACTGTACTTACCTATAGTCATAGGTTTGTTTTAAATTGTCTAATTACTCCATGTTCTTACTTTATGAATTGTAGTACTCTCAAATTTGTTCACCTTTCTTGCATTTACTCTAACAAGTTTTATAAGGGCGATCACCTGTTGGTCACACGTTGGGTGAATTGCCAGTGACTCCACTAGATTAGCTAAGGCTAATATTGGGGGCGTTACATTCTTGATAACCCATTTTTCTTTCCCTCGATTCTCGGCAAACCAACATCACATAACTCATAATTGCAACAACAAAGCAAGCTAAAGTAGTAAAACAAAGAGAGAGAGAAAGAGAGAGAGAGAGAGAGAGAGAGAGAGAGAGAGATTGTATAAAAAAGAAAACCTTGGCAAGATTGAGGTAAAAGACGGGGCTTCTTGGTGTTGGAGACCTGGATGTGATTCTTCATCTTCATGGGAGCGAAGAATCACAGTGCCCTTTTCTGCCGTCACTCTCTTTCTTGTGTGTGTCTCTCTCTCTCGCTCTAGCTCTCTCTGATCCTAATATGAAAAGAAGAAAAAATGGAATAAGATGAGAAGAAGAAAAAAGGGGGAGATACAAAAAAATTTCATGAAAATTTCACCCACTACGCGCCAATGGATCTCGCCTTTTAATTTGTGCCAAAATGACGTCGTTTTATATAATCTAATATACTCATAAATGACACTAATAACCATATAAATATGCAAATTGAATTTTTTTTTTCAATTTTTTTTTTTTTTTTTTGGTTTTTTAATTTTTCTCTTGTAAGATGTTTTTATTATTATATTAATTAATAATTTATTATATATGCATATTAATTAATATAAAATATATATTAATTTAATAAAAATAACTTATATAGTATATTACTTATTATTTATTAAGTAACAAATTAACAATAGTCAATGTATATTCATTATTAAGTATTTCTCAAAAAAATATTAAATAACAATAATTATTTGGTATACAATATATAATTGAATGATAAAAGTTAATCATATGGTTATATCTTAAATGACCTAACAATTAATTATAGTTGAAACTTTGGGGACATGATAGTTGAAACTTGAATCAACAATTTGAATTATTATAGGGCTATTGAACTAATTCACTAGGATCAATCAAATGATCAATCGATCATTTGAATATATTATAGTCGATCGAACTAATTCATTATGATCGATAAGATGTTAGATTGAACACTTCTATCACGATCAATTGAACTAATTCACTATGATTGATCAGATGATCGATCGATCATTTAATAATATCATGATCAATCAAACTAATTCCCTAGGATCAATCGAATGATTGATCGATCATTTGATCATATAACGATCAATCGAACTAATTCACTAGGATCGATCGGATGATTGATCAATCATTTGAATATATCATAGTCAATCGAACTAATTTATTAGGATCGATTGGATGATCGATCGATCATTTGATCATATCACAATTAATCGAACTAATTCCCTATGATCGATCAAATGATCGATCAATCATTTAATCCTATCACGATCAATCGAACTAACTCACTAGTTCGCTAGGAAGGTTCGGATGATCGATCGATCCTTTGATCATATCACGATCAATCGAACTAATTCGCTAGGATTTATCGGATAATCGATCGATCCTTTGATCATATCACGATCAATTGAATTAACAATAATTTATATAAAAGAAATAATGACATATTATCGGGGCTAATATGACTCAGTTTAATAGACTATCAATGTCAACCTGCAGAGATTGACGTTGATAGTTTAAGTATTACTTCTTTTTTAACTGTTAACAATTTATATTAGTCTATTAAAATTAAGTCCTATAGAAAAAATAAATTTTTTTGGGTTATAATTATAATTTTTTTCTATTTTTAATATATATATACCATTTTTTAATTTTTAGATATATATAATATTTATTTTCAATTGAACTTGATTTTTTTTTTTTATTATTCTTGCCCATGAAAAAATCATATAAGCCTCTCATTTTTTTTATATTTTATATTTTTATAGTTTATATTTTTTTAATTAATATATACCATTTTTTAATTTTTAGATATATATATTTTTTTACGTTTATATATATATATATATATATATATATATTTTTGAGAAGACCATTAAGTGGACACTAATGAGGGACTATCAACGTCAACTCTTAGAGTCGACGCTGATAATTGACTATTAGCGTCTAATAGTCAGAGTAAATCTTGATGATAGTCGATTATTAGCGTCTACTGAATAGTCCTTGGGTTTTATAGGGATTTTTTTGACAAGTTCATTAGCGTCGACTAAAAAGTGGACGCTAATGAGGGACTATCAGTGTCGACTCTTGAAGTCGACGCTGATAGTTGACTATTAGCGTCCACTGACAGTGGATGCTAATACTCAATGTCGACGCTAATAGTAGTTTAGTTGATGCTACTAGTTTTCCCACGTTTGAGATAATTCCTGCTAGTATATTAGCGACAACTTTTTAGCATCCACTCTAAAGTCGACGCTAATACTCATATTTTAGAACATCTATTAGCGTCGAACTAATAGTCAACACTAATAATTATAGCGTCGACTTCTAAGTCAATAATGATAGTGTCGATGTCAAAAGGCTAAATTCTTGTAGTGAATACAAGTAAGGCTAACGGTGCTTATATAGGGAATAGCTAGAAAGATAACATGTCTCCATGAGTCATTTTAAATATTTTCTTCATTAGAAGAAGAAATTTGACTCTCAATGACAAGAAATCTTTAGATCGTTGACCAAAATAGGGAAGTACCCTAGGGCTTGAGAAAGGGGAAAGTCCCCACCAGCTTCAACCAACAATACTTCTCAGATTTTTTAACTACTGAAGATGTGATATAATTCAAAAGGTAATAACCACATAGCATAGAACTCTATTGGTTCAAATACACACTCCATGGACACTAAACCACACAGACTTCCCACATTTTTTATTGCTGAAATATTAGAAACCACTTACAAAGTTGAGGATTACAAGCTATTAAGACGGGGAGGATATCACAACCCAAACATGATTACAAAGTTTAGATGCCATGCATCCATTGCAACTAAAAGCAAATCACTATAACAAACTCTAAAACAGGATTACAAGGTTTAGATACTTTTGATAAAAGAACTTAAGGAAATTCCAGAAAGTGAAACCCCGAACAACAAGTCCAACAATGGTTGTAGTGCCTCTCCAAAAATCACCAAAATACACTTTTGTCAGGGTTGCCAAGATATGGTTCATTGGTTCAAGGGATACTCATAGTGCTGATTAAGCTTCTTAGCATGATCATAGTAACATGATTTATCTTCAACAATCTGATCGCCAAGTTTGTTAATTAGAGTCATCACTGCAGCGTTGCAACTGATATTGTTAATAATGACATTTTCATCATCAAGCAAATCTACATCTTTTTTAGTGTTAATTAGATAGTCCAATACTGCAACATAATTGCAAATGTAAGGTTTAAATGGATAATGGCATTGCTCCAGGGCCATGATGTTTCGAAAATAAGCATCAGTATCATGGCCTATCAAAAGTTGTGGGACTTTCAAGATATGTTGTCTACTTTCCAAGCAAGGAAAGAATTTCAAGCATGGTAAGCAAGTAAGGAGGAATGAAGAATCGAAAGGAAGGTGTCCAAAGCACACTTTCTCAGAGAATTTGATTTGGAGCAAACCTTTTTTTTTAACCCTTTTGAATTTCAATCTTGCCTCGTCATGCTTTGTGGCACAATATCGACTAATACCGTTAACTTCTCTGAATTCCAATCCTGCGGCATCAAGCTTTAAACAGAAAAAAGATCTTATCAAATCTGTGAAGTGTTTTACTTCCCTGATGTCGAACAAATTCGGCGGCCGCATGGCTTTACGAGAAAAGTAATTGTAGGAAAGACTTTGAATCTCGTTCCCATTCTTTGCTTTGCAATAGTCGGGACCAGCGAACTTATATAATTTCTCAAGGACAAAAAAAGGAAGTTGATTCTTAAGTAATATCAAGTTGAGCCGTATACCATTTGCTACCCATGGTTTATTTAATATGTAATCATTTTTTGAATTTTTTTTCCTCCAAAAGAGCTCAGGGGTGTCAAGGCCTCAATATTGCTTTAGATCTAGTGGATCCATTTAAGATAAAACTGAATCAAGTACTTTGAAACAAACTAATCAAGTTGTCATGTAACCAGCTTCCCACTCCCACCTCTATAAGCCAAAGAGATCCATGAAACAGTTTTCTAAGAAAAGTAATTATTCAAGAATATATTTACTTTCTGTTTGGAATTTGAGTGGTAGATTTATCACACAACCTGATTGTAAGGACATCAGCTAGCGGATCATCCACAATGAACCCAACCAATTTCCAAGTAGGATCTTTTGTGCGAACTTTGTTGTAAAGCGCCCTCATCCATCTATGCACATCTGAACTAGCAAACCTTGGTGCTATTATCCAAGCTACAGGGATAGCCTTGTTGTCTGAGTTGAATACAACAAGACTGTGAACGGGATGCTAGATCAATTTGCAGAGAGAGAACAGTTAGTTTTGTTGGATATGACCTGTATTTCACAAGTCAAATATTATGTGCTGGTTTTGACAAGTGGAGCTCACATGTGAAACCTTGAAGCCATCTCCACCGATTGTCTTCTTTCTCTAGAAGGCCTTATCAATTGTAGGCTATGCTATAGGGTGGGTGGCTGAAATGCTTGACTTATGGGTGCTGGAAACTGCTGCATGCCAAATTAATGCGGGTAGGAGGATGTTGGCCATTTAATGTGAATGAGCTAACAATGTCAAAGCTGCATGTTTTTTCTTCCTTATTTGAAGGAAGATGTTGGACACCTTGAGGCTATAAATAGCCATGCCTCCGTGCCTTACAAATCATCACAACACAAGTAAAAGAGAACTACTTGTAGGAAGAAGAGAGCTTCTTGAAGTGAGTGTAGAGAAAGGGGAAACACAAGTGGGGGGAGAAGAAGAGAGAAGCTTGAGGGGCAGTGGAGTGCACCAGGGTGCCAAGGCCAGTGCCAAAGCACAATGGTGCAGAGGCCAGTGCCAAGGCACTCTGGTGACACTAGAGTGCTAAGCTCAAGTGAGAGGGAGAAAAACAAGAGAGTGAGTGATTAAGAATCCAAAAAGAGCAAGAGAGCTGAGGTACAAAGAGTGGGAGAATTCTCTTTGTAGGAACACTGAAAAGTGTTGTGTAGGCATACTTGGGTTTGGGTGTGAGTCACTGTTTGTATCTCTCTTGTTGTTTTTCTCATAATGAAAGATATTGATCTGTCTTCTCCAGTGGATGTAGGCCAAGTTGGGGGCCGAACCACTTAAATCCTCGTGTCTATGTTTTTAGTGTGTGCTTCATGTTTATTACTTTTCAATTATATTTGTATTTTTGGGGACTCTGTTACAACAAATTGGTATCAGAGCCAAGGTTTATATGGCTGGAAATTATCTGTCAGGGTACGAATATTGTTCATCGAATATGCTGTTTAGAAGCAATTGACAGAGTATTGTTCATCTGTGGTGAACACGATTCATCGAATCTTTATTGCGGAAAACACTATTCGCAAATGCTTATTCATCGGAGCACTATTCATCGACAAATCATTTCATTGGCGGTGAATACTATTCATCGAAGCACTGTTCACCAAAAGTAATGTTCACAGAGTACTATTCATGAGCACTGTTTATGAGGCACTATTCACGAACGGAGCATGGGGTGCTGTTCACGAACGGAGCACGGGGTGCTATTCACGGAATGGAGCACGGGGTGCTGTTCATGAACGGAGCACGGGGTGTTGTTCACAGACAGAGCACGGGGTGCCGTTCACGGACGGAGCACGGGGTGCTGTTCATGGATAGAGCACAGAGTATTGTTCATGGGCAGAGTACGTGTGATGATTCAGAGGTACTATGTATGGGTACTGTTCAAAATACGAGAAGGAAAGTTCTGTCAACTGGCAAAACTGATGCCTAAGGAGACTGGGTTTTAAGTGGGACCGGTGTGACCCCTCCAGTCTTTCCTGGGAACTTTCCTAGCTGTATTTTGGGACAGTATTGACAGGTTAAAGAGAAGGTGGCAACAAAATTTGATATTGAGAAGTTCGATGGTGGATCAAGATAAAGGCCTTGTTAGTGCAACAAGGGTTGTCCATTGGAGGGCAAGTGTCAAAACCTTGATGTGACTGTGGCGTGGTAGTAGGGGAATGTGTGCTTTGCATCTGGTGACCACTATGCCAAGGCATGAGAGTGCATGCTTAGGTGAGTTGCTTGGAGAAGGCTAAGGCTTGCTACAAAGGATCAAGAGGGGTGTTGGCCCATGCATGTGGGCATGGCCAAATTGATGTTGGCCCAAGAGCAGCTGTGGGGCGCATGGATTGCAGGGATGGCTTGTGTGAGTGGGCTGGGCGTGGCCTAAGCCCTTGTATGCTTATCTGGTGGACCATGGTGCTGAGTCGAGAAGGGCAACAGACCCAAGATGCCTTTGAGTGATCTGATGTGTCTTTGTAGGCAATGGTACGTGGTCTTGCCTTGCCCAAGTAGGATGCTGAGTTGGGTGCTTGAGTGCCCTTGGTGTTAGCTTGGCATTGGGGTGTTGGATGCACATGAAGACTGCTGCATGATAATGGGTGCAACAGGCTTGTGGAGGACAATGGCCTTGCCATGGGCGCTGCCCAAGCAACCTACTTAGAGATGGCGTCTTTGCATGGAGAAAATCGGTGAGCTTGTTGCTACATATGTTTGGAGGTGCGTGTGGAGTGTTGCAACAAACCTGTCAAGGGTGCTGCCACAGCCACTTGCCAAAAAGTTTGCTTGCTATCATGGTGTTGTGTTATGCTTGCAAGGCTGGACATGTGAGTTGGCTGAGCATTGATTGAGTTGCTGCAGGGTGTGGATTGTTGTGAGCTTGCAAAAGAGCCTACAAGGTGCTGCCAAGAGGCAGTGTGCCAGTTAAAGGTGTTGGCTGGAGAGCCCAAGTGACTGAAAAGGGCAGTGAAGCCTGAGAGCCCAAGTGAAGCTTGACTATAGCCTGAGAGCCCAAGTGAGCTGAAAGGGTATTTAGGGCAGAGAAGGCTTATGAGTGCTGGAGACTGCCAAAGTGCTGTTAGAGCTGGTACACACAAATGTGTGGGGTTCATCACCAGCAACATCTCTTGGAGAATCGCGAAGTGGAAAGCCATGGTTGAGACTATTACGAGCTTAAAGACTATGGAGGAGAATACGAAGACGAAGGGCTTAAAAAACGTTATGTGCAGTTAATGGGATTAGGATGGAGAAAACTATCCTAGGAGTACCACAGCAAAATGGCGTGGTTGTATGCATGAACGACCCTCTGTAAGTGTGCAAAAAGCATGAGATTGCATGTTGGATCGTATGCCCATGTTGATGCTCAGAGTATTCTAGAAAGTATTTCTCCATTAGATATGGAGAAGAGGCCTTCGGTTATCTAGTTTTTTGGGATGATTTAAATCGGAAGATCATTAGAAGTCTGAATGTGATTTCTGATAGATGTGCTATGTACAGGGATGGGTCCAGAGTAGAACCTGATGGTACAAAGCAGGAACCGAAGAAGTCTAAGTTTTGTTAACTTAGATGAACTTTCTGAAAGTACAATGCAGAAAGGGAAGCAATTCGTGGAGGTGGAGCTTGGTGAGCAGCGTTCACTCACGAATGAAGGTGATGACTAAGAATCTTCAAGAGACCGCATTGAGAAGAGCCTTATTCCTCAGCAAGGGACAAAGAGAAACATGATAAAAAAAAAACACCATAGAGGTTTGGCTTTGAGGATATGGTTTCTTGTGTTTAGACAACTAGAAGTGGAGATCCATCGTCTCTTTAGGATGATATCTTTGAAAGAGGTGGAGTTACCGAGAAGTAAAGCTAGGGAATCAGGAGGATTGCCCAAGGGAAAGAAGGCTAAAGGACTGCAGATAGGTCTACAAGAAGACAGAGTCATCAAAAAAAAAAAAACTGTATGGTCATCGGGACTGGTTGGGAGGCATTTTGACATGTCTAAATTAGGTCTTATGGTTAAGTTCAAGAGGTGCTTGGACTTGGAGTATCACTTGTGGATTACAATTGCCCTTGAGGGCAATAGGCAGTGGCACTCAGAGGAGAAGACAAGATGCGGACTTCAAGTCATGATGGAGATTGTGAAATTCAAGTCATGGTGGAGATTGTTGGATATGACCTGTATTTCACAAGTCAAATATTATGTGCTGGTTTTGACAAGTGGAGCTCACATGTGAAACCTTGAAGCCACCTCCACCGATTGTCTTCTTTCTCTAGAAGGCCTTATCAATTGTAGGCTATGCTATAGGGTGGGTGGCTGAAATGCTTGACTTATGGGTGCTGGAAACTGCTGCATGCCAAATTAATGCGTGGGAGGATGTTGGCCATTTAATGTGAATGAGCTAACAATGTCAAAGCTGCATGTTTTTCTTCCTTATTTGAAGGAAGATGTTGGACACCTTGAGGCTATAAATAGCCATGCCTCCGTGCCTTGCAAATCATCACAACACAAGTAAAAGAGAACTACTTGTAGGAAGAAAGAGCTTCTTCAAGTGAGTGTAGAAAGGGAAACACAAGTGGGGGAGAAGAAGAGAGAAGCTTGAGGGCGTGAGTGCACCAGGGTGCCAAGGCCAGTGCCAAAGCACAATGGTGCAGAGGCCAGTGCCAAGGCACTCTGGTGACACTAGAGTGCTAAGCTCAAGTGAGAGGGAGAAAAACAAGAGAGTGAGTGATTAAGAATCCAAAAAGAGCAAGAGAGCTGAGGTACAAAGAGTGGGAGAATTCTCTTTGTAGGAACACTGAAAAGTGTTGTGTAGGCATACTTGGGTTTGGGTGTGAGTCACTGTTTGTATCTCTCTTGTTGTTTTTCTCATAATGAAAGATATTGATATGTCTTCTCCAGTGGATGTAGGCCAAGTTGGGGGCCGAACCACTTAAATCCTCGTGTCTATGTTTTTAGTGTGTGCTTCATGTTTATTACTTTTCAATTATATTTGTATTTTTTGGGCCTCTGTTACAACAAGTTTCTCACGACACTAAAGACTTTAGTTACAAGAACTTTAAATAAGCAATGAAACAACAAAATAAAAACAGACCTTTAATTTGTTTTCTCCAAACCTTAAATCGAGCTTTGAAGGCTACGATTTGCCAAATCAAATCATTTGTTGCAACTACCACTGCTTGAATGCCCAAAGTGAAAGGTCCGAATCAGAAATCTTCATAAAAGAAAACATGATCCTGGTGGCTTTCAACACACATGCTGATGCTGTCTGCATCATTTGCATCCAGTTCATACGTAGAACATCAGATACTCCTTTCCTGTCTTCGAACATACTGGTGGGTTAAAAGGTCGATCATCACGGTTGCATGGGCCACCCTATTTCTCTACTGATTCATTGTGTCTTTGCATTATGGTCTCCACAGGAACCCCAACATATAGTAGAGATAAGACACGTAAACGGAGGTCCACTGAGATATATGGGGCAAACATAGCACGCATTCCAGCACCCTTCTTGTGGTTACCAGGACCAAAGGAACACCAAACCCACAAAATCAATAGGATAACTTAAACTCATGCTGCAAGCCCAATTACTAGGAACTACTAAAGAGAAAAATTTGAACTTACAAAATATATTCAAGAATACCATCAACTTTTGGCTTGTAAGCCATCTTTGGAGGCCATCGCGGCCTAGCCTCAACATGAAATCTCGTTGGACAATCTTTATTTGCTGATTCACCCCATACAAAATCATCTACTCTAGCAAAGGGGATTAGAACAACTCCGTTAGTTTTGTCATGCCAACCTTCCACCTTTGACCACACAACGTCAGTAGAAGAAAACTTCAAGGTCGGAGGATTCTGTACAGGAAGGGACAGAATCTCATCCCATCTTGCCATCTGCAACAGAATAGCAACAGAATACAGGCATACAGCATCAACTAGAATATTTACAGATGAAAATTAAAAAAATTAAACAATCACACATCAACCAATTATTTAGGGTAAGGCTGAATTTGTTAAAAGATGTTAACCATAAACCTAAGTTTAGAGACAACTAAACAAACCATACGTATGATAACATCAAAAGAAGCACAAACACCGAGTTGAAAATTCTGAACCATAAGGAACCACAAGCAGATGGCAATCTTGTAAATGGCCCTCACATCAAGTGGAGATCATCCACCCCAAACCCCCACCCCACCCACACCCCCTGCGGCAAGGGCAGGCCCCAACAAAAAACACAAAATAAAGGGTGGAGGGTGATTTTACAGGCTTAATCCCATATGAGTGTGTGAGTTTTATAATGACCTGTCAAAAAATATTTAATATACTTAAAATGTTATGAATGTATTCATGTATTTCGTGGATGACCATCTCTTGGAATTCTACACATTCATGTCATCTTTTGGAATTCCTATAACATTCATGTATTACATTGATGTACCCTATTGATTGGTGTACTACTCTTTCATATTTCCCTTTTCATATTCTTTAACCTCTCATTATGATTCTATGTCTATAAAAGGGATTATTGGGATTGTTTGTAATACACATAATAATAAAGAAGAATCATACATAGTTCTTGAAGAACTAGTTTTACATATTAGCAAATCTGTGAAGTGTTTTACATCCTTCTCGATGATGGACTCTGGCTCCTTATCCTCATAATAGTATCCAAAGTAATTGCGAGAAAGCTCGACAAATTGACGAGTAGCCTCTTTCTTCAGCAGGTCCTCTTTGTGTTCGTTAATTTGTTGGCCTTCTTGGTGATGGCTGAGGCATCCAGAGTAGTTGCAAGAAAGCTTGACAAATTGAGTATCCTCTTTCTTCGGGTCCTCTTTGTGTTGCTTAATTTGTTGGCCTTCTTGGCGATGGCTGAAGCATCCGAAATAATTGCAAGAAAGCTTGAAAAATTGAGAATCCTCATTCTTCGGGTCCTCTTTGCGTTCCTTACTTTGTTGGCCTTCTTGGTGATGACTGAAGCATCCGAAGTAATTGCAAGAAAGCTTGACAAATTGAGTATCCTCTTTCTTTGGGTCCTCTTTGCGTTCCTTATTTTGTTGGTCTTCGTCACAGCCGGCGAACATATATAATTCCACAAGAATAAAAAAGGGAAGCTGATTCTCAAGTAATATCAAGTCATGTAATATACCATTTCCTAGCCATGGTTTACTTAATATGTAATCTTGTTTTTTTCTCTCCTTTCTTTTTAAGAAGAGCTCAATTATAAAGACGGCATCCAACATAATTGTTAGTTATTTTATAGTTGGCTATTTGTCGGTGATCAAAACATTGTAAGTCGATTTCATTTATGTTCTTGCTTCTCGGAGGATTGTGCAGCAATTTCGGAGCATGGGAACAAGGACCGTCCGGACGGCCAGTTCTCCGTCCGGACGTGATGCGAAAAGGCTCCATACTAAAACCCGAGGGCACTGCTCGCAGACCGGCCCGAACGGTCCGAGTTACCGTCGACGGATGAGAGTATCGTCCGGACGTGCAGCAGCTCCAGTACTAAATCCCGAGTGCCCTGCTCGCTTGCCGTTGCTAGCTGCTCAATGCCGCCCGGACGCTCTCGAACGCCGCACCGAAAGACTTGAAATAAGCGTTGTTTTAGGACCGCTCGACGGCCATTTATACCGTCCAACGGCCCGTGTTAAATCTCCTATTTCACGTGTATTTTAAGTAGCCGTCCGAACGGTTCAAGTGACCGTCCTAACGGTATGTTGCGTCTAGGTTTAATTTACCTCGTATTTGAGTTTCAATAGGACTAAGGTCTGTGGTGATTATATATAGATCTTTACAGATTCAGACGCCACGAATTTCGCATCTAGAATTCGCCTTTGTGAGCCAAGAGAGTATTTGATAGTGAGCGCGTTAAGTTCTCTCTCTTGGAGTGTTTAGTTCCATGTTCATCATTGTTCGTCTGTTGAAGTGAAGTCAACCGGAGTTCGGTGAAAGGAAATCACGAGAAGGATTGTGCCATTGTCTCTCGGAAAGGGCTATCGCGTAGAAGACTAGTGGGTCACTTGTCTTATACAAGATCGTGTCATAGCAAAGGTTTTGTGAGTATGAACATCTTGTAATCCTTTATCTTTTCTGATTTAGTTGATTTCGGGTTTGGCTGCGGAGAGGTTTTACATTTTAGAGTGTTTCTCTAAATGGTTTCTTCTTCGTAACCAAATTCGTGTGTTGATTATTGCTTATTGCTTTGCATATTTTGTTGAATTGTTTATTGCTTAATTGTTTCAATTCGCATATATTGTGATAAACAATTAGTTGGAGTCTGCTTAGGGTTTTCAATTGGTATCGAGCCGAGTTCACTCTGTTTGGATTAAATTCTGAGTGAGATCTTTTGACTCTCAAAATGTCTTATCGTTGCACCTAATTCTCTTCCGTCTTTGACGGATCAAACTATACGCTTTGGAAAATTCGTATGAGGGCATATCTTAAATTTATTGATGTTTGGCATATTGTTGAATCTGGATGGTCTATTACGGATAAAACAAATGCTGAATGGACAACAGTTGAAAATCGTGCCTCCTCTGCAAATGACAAAGCATTACACTCCATCTTCACGGCTGTCACCATGGAAGAATTCTCACGAATTTCTCGATGTGTGGTAGCTAAAGAAGCATGGGAAACCTTAGAAATAACTCATGAAGGAACCGAGGTTGTTAGAGCTTCAAAACTTCAGATGTTAGTTTCAAAGTTTGAAGAGATTAGGATGCAAGAGGATGAGACTTTTGATGAATTCTACTCTAAGCTCAGTAGTATTAGAAATAATACTATAAATCTTGGAAAGAAAATGTCTGATGCAAAAATAATCAAGAAAATTTTGAGGTCCTTACCTACTAGGTTCTTGCCCCAAATTGCGCCATAAACCGGAGAAATGACTTGGATACTATGAGAGTAGAGGAACTTGTAGGGTCAATTCAGTTTGAGCTCTTGTTGCCTCAACCAAAGAACTCAAAAATATTGCTCTTAAGACCAAAAGCTGGTAAGGAAAAATCGGAGGTTCAAGCAGATGAGGATTCGGAGATGAGCAGGAAATTGCCATGATAGTTAGGAAATTTGAAAATTCTTCAAACCAAAAATGGAAATTTTAAGGGTAGAAATTCAAGAAATCCTGAAAATTCTAGGCATGATGGTAGATAACCTCCAAGATAGGAATACAGTTGATCGAAGGATAAATTTCCTAGTGGTCCTAAGTGTCATGAATGTGGCGGTATTGGACACATCCGCAAATTGTGGAAATTTGAGAAACTCAAAAGGTAGGGCTTTTAATGTGACTCAAAGTGATGAGTCGACAATGAAGAAAAAGCTGAAAATGTTGCTAATTTTGTAGCTTTTGGGGTTTCTTGAGAGTGAGCATGAGGCTAGTGAGTGTAACTCTTTAGATAGTGATTATGGTATTTGTGACAATGAATCAAGAGGAAGGTGATCTGCAAAATGCTTATAATGCTCTATTTTTGGAATTCAATAATTTGAAGAAGTTGAATAAGCAAACCTTGCGAAACTTAAAGAAGTTAATCTTGAAAAGGATAAACTCTAGTACCTTGAATGATTCACATGCTATTCATGATATCTTGAAATCTGAAAATGACTTTGATTGCCAAAGTGAAATCCTTAGAGAGTGATCTTAATGATTCAAGAAATCATCTAAACACATTCTCTAATGAGAAACTTAATCACATGTTACATAATCGTAAACATTCATTTGATAGAACTGGATTGGGTTTGATAAATCATTGTTTCTTCTACTAATGTCTTTCTCCTTCAAAGTTGATTTTGTGAAACCCTTGTAAAGAAGAAAACTTGGCTAAGAAGAAGGAAATGCTTCATCCAGTTTCAAGAGGTAAGAAAGGTAAGGGAACTCTAACTGATTCTCATGTGTCTCGTTCTACCGAGACGTGCTCATATGCCAAGGAACCAACCTACTCAAAGGTTCATTCCTTCGTGTCATCATTGTGGTAAGATTGGGCATATTACAAAATGTTTTCATTGAATAATCATGAGTCAAAAAGAGGCTATTTTCGTTCTAGAAATAACTATGATCAATTATTCAACATGGTGAGGGGTGTTATCACCCAGTTAAATGACTTGGAT
Organism: Carpinus viminea; assembly: GCA_013348765.1. Classification (NCBI taxonomy): domain Eukaryota; kingdom Viridiplantae; phylum Streptophyta; class Magnoliopsida; order Fagales; family Betulaceae; genus Carpinus; species Carpinus viminea. Next base: position 12,441,010 of record CP054668.1, read on the forward strand.
AAGAGTCGCACTTCTGTTCCCAAAATGAAGAAAGTTTGGGTTAAGAAGGATGCTACCATTCACCCTTTGAGGGGGAGTGGGGGTGATATCACCTTGTGTTAGGTGAGTCACACACATGTCTAGGATTGGTTATCTTGCTTTATTCTGAATATCCTAGTGCATGTTGGCATTTTTGTTTTGTTTTCGGTATTTCTTTTTCTTTATTGCAATTTTTCCATGCGTGTTTTATATTAAAAAAAAAAAAAAAGGATTTTTGCTTTTCTTTATATTTGGCTAAAGTTTTTGGTTAATCTTTCCCTTGCAGTTTCTCTTCTGTTTTCTTGTGCTCAATGTCATGAACGTTCAATTTCACATTGGGTCATATAAGATGCTAACAGATCTCATTTTGCATACTGTTCATTTTTTGAGCTCTTACTATTGCATAGCTGAAATAAGTGTGATGAATTTATTTTTTGTGGGATCTGGTTGTTCATATGCTGGTTGTGCACACTTCTGTGTCATTTTAGTTAAGCCCTGTGAAAAGGATTCACGGTCACTGCATGTGATGGATAACTAATGGCTTAGTTAAAATTGACCAATTCGCTAGTTGAACCTAGATCCTAAAAACTCCTGCTTTCCTTGATCAAATCAATAAAAAAAAAAAAATTTGAGCTCGAAAAGAGCACATTTGATCAACTGGTAAATGGCATAAGTGCTGAATGAATCCCTATAGAAACAGTCAGTAACCAAATCATTGCGGAAAAAGACGGTTGCAAAAGGATTCTTGGCTAATTGTGCTTAGTTAAGGAAGTATATTGGATGAGGGATCATAGGCCCTAGTATCATAAGGTTTGCCTTTAACTATGTGCTTTTTCTGTCCTAATATGCAGCATGCCCAAAATTCTTTTTACCACTGTGTTTTACCTTTGAATTTGACTGTCACACACTTCACCTTTCAGAATGACTCCCATTTGTCCCATTGATTAAACTAAATTCTTTGTCCTTTTCTTTCATGTGTATTGTGCATAGGAGCTCAAATGTTTCTTTCATGCTCAAATGGTTCTTGTTATTATTTTGATGCACTTACTGTCTGAGTTGGTCTTACATGAACTGGGTACAATTGATCAGGATTTAATTTTCAGGAGGAGGATTTTCTTTTAAAAAAAATTAATTAATTAATTAATTAATTAATTAATTACCGTCCGGACGGTGTGAACTCTCGTCCGGACGGAGCTGCCAGTTATTATTACCGAGAACCTCAAATTTTTTCTCATTCTCTCTCATTCTCATTCATCGTGTAATTTTTTCTTCTTTCTCTATTTTTTGGTTGATCTGAGTTCATGACTCCTTCTATTTCACGTTTCTCTTCAATCCTTTCAACCTAAGGTATGATTTCTAAACCCTCATTGTTATCTTTTCATGCTTAGGTTTTGAACAACATGTTAGGTTTTGAATGTTGGATTGGGAATGTTTGTTTCTTTTCTTTTTTTTTTTTTTTTTTTTTCCTTCTTTGATTACTATGCTAAATGATCATGTGGTTGTGTAATTCTGAATTAATTGTATGTAATTAGGCATGGTTTTTCATTTTGGTTTATATTTTTCTCATGCCCAACTTTCCTTGCACACCATGTGTTTGACAAAATGCCTCAACGGTTTTCCTTGAGCCATTTGCTTTGATTCTGATTTTTTTTCTTACTTTGATCACTGTTCTGGATAATCTTGTGGTTGACAATTCTGGGTTGTGTGTATTTTAGCTTGAGTTCTTCAACTTGTTTGAAGTTATTTTTCATGTAAAAATTTCAATGCACACCATGTGTTTGATGAAATGTCTCAACGACTTTCTTGATCAAATTACTTTAATTTTTCTCTTCGTTTGCTATTGTTTAATATTCCCGATGTTTAGGTGATGGCTGTGAAAAATGTTAACTTGGTTCTCACTTGGTTATGCCATGCTTCATTTTCACCAAATTGCCTTATATGATGATACTTCAAATTGCCTTATATGATGTTATCGTTTTTTACACCATGCTAACTTGATGTTAGTGGTATAGGTACAATGGCTGATTCTTCAAGGAAGCGTACAAACTACCATATAGTGACCGGTTCAAAACTAAAGCAATGATGAAGGTACAATACCCGTTTCAAAGACAAAACGATCTTGATGGAGCGAAGTGTGGTGTGCACCGACTTAATGATTTTGGTTTCATCCCACAGCTTTTTGCCAACCGTGAGTGGATGTTTCTCATCCCAAATGAAACCACTCGGGCTTATGTGAGCATGGTTCGTGAATTCTATGCGAACATAGAACCAATTGATCAGCACTCATTCACTACATATGTGCGATCGCATGCTTTCATAGTGGATGGTGATCTCATCCGAACTGTCACTGGTGTTCCCTTGGTGGAAGAATCACAATATCCATATATGCCTGATGTCTTTCCATCTAAAGATACTATGATGGAAGTTTTTGTGGGAGGTCCTGTTCCCTGTTGGCCGGTTCAAAATGCTTCTACACGCATTGCTGACTTCTCCGCTCCCATGAGGATCCTTAGTCGCATTGTGTCTTGCAACTTATGGCCTATCGGACATTATTCGGACTTTGGAGTTGATAGGGCTGCCTTCCTCTATGCACTTGCCACTGAAGTGCCCATTGATTTTGCCTCTCACGCCATCCGGCTCATGCTTGCAGCTTTTGAAGATGGTAATCTCTCTCTTCCCTTTGGTGGTCTTATTTCTCACATTTTTGCACACCTAGGGATTGAACCAGAAGAAGGTGAACCGGTTGTCACTTCCATTGCATCCTTCGATAAGAGGACCATCTCCAAATCATCAGGACAAGTTGATCGCCACATTAGGCGACACAAGCTACGACCAGAAATCCAGACCTTGCGGAGCATCCTCAAGTAGCACCTCCCATTCCTCAAGATCTGTGCCCATGTTACTTGGAAAAATTTCAGAATTATCCTCTCAAGTACAAGCTATAGGAGAGAACATGAACAAGCTAAGCACCACACTCCAGGAGAAATGGACAAGCTACGCACCTCCCTTGAGGGAAATACAAGTCATCAAGGATTTTCTTACCCAAAGCGATTAGGAGTTGTTGTGAGGCATACCCTTTGACTTTTGTGATAAAGGGAGTAGTAGTATTTTGCTCGAGAGTATTTAAAATGTTAGAGAGACAGTTACATTTTATGCTTGTTGTTACTATTATTTGTGAACTATGGGCTATTATATTTTATTGGGATGATTATGCCATTTGCATATGGTTTTATGTTTTATCACCAAATGCCAAAGGGAGTTTGTTAGATTATTTTATAGTTGCTATTTGTCGGTGATCAAAACATTGTAAGTCGATTTCATTTATGTTCTTGCTTCTCGGAGGATTGTGCAGCAATTTGAGCATGGGAACAAGGACCGTCCAGACCAGTTCTCCGTTCGACGTGATGCGATAAAGGCTCCATACTAAAACCGAGGCACCGTTTCGGAAGCCCGTTCGCCAGCCGTTCATGACCGTCCGAGCAGTCGATACCGTCCGGACGATGAGTACCGTCCGGACGTGCAGCTCGATACTAAATCCCGAGTGCCCGTTAAGCACGTTCACTAGCCGTTCGAATACCGTCCGGACGTCTCGAGCGCGCGCGAAAGACTTGAAATAAGCGATGTTGCCCTAGGACCGTTGGAATGACGGCCATTTATACCGTCGAGCGGCCCGTGTTAAATCTCCTATTTCACGTGTATTTTAAGTAGCCGTCCGAGCGATCAAGTGACCGTCCGAGCGGTATGTTGCGTCTAGGTTTAATTTACCTCGTATTTGAGTTTCAATAGGACTAAGTGCGTGTGATTATATATAGATCTTTACGGATCAGAGGCGTTCTAATTCTGCATCTAGAATTCGCCTTTGTGAAACCAAGAGAGTATTTGATAGTGAGCGTTTAAGTTCTCTCTCTGGAGTGTTTAGTTCCATGTTCATGCGTTCGTTGAAGTGAAGTCAACCGGAGTTCCGGTGAAAGGAAATCACGTGAGAAGGATTGTGCCGTTGTCTCGGAAAGGGCTACTCTGCGGTAGAAGACTAGTGGGTCACTTGTCTTATACAAGATCGTGTCATAGCAAAGGTTTTGTGAGTATGAACATCTTGTAATCCTTTATCTTTTCTGATTTAGTTGATTTCGGGTTTGGCCCAGAGAGGTTTTACATTTTAGAGTGTTTCTCTAAATGGTTTCCTCTTCGTAACCAAATTCTGTGTGTTGATTATTGCTTATTGCTTTGCATATTTTGTTGAATTGTTTATTGCTTAATTGTTTCAATTCCGCATATATTGTGATAAACAATTAGTTGGAGTCTGCTTAGGATTTTTCAATAATCATTTTCACAAGATCATCACCTTCGAATCCACAGTCTTCTGAATAGGAATCACGGATTTCTTTTTCGTTGTCTTTAATGATCTGTAGAAGATCTACCTGGCTGATCTTTTTAGTGCGCTTGCGTTTCAAGAAATCAACCAAATATTTCCGTTTGTGTTCTTCCATGTCCTTCAAGTCAAGTTTGTATTTTTCCATGCCCTTCAAGTCAAGTTTGTATTTTTCCATGCCCTTCAAGTCATCGTCGCGGTGAATGTGATGAAAGGGTCCTATTGAGACTAGCTTGGGGGTGTAGGCTTTGTCATTTACCTGGCGCAGTTGCTTGGGAACCCTATAGATACAATATTTCGACCACTTCGCGTGGGGCAGGTCCGAATAGTCCAATGGAATGTCAATCAGCAAATCTTTGCATTCCTCAACTTCTTTTGAATCACGAGCTGTGGGGCACGCCATGATCTTTTCCATCTCTCGACTTTATTTTCCTAGAGTCAATCATATGGCAATATTATTATAATAATACGTAGATGATCTTTAATACCTTATTTCATTTTATTTGGCAACCAATTCCTAATCAATTAATTACTACATTATTGTTTTCTCAAAAAAATTACTACATTATTGTAAAAGCTTCATTCCGGAAACCAGCCATAAAAATATCTTCTTTTTTTTTTTTTTTTCATTTTGACTATCTAATTAATATATCCATGTCCGAGACCCGTAACGGCCCACACGCCAACACACTTCCACAAACCATTTTTTTTTTTTAGGATTAGGCTTCTATACGGTAGTTTTTACTAAAAAGTAGGTTTTTTTAAAAAAATAATAATAAACAAATTATTAATAATTAAAAAATTAAAGTATTAAAAAATTAAAAAATTAAAAAATTAAAACTAAAAAACTAAAGATCAAGGATTTCTTAGCATCCTGAAGATCAAGGATTTCTTGGAGTTCAGCGACGGCTTCGAAGAGCTGGGTCTGGAGGCGATTGAATAGGGAGATGATTTCCTTGGTGGAGGGAGAGGAATCGAGTGGGGTCATTGAGGATAGCACTTGGGTTTGGGAAGAGAGGAAGGTAGGAAGCAAACCGTGGAAGGCGGTGAGCCAGAGGGAGCGATTGTGGTGGAGAAGGGACTGCGCGCTCGAGGGAGAGGTGTGAGAAGAAAGAGGAAGGTGGACGAGGTGGTGGTGGTAGTGGCGCTAATGGCGGATGAGAAATTGGAGGAGGGTTGGAGCTACTGTGGTTGTTGATGGGGGAGTTTGGGGTGGGGTAGGGTTTTGAATGGAGGGGGAGTTTGGGTTTGTGAGGCCTAGCCTTGCTGGGGATTGCAGCATCTTTATGTCTGGACACCTCAATTTCTCCTTTCTTCTTCTTCTTCCAAATTGGAGGAGGCCGGTACTAATATCCACAACCGGTATGGGGTGGTCTGGCCACCCAAAAACTAAACCCAATTTTTTTTTCTTTTGCCCTTTTGGAGGTGGTCCAGCCACTCCATTTTGGCCGAGAGCCACCCGTTTGGTTTTTATATTTTCTTTTTACATTTTAGTTTTTTAGTTTTTTAGTTTTAATATTTTTAGTTTTTTAAATTTTAACGAGTTTTTAATTATTATTTTTATAAACCAACTTTTCACTGTCCAAAATGGTATCATTTTACCCAAAACGATATTGTTTTGGGCAACAACATCTATGCGGTAGTGAAACTACCGCATAAAAGCTGAATTCTTTTTTTTAGGTAGTAAAAAAAAAAAAAAATTATACCGGTCTCCCACCAATTTCTCATAAATAAAATAGGTTAATAGTATTAGAATAATAAAATGTAATAATAAGTTCTATTGTGATAAATAATTATAAATAAGGGTAGATTATAGTTAAAATAAATAGTATAGGTGAAATAGGAAATTAAGAAAGAATTAATTAATAAGGTGGAGGTAATTCTGCATTTTTAAAAAGATGAGAGTTTAGAATATAAGAGCCTTATCCTCAAGCCACGTGTAGTTGTGGCTAAGTAATTAAAATAAAAATTATCTCCCTTTTCATATGTTTCATCTTTTGGGAGACATGTTTGATGGGATTTTATGCTTTCTCTTAATTTTGTTTGTGAAATATGTCGGGGTTTTATGTTTATTGTAAAAGCATCTTCAGCTGTGTAATTAAAATGGGAAAAATAGCTATATTTAACATACAGCTATTCAGCATATAGCTATCTTAACTGCTAGCTATTCATCATAGCACACTAGATTGAATTTTAATATAATATAATATTATTTTTTCCCTTTAATTATAAGTATTGACAATAATATAATAAAAAAATGAAAAATAATATTTTAAAACAAGTAGCTAATAGAATAGAGAGATCTATTAATCTTAAAATCTACATTGATGTTAATAATAAATATTTGATAAATATATATTTATATTTATATGTTAATAATAAATATTTGATAAATATATATTTATATTTATATATTAACATCAATGTAATTTACTTGAAGACAATTTTTAATTTCATAAAAATTGCAATTATTGAGTGTAAAACAATTTATTCAATGTAAAAAAAAATCTCTCAAACTCCTTAAATTCTTGATTATTGAGTTTTTTAATTATCTCTTTAGCTTGCAACACACAAAATCAACAACAATTCAGATCAAAATAATGATAGAGTTGTTACTTTCTGATATCCCAATGACAGAGTTATTTCCAACTTCTAATATTCTAATTTTGAAAATTCCCCTTAAAAAAGCTCAGCATCAAAGGAAGTTATTTTTGTTCATCAATTTTTTACCAATTTGAGTTCTATTGTCAATATTATTTATGCTTCATGCAATCAATTTGAAGAATTGCGTGTATTTTATAAGAAATTATAGTTATTTAGTTGTTATTTAATAACTATAGTTATTTAATTGTAAACTACAATATTTTTTTAATTTGTATTCGATAATTATAGTTTGGGGGTAGTCTTTAATTCGTAAAAAACAACAAAAATAATTTTTTTAATAAAAAAAATTCCGAAGAATCGAAAACAAAAAAAAATTAAAAAAATAAAATAAAATTTGTTAGGCCCCTCCCGTAAAAGTTCTTAGTTTCGTCCTTGGGTGTATTTAAATAAAACTATATAATAAAATCATTATTTTTCAAAATTTGGATTTAGATATATATTATACCTCATGTAAAATGAGTCATTTGACCTCCATGTGACACAAATTATCCATTATACCTATTTAGAATTATTTTGTATTTTTGTATTTTTTTTATTTTTTTATTTTTTTAAATGCCATGAAAGGAGACCCTCTAGCTCGGCCATCAGTCTCCACCAAGCCATGGGCTAGATACCCACACCCGCAGTCGGGTGTGGGTCTCTGGGTGGAAGGAGAATGGCCCACAGCCAAGCCAGGGGTCTTAATGGCCGAAGACCAAACCAACATTACGGCCGTGGGTCTCCAAAGCTAGAGATCGGATGCTTTTATTTATTTTTTAATCTAAGAGTGTAATTGTAATTTTACATGTCAGGTATATTGGACTATTTAAGTCACATGCATTGTATGTGATACATTTTTTGTCAAATTAAATAAAACAGCTAAGTGAAAGAGCTAAGTGGTTTGCCAAAAATTAAAATATATTTATTTGATAGATATATTATATGTTTTTCCTTATTTTATAATATAATGCAGACTATTGTAATAAAACAATGCAAATGGCTAGCTAGGCAGCTATATCTTGAGGATAGGAGCATTATTAGAAGCCTCACCAAAATAACTAAAAGTAAACATTTTTCTATTTTAATTACTAACTTTTTTAGAGCACTCGTAGCAACTTCAATATTTTAACAATAAACTTTCACTATTCTATTTAAACATTATTTTTCAAATATTTGTTTATTTTTTCTCTTAGCAAAAAATGAGAGAGAAATGAAAAACAAGAAAGGAGAAATAAATTACTTTTTTATTCAATAGGTGAATGGACAGTACTCATTATTAATAGTGAGTGTTGTTCACTCACCATTTTTTTCTCATTAAAATGGTGAGGCTGAAAATGAGATCAGTTTTTAACCACTTTCATGAAATTGCCTTAATTACCAAAAAAAGAACCAAAAAATAGTTTTAGTGAGGCTTCAAATAGTGTTCTAACACATTTAGTAGTAAATAACTAAATATGTCATAGTGGGTGGGATATACATGATAGGAAAATAATTCAAAGAAAATAAATTTTATCTACCCCAGGTCCCCAACCAAGCATATACTTATAATATATATTAATTTGTAATCAATCTTATTATTACAAGATATTTATAAGCATATGATTTTGTTATTATTTTATGAATATATTGAAATAATAATAAAAAATGAAAATCCATATTATTTCTTGTGAACTTATGAATACTTGAATTTATTTAATTATTTTTTAACAATGAATCCTACAATCAACTGGATTATTAAAACAATTCGATCAATAAACTTTTGTCGAAAAGTTAAATAATAAAGTGAAACGTGAAAGTTGAACCTGCAAATTTCGCTTGCAAGAAAATGCTTGCACTGCTTGATATCACCAAATTCTTCTTCTATATTTCTCTTTCTTGCTGATAATGCATCCACTCTTGTTGCACTTGATATCAATATCAGGCCGGCCTCTTTAGCATCTCTCTTCTAATATTGATAAAAAAAAAAATTAAAAAAAATTAAAAAAAAAAAGGAAAAAAAATGCAAAATCAGTTACTAAAATGTTAGTCAACTTCAATTAGTTTAATAGGGTATGAAAATTGGCTAAACACTCCACGTGGTAAACAACAAATACAAATAAGTTACTGCAACCAACTTTCATTTAAAATTGCTACAAAAACCGTTCGTGTGGAACATCAACACCAATCATCTTGCAACATGTGTCATTTACAAATATGGTGGAAGCTGAAAGGGGTATGAGTAGGTCACCAAAATCAAAAGATGTCTCATTGATATATATATATATATATATATATATATATATATATATATATCAACGCAAATATGGCTAGCTAGGCACGCATCTATATCTTGAGAACAAGAGCATTCATAATAGATGAGCCAATTTTTTATGCGAAATGGCTCCTCAAAACTCACTTTTATCTAGTTTAGCTAATGAATTTTTAAATGCATCTACATCCGATTAGCTATATTTCTATCTATACTATTAAAATTTTACTTTTTAACTCTTTATTGGGAAAAAGTTTTGGGAAAAAAGTAGGAAAAGTTTTGGAAAAAAGAGAAAACAGGTAAGATCGAGAAACAATAAAAAATAAAATGGTTCCATTGAAAAATGCTACTACATTTAACTTTTATTTTATTTTATTTTATTTATTTTTTTGCTAATCCAATGTTGGTGGTTTTTTATAAATCTGATTAAACATTTTAGATAAAAGTAATATTTTGTTCTTCCATTGTGAATGCTCTAATACACTAGTAAACACATTTCATTGGGTGGGATATATATATATATATATATAGGAAATCTCCTGCAATGGTATGAAACGCTTCAAAGAAAACAAAATTTTTCTCTATCTCAACCAAGTATATACTGCTAATATTCATATCTAATCAATCTACATTGTTACAAGATAATATTTATATACATATAGTGTTGTTATTATTTTATGAATGATAAAAAATGAAAATTTGTAGGTAAAAATTTTAAAAAAATAAAAAAAACCCAAGCTAAAAACAGCTTGCGATAGAATCCCACAATATTCAAAAGGTACTAAAGTAACCCATCAAATTACCAAAGTGTTAAAAATGCCACTTTTTTATATTCCTATAATACCCCTACTCTTGTAAAACAAAAACAACAATTAATAAAATAAAAATAAACTAAACTATTTTTTAAACAAAAAAGAAAAAAACCCAAGGGTGAATAAATAATAAAAAAAAAGTTCTTTGGGAATAAAGAAAAAATGTGTCATTGTAATTGGCCTAAATTACAAATAGTTCGTGTGATATAAAAATTATGGATAAATGTAAAATCAAATCTTGTGGTTGGCCAAAATTACAAATCATTTCATATCTTATGAAAGTGAAATAAGAGCTTTTTCGAATGTTCCAAAAACAAATTTTAGTCCCTAGAGTCAATTCCATTAAACAATTTGACGAATTTTGTTAACTCCAATTGCAATTTTTCTCAAATTTATATTTTTTTTTTTGTGAACTTGGGAATCCTCGAATTTATTTAATTATTTTTTAACAGTGAATCCTACAATCAAAGTATTAACAAACTCAACTGGATTATTAAAACAATTCTAAAAACTTTTGTAAAATAGTTAAATAATAAAGTGAAACAAAAAGAGTAATGATTTTCCCACAATCTGCGTGAGTGAATAGTCATTCACGCTGGTTTAAAAAAATATAAAATATTATTAAAAAATAAATGAATAGTAAATTTTTTTAAAAAAATAATATATATATTTTAAACCAGCATGAGTGATTGTTCACTTATGCCGATTGTGGGAAAATCACTACTTCAAACGAGAGAGCTCTAAGAACCTGCAAATTGCGCTTGCAAGAAATGCTTGTATTGCTTGATATCACCAAAATCCTCCTCTAATATTAATGCATGTACTCTACTATATTTCTCTAGCTTCCTCGCTGATAATGCATCCACTCTTGTTGCGCGCACTTGTATTTATAGTACTCTTGGTTGGTCCCTGTCAATATCAAGCCTCTTTAAATATCTCTCTTCTAGTATTGATAATATATATATATATATATATATGCAAAATCAATATTTAACGAAGTCTATTCACAACGGAGCCTTATTGGGGTTGAAGCTTGTATTTCTGCCTCACTAAAAAGATTTATTTACTTTTCCTCCTTACAATTCTATTTTGGTCCTTGCTGTCACGAGGTTATCCATTATTTTATATATCTTGTTGATAAAATATATATGAATTCCAGCCAAGACCTTAAATTGTATCAATTATTCTTTATTCTCTCAATCTCTAATATTAATAGCTACTTAATTAATTCCATGCTTTAAAGTTTCATCCCCATGTATACATGCATGTGATGGTTCATAATTGACGAGGAAGCAGATGATGTTACGCCTTACGTAACATTCACATTTGAGTGATGTATGCTTATCTTATGTCATTGAATGGAACGTTTCCCTTGGCACTCATTTATTTCACAGAAAACTAAGTATTGTCTTTATGATCTACTTATTGGTTTGGAGGATGGAGAGTGTTATTTCAACACCAAATATTTGCAGGAATGGGATCTTATCAATTTCTTTTGTTAGGTCCAAAAATATTAATATGAGAAGAGAAATGTTAGGGATATTAAATTTTTTACCAAGAGAACTTTATTAAACTGATGTATAACTCATTCATTAGTATCTGTTACATTTCTTTTAATTAATTATTTTGTTATTTTTCAATAAATGAGTTACACATCAGTTTGGTAAAGCTCTCTTAATAAAAAATTTGGTACCCTTAACATTTCTCTTAAAAATTAGTGTGAGAATTAGAAGAGAAATGGTTAAGTAATAAGCTAAAAGAACTTTCTCAAGCCCAAAAATGTTAATAACAATAATAAGCATCAACACTAATAATACACTAAAAGTCACTACCAAAAAAAAAAAAACCCCAAGTTTAATTACATTTGAATATGAAATTTTTTTAAAATGTCACTCTACCTCCACTCTATAATAATATGTTGATTTCTGGCTAACAACCAAGTAATTAATCCAATCTCATGTCATTTTTAGTTACATTTTCTAAAAACCGTGACTATTCAAATGAAATTAAAACTAGTTTTTTTTTTTTTTTTTTGTAGTGAGTAATAATATTATCTCCCCAATAACAAAAATTAATTAACAATTTAAATGATTATAAGATTTGTTTAATATCGTCACTATTGCCATTTGGATTAGGTATTAATTTAAAATATATGATCTTCCACATGTACGAAGAGGTGAAATGTACCTCATTAATTATGAGGATGCATATATGAATTAGGGTTCTCTCCATTTTAAATCCTAATTAATCTCAAGGTCTTCTCTTGCCTACCATATATGCTTAAGATCCTTTGGTAGTGTGCAATGTTTATTGGAATGCTTTGCTTTTAACTCTAATATTAGATTTGCATTTGAACTTTGTAATCATTTTTAGCTTGTGATATCCTCTCGTCTTAATAGGTTTAATCAAAGAATTTCATTTGTAAGTTTGTCACCTTATTTTGGAATCTGTGGAGTCTGCATTTAAGAAAAAATTAGAAGCATACTTCTAACCTTGTCTCTCATTTATGAACCACAAGTTGGTGTTGAAAAAGCTGTGTGCTTAAGGGATCCTCAATCTTATGTTTTTGGAAGATAGCCAAGTGTGAAACTGACAGAATTTAATTTGGAAGGTTTGCATTTTTGCTTGGAGTGAAACAGATGCATGTGAATGGTCCTACGTACGTATAAAGGAAACAGTGGTGTCTTCCTCAAACATTCAATGTTCTTGTGATATGAAAAGAACAATCAAAAGGTCAAGTTGGTCTCATTTATTACATGCAAACAAAACAAAGGTTGGTAGACTGAAATATACCAATACCCTAAGCATTTCTCTATGAGTGATTAGAGCTCATTTCTGGATTAATTAGAAAGCCTGCATAACCCCCTAACCGGAGGGAAAACAGCGAGGTAGAGGAACAAGCCAGCAACAACCAGTTGTTCAAGGCCAATTTATATGCATGTACAGCTCAAAGAAAGGCAACCTAAAAAGACTTGGCCAACCATTTATTAGAGAGAGCTAGAGAGAGAGACTTATAAACGCTAAAACAATTATATAAAAATGGCCTCTCCCACAAAATAATTATTGAAATAAAAAAGTTCAGAAATATTTTAAACCCAAACTCATAAGCTATACTAGACAAGCCACCAAAGTTTCTAAAAAGAAATAAAATTCATAGGATGGCCAAACACTATGAAAAAAATAAATTATATTCAATAAATGATATCCCTCTAGCTATTTTAGTTCTAATCTCCATCTCTTCTTAACTAATTTCATTTTATTGTGTTGTAGTCTGTTTCAGCTTGTGATATGATCTCTTCCTATAATAGGTTTACCAAATTTTTTATTTGTAAGTTTGGGATCACATGGTTTTAGAATCCGTCGAGTCTGTGTTTCAGCTATTAGAATTTTATGCTATGGTATTAGCACTATATCGTATATATATGATATATCCAAATATCATTTTTTTTCCCCGTTGAATTATTAATTAAATAATTAAATTCATAATTTCTTATCGACTTAAGTTTTTAAAATAAGTAATAATTAAATATGATATTAAAACAAAGCTTCATTTAAAAAAAAAACAAACGTTATGAATTGTTTGGGCTTCTTATGAACACATAGAATATTTAAGTGAAATAGAAGGTGAATAACGAAAACATAATTCAAACTCAAAATTTTTGATACTACGAAAAATCACAAGTTATTTTAATAGCTTAAACAAATAAAAAAATTATTTATTTAATCATTTAAACGTCACAACTGTGCCTCGATCAATCCTTGTTAAAAAAAGAAGAAAAAGTTCAAAAGTTAGTTAGGACTAACGGATATATTGTAAGATAATTGTGAAATAAAAATACAATATAGTATTAATCTTACTAAAATTTGTTTGGCTTTAACACTATCATTTTTACAAGAAAAAAAAATAAAAAATTGAATTGGGCTCACTATTTCAACCAGTCAATACAAAGCATTCCCAATTTTCTATGTCTTGCAGAAGACCTCAAGGCTCAAGGGTTCAACCCCATTTCACATTTGAGTTATGTGTGGGACAATGGCAATAAATATCGGAGACCAAAGTCTTCATTTCACATTTTAATTTTTTGCGAAACCAATGAATTTTGGAAAAAAAATTTGGCAATTGTATCAATGAATTTCTAGTCCTTATATGGAGAAAGTCGTGTGCGTTCGATTGGACTTTCATAAATGGGAAAAATGGAATAAATGGACATTTTTAGAATTTATAATTGAGGGTCTTAATTAAAGATTATTTATTAAATTTTTTATCATATTGGAGTTTAAAAACATATTTTGAAAGAACCTTTACCGTACAATTATTAACTAAGGACTATTTATTAATTTCTCATTTACCATATTGGAGCCTTAAATATATATATATATATATATAGAAAAAAAAAATTTGTTGGACAATTATTAATTGGGAACCTCTAAGTGTGACTACCTAAGTCACATAAAGATTGAGTCGACACATAACTATAGGAGTAGGAGTGTAAACGAGCCGAGCTTAAGGACGAGAAAAAAATCGAGCTCAAGCTCGAGCTCATAATAAGTCGAGTCAAAAACCGAGCCAAGTTCACGAGCTAGCACTTATATTTAATTTAATTTAATTTTTTATTATAAATTCAAACTTCAAGTACTCTTAAACGGCACAAGAAGTTAGCTTGCATATGAACATTTGCTTAGTCTGACTAGCTGAATATGAAGCCTGAGTCAATATAACAAGACATTTGGTTTCGAAGAGAGAGGAAATGCATGATTTTATAATAAAAGGATACCATTAGTACCCCAAAAAAAAAAAAAATCAAATTTTAATATTAATATGCGCAATTATGTAAACAACTACCAATTTAAGTCTTATACGATCGAGCTGCTCATGAGCTTAATAGAGTCAAACCGAGCTTGCTTCGTTTAATATTCAAGGCATAATTCATGTTCATGAAATACTTCATTTAATATTCGAGTCAAGCATGAGTTGAGCTTATACGAGTTGATCCAAACTCGCTTGTCAGTGGCTAACTCTCTTAATACCCCTACATAGGAGCATTCGTATTTGGCTAGAAAATTTTAGCTAAAGTATAATATATTTATATTTTTCTCACACAAGGAGGCTCCTCTCTACTTTTGGATGTTGATTGAGAATTGATAAATTTGACTTAATTACCTACGTTTCATAAAGCATAGTCTCCAACCGATTGAGCTACTCTTTGAAGATTTTATATATAATATTTTAAAGAGTAAACTTCTCAAAACTTCTTGGACTTTTACACGTTTTAAAAGTATCCTTAAATTTTAAAAATTCTTCTTTTTTTATGTCGAAAATTTTAATTTTTTCATAATGTCATCCATCCGGTATGATATTTTATTAAATCTTAACTAATATCTTTAAAATTACCAAAATACCCTCTACGTGTTTGTTGACGAGAATCCCTCCAAATGATCTCCAGCTGCCTCGATTCCCATTCCCCACACAAGAAGGCTCCTCTGCTGAAGGAAACACGTACAGTAGCTGCTCCTCATCTCCATCTCAGGCAAATCACACGTGGTCATCATACTAGAAATAAAGATAAACGTCATTTCCAATTCCCACTTTTTGACCTTTTGAGATAATTGGTAGTACGATTAAAGACGAAAAATCCTTCAATTCATATGTAAGTTGACGAGAATCCATCCAACGATCAAATTTCCAAATCTCCAGCTGCCTCCATCCCCACACAAGGAGGAGCTGCTCCTCACTCTATCTCAGGCAAATCACGTGGTCTCCCTAATAGAAATAAAGATAAATAATGCAATTCCAAAATGCTATTTTTTCATCTTTTATCTGTAATTCATTAATCTCTATTTATATATTTTTAATCTTTAATATATATATATATATAATGATAGATTTTAAAAAGAAATAGATGAACCATAAGTCTTTATAATAAAAGTGAAATGCTACTCAGCATTTTTAAGTAGCATTCTCTTAACTGCTAAAAGAGAACAACACTTTATTTTTAATTATTATTATTATTATTTTACTCTCTTAAACAGATTTGCAATTCTTTTCTTTATTTGGATTTAGATATAATATCTCATAACAAATTTTGTCACAATAAATTATTTAAAAATAATTATTTTATTATATATTTTTATCAAAATATAAAATACACTAATTATTGGAAATATATTTATTACATAGTCAAAATTGTATATTCAGGATACAAAATCAGATATTTCTGCTGTTGGTTTTACCAACGATACTTTTGCAATCATGTACCTTATTTTTTATATGACTTAATGATCTACCTATTCAAGTATTCAGGGGTGTTTGTCATTATAAATATATATACCATATTTTAGAGTTAATAACAGATTGCTTCTTTCCCTTTTTTTTTTTTTTTTTTAAATGAATAAGTTTTTATAACGACAACCAAAGTGATCACGATCTCAAACTCAACAGCTAAATGAATTGCCTGCCGACAAGGTCACTACTTGATTTGAAGGAAAATGAAAATGCGTGAAAATGATAAAATTGACGTGACTTGGATTAGAACACGTGGCTTGACTCTAAGGGAAATCCATAGAAGGAAAATGAATAGCCTTATCATTGGGGTCAACATCTACCTAAATGAATGGCATGCCTAGCTAAAGCCTAACTTTATTTTTTTATTTTTTTATTTTTTTATTTGTCACCTTGTTTTGAAATCTGTCGAGTCTATATTTAACAAGAAACTAAAATCTTATGCTCTGTTGTTAGCATTGTACCTTATAACATATCCTAATATCATTCTGTCTGCGTTGTCAAAAATGATTAAATTTATAATTTTTTATAAATTAAAATTTTTAAAATAAAAACTAATTTAATATGATAGTAAAGCATCTTTTGACCTTGTCTCCCATTTATGAATTATTGAGTTCAAATTTTTCCCAAGCAGATAGCCATAACAATTGGTCAAGTCCATCTTCAAATCAGCCTCATTTATGAGGCTACTTTAGTTGGTGTTGAAAAAGCTGTGTGCTTAAGGGATCCTCAATCTTATGTTTTTGGAAGATAGCCAAGTGTGAAACTGACAGAATTTAATTTGGAAGGTTTGCATTTTTGCTTGGAGTGAAACAGATGCATGTGAATGGTCCTATGTACGTATAAAGGAAACAATGGTGTCTTCCTCAAACATTCAATGTTCTTGTGATATGAAATGAACAATCAAAAGGTCAAATTGGTCTCATTTATTACATGCAAACAAAACAAAGATTGGTAGACTGAAATATACCAATACCCTAAGCATTTCTCTATGAGTGATTAGAGCTCATTTCTGGATTAATTAGAAAGCCTGCAGAACCCCCTAAACGGAGGGAAAACGGCGAGGTAGAGGAACAAGCCAGCAACAACCAGTTGTTCAAGGCCAATTTATATGTACAGCTCAAAGAAAGGCAACCTAAAAAGACTTGGCCAACCATTTATTAGAGAGAGCTAGAGAGAGAAAGTTATAAACGCTAAAACAATTATATAAAAATGGCCTCTCCCACAAAATAATTATTGAAATAAAAAAGTTCAGAAATATTTTAAGCCCAAACTCATAAGCTATACTAGACAAGCCACAAAGTTTCTAAAAAGAAACAAAATTCATAGGATGGCCAAACGCTATGAAAAAAATAAAATAAAATAAAATAAAATTGTATAGAATGAGTCTTCAAAACATGACATGATACATATATACGTTTTCTTTTTTCTTTTTTCTTTTTTTTCTTTTTTTCGCCTACTTATTACTGTTCTTTGTAGCTTCATTTCCTCTTAAATGATACATATTAATTACAGAAGACAAAATCCTATAAGAAACTTGATATTCAATAAATCATATTCCTCTAGCTATTTAAGTTCTAATCTCCATCTCTCCTTAACTAATTTCATTTTATTGTGTTATAGTCTGTTTCAGCTTGTGATATGATCTCTTCCTATAATAGGTTTACCAAATTTTTTATTTGTAGGCTTGGGATCACATGGTTTTAGAATCCGTCGAGTCTATATTTCAGCTATTAAAATTTTATGCTATGGTATTAGCGCTACATCCTACGATATATCCAAATATCATTTTTTCCCCGATTAAATTATTAATTAAATAATTAAATTTGTAATTTCTTATCGACTTAAGTTTTTAAAATAAGTAATAATTAAATATGATATTAAAACAAAGGTTATGAATTGTATGGGCTTCGCTTAATTTTAGAATTCGTCAAGTCTGTGTTTTAGCTATTAGATTTTTATGCTATGGTATTAGAACTATATCCTATGACATATCCAAATATCATTTTTTTTTCTCAGTTAGACTATTAATTAAATAATTAAATTCATAATTTTTTATCAATTTAAATTTTTAAAATAAGTAATAATTAAACATGATATTAAAACAAAGGTTATGAATCGTATGGCTTCGCTTGTGTTCTTTTACGTGTATTGGGCTTCCTCTGTTCTTGGGCTTTGTGCTGTGGTCATGGGCATGTTGATCTTGTGGTTGCATACAGCAGCTAACAGACAAATAGGTTATCCCCGTATTACTACTACTTGTGGTTGTGTTTGACGTTTCAATTTTATAAACAAAAATCAAATCACAAAAAATATATCATCTGGGATTGCATTTTCTAAAAATTGCAATTTTAAAAATCTAGAAAATCCGTGGTTTCAAATCTCACACAAGAAGATGCTTTTTTAAAAATGACAAATTTTAAAAAAGCTAAACTGTGATTTTAAAGGCCAAATTTCAATTTTTCTAAACTCTTAATTGAGTTTTTAAAAATCACTTTTTCAAATCGTCCATTTTGAAATTGCTTTTTTTATTAAAAAAAAAAAATTACAGTTTTTGAAACCACGAACCAAACAGACTATTAGGCTATTCCCCTATGTTTCTTCCAAAAACTAATGGTCCACCATGTCAACTTGTCAACGCCTTTCAAGGTTGGCCAAGTATCCCCATATATACCATGTTATTCTACAACATTCCTTCTGTTTTTTTTTTTTTTTTTTTCAATTAAATCTTAACCGAGATGTGTAAAAATTATAAAAACATTCTTTTTCTTTTCTTAAAGGATTATAAATTCAGCCATCGGTTAAGATTTAATGAAATTTGCAAAAATACTTACACCCAGGGACGGATCAAGGTGTTAAAATATATATATATAGGTCATGGCCCTACCCTAAAAAGATTTATATATCTTGGTCCCTCTCCATTCAACTTTTTAGATTTGTCTCTGCTTACACTTGAATGACATTGTTTTGGTAGTTTATGAGACATATTGATACAATCCGTAGTTTGGGGGACATTTACAATGAGATAGTTGTTTAACTAATGTATGTATACTTTTCCTAAAAATCTAATCAAACGGGCGAAAAAAGCCACGTGAATGACGAAAATCTTTAGTCAATTAAATTACATTAAGGGTAGTTAAAGTTAATAAGATGAAAACTCAACATTTGATGGATATCAAATCATTGCTTGTCTCCTTAGCAACACCTAGAATATTTAGTTGAAATAGAAGGTGAATAACGGAATCATAGTTCAAACTCAAGATTTATGATATTATGATAAATCACAAGTTATTTCAAGAGCTTAAAAAAATAAAAGTTATTGATTTAATAATTTAAACGTCACAACTGAGCCTTGATCAATCCTTGTTAAAAAAAAAATGTTCAAAAGTTAGTTAGGACTAACACATCATATTGTAAGATAACTGTGAAATAAAAATACGACATAATATTAATCTTGCTATTTTTTTTTTTTTTTTTTGAAACATACCATACTCATTCATTGATAAAAGGTCATGAGCAAAAGTTCTTACAAACAAAGCAAAAAAAAACTTTGAAAGCAAATTATAGCCAAAGCTAAAGTTACAGATGTCAACATCAAACCAATCAACTATAACCAAAAGCATCTGCTAACCCGTGACTATACATCAAGTTTAATATCATATTCGCACCAAACAGACACCACCCAATGCATAGGTAGCGCTTATTCCTCGGCCCTGAGATCAAAATTCTCATGCCGAAACTCATCATCCTCAACTTGAAAATCAAGAAATTGTTCACATCCACAACCCAAGGTCTAGACTAAAGCAGAACCAGGCAAATCAAAGAGAAGGGATAGAGCCTTATTACAAGCAGAAACAGGAATGAAAATGTACAGGGAAATAAAGGGAAAAAATGAAAAAAAAAAAATGCACAACAAGGAAAAAACAGAAATACAAGAAAGTAAACCAATAATACATGGAAAAAAAAAAAAAAGTTCAAATTTCCTCACATTCCACCATACTATTCACTTCATTTTTTCTATAAAAAAAATCAAATCATTCATTTTTTATAGCACATCATTTACTCTTTATTACTAGTCAAAAAAAAAAAAATTACCACAAAACAAAATTTTTCACTTTCCAGTACCACTTTCATTTTTCCATATTATTATTATCATTATTTTTTTAAGGGTGAATAGTATCATGGGATAGACAATGTCGTGGGGGGTTTTTATGTTGTTTAATAAACACCACCCAAATCTCCAGCTGCATCCATTCCCACTCAAGGAGGACCTGCTTCTCACTAAATCTTAGGCAAATCATGCGGTCTCCCTAATAAATGAAGAAAAATGCTAAGGATTCTCCCCATAGGTTCTCCTAGTCTTACGTAAAACATGATTTAAGAAAAAATAAAATTGTAGTGGCCTCCATTATCGGTTTTTTTAGGCATTAGTATCAAATTTTTGAGGCATTAGCACCAAAATTGAGGCATTAGCATCAAATTTAGAATGATCAAATCCATTTTTGGGTAATATCATTCCTAAAGGGTTAACCTTCCACCCTTAGATTTTAGTTTTGAATCCAAAAACAAGTTTTAAAGCATTAAAACCTAACTATTAACTCATAAAAATTAATCTGTTAGCAAAAAAATTGTATTACAATTTTAATTTATTTTTTTTCTTAAATCATATTCTACGTAAGACTGTGAGAACACCAAGAAAACACTACGAAGAGAACCTCTAGCAAGCCCCAATAGATGAATGATAAGTCTTTATAATAAAAGTGAAATGCTGCATGCTCAGTATTTTTAAGTAGCATTTTCTTAACTAACAACGCTCTATTTTTAATTACTGTTTTTATAATTGGTTAGAGATCACGTTTCATAAAGTGGAGATCGCTAGTTTGAATCTTTAATACCCCTTTTTGTGTAGACATATAAAAAAAAAAAAAACTGTTTTTATTTTATACTCTCTTAAACAGATTTTCAATTCTCTTCTTTATTTGGTTTTAGATATTATCTTTTTATTGTTATTATATTTTTGCAAGCATTCGATTGAAGGAAAAATATTGAATTTTCACATTCACCTGCATTAGATTTCTCATTCTCTTCGCTGCACCAGTTGTATTCTCTTTTTTACATTTTCACTTGAATGAAAAGGGTAACTTGATTTGAATAATTTTTCTGCTGATAACGTTTAATATCTCGTTCTCGACAGTTTTTTCATATTTTTGTTGCGCAAATTACATTCCCCAATTACTGGAATTGGGGAACTTTATAACGTAGTGGTCAAACACCTAAATGTATAGTCTGCCTAACTTGATTTGAATCGTAGTAACTTGATTCGAATAATAATGATATTTAGAAGATTAGTGTAAGTGAACAGTATTTACGTTAATTTTATTTTAATATTAAAATATTATTAAAAAAATTGAACAATAATATTAAAAAAAGAGCAACGTGAGTACTATTCACTCACATTGATCTTCTAAATATTACTACTCCGATTTGAAAGGACAAGGAAAAATGCTTAGATCCAATATAATTGCTTATATATATATATATATATTGGATTTGTATATAAGACAGAAGAAAAAATAACTTTACATTTTTTATTTTAATGAAGACACTTCTCACTAAACTCTTTCAATTTTCACACCTTTTAAAATTTTTAAGTTTTTGTAATATTATCTTTATTATAGTTTTCTGTTAAATCTTGGAAAATGATCATCTTTATGTCAAAGCAAATAAAAATGAGTCGATCTTTGATTTTATAAGAATATTATGATCTTTTTCATTTATACTTAAATCTTTGAAAATTTAAGAACCGACTCTTCTCCATTTGCTTTAAAATTGAGAGGATTCATATCCTAGCTGAGATCTTTAAAATTACCCAAATATCTTCAATTATTTTTAAAAAAGTTTGCTGATATGTGGGTCACAAGAGGTGACCCAGCCGTGGGTCACTTGCTAACCTACAGTCACTGAGTCTAGTCATGACCCAACGTCACGGGTGACGTCCCCAGCCGTTGGTCACCTGCTGACCCACAGTTATTGGGGGTCTGGTTGGCAACAGACGGTTGCTATTTAGTATAGCTAGGAACTGTAGAAAATATTTAATCTTTGCCACTTTAGCCGTCATTTTGGTTACTCATTATTCGTAGGTTCATGAATTGGAGCTGGACAAGTCTAGGTTCATGATTCAAATCACCCTTAAACTTTGCCACTGCATGCATGGAAATTATAATAGCGATAGGATTCCCCTTAGAGTCAAGCCACGTGTTCTAATCCATGTCACGTCAATTTTATAATTTCCATGCATTTTTATTTTCCTTCAAATCAAGTTACCCTATCGGCAGGCAATTCATTTAGCTGTTAACTTTGTGACATTATCACTTTAGCTATTTGCTAAAGTGACGAGTTTCTATAA
This sequence comes from Carpinus viminea, assembly GCA_013348765.1. NCBI lineage: Eukaryota > Viridiplantae > Streptophyta > Magnoliopsida > Fagales > Betulaceae > Carpinus > Carpinus viminea. The sequence continues at coordinate 12,463,786 of CP054668.1, forward strand.
AGAGTTTTGATTGTTGTTATAAAAACTTACTTATTCATTAAGAAAAAAAAAGGGAAAGAACCAATCTCCTTAATTATATGTGATTATTAAAAAAAAGCTCTTTTTGTTTGTCAGTTTTTTTGGAGCTTAAAGAACCACTTATTAATGAATAACAGCTAGCCTTGAATTAGTTGAATTGGTAGATCATTAAGTCATATACAAAATAAGGTACATGCTTGCAAAAGTATCGTTGGTAAACTGCACAAATATCTGATTTTGTATCCTGAATATACAATTTTGACTATGTAATTATGAAAGTTTATTTAACATTAAAAATGTAAAGAGAGAGAGAGAGAATAACACTAGAGAATATTAGAGACTACATTTTTTCCTTGATCCATTTCATTTTATAGATGGATTTATTTATACAATAGATTTATTAATCGTAATAATATAGCCGTTGCATTGTTTCTTTTTGTTGCTTTATTTCCTTTTCTTGCTTTGTCTCCTTTACTTTCTTTTTGATACTTTATTTCCTTGTTTTACTTTATCTCATTGTCTTGTATGCCCTGATTTTCCTTTTGATGCTTTATTTTCTTGTTTTGCTTTGTCTCCTTACCTTGTATGCCTTAATAGTAATAATCCATTTCCAATACTTGGTGTATTTTATATTTTAATAAAAATATATAATAAAATACTTATTTTTTAAAAAAAATTATTGTGACAAAATTTGTTATGAGATATTATATATACAGATATACCTCCTAATAATGTAAAATGAGATAATAGTTATACAATATATTTTTGTGCACCTACTTTAATTATCGTATATTATTTATTTTCCATTATCTTGTACGTGATTTAATTTTTCATTTGTAATTCAGAACAATCTTAAATCTGAATAAACGTGAATTGACACGCTTTGAGTTTTGCACATATAATATGTCATACAAATTTTGTGCATGATAGATAGATTATGTAAAAGTGGTGTATATATATATATATATATATATATATATATATATATATATATAAACTGCATTTGGTACCAAAACTGTCAATTTTTCAAAAAATTGGTATTTTAGACCCACTCCTCCTGATTTGCAATTTGAGGAAAGATTCCCTCAAACTCAATTTTCTGTTTCTTCTGATAAAATTTATGAATGGAATATTAATAGCTTGTCTGAACAAGAATTGTTGAATAAGATGAACCATATGTCCATGGTTGCTAATGCTTATGATACAAATCAAAATTTGTCTCAATGTGAGATTGTTGACTTGCTTGCTACTAGTTTTTTTGGTACTCTTTGTTCTTGGTGAGACAAATATCTCACTGAAGAAACTAGAAAAGGGATTAGGAAAGCAGTTAAAAGGGAGACGATGATTTCCCTATTTTTAATGAAAAGGTTGGCATGGGCGAACCTGATTGTGTGAATACTTTGATTTATACCATCATTAAACATTTTATTAGTACTCCTTCTAATATCACTTCCAAGATTTCTGATTATTTGAATAATCTTAGATGTCCTACGATGTCTGATTATAGATGGTACCAAGATGTTTTTCATTCTCGTGTTATGCTTAAACTTGATAGTCAAAAGCCTTATTGGAAAGAAAAATTTATTGATGGATTACCTTCATTGTTTGCTCATAAGGTTAAAGATGAACTGATCAACTCTAGTACTGGGATGATTGACTATGAAAACCTCACGTATGGTGATCTATTTTCTACTGTCAAGAAACTTAGTATTAAAATGTGTATTGATCAGAAGTTGCTGAGACAACAATTGAAAAAGTCTAAAAAAGTTAAGTATAAAATGAGTAATTTCTGTGAATAATTTGGATTGTCTCCTATTGCTCATTCTAAAAGGAATAGGAAGAAATAAAAAAAAAAAAAAATCCAGAAAGGATCCTGCTCCATATTATAATATTTACAAGAAAAGAAGATTTAATAAACCTTCAACTTCAAATAATTTTTCTAAAAAATTCAAGAAAAATAAGAAGAAGAAGGAATCTAAATTTGATAAATATTTTTCAAAAGGAAAATGTTTCAACTGTAGAAAATCAGGGCATTTTGCTGATAAATGCCCTAAGCCTCCCAAAAAGATTAAACAAGAAATAAATGCTTTAAATATTTCTGATGATGAGAAAAACATTGTTTTTAGAATTTTGCAAAACAATGCTCTTTTTTTATTTTTCTTCTGAAGAAGATTTCTTAACTTCTGATGAGTGTAAAAATTGAATGTTTTGATTTTTGTTGCAATAAGAAGGTATTTGTTTTAACCAAATCTGAAGAGCAAGAAGATTTGTTAATAACCCTTATTTCAAAAATTGAAAATCCTAAGTTAAAGGAAGAATACTTTAAAAAAAAACTCAAGAAATTAATGAGTTGTGAAGACAAGAAACCTTCTAGATCAAAAATATCTCTTTATGAAACTTTGGAAAGGTTTTATAAACCCAAAACCAAATTTGTTACTATCTCAGACTTGCAACATGAGATCAGTAATATCAAGAATGATATTGTTAATTTAAAGAAAAAAGTTGATGTTTTAAAAGTTTCCAATAAAACTTTAGAACAAGAACTTCTGATTACAAAACTCAATGGTTGTTTTCCTGAAGGAAACTCTGATAATGAAGATGCTAAATATGAGCATTCTGAGCATTTTAATGAAGTACAATCTAACAATGTTTTTCCCAATGATTTTCAGGTAGTTAGCTTGATTAATAAAGTATATCCACCAAGGTGATATGCTAAGGTTCATATTGTTGTTGCTCAAAATTATGCCTTTAATGTTATTACTTTGATTGATACTGGTGCTGACTTGAATTGTATTCAAGAATGATTAATTCCCAGTAAATATTTTGAAAAATCCATGAAAAAACTTAGTTCTACTATTGGAAACAAGTTGTTGATTAATTTTGAATTAAACAATGTTCATGTTTGCCAGCATAATGTTTGTTTTCATATTCTTTCTGTTCTTGTTAAGGATATGTCTGAAAAGGTTATTTTTTATATACCTTTTATTGTTATGATCTATCCTTTTACAGCTGAAATGGATGGTGTGTCCACTGTCAAAATGGGTGTTTCCATTAAATTTCATTTTGCTTCAAGATTTGAAATTGATGTTTGTCATAGATCTTTGAACTTGATCTCTGCTAAGATTAAACATTTAAATTTCTTCCAGCAAGAAGTAAAATACAAAAAGATTTCTGAGCAAATCTCTGATAAATTACTTCAATAAAAAATTTCTGCTTTTCAGAATAAAATTGTTGAAACTATTTGTTTTGATCTGCTTAATGCTTTTTGGCATAGAAAGAAACACATAGTTTATCTTCCTTATGTCAAAGACTTTTCTGAGAAAAAGATCCCCACTAAGGTTCAACCCATTCAAATGAATGCTGAGCTCTTAGATTTTTGTCAAAAAAAAATTTCTGATTTGCTTACTAAGGGTATAATTCGTAAGAGTAAGTCCCCTTAGTCATGTGTTGTGTTCTATGTTAGGAAGCATGCTGAAATTGAAAGAGGAGTTCCAAGATTAGTGATTAACTACAAACCCTTCAATGATGTGCTTGAATGGATTAGGTACCCTATCCCCAATAGGAAGGACCTAGTCAGTCATCTGAGTGATGCTTTAGTTTTCTCCAAATTTGATATGAAATATGGATTTTGGCAAATTCAAATTCATGACCAAGATAGATATAAGACTGCTTTTACCACCCCTTTTGGTTATTACGAGTGAAATGTTATGCCCTTTGATTTGAAGAATGTCCCCAGTGAGTTCCAAAATATTATGAATGATATCTTCAATCCTTTCACTCATTTCACTATTGTTTATATTGATGATGTTCTGATCTTCTCCAAAAGTATTGAAGAACATTGAAAACATCTGAATGCTTTCCTTGATACTATCAAACACAGTGGTCTTGTTGTTTCTACTTCAAAAATAAAATTGTTCCAAACCAAGATCAAATTCCTTAGTTTTGATATTTCTGAAGGAAAAATACGACCTATTGATAGAATCATCCAGTTTGCTGATAAATTTCCTGATGTGATCACAGAAAAAACTTAGTTCCAAAGATTTTTTGGATCTTTCAATTATATTGCTGATTTCTACAAAGATTTGCGAAAATATTGCAAACGTTTGTTTAACAGATTACAGCATAATCCGTCTCCCTAGACTGATGTCCATACTACCATTGTTAAACAGATCAAGGTCCATGTCAAGACACTTCCTTGTCTTGGTATTCCTTTTGATAATGCTTTTAAGATTGTTGAGACTGATGCTTCTAAAATTGGTTTTGGAGGTATTCAAACAATGTGTTTCATCAGGATCTTCTAAATAAGTTGTTCGTTCACTACAAGAAATAAGCTCATTAGCATCGACAAAAATTCTATTAGCGTCGACTTTTGGACGCTAATAGGGTCAACGCTAAAAGTCCGACTCTAAAGGTATCATCAACGTCAACATCATGTGGACGCTAATACTCCACTTTTAGCGTCGACAATGTGGACGCTAAAAGTCCTTTATTTTGACGCTAAAACATGAGTGGACAGAAGCTAAATGTCGACACGATAGTTTAGATTATCAAATCGACCCAAAGTCGACGCTAATACTATTAAAAAATTAAAAAAAAATTACTATCAGCGTCGACTTTGAGTCGACGCTAATAATCTTAAAATTAAAAAAAATAAAATAAAATTACCATCAGCGTCGACTCAATAGTCTTAAATTTTTTTTTAAAAAAAATACAATTAAATTACTTGTACATACGCAAAAATAAAATCCCTAAAATACCCCGTACCGTACCGCGGGGGCGTTGCCCCCGCACCCCCACAACCTAGTCGTTCCCCCCCACAACTTAATTATCACGACATTCACGGAGTGGAAGTCTACTTGGCCCTCTACTGGTCTTAATATAAGCTACTAACTCAAAGAATCAAACAAGGCAAATTGCTAGTTTTCAAATATTAAATATGCATCCTTGTCACAGTGAATCAAAGGGGCAAATTGCTAAAATAACATCTTGGATATATACTTCTCCATAATACAAAAGTGCAACCTTGAGAGAAGGATTCCCTGGAGTTACATGCATTCCCGTATTGAGCTCTTCTAAAATACCCTTTTGACCAAAACTAGGGGTGTAAAGGTGGGCGGTTAAATAACCGCCCGTTAACCGCTTAACCACTAACTATCTTAACCGCTAACCGTTATAACCGCCTAGTAGTTAACGGTTAGCGGTTATTAGGTTTAATAACCGTAACCGCTAACCGCTAACCGCTTTTTATATAATATATTTTGATAATTATAATAATATTTATACATATAACTTAATCAATTGAATATTAATGATTAAATCACATTTTTGTTTTCAATAATTAAATTACAAATTAAGTATTAATATATTATTACTATAATTTATATGATTATATCACATAATCAATTGATCATTAAATCATTTGATTATATATATAATTGATATAAGTCATAAGTCTACAAGTTAATCATATGATTCATATTATTCATGTATAATGATAGTATGATACTTACAATTAAATTAAATAATGTGTTACCTATAACCACAATTGAATCAAAGCATTATTAGATAATTTATACTTAGAAAACATATATCACATTATCTTATATTTTTAAATTTAAGAAAATTTTATTATATTAATATTAATTATGATTTGTGAGATAATATGATCATATAATTTAAGTATGTGTGTATGACCATTAGATCATTAGGAATTTAGGCCTTAGGAGTTTGAATAATGATAATAAATTTAATTAAAAAAAAAAAAAGACTATAAGTAAATATTATAATAATTTAAATCATTAATCATATGATCTAATTTATTGAGATTATATGATTATATAATATCAAAGATATAAGTTTGTAATTGAATAAAATATTTTGAAACTGTATATATTTATATCTTCTAACATTTATTTATTTATTTAGTTTTTCCATATATATATATTGTCTATTTTATATTAATAATAATAAGAATAAATTTTACATCAAAACGACATCAGTTTTGAGAGAAAAATGCATTAAGGGTTAGGGTAGGAATTTTCATCTTATTTTCTTCTTCCCTATCTTACTCACTCATGGGCGTCCCTCTCTACGGACTCTACCTCTGAACCATCTCTCTCTCATCGCCTCTTTCTCTAACTCTCTCTCTATGTCATGATTTTAATGTTTTATTTGTATCATTTAATTTTATTTGAACATTTTTTAATTTTTTTTTTCTATATCTATGTTGAACTTGTTTTATATGTTTTATTGACTTTTTTTATATTTTTTTTATATGTTGTGTTGAACTTTGTCTTCTTTTTTTTTTTTTTTTTAAGTTAACCGGTTATAAACTTATGATTTAATATTTAAGGATTTTTTTAAAAAAAATTTTAAAGTAGGCCAAATATTTTTATTTTTCAATATGAGCTATTTTTATAGCAATTTGGCCAAAGAAGACACTAAAAAAAAAAAGAGTGAAAAATGCTATAATGCTTTTGAAAAAGCCCAAAAAAGGCCAAAAAAACCCAATTTTAAAAAAGCGGTTATAGCGGGCGGTTAACTATTTTACTAACCGCTAACTGCCAACTAACCGCTAACCGTTATCCTCTAACTGCCTAACGGATGCGATTAGTGAAATTTAATAACCACTAAAGGTGATTCTGATTAGCGATTTTTTGCCAATAACATTCTTAGTAACGCATTTTCACCCCTAACCAAAACATGTTTTGGGAATATATAAGGAGATAAAAATTAAGTTCCCGAAAAGGGAAGAAAAAACTCTAACTATAATCATTTCTTTTGGTAGCAAAATTCATAATCAATTGGAAAATCAAATAAACAAATAAACTGGGCTGATCATAGTTGTAAATGAATCTTACCCAGATGAATCTACTTGAAGCCGATCTGCTCCCCAGGCAAGCAATTCGCGTACACATTCCAAAGAACCGCCACTAGCAGCTAAATGAAGTGGTGTACTCCCTAGGTAGCTGCAGATCATGGTACCTTCATCAATCTAAATGTCAAATGATCACTATTTAGCTACAATATCGAGAAGACCTTAATTTAAACCATTACCCATATCCACCAGTTGAAGCACAAACAAGAGCCCCACTGTCCAAAAGGATATGCACGCACTCTGACCGTCTTTGACAAGCAGCTAAATGCAGTGGGGTTGCACCCCCTCCATCTCTTATGTTCACAAATCTTGCAAATCCCCTACAAATGCCACCCAATGCAAATTATTCAGCAATGATGTGAATCAAATAGACGCAGAGAGACAAAGAGACAATGACAGAGGTAGAGAGGTAGAGAGGGAGAGCCTAACCAAGATTCTGCAACAGGGTGCAATGGGCAGCAGAAAGAATAGCTTGCAGGCAATCTGAATGACCATAGTAAGCAGCATAATGCAAGCAGGTTCTTCCATTCAGAGAATCAAACATCAATATCTGATAAATCATAGACATAACCCATGATCACTACCTCTTATGTTCACAAATCTTGCAAATCCCCTACAAATGCCACCCGTTACTACCCATGATCACTACCTCTTTTAGATTGAGCAGACAAAAGACACAAACATTTTTAATTTTTTTATGGGTGGAGGAAATACAATTTCAGCTAGAACTCATTGGTAATCCTTATGATTTTTGCAAGCAAATGCTCAAATATTTATTACCATATTCATAAAAATATAAAGGTTTCTTTTAACAACCAAAAGCCAGCTGTATCACAATTGAATAAACTTCATAAAGCACAAGCACTGCACTTGAACATGGTTGAGTCAATGACAACACATATAAAAAGTTGTTAAATTTTCAAATGATTTAAGCTGAAGTACTTCTTGTTGTTTAGTAAAATACAAGTTCTTTACAAGCAAAATCTTCCTATGCAATAAACAAAAGTTTTCACCAGGTTAGAGAGTGAAATGAAGACCAGGTAAGAGAGTGAAATGAAGACTAACAACGATGGATCTGTTCTACAGCTATCACTCGGCAGTGACAATGTTTGTTAGGGTATAAAGAGATTATATACGTGTAGAATGACAGTGCATTTGAATCTGGTAAGCATTCCAAACTTCTTGGTAACACAATCCTTGGGGAGGGGGAAAGGTACTCAAACATCCAGGTTTAATCCAATTGCACCAACACGACAATACAGTGAATAAATCCTCATTAAGAGAAAGTTTGGAAACTAAGTATTAAAGGATTCTAGTGAAAAACCATATGATATTTGTCGGAATGATTCTAAAGCTGTTTGAAAAAGCACATTGGAAAGCAGCTTAACTCCATACGCTCCTTTAGCATATCCAAAGATCACACCTCTATGAATCAAGAGACATTTAGAAACCAAACCACAGAAATCTGGGAACTCCAAAATAACAATCATGCGGAGGGAAAGATCATATGAAAACATAGAATACACATTCTCATGAACAACTCAAGCTTTAGGACAACTTCTCAAAAGCAAAGTAAAACAAATTATAAAGTTTGTTCCTCTTGGCATTTCATTTATCAAAGATCTTCAAAGAGACCACAAACATAGAACTTCTCATATCCTTATGTAATTAACTAAAAGCAAACACAATATAACACAAATAAAACAATACTAGGGAGTAATTGTCATGCTTTTCTTATGATAATAGTTAGCAACAGGTCATCAAAGTGCTGGAGTTTTTCTCTCTGTCTCTTTTTCACCAAAGACAAAAAAATCTAAAAACAAAACCATAAAAGTGGCAACAATTTTATGTTTTGTTCCTAAGTGTATCACATGATTAATCCAATTTTAAACATGTATATATGGGTTAAATGCAATCTTAGCTTGAAGGGTCCTGAGCCACCCAAAATCTTTAAAATGCCATAAAATTTGAAAATTTATTCTAAATTTTAGGTACTTTTATGAAATTGACCACCTAAATTAACTTTTAGGCCCCAAAAATTTTATTTTGCTTAGTTATGTCCCTTCTCCTAAAATTCTGGTTCCGACCCTATTATGCAATCTTAAGTATATACAAGCAGATTTTCAAAAGTATGTTCTACCTAATTTAACTGAATACCAGAGTACCCTTTAAGACCCAATAACCATTAACCAACTACAAACATGAAACATGTTTCATCTAAGAGACACTCATCTGAACAAAAGTACTCTTTTTCCTAGTTTTCATTTTCATTTCACTGGCTTCTTAGCAACCAAACGGGGAATAACAGAAACAGAGATGAATTCTGAAGGAAGCCTTGGGTAGAGAGTCTCGTTCCTCCACCTCCAAATTGAAATACATTTAATTTTCCACTTTGCAAGTTGCTCAGAGAACTGCAAATAAAATTAAAATGTAATTCCTCATATTCAAAAGAAAACAAACGAATTGCCTTAGCTAAGCCAAATAACTACCTTACCCAAGTAAAAACAATGTATTAGGCTATACAATCCCAAACAATGAAAATGAAAGGTCTTTAACCTCAACAGCACTACCCTCCCCACCCAAAAGTGATGCTTAATATCTTTCTTTTCCTTCGATAAGAATAGTATCACTGACCTTACCGCCAGCCCGAGAATTTCTCAACCTCAGCATCATTGTAGGCCTTGGATTCCTTCAATTTTCCAGCTTTCTGAACCGGCTTGGGCTCGTAATCAAGGCAGTATTGCACAGCATTTTGAAGACAGACATGTCCACCTCCCCAGCTCGCCTCTGCGATCCATCATCCGAAAGGTACCCTGAAAATTCAAGGCCATTTGCCACACACCCATAAATTGTTTTCCAAAAACAGAGACCTAACACACCCACAGACACATATACAGTGCGTATTAGAGAAAACTGAGGACACCCAGATCTAATTTTAGTCGAACAGAGTGGAAAATTACAATTGCATGAGAAAATTTACGAACTTCAGTGCTGAAATGCTAAAAAAAGAATACAAAGACATGCCTGGCGAATGAGGTGAAGGAGAACCAGGAGGGTTTCCAAAACTCTCTCTTGGAGGAGAGAAGGAGAGTTTTGTGAGTTTGTGAGAGTTTCCACAGAGAGGAGAGGGATAAGGGCGTGGTAACAAGAGGAGATCACATACCTGAGGAGAGGAGATCGACGGAGATGCTGAGGATATGCCGGTCGGAGTATTGCCGGAGGGAGAGAGTGACGGTCGGAGATGATTCTGGCGGAGAGAGAGCGACTGTGAGACTGACCGGTCGACGGAGGACAGAGTGAGTGAGAGAGAAAACGACGGAGAGGAAGAGGAGAAGGAAAAAAAGAGAGAGCTAGGGAGAGAAGAGGGGTCTGCGCGGGATGAGAGAAAAAAACGAGGGGAAGAGAAAAAAAGAAGGGTCTGCGCGGGATGAGAGAAAAAAAGGGGGGGAAGCGAAAAAAAAAGGGGAACGGCAAATTTTTGATAGGACTATTAGCGTCCACAAAATGTGGACGCTAATAGTAGATTATCAGCGTCGACTTTGGAAGTCGACGCTGATAATCCTATATACTTATTCATTTTTTTATTTTTTTTATTTTTTCGTAAGAGTATAGTAATTAATATATATTTGATTTTTTTAATTTATTAAACATTTATATTATTCTATTAAAATTAAGACATATAGGGAAAATAAAAACAACAAAAACTTAAATTTTTTGGGTTACAATTATATATTTTTATATTTTTATTTAATATATATATACCATTTTGTATATATATATATTCAATCTAACTCTATGTTATTTCTTTTTTCTTTATTTTAGTGAATCATATAAGCTAGCCAATTAAATTTGTTTTATTTAAAAGAAATAAATAAATTTTTAATTTCTTATTTTTATTTAATCATTTCATTAGGATCGATCGGATAATCGATCAATCATTTGATCTTATCACGATCAATAATTCATTTGGATCGATTGGATGTTTGATTGAACATTTGATCCTATCACAATCAATCGAACTAATTCACTAGGATCGATCGATCATTTGATCATATTACAATTAATCGAACTAATTTATTATAATCAATCGGATGATCAATCAAACTAATTCACTAGGATCGATCGATCAATTGATTAAATGATCTTATCATGAACAATCATATTGATGTATTAGGATCGATCGATTGATCTTATCACAGTCAATTGAACTAATTCATTATAATCAATCGGATGATCAATCGATCATTTGATTATATCACAGTTAATCAAATTAATTTATTAGGATCGATCGGATGTTTGATTGAACATTTGACTTATTACGACCAATCAAACTAATTCACTAGGATTGATCGAATAATCGATTGATCATTTGATCATATCACGATCAATTATCCTAATTTACTAGGATCGATCAGATGATCGATTGATCATTTGATCATATCACGATCAATCGACCTAATTCACTAGGATCGATCGGATGTTTGATTGAACATTTGATCTTACCATGATCAACCGAACTGATTCATCAGGATCAATCGGATATTAGTCTATTTAAATTAAGTCCTATATTAAAATTTGTAACAGTTTCTTTTTTTAATTTTCTTTCACTTAAAACAATTATTTATTTTTATTTTTTAATTTCTCATTTTTTTTTATCATATCATGATCAATTGAACTATTTCACAAGGATCAATCGGATATTCGATTGAACCTTCAATTTCAATTGTATCAAGCTTGATCGATCATAACTTGACAAGTCATCAATGCTAACTGTATATTAAATTGCCCCCTAATTAATTATAAAGAAAAAGGTAATAATTAATTAATTATATAACCCTAGATATAAATATTAATTACTACATATATAACCCTAGATATATATCTTAATTACTATATTAGTCTATTAATTAATTATACTAGTCTATTAAAATAAAGTCTTAATTTTTTTTTAATAGGACTATGCTAATAGTCTTAATATTTTTATTTTATTTTATTTTAATAAAGGACTATTAGCGTTGACATTTTAGTGGACACTAATAATTTTTTTTTTAATTTTTTTTTATATAGGACTATTAGAGTCGACATGTAGTGAACGCTAATAGTCTTATTTTTTAAAATTTTTTATTTTTTATATAGGACTATTAGCGTCCACTATAGTGGACGCTATAATAGTCCTAATATTTCTTTTTTAATATTAAGTATTACATTTTTAAAAATAACGCTAATAGTTTAAGTATTACATTTTAATAACAACGCTAATAGTTTAAGTATTACATTTTAAAAAAAAAAATTGTTAGAAATTTATATTAGTCTATTAAAATTAAGTCCTACAGAAAAAAAATTGTTGGGTTATAATTATAATTATATATTTTTTTCTATTTTTAATTTTTTTAATATATATGTATATATACCATTTTTTTTTAATTTTTAGATATACATTATTTATTTTCAATTGAACTTGATGATTTTTTTTTTAATTATTATTGCCCATTAAAAATCATATAAGCCTATCAATTTTTTGTTAGCCTCTAAAAACTTTTTTTTATTTTTTTTTATTTTTTATTGTTAGAGTATTAGTGTCACAACAAGTGGGCGCTAAATATCTTATAATTATTTTTTAAATTTTTTATAAAGGACTATTAGCGTCCACCTCTTGTGGGCGCTAATAATCTTATTTTATTTTTATATATGACCATTAGCGTCACAAAAGTGGGCGCTAATAATAATATTTTTATTTTTTTTATTTGACTATTAGCGTCCACTTCTTATGGGCGCTAATAATCTAATTATTTTATTTTTTAATATTTTTATATAGGAGTATTAGCGTCCACTAAGTGGACACTAATAATCTTATTATTTTTATATATATGACTATTAGCGTCCACATGAAAGTGGGCTAATAATAATATTTTTTAATTTTTTTATTTGACTATTAGCGTCCACTTCTTGTGGATGCTAATATCTAATTATTTATTTTTAATATTTTTATATAGGAGTATTAGCGTCCACTATAGTGGGCGCTAATATCTTATTATTATTTTTTTTTATGTTTTACTATTAAGCGTGGAAGCAAATGTCGGCGCTAATATAATTTAATAGGCTAATAATTTTTACCAGTATTAGAATTAGACTTATTGCGTCCACTTTAGAATTAAACGCTAATAGTCATATTTTGGTACAACTATTAGCGTCGACCCTAAAGTCGACGCTGATAGTCGACTATTAGTGTCGACTCCAAGTTCGACACTAATAAGTCGCCGCTGATGAGCTTAAATCTTGTAGTGGTTTTCATTCCGGATCTTGGAATTCTGCGCAATCTAATTATAGTACTATTAAGAAAGAAATTCTTTCTATTGTTTTATGCATTACTAAAATTAAATCTAATTTACTCAATCAAAAATTTATGTTGAGAATTGATTGTAAATGTGCAAAATATATTTTGAAAAAAGATGTTGAAAATATTTCATCAAAACAGATTTTTGCAAGATGGCAAGCTATTTTGAGTGTATTTGATTTTGATATTGAATATATTAAAGGATCTGAGAATTCTATCCCTGATTTCCTTACCCGTGAATTTTTGCAATCCCATGATGGTTTCTAAAAAAGACAAGGGTAAATCTACAGCTCTGGTAATTAAATCAGAGTCTGATATTGTTTCTTCAACTCCTATTTCTGTTATTGAACTAGCAAATAGGTTTGCTCTTATTGGGTCTGAGAACCTGCTTCTTATTCAAGCACTTTGGCTACCCCCTTTGATCCCTTTGCTGTTTTTTCCCAAAAACCCAGGCTTGCTGGTTCGACTTACAATAAGTCATCTGCTTATATGAGTCTTCCCTTTTCCCAACACCTGTTTTCCATAGAACCTGAGTGTTCTAGGGTCAAATCTGCAAGTAATCTTGCTCTTTCCTATTTTCCAAAAGGGTTTCATTGGATCCCTGAGCATCCGCTCAAAAGCCTTGCTTTTATTCTAATGTTTTGTCACAAACCAAGTCTATAGTCATTAAACCCATCTATGATCAATTTTCTGCCCCCAGAAAAATAATCTATCATAGTGTTCATATCCATAAAATCATTTCTGAAAAGGAATGGGGTAATCACCCATCTTCCTTAAGGAAACTTGATAGTTTCCAAATTCATTTCAATTACTATGACTTTGTTGATGCATGGTCAAAATTCTTCCTTTACCAAACTGCTATTATGGATCATTCATGGTTCATAACTTTTAACAAAGACCATACTTGTGGAATTGTCCCTATATGGTTCTCCAAATGGTGGTCTCGTTTCGGTTTGATTCCAGACGTACTACCCTTGTCCCTAACTAAATCTTATGAAATTTACAAGAACCATTGCAAGGTTGATGCCCATGGTTCTAAATTTCCTCATATTCTTCATTTTGTTAAACAATATTGTCTTCCCTAGATTACTAAATGGCAATATGTTATTGTTGGTGACAACCTGAAAAGACATTGGTATATAAAATGGTGGGATAAGTTTGCTTTTGATCCCATTATCAATAAAGTTAAGCAGATGATCCAGGCCCCTAAAGCTCAGAATCTGCCTTTATCCTCTATTGTCCAGCCCCAGCTGATTACTCCTGGTGATATTGGCCAAACCCCTAATAAGGTGCAGCCTGCTTCCCCTGATTCCTCTTCTTCCTCGAAGAAACTGTCTTTTAAGAGTAAGAAGGAAAAGAAAAAAGCTTTATTCAAAGCTATGCTTGAGTCCTTTGATGTTTGTGATGATGATGATGAGGATGATGATACTGCTTCTGAGGCTTCTTCTGTTGCTACTTATGATCCTTAGAGAAATTATTTTGGTATTCCAGGCCTTGAAGACCTTTAAACAGTCTAAGTATTGTTTCGGATACCCTTTTCACGGACTAAAGTTTCTATGAAAATTATGATGACCTTGCAAGACTGAGTTCCTGCATCTATCCCGCAATTTGAGTGCTACTCCAGCTGTTTTCCTTTATGGATTGAGTTCCTGTAAAGTCATTATGACCCTGCAGACTGAGCACTACAGCCGAAAGTATTTTGTCAGCTTGTGTCGACGCCCCTGCTTTTCATTGTTGCTGTTTCCCCCGTGGTTGAAGCCCATGCTTTGCCAACACTACAGTGGATTTACTTTTACTATTTGTAATTGATGCTTTTATTGTTTTTCATGATGTAATTTTGTTTTTCTTGAGTCCGAAAAAGATGTAAGAGGTTATCCCTTTATGTCCTATCTTTTACATATAGGAAGGTCCCCTCTTGTGTCGAGGCAGAAGCTTAAAACTGCTTTAGCCTGAACCTCAAACTTGTCCTTTAAGTCTGTAATATTTTCCATTATGTTTCCAGTCTTCCATATCCAAAAGCTTGAATGCTTTAATTGTAAGTTTTGATAAACTTCAATACTACCTTTTGAATTTGAATATTCAATTTATAATCCTGTTTTAATACAACGGCTACCGCATGGTTGGCTAGTTTTATGCTCTTCTTTTATCTTATCTTCATCATATGCACTACTTTATGCATTTTATATACTGCGCTTCCTTCTCTTGCATTTGGTATCAGAACCTTGCTTCCTTCCAAGGCTCCCTTGCACTTGGTATCAGAGCCTTGATTTTCTTTTGACGAAAATGATATATATATCTAATTTAATTTTATATATGTGGTTTTGAGGGGGGGAAAAAAAACTGAATTATTTAACTTTCTCAAAGTTACACCCCATTTGCAATCACCCTCAAAATTAACTTAAAAAAGTTACAATGGATTACTTTAAATTTCTAGGTCTTTTCGCTTTGCTACGTAGACTTGTAGTATGCATTATTAGTATGCAATATTTTTTGAAAATAAGACATGCATGTGACCTTCACGTGACTCAAATTATTCATTATACCTTTGTAGATTTTAAGTAAAAAAATAAAAATAAAAATAAAACCATGGAAGTAGACCTCGGCTTGGCCATGGGTCTCCACGGCTTCAGGGCCAAAGACCGACTCCCATGGTCTGATTGTGAGTCTCCACAGCTAGAGAATGGATGCTTTTTAAAAAATATATATATAATAATAAAATTTTAAGATTGGAATTGTATTTTTACATGTCTAATAGAGGTATATTAATGGACAATTTAAGTCATGTGACACATTTTTTTATTATCAAATTTAACCAAAAAAAAAAAAATCCTTTTAAATGCCAGCACTCTTGAATTTCTTTGCCCTAATTTCTCATTGATAATATTTCTTTATTTTCTCGCTGGCGCGTGTGCATACATACATATAATTATTCATATGATTAGATCACATAGTATTTTTTTGTTTTATTAGGTGTAGTCCTAAACCTATTGAGTTACCTTTTAATAACATTATAAACTTGTTAAAAGTTCTACTTGTGATGTTTGTAGGTGACCCACGGTGGGCTGGGAGACCTACTTCTTGGAATATTTCCTCTAATCGAGTATTGGCAAAAATATAACCAAAATAATAATAATAATAATAATATCTAAAACCAAATAAAAAAAGGAGAATTGAGAATCTGTTTAAAAGAGTAAAAAATGATAATAATTAAAGATAAAGCATTATACTTTTTTAGTAGTGAAGAGAATGCTACTTAAAAATACTGAGTAGCATTTCACTTTTATTATAAAGACTTGTGGTTCATCTATTTTGTTTTTTCAAATTTATCATTACATATGTAAGATTAGATTAATGAAATACAGATAAAAGACGAAAAAATAGCATTTTCGAAATGCAGTATTTATCTTTATTTCTATTACGGAGACCACGTGATTTGCCTGAGGAGCAGGTCCTCCTTGAGTGGGGATCGAGGCAGCTGGAGATTTGGAAATTGGATCATTGGAAGGATTCTCGTCAGCATACATAGGTGAATTGAAGGATTTTTCGTCTTTGATCGTACTAAATATTTCAAGAAGTCAAAAAGTACAATTGGAGATAAGGATTTTTTTTTTTTTTTTGATGCGATGATAAGGATATTTTAGTCTTTAATCGTACTACTAATTATTTCAAAAAAGTCAAAAAGTGCAATTAGCAGTGATGTTTATCTTTATTTATAGGATTAAATACGTTTGAAAACTTTTTTTTTCTCCTAGGGTTTGAAAAGTGATTAAATTGATCCTTATGGTTTAAAAGTGAGTTAGTCCATCCGTCATTTGACGTTAGTTGACTTAACGATTGACATGTGACCAATTAGAAGTTGACACGTGTCCAATTAATTATTATTTTTATTTTTAAAAAAATTAAAAAATATATTTTCAAAAAAAGAAAGAAAATGTTTTTTTTTCTTTTTTGAAAAATATATATATTTTTTTATTTTTTTCAAAAAAAATTAATTAATTGACCACGTGTCAACTTTTAATTAGTCCATATGTCAATTCGTTAAGTCAACTAACTCAACCAACGGATGACTAACAATTACTTTTCAAAACCACAAGGACCAATTTGTCACTTTCAAACCCTAGGAAGGAAAAAATAAAGTTTCCAAATCCTAGGAACTAATTAAGTATTTAACCCTTATTTCTATTATGAAGACCATGCGATTAATTTGCCTGGAATAATGTTATAAGTTTTTTTAAAATTTTTTAATAGTCACTTTAAAAGTAATGTGATTTTTAAAATTACAAATATATCAAAACTTAATAAATCATATATCAAATTTAATGGTCATTTTAAAAATCACATCATATTTAGGATGATTCTAAAAAGATTCTAAAAAATCTTATATAACTTTACTTATTTGCATGATACGGAGATGTGCAGATTGTGTTTCCTCCTTGAGAGAAGCCTTCTCCCCTTGTGTGGGGAATGGGGATCGAGACAGCTGGAGATCATTTGGAAGGCACATAGAGGGTATTTTGGTAATTTTAAAGGTATTAGTTAGGATTTAATAAAAAAATCATACCGAATGAAAGGTATTGTAAAAAATTAAAAGTTTAATATCAAAATTGAGAATTTTAATTTTTTTTTGAAATTTAAAATTTTTAAAATTTGAGGATACTTTTAAAACGCATAAAAGGTCAAAAAGTTTTGTGAAGTTCGCTCTTTAAAATAAGGGGTTTGTTAGGGGTTCTTCCTATAGTGTCCTCCTAACGTTCTCCCAGTCTTACGTAAAACATGATTTAAGAAAAAATAAAATTGTAACACCGTTTTTTTGGTAATCAATTAATTTTTATGAGTTAATAGTTAGGTTTTAATGCTTTAAAACTTGTTTTTGGATTCAAAACTAAAACCTAAGGGTGGAAGGTTAACCCTTTAGGGATGATATCACCCAAAATGAATTTGATCATCATAAATTTGGCGCTAATGCCTCAATTTTGATGATAATGCTTCACAAATTTGGTGCTAATGCATAAAAAAATGATGGTAGAAGGTACTAAAATTTTATTTTTTCTTAAATCATGTTTTATGTAAAACTGAGAAAACGTCAGGAGAACATACGGGGAGAATCCCTAGCATTTTCCTTAAAATAATATGTATAAAATCTTTAAGGAATAATTCAATCGGTTAAAGACCACGATTCATAAAATGGAAGTAAAGAGTTTTGGTTGTTATAAAAACTTACTTATTCGTTGAAAAAAAGAAGAAGGAAAGAACCAATCTCCTTAATTATATGTGAATATACAAATTTGACTATGTAATAAATCCATTCCAGTACTTGGTGTATTTTATATTTTAATAAAAATATATAATAAAATATTTATTTTTAATAAATTTATTGTGACAAAATTTGTTATGAGATATTATATATATGGATATACCTCCTAATAATGTAAAATGAGAAAATAGTTATACAATATATTTTCGTGCACCCACTTTATCGTATATTATTTATTTTTCATTACATTTGGAATTCGGAACAATCTTAAATCTGAATCAACGTGAATCAACACGCTTGAGTTTGGCACATATAATATGTCATACAAATTCTGTGTAAAAGTGGTATATGTATAATATCTAAAACCAAATAAAGAGGAGAATTGAGAATCTGTTTAAAAGAGTAAAAAATTAATAATAATTAAAAAATAAAGCATTATACTTTTTTAGTAGTTAAGAGAATGCAACTGTAAAAATACTGAGTAGCATTTCACTTTTATTATAAAGACTTATCGTTCTACTATTTTTTTTTTTAATTTATCATTACATTTGTAATATTAAAAATTTTAATATAGAGAGAGAGATTAATGAAATACAGATAAAAGGCGAAAAAATAGCATTTTCGAATTGCAGTATTTATCTTTATTTCTATTACGGAGGAGACCACGTGATTTGCCTGAGGAGCAGGTCCTCCTTGTGTGGGGATCGAGGCAGCTGGAGATTTGGAAATTGGATCATTGGAAGGATTCTCGTCAGCATACATATGAGAATTGAATTGAAGGATTTTTCGTCTTTAATCGTACTAATTATTTCAAGAAGTCAAAAAGTACAATTAGTGACAAGGATTTTTTTCGTATTTAATCGCACTACTAAGGCTTTGTTTGGATAAGTTGATTTTTGTTTTCAGTTTCAGATTTTTTGATTTTTGAAATAATCTTACTTCAAATTTTTAAGCTTAAGTTTATTTCTAATATTTCAAAATTTAGATTTTGAAATTCTCAAGCCAAATAAAAAACTCACATTAATTTTTTAAAAAATCCAAACTCAAAATAAAATCATACTTATCCAAACAAAGCCTATTTAAAAAGTCGAAAAGTGCAATTGGAGACTATGTTTATCTTTATTTCTATTATGGAGAACACGTGATTTGGAGGAGCCTCCTTGTGTGTGTGGGGAATGGGGATCGAGACAGCGGGAGATTATTTGGAAGGCTTCTCGTCAACAAACAAATAGAGGGTATTTTGATAATTTTAAAGGTATTAGTTAGGATTGAATAAAAACTCATACTGAATGAATGACGTTGTAAAAAATTAAAAAATTTAATATCAAAAATTGAGAATGAATTTTTTTAAAGAGTAGTTCAATCGATTAAAGACCACACTTTATGAAATGAAAATAATTAGATCAAATCTATTCATTCTTGATCAACATCAAAAAAATAAAGAGGAGCCTCTTTGTGTGGGAAAATTAGAAATATATGATTCTTTAGCTGAAATTAATAGGAATGCTCGTATGTTTTAGTGCCAATGCAACCTTTATGCGACTTAGGCAGTCACTCAAGGCCCCCAATTAATAATTATACAACAAAATTTTTTTCAAACAAATAAAAAAACACATTTTTAAGGCTTCAATATGGTAAAGAAGAAATTAATAAATAGTCTCTAATTATTAATTGTACAGTAAAGGTTCTTTCCAAATATATATATATTTTTTTAATAAAACACATTCGATACTTTTATTAGTCAAAAGCAATACAGAGAGAAAAGATATAACAGTTCTCTCTATGAATACAAGCTTCCAGAATCGACTCACAATCCACATCCTCTTTAAAGCACACTATGATCTCTCCCTAATGGGCCTCAATAGGCAGCAGGTGGCACCACCCTAAGGGCTGCACCCTCCTACTACCCCCCACTAGGTTTTTTGAAACCATAGGAGCCTAAAGTGAATCAAATCAAAATAACAGAGGTTAAGTACGAGACAAAGCGGACATGTCCGCTTGCGTGAGCCTCATTCCACCCTGTGGGTTATACAACCAACCCATGTTCACCTCCTCCTTCAAGGCCCAAGCAGCTAACTGATGTGCCACTTTGTTCCCCTCCCGACGCACAAAGTTCATCTTCCACTCCGGGACTCCTTTCAGTGAAACACGGATATCCTCCATCAAATGACCTCGGGAGCTATCATCCAAATCACCTGAAGTTATATCTTCGACAACTACTTTTGCATCACCTTCGAACTGAGCATTTTGGATACCCATCTCTCGGCAAAGGTGGATTGCCATGAGAGCTGCCATGATCTCCCCTGTTATGGGGTCCAAAAAACCCCCATACAGTTCGACTCTGAGAAGCCCACATCCTTCCCTGATGGTCTCGTATTATAATGCCCAGACCCACTCTTCCCCGCTTAAGGTCCACTCCAGCATCCCAATTAATTTTCGTACTGTCCTAGGGGGGTGCTTTCCATCCATACGACGTGGCTACTCCTAAGGAAGGAGCAAGATTGCTCTGTTTTGCCTTAATAGTATGGACTATTTCACCTATCTGTTTAGCTTGGTGAACTATAAGATTTGGATGTGCAAAATTACCATCATGTATAACTTCATTACGTCAAAGCCAAATGCGCCTTGCTATCCCAACAAAAAGCGTGAACTCAGCTTGGTCACACCTGTTTAACATACCTTCAACTACCCATATAAAATTAGGTCCCTCAAAATGACTTTTCTGGAAGGTTCTACCCCCTGCAGCCCACACATCACTAGCCGAGGGACACTGCCATAGGGCGTGAAAAGTTGTCTCGATTTCCCTTATACAAATTGGGCAGCTTGGATCAGTTATAATCTTTATGTAGCAAAGATTATCTCTCGTAGGTAGGCACTCGTGACAAGCTCGCCATAGAAAAAGCTTTTCCGTTTGTGTGATATGGAGCTTCCAAATCTTATCCCAAATTGTGCTCTTCCTAGGGCGCACCGAACGTTCAGCCTTGTCTATCAATTCCTTCTCTTTTTGAATATGATAGGCGCTTCTTACCGAAAATTTGCCATTTGCTGTCCCTTTCCATATTAAGACATCAGCTTGATTCGTTGCACTAATCGATATAGACTGAATAGCTCTCTTCTCTTCATCCGAGAAAACTTGCTCCAGCAACATGTAATTCCACCAGCTTGTATCAGCAGAAATTAACTCACTGACAGTGGAAGATTCATTCAATATCCGTATGGGTGATTGCACACAAAAACTAGCAGGGGAAGGTAGCCATCGATCTTTCCATATGCATATTGTTTGTCCGTTGCCCACTCGCCATACCAAACCCTCCTTAACAAGGTCAATAGAACCTTGGATGCTTCTCCAAGCAAATGAAGGTTTTTTCCCAAGAGACTCTTCAAGAACCGTACCTTATAGATAATATTTGGCTTTAACAACCCTAGCAATCAAGCTTTCCAGATTCTTCCATAAACGCCATACCTGTTTAGCCAAAAGTGCCTTATTAAAGCAAGCCAAATCCCGAAAACCCATTCCTCCTTGAGTCTTCGACCAACTCAACTTACTCCAACTCATCCAATGGATGCGATTATTATTCTCCTTGTGACCCCAAAAAAATTTTGCCATCATTGAATTTATTTCCTTACAAAGCGCCTTTGGGAGCAGAAAAACGCTCATGCAATACGTAGGAATCGCATGTATCACCGCCTTTAACAACACCTCTTTTCCTGCCTGAGAAAGAAAATTAATCTTCCAATCTTGAAGGCGCTTCCACACTTTCTCCCTTATACTTCGAAAAGCACTCATTCGCGATCTACCCACAAGAGCAGGTAGCCCCAAATAAGTATCATATCTCTGATCTATTGGGATCCCTGCTACCGCCTAAATTTGTTCCTTCTCAGACATTGGTGTATTTCTACTAAAGAAAATTGATGTCTTGTTAGCATTCATCTTTTGTCCCGACGCCATTTCATAATTGTATAGTATATTTGACAGCTGGTTCCATTGCAGCAGATTAGCCCTACAAAACAAAAGGCTATCGTCTGCAAAGAAAAGGTGGCTTATCATTGGTCCTCGTCTCGAAGTAGGCATTCCTGTCAACAAGCCATCATTACTAGCTTTTTGAATCATTGAGCTTAGCTCTTCTACACATAAAAGAAACGGATAAGGTGATATAGGGTCCCCTTGTCAGATACCCCGTGAAGGGGTTATCAATCCACAAGGGTTCCCATTAACGACAATAGAATACGTTACCGATTTTATACACATCAAGATTAATGAGATCCACCATTCACAAAACCCCATTTTACCCTATCATACGCCTTACTCATGTCCAGCTTCACCGCCATAAAACCTTTCTTGCCTTTCATTCCGGTATGCATTGTATGTAAGGTTTCATATGCAGCCAATACATTATCCATAATCAAACGACCCGGAATAAACGCACTTTGCGTCGGAGCAATAAGGTGAGGCAAAATCTTTTTTAGACGATTTACTAGGATCTTAGAAATAAGTTTATATAATAAATTAAACAAACTTATAGGTCTAAAATCCGTTACACAAGTAAGGTTTTTTTTCTTCGGTATCAAAGCAACATGTGTCAAGTTTAATTCAGGGGGTAAAATCCCATTATTAAGCACTTCCAGCAAAGTGTAACATACCTCCGTTCGCATGGTGGGCCAGTTTTGTTGGAAAAAACTAGCATTTAGACCATCAGGTCCTGGTGCTTTTAAAGGCTCCATTTGGAAGAGAGTCACTTCAATCTCCTCAGCTGTGAAAATTTTCCCAAGCTCCTTATTCATATCTTCTGTAACTTTGCATGTGATGGGTTGTAAGCAAGGGGAAAAATCTCCACTCGGACCTTGTGTGAACAAGGCTGTGAAATAATTAATAAAAGCATTCTCCACGTCCCTCATTTGATCCCATACCCTGCCATTTTCGTCAGTTATGGCACCCACAGTGTTACGTCGCTTCCTTTCATTTGCACAAGCATGAAAGTAGCGGTATTACGGTCTCCAGACTTAAGCCAATCTACCTTGGCACACTGCCTCCACCATAGTTCTTCACTGTCCAGTAGTTTTTGTAGCTTTGACCGGACCTTCTTTTCTTCATATTGAGCACTTGGGTCTTCTCTCATTTGCAGGTTTCTAAGGCGCCTCTGCAGTTGTTGGATGGCCTGCTCTCCTTTTTCTTTTATATTTTTTTCCAACCCGTAAGCCCATGGGTGCAAGCTTCCAGTTTTGAATTCAGCCGGGCCCATTGTGTCTCTCTATCATATTCTTCACTCCATGCCGAGTTCAGAACCTCCATACATCCTTCTTCCAAAGCCCAACTAGATTCAAAGAAAAACCGTGGTTTATTTTGGTTTCTCTTATTTGGTCGCCACAGCTGTATACTGAGAGGTACATGGTCAGAGCAAATTATTGCTTCAACCCATAATTCAGCTTCCGGAAATAAATTCCTCCACTCTATATTCGATGCTCCCCGATCAAGACACTCTTTGATAAGTGCATTACCCTTTTGACCATTACTCCACGTATATTTAGGCCCAAAATAGCCTAAATCTGTTAGAGCACATACTTCAAGAGTTTGTCCGAAATCCTGCATGAGAATGAATCTTCGTACCTTCCCCCCCATTTTTTTCGATTCCGTCAAGACTTCGTTGAAGTCCCCAATACACAACCACGGTTTCGGGGTCAATCTCGCCAAGGTTTTTAATAAATTCCACGCTTGTCCACGCTTCGTAGCGTCAGGATGTCTATAGAAGCCAATAAACTTCCACTCCATATGTTCACGGTGGTTGTGAATAATGGCATTTATATGTCTTTGGTTGTAATTTTGTATCTCCGCATCACATTCATCCTCCCAAAATAACGTCAAACCACCACTTTTTCCCATGCTTTCTACAACAAACATGTTCCTGAATTTTATTTTAATCCGAATCCGCTCCATTTTTTTCTTACAAAGCTTAGTCTCCATGAGAAAGACCAAGTTGGGTCGCTTTTCCTTCACCATTCGGCGAAGTTCTTGAACTGTTCGAAGGTTCCCAAGCCCTCGGCAGTTCCAACTTATAATGATCATTGCGGTCGGCAGGGCTGGAAACTAGCCACCGCCATCCCCGATCCATTGTTTTGTTCTTCTTCCCCGTCCTCCAATCGGCCTTTCTTGACAATCACGAATTCTGTACTGGCCCCATCTTTTTCTTGCTGGCAATAAAATTCTTGGGCTTCATCACTGAATGGGCCCTCATCTCTTTCCTTTCTCTTTGTCACCAACCTGCTGTTTTGGGCTCCCTTTATTGATTTTTCTATATCAGCTAAGCCCGGGCCTGAAAAAGGGCTTCTAGATTTATTAAAAATTTCGCCACTACTCACGTGCTGTTTGGAAGGACTTTTGCTACATTTGAAATTCATCGCATGTAGTGGTTCCCTCGGTGACAACTGTGATTTTCCTTTTGAGGATATTCTTTCCTCTTCATTAGTATTAAAGGCCCCAAATATCTTTCCTTCCTTGCTCTAATTTCTTGTAGCATTTATTGGGGTGGACTGTTTTTCAAAACGGTCCCTCATAGCTCCCACGAGATTCTCTTCCTTTTCCGTTTGCTGACTTGCATGGAATCTGCCATAATTCATTCCCTAATCAGCTCCTGTAAATCCGTTGTTGCCATTTCTGGTCCTTGCTTGCTGACATCCACGAGGGACTCCACCGGTGTATCCATCCTCCCCGGAATCTGCCGCTCTTCTTTTCCGATCATTTTCCTTCCGTCCTTGTGTTTCATCATAATTCGTTCGACCATCAGGAACATATTTTGGACCTCTATATGATTCCGAAGTCCCTCCATGTGTCTTCTTCGGAATTCATGTTGGAGAGTTTGCTCTTAGCCACGGCACGTCCTGGTTTCTTAGTTTTTTCTTTTTCAAACAGCCCTCTGTTCCATGGCATATAACACCACAATGATAGCAGAACTTTGGAAGATGCTCAAACTTAAAGCCGATTAGCACTGACTTCCCATCAAACTTAAGCATATGGCCCCGGATGAGAGGTTTGTATAGATCGATCTTGATCTTGACTCGTAAAAACTCCCCCTATCCAACTCCATCTTTGTCAGTGTCAACCTCCTCTACTTGTCCCATTGATGCTCCTAATTTAAAGCCCACATCTCTTACCATGCATGCCAAAGGGAGGTTCGTCATACGCACCCAGAAAGATGCTTTATCAAAGGTGAATTCAGACGGCGACGTACAACCGTCAAAATCCTCCAACATAAAAAGATTTCCTTCTAAACTCCAAGGCTGCCCTTCAATGACTCTCGCCTTGTCACGGGCCAGATCAAATTCCAGCAGGAACAAGTTGCCCCCTAGGATCTTGAAAGTAAACGACTCCTTTAGTTTCCACAAACGCAAAAGCTTGCTCTTTATAGTCTCTTTGCTAATGATTCTATTAGACATGAGTTTGCCCACCGCACAGTTTTTTCCCCTCTGAATCACGCCTGTCACTTCAGTCTTTTGGATCTCAAGCTATCTGTCTTTTCCCTCTTCCAGTGAAAGATTTCCCCATAACATTGACAGATCTTCCGCCATCGATTATACCACAAAAACAAATACTCTCAAACAATCGAAAACAAATTGTGAGATACACTCCTTCTCATCTAGGATTTATCTAGAGAGAAAACTATGCTAGTAAACAATCTAGCCCTCTTCCAACTCCCCCTAACAGATTACAGGCACACAGTAAGCTCCAAATATATTTTTTAAAAAAACTCTGATATGATAAAAAAAATTAATAAATAATATGGCCTTAAAATAATTTAATAATATTGATGGCCTTAAAAAATCATATGGAAATTTGTTGGCTCTAGACATAATCATTTCATTTTTTTTTCTTTTTGGGTAAAGTCCATATTCCCTCCTCAAACTACCACCCAATTGACAATATCCCCTCCGAACTTTCAATTGTAGCAATGTCCCCCCCAAACTACCAAAACATTGTCAATGTCCCCCATAAGGTTAGCAAAAAGATTCAAATGCCCTTATATATTTCTCAATAAAACAAAAATACCCCTATAAACTCAAAAACAAAAAAAAAAAATCAATTTAAAAAGAACGATTTAAAAAAAAAATTTATTTTTTAAACGAAAATTACTTTTTAAACAAATTTTTTTGAAATGATTTTTTAACGGAAATTTTTATTTAAAATAATTTTTTTCATATTTTTTAGAAAACAAAAATTTTATTTTCTTACACGGAAATTGTTATTTTTTTAAAAAACAGAAATTTTTATTTAAAAAAGTTATAAAAAAATCAATTTTTATAAAAAAAAAAAAATTGAAATTTTTTTCATTTTTTTCTTATACAAAGGATTTTTTTAAAAAAAAAAAAAAATTAATTTTCCACCCTTTGGATTTTTTTTAATTTTTTTTTAGTTTTATGTTTTTCTCTAGAAGTTTTAGTATTTTTTTTTATTGAGGGTAGTTTCGTCATTGGGGGGAACATTGACAATATTTTGGTAGTTTGTCAATATTTTGGTAGTTTGAGGGGGACATTGTTACAATTGAAAGTTTATGGGGGACATTGTCAATTTGGTGGTAGTTTGAGGGGGGGGGGGCTGTGGACTTTCCACTTCTTTTTTTAAAGGAAAGCACTTCATTCTCATTCATTCATAATAGTCACAAGCAAAAAAGCTCTTACAAATTGAATAAAAAGTTTTGAAGCAAATTAGAACCGAAGCTAAAATTACAGACATCACCAATCATACCAAATCAATCATAACATAATTATCCGCTAACCTATAATTAATCATCAGGTTTAATACTAGATCTGTACCAAACAGACACAATCCAATGCATAGGTAGTGCTTATTCCTCGGCCTTGAGAGCAGAGAACCCCCAAGCCGATACTCATTCTCATCAACTAGAAAGCTAGAATATCGTTCACATCCACAATCCAAAGGTTTGGACCAAATGCAGATATACTCACAAGCAGAAAATAGTTGGAGACGATAGAGCCTTATTACAAGCAAAAATAGGAAAGAAAAACATACAGGAAAATAAAATGACAACACAGAAATACAACCAAATAAAAGGAACAAATAGGGAAATAGCAACGGAAAAACAAGCAAATACAGGCAAAATTAGAAAAACAACCAAAGGAAAAAACAGGGAAAGCATATTATGGGGATGACAACAGTCGAGAAGAAGCCGATCATGTGCTGACCGGAAATTGACGCGGTAGGTGGCGTTGAAAGTACATCACGGGGAGACACGAGAAAAGACCAAGAGCTGAGATGGTAGGGCTAAAAGCGGTAGCGAAGAGATCGGCGTACTCAGAACTGAATGTGAGAGTTTGAGTGAAACCTCAAAGGCGACACCCATATAGAGTGCCAAACAAGCAAAAACCAAACAAACAAACTGGAGAGGGACAGAAGAAGCGGGACACAATAGGGAAAAAGGAGCAAAAGAGAAAATGGGGAAAGCATCGCACAAAGGCCAAGGAGTATCAAATAAATTACTTAGCACAAAGAGTTGAGGATAGGGGAGGAGGGGAGGCAGTGAAGGCCACCCCTCCTCCCTAGCTGTGCGGCGCTCACAGAAGTAGGGGCTAGGGTTACAAAATAGGAACTTGTGGCTTGCACCAAAATCAAATAGACACCAAATATTTCAAAAGTCATTTCATTTTAACTTACGCGTATAATTCACGTTAAAAAAAAAAATTCCACAAAAGTTAATAATTAAGACTCTCAACATTGTAAATTTTTTTAAAGTGTGCATATGTTCCCAAGGGGTAGATCAATCAGCTGTAGACTATATATTATAAAGCGAAGGTCACTAGTTCGAATCCCCCCTCCCCCTTCCCTTGTGTGGACATGTAAAAAGAAAAAGAAAAAAGAAAACATATAAATTCTCAAAATGACCATTTATGAAAGTCCAATCAACCCACACGACTTTCTCGATATAAGGACTAGAAAAGTGATACAATTAATTGCCATTTTTTTTTCTTCTCAAAATTCATTCGTTTCACCCAAAATAAAAAGGGATTTGCTAAGGGTTTTCCCCGTAATGTTATCCTGGGATTCTCTCAGTCTTATGTAGAACATAATTTAAGAAAAAATAAAATTGTAGTACCGTTTTTTTTGCCAACAAATTAATTTTTATGAGTTAATAATTAGGTTATAATGCTTTAAAAATTGTTTTTGGATTCAAAACTAAAACCTAAGGGTGAAAGATTAACTCTTTAGGGATGGTATTACTCAAAATGGATTTGATCATCCTAAATTTGGTGTTAATGCCTAAAACAACAGGTGGTGGAGGCCATTACAATTTTATTTTTTCTTAAATCATGTTTTATGTAAGACTAGGAGAACGCCAGGAGAACACTATGGAGAGAACCCCTACCATTTTCCAAATAAAAATGTGAAATGAAGACTTTGTTCTCTAATATTTAAAGCCAAGCAAATTTTAGTAAGATTAATACTATATTATATTTTTATTTCACAATCATCTTATACAATGATGTGTCAATCCTAACTAACTTTTGAATTTTTTTTTTAATCAAGCTAGGATTGATCAAGGCTCGGTTGCGACGTTTAAATGATTAAATCAATAATTTTTTATTTGTTTAAGCTCTCAGAATAACTTGTAATTTATCATAGTATCAGAAATTTTGAGTTTAAACTATGTTTCCATGATTTACCTTCTATTTCAGTTAAATATTCTAGGTGTTGCTAAGGAGACAAGCAATGATTTGACATCCATTGGATGTTGAGTTTTAATCTTATTAATTCCGACCACCCCTAATGCAATTTAATAGACTAAAAATTTTGGTCATTCACGTGGCTTTTTTTTCCCGTTTGATTATATTTTTAGGAAAAGTATGCACACTTTACTTAAACTACTATCTCATTGTCAATATCCCTCAAATTACGAATTGTGTCAATATGTTCCACAAACTACCAAAACAATGTCATTTAGGTGTAGGTATTTTTGTAAATTTCATTAAATCCTAACCAACGGCTGAATTTATAATCCTTCAAGAAAAGAAAAAGAATGTTTTATAATTTTGACACATCTCTGTTAAGATTTAATTGAAAAAAAGAAAGAAAGAAAGAAAGAAGGAATGTGGTAGAATGACATGGTATGGGGATACTTGGCCGACCTTGATAGGCCTTGACATAGAAAGCCATTAGTTTTTGGAAGAAACATAGGGAAACGGACTAGGTTTAATTTGTTTGGGCGTTAGTGATTTCAAAAACTCCGATTTTAGAAATAACGATTTTAAAATGTACAATTTGAAAAAGTAATTTTTAAAAACTCAATTAAGCATTTGGAAAAATCGCAATTTGACTTTTAAAATTACAGTTTATCCTTTTTAAAATTTTACATTTTCAAAAAAGCATCTACTTGCGTACGATTTAAAAATACAGATTTTCTATGTTTTTAAAATTGCAATTTTTTATAAATGCAATCTCAAACGATATGTTTTTTACGATTTGATTTATGTTAGTATATATGTGGTGGTAAGATTGGGAGCCAAGGCTCCTCTCTCCCTCCTATATAAGGAGGTTATTGTATCAATTCTAATATATTACAATATAATACAATGTAGTTCATTGTTGGCTTCCGTTCTCTCTGTTCTCTCTCTCTCTCCTTCTTCCGCTCTATACAATATATTTAACATGGTATCAGAGCCACCTTCTTGTGGCCTCTAATAAACGTCTTTGATGTTTTTCGGTGCTCCTTCCGATGACCTTATAGTCGTCGGCGCACCAAGCAGTATTCCCGCTCTTCCTTTGGCGCTCCTTCTGGCGGCCGCCCATCTCTGGCCGACCGCATCGCTAGTTCCTCCAGTAGCTTCTGCCCGAGCCAGTTCATCGAGACCCTTCTCAGCCCATTCTGGCAATGCTCCTCCCCAAACAACATATCAGACACTCTGAGTCCAGATCCGAAGAGATCAGCCACCGTCTAAGCTTCCACGCATCTACACACGCCTCCAGAAGGATCTGCTAGTTTGCCAACGCGACTCACGCACTTCCACGCGCTGCCATAGTGTTACATGCGCCTCCACACATTGGAAGGATCTTCCATGCGCCGACAGTGCCTCCCACACGCTTACCACTCTTCTGGCGCGTGAGATCCACGCGCCATATCATTCTCTAGAGCGTGAGACTTCACACCACCACACACTTACTGGCGTGTTTGATGCACGCTCCCATTCAACACTAGACTTTAGCGTGTACACCACACACACCAGGCGTTCTTCCATCCCACACACTTACTGGTGCGTGATATGCACACACCCATGTAGCCGCCAGACTTTGGCACGTGCACCACACGTGCCAGGCATTCCTTCCAATCTTTAGCTGTCACGTGTCTCTCAGAGTGTTGCCATGTCAGCCCTAGCCTCTGCCACGTGTCAAGCTCAAAAAGAAAGGATCTAGATCCACTAATTTTGACCCGATCCAACGGGTTAGAACCAGATCTTCTCAATTAGGTCAAACCTTCAATCGGTCCATGGGTTTCGGTCTTTTAGGCCCATTTAAATCGGCCCATTCAAATTGGGTTTAAAATGGATCCAAAACCATCGACCCGGTCCAGTTAGACCCAGATCCACCAATCTGGCAATCCAATCCATCAACTTGACCAAGCAGGTCTCATTTCGGTTCGGATCCTCGACCCAGTTCATATTATATTTGGGTCAACCATATTTAATGGTCTATGGGTTAGGACCAAATATTGACCCATTTAACCGGCCCAATTAGCCTATAAGGCTCTCAATACAAGTCTCAAGCCCAATCTTTTGGGTCCAGTAGCCACCTCCAGCCACCAGTTGCCGCTACCAACCGCCATCCATAGCCAACGGCCGCCCAACTCCGACCACCTCTGGCAACTTTTCTGGCGGACTTAAAAAAAAAAAAAAAATTTAATTATTTTTTTTATTATCCTTACTTTTGTTTTCCAACCTCAATGTTTAAACACATTGAGTTTGAGGGGAGATGTTAGTATATATGTGGAACTTGTCCCACATTGATAAGATTAGGAGCCAAGGCTCCTCTCTCCCTCCTATATAAGGAGGTTATTGTATCTATTCTGATGGCTTATGGGATTACATGAATAGGTTGGCTATTCCATTGTCTGTTAAAAGAGTCTGCAGTTGTTTTAATTGACTTCCATTGTCTACTAAAATCAAGAGAGGAGAATCATTTAGCATTTTTGCTACTGTTTTCAGCTCATATGCAGACATTGAACATTTTTGCTATTGCTTTTTCAACTCAAATTTAGTTACTTTTGTTAGAAATCAACTTCGACAGTATGGAGACGTTTAGGTCTATATCACAACTCCTGTTAATATACAGGTCCCATACAATTGTTATAACCTAAAAACCCAGTTCAAATTTTGCCTTTCTTTCTTTTTTCATTGATATTTGTGTAGAGCATTACTATTTTATTATGAAGTTGTACGGATAAAAAGAAAGACCCATTTAGGGCCGGCTCAATGTATTTGGGGCCTTAAGTGAAACTTTGAAATGAGGCTTTATTTATTTTTTAAAGTAAAAAAATATATAGTTTAAACATATTTATTTTAATATTTTTATTTAAAAATCATTTTTTTTTCGCTTTTTGGGATGCAAAATTACTGATTAAGTTTTTCTAACATCATTTTTTCAATTGATTATATTCTTATTTAAAAAAAAAATATTTTGACTATTATAAAATAAATTATAAAAATATAACAATAAAACCTGATTTAGAGAGGTAGAGACTAGAAAGTTCTTGGAGATTTCTCATTTTGGAGAGGAAGAAGCCAAGAACTTTTTGGAGAATTAGCATGAAGTTCTTGATCTTCGAGAGAGTCAGAAAAATTGCAGGCTAGATAATAGATATGAGTGAAGGTTCTCGTTTTT
The DNA here is from genome assembly GCA_013348765.1 of Carpinus viminea. Taxonomy (NCBI): domain Eukaryota; kingdom Viridiplantae; phylum Streptophyta; class Magnoliopsida; order Fagales; family Betulaceae; genus Carpinus; species Carpinus viminea. Next base: position 12,496,145 of record CP054668.1, read on the forward strand.
ATTTGAAACACTACCAAAAAAAAAAAAAAAAGGTTTAGTAACGGCTGATGTAGTGTCATTTTAATGAATTGAAACTATTAAGGGTCCGTTTGGGAGTGCGTTTTTAAAAAGATAATCTGCGTTTTTAAACCAAATCGCAATTTTGGAGTGTTTGGGATTGCGATTTTGAAAACACAAATTTTAAAATCGTGAAAAATCAATCGATTTGATAAAATGATCTTTATTTGAAAAAATTAAACCAAAATCACGATTTCAAAAAATAATATTTACCTATTTGATGCGAAATCGCAATTATATGCTAATTTTACCCAAACACTCGATTGATAAAAAAGTACTTTTTGCCTTGTTTTTACCAAACGCCTATCGATTTTAAAAAGTGACGATTTCAAAAACACAATTTTTAAAAACGCAATTTTTAAAATTACACTTATTGAAATCGCACTCCCAAACGGGCCCTAACATTATAAGATGACGGTTTTAGTAAAACCGACACCAATTAATAGTGACAGTTTTAATGAAATCGACACCTTAATTCTATTTTAAGGGTGTTGATTTCACTAAAATCATCACTATTAATTGGTGTCAGTTTTCTCTAAAACCAATATCTCTTAGTTCCCCGCGCCAAATTAGAGCACAAAAAAATACCGTGTTCCTCTTCTCTTCTCCGACTCTTCTGTCTCCCATCAGTTCCCTCTCTCTAGCTAGAAATACTATTTTCTACATTAAACGAAAGAGGATGTCCACCACGCAGACTGTTCCCCATTAATTGATAATTATTTTCGATATTCTTTGTGCTTCCTTCAGATTACTCGTTCTCGGCTCGTTCAGTGCAGAAATTTTAGTTGGGCAAGTAATCGAGAACCCAGGAAGAGCACATCTGCCGCCAATGAAACCGTAATGGTTGATACATGGGGAACGAAGCTCTCGCGAGGGTCGTAGGAGTGGAAGCCATCCTCGCTCTGACCATCTCCGATCCCCCGAAGCTGCGCTCTCTCTTTCTCCACCAGTGCAGCGAGCGTAGTCGGCTGTCCTCGCTCCACCGATCGAACTCCTCCGATAGTACGTACACCAGCCGGCCTCCTCATCACACTGCACGTATGTATATTAATTTGTTGGTTTGATTTTTTATTTTTTTATTTATTTTTTCACGCTGGGTTAGGGTTTGTACTTGATGATCATCAATTTTGTGTAAATTCGCATAATAAAAGTTTTTGGAGATTAGATGGCTCTTGATTTGAATTCTTAATTTTCATTTTGAAGAGCTCGTTTGAATTTTGGGGATTGTGATTTGTTTTGGGTGATTTCCCCTGTTTCAGTTTATCGTTCTGTGCATATCCAAAGCTGCATGTAAACTGATGCAGCTGAGCAGCATCTTCTCTCTGTTACGAGGAAATACAATTTCCCCTGTTTTCAACTCTACTCTGCTGAAACAGGTGGCCATCTCTATGGGATAAGAGCTAGTCTAAAATTTCCGAGTAGAATCACAAAGCTTGTTTATGTGTTTGGGCAGTCGGATCGGCGGCTAGAGTTCGCCAAGTCGCGGACGTCGCTCGCCACTGTGGTTGCTGCTACTGGGAGCTCTCCAAGGCTCGGCTCAGGTACTGAAAGTTTTCCATTTTTTTTTTTTTTCGAATGGCTTTCCGGAGTCTTGAGTTTTAGGAAATTGGTAAATATGTTGATTTTGTGTGAATAGCTTGAACTTATTTTCCTTACAGTCTCTCAGCAAACAAAGAGTGGTGATTTGAGCTGAATTTTCATTGTTTGCTTGTCTTTTTTCCTTAAATTAATAGTTATATTTGATGATTCATAGAACCTGTCCAATGTAGGTTTACTTTGTGTACTTATATATCCCTGTCAGCTGGCAAACTCTAGACCCGTGCAAAGGGTTTCAAATATTTATTTTGTTAGTGTTATAAAAGAATGAAAAATCATGTGATTTGTTTAGTGCATCATATTCGCTTTACACCAACATATCAATATGAAGTTCTCACTTCGAATCTTTAATTGGTTGAGTGATGTTATGCTGTAAATTTAGTTTGCATGGGATGAGTTCGAACAATATGGTTCCTGTGGATGAGATTTGTGAAACTAGGAGTCAAGGGACACGACTGGACTACTTGAATTGTATCCCATGAACACAAAACTAATGGAACAAAATGTAATTTTATGGGAATCATTTATAAGTTTTGTTTACTGTTAAAATTTTACATTTATGGCTTATCCATCTTTCTTATAGTGTACTGATTTGTTTGGTCTTCTAAATACTTTGTTTTCCCAAATAGTTGTTCTTTGTTTTATTTTTATTTATTTATATATATATATATATATAATTTTTATGTTCTCAAGGGATAACTCAATTGGTAGGAGATCACGTCTTATCAAACATAGGTCACTAGTAATTGAATTCCATGACCTCCCATTTTTCCTCTTAGCATGTGCGGACATGTAAAAAAAGAAAACTTTTTGAATATCTCAAATTGCCAAACTCTATCTCGAATCTTCAAGCCCAGTACTAGTTACTTTGTTATAATTTATTTTGCTCCTTCAAAAATTGACAAAATGGTGCTTTGGATCACAAGCATGTACAGAACTCAAATAAACAAATATGTTGATATGGATGCCTCTATCAATTTGTGCCCACAAAATAATGATTAATTTTATGGATAAAAATAAAATGGCAAACTTTTCATTATGTTCTGAGCACCGTCTTTTGGATAGAGGTTTTTTTTTAAAAAAAAAAAACTAGGTTGAAGAAATTTCCTTCAATCTAGTCTATAAAAGTGACATATGTTTATTTTTTTTAATAACATGTGAGATGCAAATAAGTTTTTAATAGAAGGAACAAAGTTGAAATAAATTATATTAAAAACTCATATGCATCTTACATGTTATTAAAAAAAAGGACATATGCCACTTTTATACACTTGGTTGAAGGAAATTTCTCTAATCCAGTTTGGAGAAAAACTTTGTCATTGTCTTTTTACCGTACCCCTCCACACACACACACACACGCACACACACAAAAAAAAAAAAAAAAAAAGAAGAGGAGAAGAAAGAATTTTAAGCAAGTTTCATGGGGTTATTTGATAATATTCTTGAGTCCGAATAGGGTTGAGAAATGCTCTATAAGAGAATTTTCTTACAAAAAAACGAATTCCACCTAGCTCTTACAATTACATAAGCTATGCATGCAACTTAAAAACAAAAAAGGAAATGCATACATCAATCACATGCATGTGATTGGGAGAGATCAAGATATATACATGATTCATATGATAATCTGGCCCTCTGTGGACCTTTAATGTGAATAATGCATGCACCCTTGATCACTAGAGAATGGACCAATAAATGTGAAAAATGGACTCACATTTACTTAGATTTGATTTCTTTTTCTTTTTCTAAGCAATGGAACTCACACAATTTAATCTCTTGACAGGGATTGATAATTCTTCTTTTTACAAGATATAATAGAGATTGATATCAGTAATTGTTTTCCTGCCTCTAGTATAATTCTTGCTATTATATTAGCATCGATATATTAGCATCCATAGTAGAGTGGATGTGCTAATATTGAAGATTATGGGTTACCATCAGCATCAACTGCAAAGTGGACACTAATGAGTTCCTTTAAGCGTCAACTTTTAAAAGTGGACATTGATAAGTGCTCTTTAGCGTTCATTTTGTAGTTACCTGATTAGTAGATTTCTTGTAGTGAACCTAATAAATCCATCCTTTTATTTCTTTGAATAACTTCCAGATCGAGAAACAAAATCAAATGCAAAATAAACTGAGCTAGCTTAGGCTTTGTTATTTGTTAACGTGTTTTAGATACTATATGACATAAAAGTGGTTTTAATTTTAATTTTTTTTTGGTGTTATTTAAAGTGTTTTGTGTTTTGGTTATTTCTGTAAGGATATAAAAGCCAATGCTTTAATTAATCTCATGGTCTTCTCTTGCTCACCATATATGCTTAAAATCCTTTGGTACGTAGTGTGCAATATTGTATATAAAGATTATTGAAGGTCCCAAAACTTGTGATAGCTAGACGACCAAACTGAATATCATTTTTCCAAAACTTCATGACGGTGGAGCAGTGTCATTATCCACCTAACACATACACATGCAATTTATGTTTTGCTATTGATGTTGGAAATGGTCATTCTCAACATGTGTTGTAGCAGCGGTGAAGTGTAAATTATCCCATTACAATGATCTCCATCAACGGCTTAATATATGACTACTGTGATAGCTTGTAGTTTGGTGATTTTTGGAGTGATTTAGTGTTTGTTGGAATGATTTGCTTAGCTCTAATATTGGATTTGCATATGAACTTTGTAATCCTTTTTAGCTTGTGATATGCTCTCGTCTTAATAGGTTTTACCAAATATTTCCATTAATTTGTAAGTTCTCGTGTTGGAACAAATACTCTTATGTAAGTTAGCAATCCTCCATGAATGAATAGAAAGAGGTACGTAGCATGATGTGATGTTTATTCTTATTCTTATCCACTTGGGAGATAGTGATATATACCTAACTACCTAAGTGATCGAAGACTGACAGAATTTAATTTGAAAGGTTTCCAATTTTCGGTTCCTTTTTTTGTGTGGAGTGAAACAAATGCATGTGAATGGCCCTAAGACAGAAACGGCGCAGATGGTGCAGTCTTGATCCTCAGCCACACTTACCTACACAGTGTGCTTCACTCATGAAAAAGATCAATCAAAAGGTCATGTTCGCCTCATTTATGAGATGCATTGTGAAAAACGCTATGCAGATAAATATCACAGTTTATGCGAAATTAATGGATATTTAAATCTAAGCAAGCAATCACCAAAATATGAGTACAAGAATTTTGATGACGAAGAGGAAACCTTTTAGAAACCAATTTAAAAGTAATACCTATCCGAGGCAGCCAAACCCAGGAAATCACTATCAAAAGATTATCCAGAGATTACAGACACTAAGAACACTTACAACCCTTAGCAAGACCTTGGCTCTGTAAGATCGACAAGCCTCAAACTCGTCTCCTCGCTCACAATCTTCTTCAACGTGATTTTCTTTTATCAGACTCTTTCGATAGACTTCTCAAATACGCTCACAAACAAACTAACAAAAATCCTCTAAGAGGAACAACAAGGCTCACAAATAATTCTCTCTTTAAACACAGTCTCTCATGAACTCTCTGGGGGTGAAAATTCATGCCTCTCTCTTTCTATAGAAGTGTATTTATAATAGCCCCATTATCCCTAGACCTAGGAAGCAGTTCCAATTCATTTAGAATTGTTACAGGTAGGCGGCGTCCGGACGGGAACAGTGCCATCCGGACGGGGCATCAAAAACACGATCAAAAAGTGTTTTTTTCACATGCTCGTCTGCAGTCTCGTCTGGACGAGATTGCAGACGAGCTATTCTGTTGACTTCTCTTTATGGTCCGTTTTGGCTTAGTAAACATTGGAATTAGCTGAATCTCGTGAAACATGACTTTGTAGATCTTTGAGTTAGCTTTCCAACGCCATAAAGCTTGCTCCAATACGAGGCCTAGAACTCTAGATATGGCCTTTTTAGTAAATGTTGTCCGGACGAAGTTTCAGACGAGATTGAGGACAAGGCTCTCGGGAATTCTTGTTTCTCGAGCTCGTCCGGACGGGCTTGCAGACGAGATGGCTCTCTAGAAAAACATGATTTTTCGAGCATCGGGATGGCCTTTCTTCTCGTCTGAACGGCGACACATTTGATCATCATTTTGCTTACCGAATTATGCCAACAAGAACTTACACATTGGAAACGAAACGAAGGTAGTTGGTACTAAAATAATACTAGCCTAACCATTTATTAGGGAAACCCCACGACCTAACCAATCATTTATTAGAGAGAGAATTATAAACCCTAATAAATAGAGAGAATTACAACCCTAATGCTCACATTGATATATAGACAACCTAAAACTTGTTAAATTGCTAAGTTGGGTGGTGATTTAATTTTAGTGTAAACATGTGATTAATTAAGTGAAAGCAAAAAAGCGTTGGAGACTATGTGACAATTAATTTCCACGATTTCCTTACTAACACTATTTTGATTTCGGTATTCCATTGTTTGGGATTATCGTGTATATACATTCTCTACAGAAAACAGAACATAAAGGCCGAGAAAAAAACAAAAAATTGGTGTTGAATAACATGCCCTAACAAATTTTCTGGGCATTTCCTACTCACCTAATTACCAAATTACTACTTAAATTGATCAAAAATTATAAATTTAATCTTAATTAAGGATTAAAATTTTACCCAAACCAGTCTAAGGAAATATACTCCAACCCATTTCAAATAGTGTCACATGTCTATAAACATTAAAAAGACACTTTAAATTTAGTTTAAGTTAGTAAACTGCTATTAGCTAGTGACGTTAAGAATTTAATGTGTCGTTTAAATATTTATAGACACTTGACACTATTTAAAATGGGTTGGAAGATATTTCCTTCATACGTGTTTGAAGGAAATTTTGGTTCATTTCCGTTTGGGATTGTGATTTTAGTAAGTGCGATTTTAAAAATTACTTTTTTTAAATCGCTACTTTTTAAAATCTCAAAGGCGTTTGGTAAAACATGTTAAAAAATATTTCTTTATCAAATATTTCTTATACGAAATTGTGATTTTTGTTTAAATTTGCGTTTTTTCAAATAAACATTCCTTAGCCTACTTATAGAAATCTCAGATTTTTTTACTATTTTAGATTAAGTACTTTTTAAACCGTAATACCAAAAGCTTTACGTTTTGCAATATCTTTTAAAAATGCAGATTATTATTGTGAAATTGCAATCTCAAATGCACCTTTAGTTTAATAGAGTATGAAAATTTGCTAAAAACCCTACATAGAAAACAACAAATACGAATAAGTTATACTTTCATCTAAAATTGCAACAAAAACCGTTCATGTGCAAAGTCAACACCAATCATCTTGCAATGTGTGTCATTCAAATAAATTAAAACAAAAAACAAAAACCTGCAATTTATTTATTTATTTTTTCAGAATTTCCGAAAAAAGTCAGAAAAACTAAGATTTTCTTTCACTTTGCAACGAGGAAGAAGTGTCAAGTTATTTTTGTTTTGGGAGGGAAACGAGTTGCACGTTGTTTTTTGTTTTGAGATGGAAACAAAATAAATAATTCACTTATGAAAAAAAGACAATTTATGCGTTTTTTATTTTAATCAAATACTTTGGAAGCAGTGAAAAAAGACAATTTATGCGTTTTGCAGATAGTGAAGTGCCTATTGAACTCACAGGTTCCTCGGCATAAATTGGCCTTCTTTGAGAAACTATTGGAGATAGTATTGCAGGAACAAGAGGCACCAAATCAGCTATATGTTTCAGAGCTGAATGCACACGAGACAGAACTTGGTCCTTTCTTGCAAGACCACGTGGCTGCTTCAGAATACCAACAAAAGAGTACGGCCCAGCAATTCAAGGTTTTCTCTTCTTTCTTTTTTTTTTTTTCTTTCAATATAATTTTTTTTTTCTAACTCCAATTAGAATACATATGTTGTAACCAAACTAAGGAATATGAATAACTATTCCATTCTTCTTCTTTGTTCCTAGTAATAACTATTTCTTTTCCTAATAGAATACTCAATCTACAAACCAAACAAGTCTTTAATATATTTTCTATTCTTGTAAAATTTATAAAATTTAATTTAATTTTTTTAAAATTTTTTCTTTCTGATATGTGGTGTTGATTGGGGGATCCAAAGAGAAGATCGGCTGCGGACTTGGATGCCCATAATTAAGGAGATGACATCCATCCCAACGGGCCATACCAGGATCATGACACATTGGACAATTACTTCTCATGCGGCTTGCAATTAGTCGTTTCTCACCATATTTAGGTGGTAACAATGCCATGTTAGCAATAGAGTGACGTGGCATATTTCCCACGTTACAATATGTGTTTTTTAATTATTTTATTATTAATATTAAATAATATATATTATTATAGTAACCGAATTAATTATGTTAATTAACATTATATTAAACTACAAAAAAATTAGGTAATGAATTTTATTTTTAAGAGAACAAAAAAAAAAAATTGCTAACGTGGCGTATATGCCACGTCATCCATTTCCTAACGTGGCATATATGCAACGTTAGAAAATACTAACGTGGCATATCTGACACATTAGAAAATGACTAACGTGGCATATACAAGTTAAACCCATATACAAGTAATGATCATTTGTAGGGAAAGTTGAATTAACTTCCTCTTTCTGGGTAACCAATCTCAATATAGTAGTTACAAGTTAAAACCAGATTAATGCTTGCTAAAAAAAACCTCCAATTAACATGCCTGTCAATAATATAATACAGAATCCATATGTTACAATTAATTGCAATCAGTTTAATCCTAAGTATTCAATTCGAGAATATTAAATTTCACATATATATATGTGTGTGTGTGTATATATATATATAAGATGTCAGTATTTAGGCCTGAAATCTGAAAAAGATTTCATTTATTTGTCTTTCCAATTAGGAGCCTCTATGACAACTGAAGCAGAGAGATGAACTCAACAAAACATACAATTTAAATATTAGAGAGCAAACTTTAACAGTGATGAACAAGTTGAAGAGGGTATGCAGGCAAGTGAATTGATGCAGCTTTTGTGTATTTAAAGAACTCTAGACTTCAAAGCTGCACCCCATATTAACAGCCACAACTCATACCAGAGAAGCCTTTAGCATCTACATACACAAGGTAGGTTTTAATTTTGGCTGCAGATTGAAGAAGATGAAAACTTGAACGAAAACACATAAAAGTCAAAATCACATTTAAAGCCACATAAATAAATATACCAAGTAAAAAGTGCAACTCAAGAATCCAGTATTTATTTTATAAAAATAGATAAGAAACGCCAGCTAAGTAGCTACAATGTATTAAAGGCCAGTTGCAAAAATGGCAAACCTGACAAACCAACTTCCACAAATTAACATGATATGTGACATCATCACCTAAATTACATATAATTATAGTTCTAAACTAAGATGCAAAAGCAATATTACTGAACAACTTACAGCTACTACCACAGGCATGCCAATAATTTTGCTTTCACCCTTGAAAGAGACCAATTGAGCTGCAGTACCAGAAAATAATGTCAGAATAGAATGTGAAGGAAAATTGAAGGGGAAACAAGAAATAAGTGACGTCAAGCAACTTAGTAGAAAATCATACTTTTGATGCAATAAGAAACGTTTTATCAATAATCAAATCATGAAATATAAAACAAGACTTATAAGGAGTCTGAATCTGCAAGCTACTCACGTTCTGTACAACCAAAGAGATAAACTTTCTTCCCATGAAGCTTTCCCCCTTCTTCAAATGCATCCTGACCACAATTAGAACAATAAATTAAAATTGAGCATTCTTAAACCACCTCTATACCAACAATGGGGAGAAAAACAGTTAGTGAAATATTAAAGGCAAAGATAAGTTTGTAACTCACTTCTAGATTTGAGAAATTCCACTTGAATTGGTAGACCGCGTCCAATTGATCCCACTGGCATAATTTTATTACAATATATAAGCCAAAAAAAAAAGGAGGATAATGAGAAATTAAGATAAGAGAATAAAATTTTATCAAACCTCCGTCCCAACGGGGAATGCAGCCTTCCATAGATCTTCCTGCATAAGCAATATACAGAATAAAACATAATCAAACAAAAGTTCATAACTTTCACTGATAATGCACTCTGTTACCTCGCAGACATCACAACGTAAGTTTTATTCAGCGAAAAAAAAAAAAATTAAAGATAATGCACAAGTGCTGCCGTTGAAAAACTATTGTCTGCCATATTAATAATTAGCAAAGCTACAATTCAAGCTAACAAAATTAGAGTTAACAGAAGAAAGAACAAATTGAAATACACGGTGCTAGGATTGAACTTCTTCATTTCTTAAAACAAATGAAAACCTAATAGAGCTGAAAAAATCCACTCAACTGAGCCCAAAAGCAAGGAGTTAGGTTAACTCAAGTAAGCATCGAACATTATTCTAAAACAAATTGGCATAAACATTAACTTCCTTCCATTCATTATATAACAAATATGCAAGAACAGAATAGTGAAAGAAGAAAGATATCGAGAGAAAGAAGAAGGTATAGGAGATGAATCTGAAATCTTGTATTACTTTGATACAATATCTGTATTCATACAAAGGAAATGAATAAAATATCAACTACTCGAGTAAACAGAAATAGCTAAACTAACCATCTCATCTTATCCACTAACCAAATTTTAACTATAACTATAATTAAACCAGCTCATTCGCTGATATTATACGAACTCAATAGCGCAGATAATAAAAAATTTACTTTGTGAAAGTTATATATCCCAAGACAGAAGAAGAAAAGGACTTCATGGCTAAGGTTCCATATGCCTCAGCCATTGGAAGTTTGATGTATGCCATGGTCTGCACAAGACCAGATATTGCTCATGCAGTGGGAGCTGTGAGCAGATTTATGACAAATCCTGGAAAACAGCACTGGGAAGCAGTCAAGTGGATACTAAGGTATTTACGGGGTACCACTGATAGATGTTTGTGCTTCAGAAAGGGTGAGCTAAAGCTACAAGGGTTTGTAGATGCAGATTTTGCAGCTGAGGTAGATCACAGGAAGAGCACTACCGGATATGTTTTCACAGTGGGTACTACTGCAGTAAGTTGGATTTCGCAGATACAGAAGATTGTTGCTCTATCCACTACAGAGGCAGAATACATAGCTGTGACTGAGGCTAGCAAGGAGATGATCTGGTTACAGGGATTGTTGGCAGAAATGAGATTCAAGCAGGAAAAGAATGTTTTGCACAGTGACAGTCAAAGTGCAATACATCTAGCGAAGAATTCAGCATTTCACTCAAGAACAAAGCATATAGGACTTCGTTATCACTTCGTTAGATCACTTTTAGAAGATGGGGTGTTAACACTTGAGAAGATCCAGGGCAGCAAGAATCCCGCAGACATGCTAACCAAGACAGTGACTACAGAGAAACTGAAGTTGTGTTCAACTTCAGTTGGTCTTCAAGCTTGAGGACAGAGAAAGAGCACACCGGAATTTTTTGAATGAAAGTAAGTTACTTGTGCAAAGCTCGCCAAGTGAGAGATTGTTAGCAAAGTGTGGCTCACTTTTGTTGACAAGTGGGCTTCTAGAAGGAAGAAAGCTCATGTGAAAGGCAATTGTTGGTCAATATTAATGGCCATATTAATTGCACCGAATGAGCTCCTTGGAGCTTGCACCACATGGGCTAGAGTAAGCCATTTTTGTTGACAAAAATGGATAGCTACATGTTTTTCCTCCTTATTTGAAGGAAGATGTTGGACACCTTGAGGCTATAAATAGCCATGCCTCCGTGCCTTGCAAAATACACAACACAAGTAGAAGAGAACTACTTGTAGGAAGAAAAGAGAGTTTCTTCAAGAGAGCAAAAAAAAATACAGGTGTAGTATTTTTCTGAGAGTGTGAGCAAAACACAGAGTGTGTATTTTTCTAGAGTGTGAGAGATACACTGTGTGAGTGAGATCTGCTGATCCACAATTTGTAGTTCATTCAAAGTGATATAGTAATATATCTGGTGTGCTTTGTGGACGTAGGCAGTATTGGCCAAACCACATATAATTCTTGTCTTGTTTCTTGTGTGTGTTTTTGTGTGTTTATAGTACTAATCAAAATACACGTGTCTGTTCTGTCTAGGAAAGATTGGATTTTAAGTGAGACCGGTGTGACTCCTCCAATCTTACCTGGGAACTTACCGAGCTGTATCTTGATAAAATACTATTTACCACACTTGTATGTTGTTATTTTTCTTGACAGGTTGCATCCCAAGATCCTGAAGAGGGATTAGTGGCGTCTAATCTCCTAACAGGTCCGGTGGAATGTAAATGACAGCATCCTCGCATTCAGCTTCATTTTCTATGGAATCACGACTTGGGGACAGGCCATGATCTTTTCCACCCATCGAGTTTCTTTTCTTGGTGACAATAATCGGCAATACAATAGGTAGATTGTTCGCATCTTATTATTTTTTATTTATCAGTACTTAATTACATGATTGTAAAAGCATAATGGGGAAACCAACAGTTCAAATATTCTGATTTTACCTCCCATAAGGTGAACATACCATTTTGACTATGTAATATATCCATTTCCAAGACCGTGTTGGTGCATTTTAATAAAAATATAAAATAAAATATTTTGTTTTCAAAAATTTGTTATGAGATATTTATTATACCTCATTATGTAAAAATGAGATAATAGTTAACTCATAATAATCTTAAATCTATATAAAAGTGAATTGACATGTACGCTTGAGTTATGCACATATTGTTAAAATAATAGTTAAATAATTAAATTTATCTCTTTTTATCAGCTTAAACTTTTGGAATAAGTAGTGATATAATATGGTATCAGAGTTAAAGGTCTTAATGGAGTTTGTGCTTACACGTGATGGGAAGTATTAAAATAATGGTTATGTGATTTAATTTACCTCTTTCTATCAGCTTAAACTTTTGAATAATTAGTAATTTAACATATATAATATGTCATACAATTTTTGATTTAGATAGATTATGTAAAAGTTGTTTATAAGGGTCCGGTAACTGAAAAAATAAAAATAAAAAGAAAGTTCTATTTAAAGCTTGTTTGTAATTGCATTGGGAAATAAAGTTTTTGTCTCTATAAAAAGACTAAAATAGCTTTTTACACAAAAAAAAAAAAGAAAAAGTGTTTTTAAGTTTTTTTTTACTAAACATTTTTTATTACCACATCTTTCTAAGTACTAAAACCTTGTTTTAAGGTTCTTAACCTAGTCCCATTCAGGCTCCTAGTTCTCTAGAAGCCTTTCGCTTTGCTGCCTATGTCAGCATTTTCTATTAACATGGATGGCAATTAGTCATGTGACCTTCATGTGGTTCAAGTTATCCATTAAAAAAAAAAAAAAAAAAAAAAATTTAAACCCCAGCTTAGCCATGAGTCTCCACGAGTCTCCACGACTCCATGGGCCAGTCTCAATGGTAGGCTGTGGCCGTGGGTCATTTTTGAAGGAGAAAAGCCCACGGCAGCCATGGGTCTCAATGGCTGAAGACCCATAGGCTAGCCGTGGATCTCCACGACTATATAGATTTTTTTTTTTAATGGAAAATGTTAGGGGTTCTCCTCGTAGTGTTCTCCTAACATTCTCTCAGACTTATATAAAACATGATTTAAGAAAAAAGAAAATTGTAGTGGCCTCTACCACCGATTTTTTTAGGCATTAGTATCAAATTTAAGGCATAAGCACCAAAATTTAGGCATTAGCACCAAATTTAGGATGATCAAATCTATTTTGGGTGATACTCATTCATAAAGGGTTAACCTTCCACCCTTAAGTTTTAGTTTTAAATAAAAAAAAAAAAAAAACAAGTTTTAAAGCATTAAAACATAACTATTAACTCATAAAAATTAATCTGGCAAAAAAAGGTAATACAAATATTTTTTTCTTAAATTATGTTCTACGTATGATTGGAAGAACACTACGGAAAGAACTCCTAACAAACCCATTTTTTAGTATAAGAGCATAATTGTATTTTTACGTGTCTGGTATAATATACAATTTAAGTCACATACATGTATAGTATGTGACACATTTTTTGTCGAATTTACAAAAAATTATAATAGAGATGATTAATTACGTGAAAAATCTAGAGATATTTTGAAACTTGTTAAAGTTTCAAAAAACATCACAAATAATAATCCATCTTATTATTACAAGATATTTATATACATATAATTTTTTATGAATATATTGAAATAACAAATGAAAATTTATATTATTTTTAGTCAACTTGTGAATACTTGAATTTTTTATTATTCTTATTTTTTAACAGTAAATCCTATAATTAATGTATTAACAAACTAAACTGGATTGTAAAAACAATTCTAAAAAAGTATACAATAAAGTGAAACGATAAATTAAGTAAGAACCTGCCAATTTCGCTTCCAAGAAAATGCTTGTATTGCTTGAGATCGATCAAGCACTAAATTCTTCCTCTCTGTTGCCAACACTAAGGGTTTTCTATCTCTTTCTTGCTGATAACTACGCATGCATGCATCCACTCTTCTTCTTGCACTTGTATTTATAGTACTCGCGGTTGGGTCCCCTTCAATATATGACCACTTTAATATCTTCTTCTTCTTTCTTCTTCTTCTTCTTCTTCTCTTTTCTTCTTCTTCCTTTTTTTTTTTTTTTTTTTTTTACGTGTTCACATAAAGAAAGGGGGAGAAAAGATTTAAATTAGTGACCTTCACTTCATAAAATATGGTCCACAACTGATTGAGCTATCTTTTGAAAACTTAATATCTCTCTTCTAATCATATTTCTTATTCTACACAACACTAAGGGCTTGTTCAATATTGTGTTTGAGAGGTCTAAAAAATGCTTTTAACATTCAAAAAATCTATTTAAAGAAAAAAGTATTCGTTTGGTAAAAAAATTAAAATTGTTTTTAAGGGTCTAAAAAGCCTAAAAATAACTAAAAAACACTTTTGACAAAAGCTTAAGAATGAAACTTTTGCCCAAAAATTTTATTTGTCAAATATAATCACAAATAGGCTCTAAGAGAGTACGTAGAAAATGAATATGAAAAAAAAAAAAAAAAAACGACAATGGAATAGAAAGGACAGACCCACTAATGCTTCGAGGGTAACTTTATTTGAATCATTTGATCGACTCTGATAGTAAGATGCATTATTGAGAAATACTTGGTGTCATTATTGGTGCCATCTCATTTTCCAATTCAGAAAGAGGAGCAACTTTAGGCTTAGCAATAGTGGTACCTGTTTTTTATAGGACTCTTTATATTATTATAAAGTATAATTAATTATTGTTACTAATTACTAAGAAAAATTGTCTATATTTATGCAGTTTACGAGTGTTAGATGATTATTTATTATAAAGGGAAGCGCCTTTTGATAAAGAGAATATATTTTATTCGGTCATGGCTTAAAAGCTTCACTTATTGCCCACCAATCAATAAAGGACAAATCAGCTTATTGTAAATTATAAAGTGAGTGTAGCTGCACCAGATTATTCCACTTGCTCTTAACAAGTTCTAGATTTCTCTCCTAAAATATCAAACGACTCATCTTTCTCTCTTACCCGAAAAAAAAAAAAAAAAGATTCTGATTTTGACTTCCACGCGGTTGCCTCATTTTGCACCTTCATAATCGAATAGGCTACCACCCCCGCTGCCCAGGCCGATCCCCCAGTCCACCGCCCAGCAGGCTGCCATCCACGCCGCCCAGCCTACAATCCCACCACCCAACCCGACGCCCATTGCCCAGATTCAAACCCGTGAGCCCAGATTCGAACCCGTGAGTCACCGTCTCCGACGCCAACAGTCGTCTTCTCCGGTTTAGGATGATAAAATCTCCCTTAGGGTTAACCTTTCACCGTTAGATTTTAGTTTTGGAATCTAAAAACGAGTTTTGAAGCATTAGAAGCGAGTTTTGAGGCATTAGAAACAGATTTGAGGCAGGTCATGACGGTTTTCAGGCAGGTTTTGCAGCGGGTCGTCTTGGTTTTCAAGTGGGTTGGGGTCTGATGAGACCCAGGCGTGGGTCTCGCCTAACCCACGTCGGGTCTGGTGGCTGAGGTCTGAGTTTTGATAATTTGAGGTCCGGCGAGACCTAGGCATAGGTCTAGCGGCCGGGGTCTGAGTTGTGATAGTTTGACTTCTTGTTTGTTAGACATTATCTAGTGCATCCAAGCTTATTTTCTAACTTGTGATAATCTGAGGTGGCATTTATTTATTGGTGTGTCCCAACTGTATAGAAGACGCACTCTTTGCTAAATCAGGTTCAATTATTTTTTAATGTAATTTTTTGTATTTACAAATGTTTTTAATTATAAATGCCTGTTGAAATATGCATTAATTGGATATGAACAAATTTAAAAATAAAAGAGTAGAAAATTTTAATTGAATCTAAAATAGTGTCAGCCAAATTTATTACTAGCAACATAACGTTACGTTAAATCTTAAAAGCTGAAAAAAAAAAAAAAATCATTTTAAATTAAAGGGTAACCTAATTGACAATGTCTAAATGTCTCCTCAAACTTTTAATTGTGATAATATCTCTCGAACTACAAAAACTTTATCAATGTCTCCTTCAAGCTAGCAAAAAGATAAAAATATCCCTACAAATTTCTCTATAAGACAAAAATACCTCTATAAATTTGAAAAAAAATTATTATTATTTTTTAAATTTCTTTTAAAAAACAAAATTTTTTATTTTTTAAACTAAAATTTCTAATTTGACTTTAAAAAAAAAAAAAAAATTCTTACAAGAAGGATTTTTTTTGTTTTTTGTTTTTAATTTTTAAATTTGGCCTCCCCTTGGATTTTTTGTTGTTGTTGTAGTTTTAGGTTTTTATTTTTTTATTTTTTTAAGAATCTTTAGTATTTTTGTTTTAATTTTACTAAGGGTAGTTTGGTCATTGGGAGGAACATTGACAATATTTTAGTAGCTAGTTTGAGGTGGGATATGTGAACTTTTCCCTAAATTAAACTAAACTAAAATAAAATAAATAGTATTTATTTAATTTTTAAATAGAAGGTATCATCTAAAGTTGTTGCCTTTGGCCTCAAAATATATACATCCGGCATACACTGACCACAAAACACCATGTTTTTATGGTTATGATTTTCAAACACAGTCAATCATTTGATTTTTTTAAGAAAAATTTAAATTTCATTTATCATCATGAAACTAGAAACTTATTGCTCTTAACAATACAATTATAAATCTCAAATCTCTTTAATCCAACCTCCAAGGCTCAAATTATACCACCTCTCCCAAAATTCTACAACTTTTTTCTTTTTTTTTTGAGCAACTTCTACACTTGAGACTTTTTGCACATAGCAAATATTATTTAAGTAAAATATTTCACAGATTTTTTGAGATTTTTTTTTAATATTGATTTAATATTTAAATATAAAAAGGCATCATCTAAAATTGCCAACATTATATAGAGCCAGCCAGCCCTCTACACACCACAAAAACTCTATGTTTTATTATTATGATTTTCCAACACATTCAAGCATTTGATTTTTTAAAAGTGGGCTAAATGTGAAGTTTTTGACATTTATATATACTTCCTCCATTTTCTTTCCCGACTTTTTCTCTCTTCTAGAATCTGTAGAATTTTTAAAATATAGCTAATAGTGAAAGTATATAAGAGAAATATAAAGTGAATAATTTATTTTATAGTTATACAATCATAGCTTTTTTTTTCTTTTCTTTTCTTCTTCTTCTTCTTCTTCTTCTTTTTTAATTTGAAAGACTGTACCAACGATTGTTGGTACAACGATGCGATTAACCAGGGTGAAAAGTGCCGGCTTTCCTGCCATATGTAAACTTCTGTATTATCTCTATATTATCTCTCTTATATAAGTTTAACTTATTCACATTAATGCCAATAAAAAAAAAAATCAAAAAATTCTTTATAGCATAGAAGATGGCGTTCCTTTGTCTTCATACGTCCTTGCACATGATGCGTAGAAGTTTAACAAAAATATTTGGTTCCTTTGTCAATAGACAATAATCAAATCGATCAATGCCAATAAAAAAAAATCAAAAAATTAATAAAGATATTAATCAAATGGATGCAATTCCCTTTGATTAAATTTATTTGCTCATAAAAAAAAAAATAAATTAAAACAAATAGTTTAAGGAGATTCAAAACTAGTTAGCACAAAGCTAACACGTACTGCAAAATAAAAATAAAATTTGCTTTACCATAGACATTAAAAAATCACTATTTACAGAAAATGAACATTATGTTTATTATTCACAATAGAACGACCGACTATGTAAGTGTTCGAAATTACATTTACTTTTCTAACAAATTAAAATATCTAAATAACCTTTTCGAAGACCTTTTGAAGGTCTCATGCTCAACACTAAATTGGTTTCATTATAAGATTAATATGTAAAATGTCATTAGAATTAAATTAGTACCAACAAGAAGACTGCTATTGCCTCGTCTTAAGGCAATTCAGATGTCTGTCTAGATCTTCTTTATAACATAGAAAAAAATCTGTGTCTCTACCTACTTCTTCAGACCAATTTTTCAAGTCATAAGGAAAAAACAAAATAAAAAATTTAAAACACGTTAATATAAAATAAATATGATAAATGTACATTGCTTCTATCTAACTATGTGTTACATGTCATGTAATGATATGGGTTAATTATTTTAAAGAATTTGGTGAAGAATTAAACAGTTAGAAGATAAGCATATGTAAGAGACAAAAAATGTCTAATTCTGATTAATCATCCATCAAATTATTGTTGAAGCAATATTTTTTGGCGTTTTGTAAAACAGAGAAATCTCTTATCTTGTTAATTTTTCCGCAATTGTTAAAATCTCTAAATTTTCATGTCAATTTATCAGAAACAGTGGTCCGGGATATTCAAGGGGGCCCTTTCTTCCCTTTCCTTATGAAAATAGAAACTTCGCTTATCACTCTTGATCTTTCATCAATGTTGCAATCAAATCATTAAACTTTAAAAAGTATAAGTTTTGTAATGGCTGAAATACAAATACTGCATGGATGCAAAAACACAGACTTCCCACATCTTTATATTGCTGAAATATCATAAACCACTTACAAAGTTGACTACAGATGAAATGCATCTACTGCAACTGAAAGCAAAGCACTACAACGATCACTAAACCATACATACTTCAACCATACCATAATTGCAAAACATTAACAGCCAGGAAAATAAGTCCAACAATAGTTGCTGTGCCTCTAAAAATATTGGGTAAATACTCTCTTTTCAGTGTTGCCAATAAATGGATCCAACGGTTCTCATAGTGACCATTAAGCTTTCGAGCAATATCATCGTAAGAGGATGTAGTTGCCACAATTTGATAGCTGAGTTCGTTAATTAGAGTTGCCACTGCAGCATTGGTACTGAGGTTGTTAGCAATGACTTTCTTCTTAACAAGCAAATCTACATCTTTTGCAGTGTCGATAAGACGGTCCAAGAGCCAAACATAACTGCAGATGTAAGCTTCAGATGGATAATGACACTGCTCTAAGGCCATGAGGTTTCGGAAAATAACTTCAGTGTCGTAGTCTATCACAAGTTGCGGGACTACCAAGGACCCACGGAGTAAGTGCTTCATGCACGGAAAACATAGAATGCAAAGGCAGCAAACGCATGGGAAGCAACAAATGAAGCATAAACAAGTGCGGCACCAATGCCTTGCGGGTACGTAGGGAGTGTTATATCAAGTAAGGGTTTGGAATGATCTTCAACTCCTTTGAAATTAAATCCTGCGTCATCAAGCTTTGTGGCACAAAATCGAGTATCCGGCCTTCCTTCTTCACGTCTCCACTTTTCCACGTTTGGTGGACAGTACAAAAGTCTTACCAAATCTGTGAAATGCTTTACTTCCTGCTTTACTTGCTGCTTTACTTCCTCGCTTTTGAAGGAGTAATTTGCCCACTTATAGTGAGAAAAGTAATTGCAGAAAAGATCGAGAAAGGCAGGATTGTTGTCAATAATGCAGGCCGACTTATACAAATTGTCAAGAACAAAAAACGGAAGTTGGTTCTCAAGTAATATCAAGTCATGTAGTATACCATTTCTGAGCAATGGTTTCCTTAATATGTAATCTTTTTCTTTTTTTTGAGAGTTATCTTTTCTTCTTCCTTGGTTTTTAAGAAGAGCTCAATTATGAAGATGGCATCCAATAGAATCATTTTCACAAAATCAATGCTACTTCTGTGTCCAAAGTCTTCTGAATAGCAATGACGGATTTTTTCTTCGTCGTCTTCAATGATCTTTAAAAGATCCTTTTGGCTCTTCTTCAATGTTGTTCGTTTCCAGAAATCCATAAAATATCTCAGTTTGTGCATTTCCATGTCCCTCAATTCTTCTCGGCCGTGATGAAAGGGCCCAATTGAAACTAGCTTAGGGGTGTATGCTTTATCATTTACCTTGTGTAGTTTCATGGGAACCCTATAGATACAGCATTCTGGCCACTCCGCAGGGGGCAGGTCCGGTGGAATATCAATGACAAAATCCTCGCATTCAGCTTCGTTTTCAGTGGAATGACGACTTGGGGAACCGGCCATGATCTTTTCCACGCCTCGAGTTTCTTTTCCTAGTGACAATCATAGGCGCAATATAATAGGTAGATTGTTCACATCTTATTATTTTTTATTTATCAATACTTAATTACATGATTGTAAAAGCATAATGGGGAAAACCAACAGTACAAATATTCTGATTTTACATCCCATAAGGTGAATATACCATTTTGACTATGTAATATATCCATTTCCAAGACAATTGTTGGTGTATTTTAATAAAAATATAAAATAAAATATTTAGTTTTCAAAAATTTGTTATGAGATATATATTAATATACCACCTTATGTAAAATGAGATAATAGTTACACAATATTTGTTGTATCTTATTATTGATTTTTAATTGTAACTCGTAATAATCTTAAATCTATATAAAAGTGAATTGACGCACTTGAGTTATTCACATATAATATTGTTAAAAATAATGCAAAATATGTTCTTATTTCTTAGCTTGTTAGTTGAGTAGTGATCAAGGTTTTTTTTTTTATATTTAATGGGTTCTCATTAATACGAAACCAAGGTTACACAGAAACAGGAGCCATTTCTTCCACAAAACGTGGGAAATATGGTCTCCATGCTCTAACCTCTGATCTCCATTCTCTAACCTCTCCATACACAAAAGCAAGATGTGCTAGGCAGTGCGCAACACTATTGGCCACTCTGCTTACATGCCGAAAACACCACTCACTTTGCTTGGACAGTTCCATCTTTATAGCATTCAGAGTTGAGTAGTGAGTTAATGGTACCTATTAAATAGCTTGTTTATTGATTCAGCATTATCTTTATTATATACACGATTGCACGTTGAGTCCTTTTAAGTCTAAGAGTTTAGTTATTTAGTGTTCCATGTTATTATAGTAGTGGTTAAGTGGGTCTTTGTTTCTAGGAGTAAGTCGTTCAATTGTAGTCTATTTAAATGTTTTATTTAATGAATTATAATATCAATTTATCCAGAATATATTACTTTCACCAATTAATATTTTATTATCTCTCTCATCCTAACGGTCGTAAAAAGAAGACTATTACTTGTGCATCTATCTTTTTTATTTCCAACAAATGTCATATAATTTTTAAGATAGATTATGTAAACGTTGTTTATATGGGTTAGTGAACCAATATATATATATATATATATATATATATAAAGCAATTGAGTTAAATTAAAGCTGGATTTCATTGGGAAACAAAATTTGTGCGTATAGAAAAAGTCTAAACTTTTTTTTTTTTTTTTTTAAAGTCAATATGTTTTCTCAATTATTTATAATTGAATACATTTGCTACTTATTTTGCTAATAAATTTTTATTACATATATTATTTAGAAAGACCCTTTTAGCAGGCTTTAAAACACTACTTCTACGGCCTAATCAAATTTTCGCATATCACCTAAACACAACAAATAGAATAGAACCGAAAGCAGCCAATATATCAACAAATTTTGCATTTTCGTCCCTTCCCTTCGGACACCCATGACCGGTTCTCTGCCACCGGCGGCGGGCTCCACCTCACCCACGGCCGGCCAGTTTCTTTCTCTCTACTTGCAGACAACAGTGGTGAAACCCAACAAGAAGTTCGCTATTTACCTCAAACCAAACGGAATGAAACAAGTCATTTCAAGCTCTATGTTCCGGTCCAAACGTTTTCTTTCTTTCCTTCTTCTTCTTCTCCATTTTTTTTTTCAAGGTGAATTAGTACTGCTAAGATTCACTGTGTTTTCTTGGACTTGGAGGTGTGAAGTTTGCTCTTTTCAAGTAGGCATTTGTGATTGTCTCTGGGTTTGGCGTTTTGGGAAAGTTTATGACTCGTCGAACAAGGTATGGGCTGGAATCGGCTTTTGTTTCCGTTTCTATATTGGTTTCTAGTTCAATTTTTTTTCCTCTTTTTTCTGTTTGCTTGCTGAGAAAATCGGGGAAAGTAATTGATAAGAAAATCAAATTGTTGAGCTCGACCCAACCCAGATTTGGAAGCTCTAATGGCCATTGAACCCCATCTCAACAACAAGATCAACAACCCAAGAAAAATCCAATTAACATAACCCACATAAATTGAAACCCTAAATCAAAATCCCCAAATCAGAAGAACCCAATTATCAAAACCCACATAAATTCTCTTCTCCATTACTCATCAACCTTCACAGACCCGATCTCTCTCTCTCTCTCTCTCTCTCTCTCTCACGGTTCTCATCTACCCTAAATTGACAGATTTCGGCGATGACCTTCGACGTATTCCAGAGGTGGCTCCATGGATTCCGGTGCGGCGTGTGGCTTGAGAGGTGCGGTGGTTTGCAGGCAAGGGCTAGAAGGAAATGAGAAGAGGGATAATCCGGTGTTTTAGTCTCTATTGTGTTTTGGTGTTTTTAAGTGAGGCGTCAAGTTCTCATTGGAAGCCGTAAAAGTGGAGTAATTCTAAAAAAGCTTACTTTTATCTACTTATCTCCTATTAAAAGTGATGTGGGTTATTAAAATTACAAAAAATAAAACTAAGCCTTCTAAAATTACTCGTAAAAGCAATGTGCTAAAGATAGATCGGATTGAAGGTTTTCTCTATTATTTATTAGCTTCTGGTAAATATATAGTTGGTGAGAAAAACAATTTTAAATAATAATAATAAATAATGAAGAACATATAAAACAATTAAATCATAACAAATATTCAGAAGAGTTTCCTAAAATTGAAATTTAACAACATTACAAATTGGATAAAGTTTTTTTTCAAACTGGGTTGAAGGAATTTCCTTCAATCTAGTTTATAAAAGTAACATATGTCCCATAAACATGTGAGATGTACATATTTTTTTAATAGCAGGAATAAAGTTAGAAGAAATTTTATTAAAAACTCATATACATCTCACATGCTATTAAAAAAATGGATACATGTCACTTTTATAGATTAGGTTGGATGAAATTTCTCTAACCTAGTTTAGTGGAAAATTTTATCCTTACAAATTTAACCAATATAAGAAACATAAATTAAAAAAATATTAAATATAACATATATATATAATATTTAAAGAAATGCAAATGCGGACAGTTATTATCTATTCTCATTTTCACCCCTAACGTGAATAGTATGTGACTCATTTATTATCGAATTTAACAAAAAATAATAATAGAGATGATTAATTAAGTGAAAAACAAATATGATGTAAGCCAGAAGGGGAAAGAAAAATAAAAGATATTTCTTTAATAGATTTATTGTTCTATAATATAATGCATGCAGACTAGGCAGGAACATGCAACGCAAATAAATGGCTACGCAGCTCTATCTTGAGGATAATAACAAATGAAAATTTATATTACTTATTGTGAACTTGTGAATACTTGAACTTACGTATTTTCTAATAATGAATCATATAATCAAAGTATTAACAAACTCAACTGGAATATTAAAACATTTCTAAAAACTTTTGTCAAAAAGTAAATAATAAAGTGAAACGAGAAAGTTAGAACCTGCAAATTTTGCTTGCAAAAATGCTTGTATTGTTTGATGTCACCAAATTCTTCCTCTAATAATAATAATGCATGCACTCTTCTATCTCTTCCTTGCTGATAATGCATCCACTCTTCTTGCACTTGTATTTATAGTAATCGCGGTTGGTCCACGTCAATATCAGGATTTTTTAATATCTCTCTTCTAATATTGTTAAAAAAGAAAAAGAAAAATACAAAATCAGTCATTAAATGTTAAGTCAATTGAAATTAATTTAATAGGGCATGGAAATTGGTCAAAAAATCCATGTGGTAAACAACAAATTCAAATAAGTCACTGTACCCAACTTTCATTTAAAATTTTAATGAAGACCGTTAGTGTGCAACTTCAATCATCTTGGTTTACCAAAAAAAAAAAAAACCACCAATCATCTTGTAACATGTGTCATTTACAAAGGAAAAAAACTAAAAATATAAACATATACTGATTTTACAAATTTTTCCAAATCACAAAGCAGATCGATCATGCTTTTTCCAAAACGGAAGGACCAAAAATATCCCTTTCAATTGTCATGAGCTTTTTCGGTGTATGATCTTTCACATAATAGAATTTCACCACTCGTTTATATCGTGCCGTGAGGTTATCCATTATTTTTATTTCTTGTTGAAAAAATATATGAATTCCAGCATGATGATGTGATGCTTAATCATAATCTTATCCCTTTAGTTCGCATTTTTGTGTGGAGTGAAACAAATGTACGTCAACTAGCTCCTCTCCATTTCATATATATATATATATATATATATATATATATATATATATATATATATATAAAGTAAGGATTATAAATATGTATATATAATAAGATTGGTATATATATTAATTAGGTTACATTTGTTAATGGATAAGTGATTAATTGGCCTATAGTTTGCCCTTTTTGGGCATTTTGTTATTCAAGGCCAAATAACAATTGGATTATTCCATGGGATTTGAGAGGATGTTGGAGTATATTTGATTATTCTATGGGATTTGAGTGTATTAAATTGAGAGACTTTATTATAATCAGATTTTAATGCTAATCAAATCTAATTTATTTGATAACTATACTTATCTGCCTCAATTCTCTTATAAATATAAATATTTTATATTAATGTAAGGTTATAGAAAAAAAAAAAAAAAAATGTAGTCCTCTTTTAGTCTTCGTTGCACATTTTTGCATGTGGTAAAACACGTGAGTGGGGTCCTCCGTTGTCCTATGAATGAAATGGTACCATTTTTTCTTCAGGTGTATTAAAAGAAAAATTGTACATATATATGCACATATAGAAAAAAAAAAAAAAAAACAATTTTCTTCAGGAAATGGTAGCATCCTGCTCTTAGAAAAAAGAAAAAAGAAATAAAAATTAAAAGAAAATCATGCCTCTTGGTTCTTACAAATGTACAATGATGTAATAAAGGCACACATCACTCACATGTGATTGGGAGAGATCAAGATAATTTGACCCTGTGTTGGCCTTTAATGTGAACCATGCAAGGCCTTGATCACTAGGGAATCGATATTACATTTGCTTAGATTTTATTTATTTTTTTCCCTAAGCAATGGAGCTCTCATAATTTAATCCCTCAAAAGGAATTGATGGTTCTTCTTTTTACAAGATATCACTAACCTGACAATTCCCTTTTTTTGTATTTCTTTTAATTATACAAGTCACCTACCATTCGACTTTTAGGGAAACAAAAATTAAATATAAAATTAAACGAGTTTAGGTTATATTTGTTAATGGATAAGTGATTAATCTCTCACGGGTCTTCTCTTTGCCTACCATGCTTGAAATCCTATGGTTGGTGTAAGAGTGTGCAATCAATATTGAAAGTCCCACAACTAGTGAATTGTGATAGACAACCAAACGGAAGTTTAGCTCTAATTAATTGTATCACAACTTAATTTGTAATCATTTGTAGCTTGTGATATATATGCTCTCGTCCTAATAGGTTTTACAATATATATATATTTTGTAAGTTTGCCACAATATTATTGTTTTAGAATTTGTGGAGTGTTTATTTCGGCAATTATAATTTTATGCTCTTGCATTAGCACTATATCCTATGACATATCCAAATATCATTCTTTTGGTGTTGTCGGGTAGATTATTAATTAAATTCATAATTTTTTATTGACTAAACATTTTAAAATAAGTAATAATTTAATATGGTATTAAATATAACAAAGGTCTTGACTTCTAATATTGTCTCTCTAATTCACCTCCCATTTATGAATTATTACTTAATTAGAGTTCGAATTGGTCAAGTTTATGTTCTTTAGATGAGTCTCATTTAATTATGTAGATGCATAAGTTGGTGTTGAAAAAACTCTCTATAATTAAGAAATCTTTCATGAATGAATAAATCCAAAAAGAAGTAGCAATACATGATGCGATATTTAATCTTAATCTTATCACTTAATTTGGTTCACATTTTTGTGTGGAGTGAACAAATGTGCGTGATTGGCGGTCCTAAAAATTGAATGGTCCTACGAAAGAAAACAAACAGTATTGTCTTCCTCAAGCACATCTTTTTGTACGAATGGTAGATAGTAGATAGCAAATTACGGATAAGTTCGAATAGGTACGCGGCCGGTTATACACAAAACTGCATTGCTATTTTGCTTGGCGTCGAGTAGCATTCCCCTATAGTCAAGCCACGTATCCTATTCTGATAACATGTGTCCCAATCCAAGTCACGTCAATTTATGCAAATCCAATTATATTGGATCCAAGCATGCATTTTTCATTTTCCTTTCAAATCAAGTCGGGCTTTAGGCAGGCTATTCATTTAGGTGTTGACCCCAATGATAAAGTTACCAGTAAAAATGTGCAACAAAAATGGGCAAAAACTGTAGAAAAACTATTATAAAAACTTTATCAGCACCCTATTTGATGCAAAATTACAGAGGATAAAACCTTTTTATTTGTAAACTCATTTGATGCAAAATTACAGATTCTTAACGCCTTTCTCCTCCATCTTTAGGTGGAACTTCCTCTCTTTTGATTTGTCTTTCTGAATTTGGCTTACGTAAAGTTTACATGGGTTGGCTGAGGCTCTCCCAAAAATAAAAAAATAAAAAACCCCAAAAACAGTTTTCATCACCCTAACATTTTGTTTTATTTTATTTTTATTGTAATTCTCTGACTAGAAAAGATTTGAAATCGAATCACCCTTAATCTTTGCCACTTTGGCCATCATTTTGGTTACTCATGATTAGTAGGTTCATGAATTGGAGCTGGGACAAGTCCAGGTTCATGATTCCAATCCGAAACTGCATGCATTGGCTTTTTGCATAGCCACTGGAGATTCTCCTTAGAGTCAAGCCACGTGTTCTAATCCAAGTCACGTCAATTTTATAATTTCCATGCATTTCATTTTCCTTCAAATCAAGTTACCCTGTCGGCAGGAAATGCATTTCATTTCAATTTTTTTTTTATACAAAAAATATATATATTTTTTATATTTACCAAATATATTATAATACCGATCCACTTTTTTAAATTCAGTCATTTGTCAAATTTAGTCTATAATAAAGAGTTTTGGTTGTTGTTGTAAAAACCTAATTACTTATTCACCAAAAACCAAAAAAAAAAGAAGTGGTTATTAAAAAAGCTCTTTCTGTTTGTTAATATTTTTTGGAGCTTAAAGAAACTCCAACTAACTAACTATATATATATATATATATATATAAGAGGTGTGATATAATCACAATTTAAACTTAATTAAGACTTAACTTTTAGATTCAATTTCTCTCTCTCTTAGTTTAAAGCTCTCTCTCCTTTATAGACAATTTGTCATTTATGATAAAAGTTGAGTCTTAATTAAATTTAAGTTATGACTTTACCAATCTCCTATTTATAATGACAAACATCCTTGGTTTTTTATATGATCATTAATTCATATAAAAAATAAGGTACATGATTGAAAAGTATATATCGTTGGTAAAACCAACTGCACAAATATCTGATTTTGTATCCTGAATATACAATTTTGACTATGTAATAATCCATTTCCAATACTTGGTGTATTTTATGTTTTAATAAAAATATATAATAAAATAATTATTTAAAAAAAATTATTGTAACAAAATTTGTTATGAGATATTATATATACCTCCTAATTATGTAAAATGAGATAATAGTTATACAATATATATTTTTGGGCACCCAGTTTATCTTATATTTTCATTATCTTGTACGTGATTTAATTTTTCATTTGTAATTCATAACAATCTTATATCTCGTGAATTGACACACTTGAATTTTAAGATTAAGGCATATAAAATAAGGAGATAAAGCAAAAAAGAAAATAAAGCAACAAAAGGAAGAAAAGGAAATATACATGATAACGATGTTTTCGTCTTTAATCGTACTACTAATTATTATTTCAAAAAGTCGAAAAATGCAATTGGAAATGATGTTTATCTTTTGTTTCTATTATAGAGAGTTGGAGACCACGTGATTTTGCCTGATATGTTTCCTTGTGTGGGGGAATGGGGATCGAGACAGCTGGAGATCATTTGGAGGGATTCTCGTCAACAAACACGTTGAGGGTATTTTGGTAATTTTAAAGGTATTAGTTTCTTTGTTTTTTTTTTTTTTGTAACAAAGGTATTAGTTATGATTTAATAAAAAACATACCAAAAGAATAACATTACAAAAAATTAAAAGTTGGATATTAAAAATTAAGAATTTTTTAAATTTAGGAACATTTTTGAAATGCATAGAAGTCCAAGAAGTTTTGAGAAGTTTGTTCTTTAAAATAATATACATAAAATCTTCAAAAAGTAAATTAATCAGCTGAAAACCACACTTCATGAAACAGAAATAATTAGATCAAATCTATCCATTCTCGATTAGCATCCAAAAATAGAGAGGAGCCTCCCTGTTTGTGGAAAACAAAAATATATGATTCTTTAGCTAAAATTAATACCAATGCTCCTATGGTTCGGTGCTGACACTACCTTTATGCAACTTAGACAGTCACTTAAGGCCCCTAATTAATAATTATATGACAAAGTTTTTTTTTTTGAAAAAAAAAATTTTAAGGCTCCAATATGATAAAAAAGAAATTAATAAATAGTCTCTTGTTAAGTCCCAAATTAATAATAGGTTCTTTCCATTTTTTTTTAAATCCAATTTGATAAAAAAAAAATCTTTAATTAAGGCCCTCAATTATGGTTAAATAAATAATTTTACAATCTTGATGGCCTTAAAAAATCAAATGGAAATTTGTTTACTCTAGACATAAACATTTCATTTTTTTCTAACGCGTACAATTCACGTTCATAAAAAAACAAACTTTTTCCACGAAAGTTTATAATTAAGACCTCAACATTATAAATTTTCAAGAATATATATTCTCAAAATGTCCATTTATAAAGGTCCAATCCAACCCACACGACTTAACAAATTGTTTTCTCCAAAATTCATCAGTTTCACACAAAATTAAAATGTGAAATGAAGACTTTGGTCTCCGATATTTAATGCCGGCCATTGTCCCACTCAAAACTAAAATGTGAAATGGGGTTGAACCCTTGAGGTCTTCCGCACGACATTGAAATTTGGGAATGCTTTGTATTGATTGGTTGAAATAGTGAGCCCGATTCAATTGAAATAACTTGTGATTTATCGTAGTATCAGAAAATCTTAAGCTTGAACTATATTTTCGTTATTTATTTTCTATTTCAATTAAATATTTTAAGTATTGTTAAGGAGACAAGCAATGATGTGACGTTCATTGGATTTTGAGTTTTAATCTTATTAATTCTGACCACCACTAATGCAATTTTATTGACTAATGGAAGATTTTAGTCATTCATGTGGCTTTTCTCTCCTGTATGATTAGAATTTTTGGAAAAGTATACATATTTTCCTCAAACTACTATTTCATTGTCAATATTCCTAAATTACTTAATTGTATCAATGTATCCAATAAAATACGAAAACAATGTCATTTAAGTGTAAGTATTTTTACAAATTTTATTAAATCCTAACTAACCGTTGAATTTATAATCCTTTAAGAAAGGGAAAATGATGTTTTTATAATTTTGACACATCTCCATTAAGATTTAATTGAAAAAAAGAAGGAATATGGTAGAATGACATGGTATGGGGATACTGGCCGACCTTCATGGGCCTTGACATAGTGGACCATTAAACCTAGAAATTGTAATTAATTAATTATGGCTTCACACTTGCTAATCGTTTTGTCAATAAATTTTTATCATATATATTATTTTATATTTAGCTTTCAGTAAATTTATAGTTTGTGATGAAGACATAGTAATAAAAGAAAAATTGTTCTTAAGAGGTAACTCAGTCAACTGAGATTATACTTAATGAAATGGACGTCATTAGTTCAAATTTTCATTTCTCTCGTGTGGACATGTAAAAAAAAAAAAAAACTATAATGCAATTAATGGATACAAATATTATCTATATCCATATTTATGAATATTAATTTTTGTTATTCATATCCACATCTGCATACATATATACATATATATGGATAACGAATTGGGGATATATAACAGGTGCAAACGGTAATAGACAAAGACACGAATTGTCTATGTTTTCCATAGACAAAACTGCATTGCATATTGCATAGCGTCGTATAGCATTCCCTTATAGTCAAGCCATGTGTCCCATTCTGATAACATGTGTCCTAATCCAAGTCACGTCAATTTATGGAAAAGCAATTATATTGGATCCAAGCATGCATTTTTCATTTTCCTTTCAAATCAAGTTAGGCTTTTAGGCATGCTATTCATTTAGGTGTTGACCCCGATGATAATGTTTTCCACTAAAAATGTGCAAAAATTATTAGAGGAAATTTTAGAAAATCCCTAATCTTTCAGCTTTTTATATAAAATATTTTTGCATTTTTAAAACTTTTTTTTTTATCTCCTTTAAACTTTTATTTGCTCTCACTTTAGACTTTTTAATGCCTAAAATGATCCAAAATAATGTCGTTTTAATGCCTAAAAATAATGTCATTTTGAGACTCAAAATGATAAGTTTTAACATGCAATATTCTAAGTGAGAGTAAATAAAAGTTCAAAAAAGATAAATAAGAGTTTAAAAAATAAAAAGGTGTTTCATGTAAAAGGTTAAAAATTTAGAGAGGCTTTCTGAAGTCTCCCAAACTATTATAAAAACTCTATCAACACTCTATTTAATGCAAAATTACATACTCTTAATACCTTTCTCCTCCATCTTTAGGTGGAACTTCCCCTCTTTTGATTTGTCTTTCTGAATTTGGCTTGCGTAAATTTTACATGGATTGGCCGAGGCTCTCTCAAAAAAAAAAAAAAAAAAAAAAACAGTTTTCATAACCCTGACATTTTGTTTTATTTTAATTTTATTGTAATTCTCTGACTAGAAAAGAATTTGAAATCGAATCACACTTAATCTTTGCCACTTTGGCCATTATTTTGGTAACTCATGATTAGTAGGTTCAAGAATTGGAGCTGGACAGGATTCAAATCCGAAACTGCATGCATTGGCTTTTTGCATAGCCATTGGACTCCCCTTAGCGTCAAGCCACTTGTTCTAATCCAAGGCACACCAATTTTATAATTTCCATGCATTTTCATTTTCCTTCTTACCCTGTCGGCAGGCAATTCATTTAGTTGTTGACTTTCTGGCATTATCACTTTAGCTGTTTGCTAAAGTGATGAGTTTCTATAAAGAGTTTTTGTTGTTATAAGAACTTACTTATTCATTAAAAAAAAAAAAAGAAAAAAAAAAAAAAGAAGGAAAGATCCAATCTCCTTAATTGTATATGATTATTAATGACTTAATGATCTACCAATTCCTTCAATTAGTTGAAATTGTAGATCATTAAGTCATAAAAAATAAGGTTCATGATTGCAAAAGTATCGTTGGTAACACCAACTGCACAAATATCTGATTTTGTATCTTGAATTGACTATGTAATAAATCCATTTCCAGTACTTGGTGTATTTTATATTTTAATAAAAATATTTAATAAAATATTTATTTTTAAAAAATTTATTGTGACAAAATTTGTTATGAGATATTATGTATACCTCCTAATTATGTAAAATGAGATAATAGCTATACAATATATTTTGTGCACCCACTTTATCGTATATTATTTATTTTTTATTATCTTGTACGTGATTTAATTTTTCATTTGACATTTGTAACAATTTTAAATCTGAATAAACGTGATTTGACATGCTTGAGTTTAATTTTCACATATAATTAATTTGTCATACAAATTCTGTGCATGATAGATAGATTATGTAAAAGTGGTATATATATAATCAAATGTTGGTAAAAATATAATAAAAAAATAGAAGATAATATCTAAAACCAAATAAAAAAGAGAATTGAGAATCTGTTTAAGAAAGTAAAAACAAAATAATAATAATTAAAAATAAAGTGTTGTACTTATTTAGTAGTTAAGAGCATGCTGCTTAAAAATACTGAGTAGCATTTCACTTTTATCATAAAGACTTAAGGTTCATCTATTTCTTTTTCAAATTTATCATTAGAGAAATGCTACAGATCCGGAAACTTTTTCCCGAATCTGTTTCCCGACTGATGTGGCTAATGATGTGGCTAATGCCACGTTGGTTCAAGAAAAAGATGGACTCTGACTTTTGGGTTTCAGATTGAAATTAAAAAATGGGCTAAAAAATAGTGAAAGCTGTCCTCGGCAAATGGAGTGGGTGTACTTCAATGTACTGTCTTTGAAATACAAAAATTACCTTTATGTTTATTTCTCAAAAATTTGAAAATAAGCCTCCCAAAAAATTGAAAGTTCATTTCACAAGCAATACCACCCTAAGCCTCTCCCTCTCTCTTTCTCTCGGCAGTCCTCGGCAAGTCTGGTTTGGACTGTTTGACGTTCTTCTCTACTCCAACTCTGCCTTTCTCCACAGTCGCTTCATCTTCCGTTCAACCAACCACAAACCCTCAGGTATCCTTTTTTTTTTTTTTTATCTTTTTTTTTCCCCTCATTTTTATTTTTGTTATAGTTCATGGATTGTCTGATTTGTGTGTTTTGGAGTTTGCCATTGTGGGTTGACTGGTTTTGCTTTTTCGGTGCATCCTTTGTTCGGAGTTTGGTTTTGTTATATATTATCTCTAAGAAAATGAAATGGATATATATATATGTAAACCCTTTTAATTGTTGATGGGTTTATGGGTTTGTTCATCTGTACGTATATGTATGTATGTGGTGTTGAAGTTAATGGGTTTGGGGTTTCTGGGATATATGTGTAAACCCTTGTAATTGTTGATGGGTTTTTGGGTTTGTTTATCTGTACGTGTGTGTATGTATGTGGTGTTGTGTTTTGTGAATTTTAGGTCATTGTGGGTTTGGGCTCTTATTCACCATCTGTTTTGGTTGCTAAAATAATGGTGGGAAATAGTATAAAAAATGCCATGGTAATCTGTACAAGGCTAAAGAAAATTAGATGTCATCAATGTTTTAATTTTTTAAAATTGTTATTTCCTATCAGTAATTGTAACATTAATTTCATGGACATTCTTTATATGTTAAAAATGGTTCAGTTATTAGATGTCATCAGTTTGTTCATTAGTGCAATCTTAAAATGGTTCAATTATGTCTTTAAGAGATAGTTCAATCGGCTAGGACCACACTTAATAAAATGAAGGCCACTAGTTCGAATTCCCTCCCCCGTCTTATACAGACATGTCAAAAAAAAAGAAAGAATGGTTCAATTATATGTTAATGTTGGCAATAAAACTGGATGTTGTGATTTGGAGGGTTTGTCAATGTTGTTATGCAAATAAAACTTTCTTTTATACAGGGCTCTTTGCATTTCATAAAAGTGTTTGGGAATTTTACTTGTCAATGTTGTTATGCAAATAAAACTTTCTTTTATATAGGGCTCTTTGCATTTCATAAAAGTGTTTGGGTATTTTACTTGTCAATGTTGTTATGCAAATAAAACTTTCTTTTATACAAGGCTCTATTCACGTGTTTGATTGTTTTGTTGTTGTACATAAGAATTGATGTTTGCTGTGTAGGCATCAAGCTACATATTCAAATGAATTTCTACACTTGAAGGAGGTGCCGGTGGAACTGAATTATTGCAACAAGAGGATTTGCTGCAGTCTATGTAGTTCTATTTGCATAGAAGCTAAGAGTGGAGTTCGCAAGAGGACTTGACAGTGTTATAATAGAAATAGTGGATGAGTTTACTTAATTCTTGGGCTGTGATAATTCCTGTTGGTGCTATCCTTATTGTATATTTATGAACCTTTTGTCTCATATTTTGTGTACATTCAACAGATTAAAGTCATAAACAACTTATGTATGTGATTTTTTAAAATTACTAACTTTTTCGTGAATATGATTGGTGGAATATTACCCTTGTTTGAGTTAATGTGATTTACTCCGAGTGGAAGCCACAATATGGAATTATGTAAACAACTTTTTCATGAATATGATTGGTGGAATATTATCCTTGTTCAATGAAAAATAATGTACTAAAACCAAGAACACAAGAGTAGTAAACAAAAAAAGGTGCCCAAATTAGCCATATGCATATAGAATAAGTCCACAAAAAATGATGAATCACAATCAGTATATACAAAGATAAGCATAATTATAATGCTAAAAGGTACAAATGGTATACCATTCAAGGCTATTGGGAACATTTGCTTCTCTTGAATCATAATTACAAAACTAAAGGTGCATGGACCAATGCTAATTGCAAAACAAAATTTTGTCCCACAAACTAAATTTATAATATGTAGTTTCAATGATCAAAATACGAATACAATCTATTCAATAAAACTCATCTATTCAATAAAACTCATCCATGCAATCTATTCAATAAAACTCATCCATTCAATCTCATCCATGCAATCTATTCAATAAACTCATAAACATCAACACATTCCATCCACACATGATCTTGCCCAAGTACTAGGTGAATTCTTTCAATGAAAAATCATGTACTAAAACCAAGAACACAAGAGCAGTAAACAAAAAAAAGGTGTCCAAATTAGCCATATACATATAGACTACGTCCACAAAAAATGATGAATCACAATTAGTATATTCAAAGATAAGCATAATTACAATGCTAAAAGGTACAAATGGTATACCATTCAAGGCTATAGGGCACATTTGCTTCTCTTGAAGCATAATTACAAAACTAAAGGTGCATGGACCAATGCTAATTATAAAACAAAATTGTCCAACAAACTAAATTTAAAATATACAGTTTCAAGGATCAAAATACGAATGCAAAGTGCAACTTGCTCTTGTCATTTCTTCTGTTGTACCTTTGTTAATTTTAACTTTCTAACCACCTTTTCTACAATGGATTGCTTTCGTGTTGACGATGGCTTTCCTTTACTTTTTGCAACTAAAGGACTCCGCAACTTATTACATTTCTGATACCTCCCATCAGCTGCTTCATTACAAATCGAATATGCACCTGGAATGTGAAGAGAAGGTGCACTACTCAAACTGCTTTCACTCCTTAAGTCATTACAAAGCAATTCCTCCTTTAACTTACGTACACAAGCCTTTACTGTCATATATCTTTCATTATGATCTGATGCGAGAAATGCTACTTCAGAAAAATCATTGCAT
Source organism: Carpinus viminea (assembly GCA_013348765.1). Taxonomy (NCBI): domain Eukaryota; kingdom Viridiplantae; phylum Streptophyta; class Magnoliopsida; order Fagales; family Betulaceae; genus Carpinus; species Carpinus viminea. Next base: position 12,531,407 of record CP054668.1, read on the forward strand.
AAATCATCATATTTTTGTGCTTTAGGATTGCCACTCAAATCATCATAACTACTTTTAACGAAAGTATATTTTCGTTTTAAGTCCTTCCTCCATCGGTCAAGAATATATTTAGATGGCAACTCTTTCACATCTTTTACCAAGGTAAGAACAATAAGGGCATGCCTGCACATGATTCCTCTGAATTCAAACAATCTACAAGTGCATTTTACCTCACATTCATTGCCATTAAAGTAAACACAATATTTTACTTCTTTTGTGAAGTCATCATTAACTCTTATACGATCAATAACTTCATACGTAGAAATTGCACCTTCACATTTTAGTAGGGATGTAAAACACATCATGAATCCCCTAAACTCCTCTTGAACTTCTTTGAACTTTTCATTTGTGTAAATAGCTTGAAGTTGATGCTCAATAGAATGAAGAGTTATAAGTGGAAACATTTTATTAAAAGAACCAAAATCAGCTAGACGCTCGTTCTCCACCATTCTCATCAAAGCATTGTCATAATCCCCAACAAATTTCTTCAACGTGGTACTTGGCCCCACATAACCATCAAAGAAGGCATTCATACTCTCACTTCGTTGTGTAGTGGACATTCCGGCCCAAAATGTACCTTTCACATATGCCGGTACCCATTGATGCCGCTCACCATATAATTGACATAACCATGCATTCTTCTCAAGATTATATCTCTCAACTACTTGTTGCCATCTTGTTTCAAATTCATCACAAGTCAAAGAATCATATACACAATTTAATAGAGCACCCTTAAAGTTTTCATATTGAGAATAAGATCCAAGCTTGTGTGGAACTTTGCTCATTATATGCCATAAACAAAATCTATGTTTGGCTCTTGGAAATACTCTTCTAATTGCAGCTTGCATAGCTCTATCTTGATCAGTTATAATTGCATTAGGAGCTCGGTCTGACATGCACTTTAACCATGTTTCAAACAACCACACAAAAGTATCGGTATTCTCATTTGATAGTAATCCACACCCAAAAAGTATGGATTGACCATGGTGATTCACTCCAACAAAAGGCGCAAATGGCATCTTGTATTTATTAGTCAAATATGTAGTGTCAAATGCTATGACATCTCCAAAAGATTCATATGCTGCCCTACTTCGTGCGTCTGCCCAAAACACATTTTTCAAACGGCTTTCTTCATCAAGGTCTATGACATAGAAGAAGCGGTCATTTTTTTGTTGCATTCTCATTAAATAGTTGCGCAATGCTTCGGCATCTCCTTCTCCAAGCAACTCATTCCTTACTTTGTTAATGTAATTTCGACAATCTTTCTCTCCAAATGAAAGATTCTCATACCCACCCGCTTCAATAGCAAGAGCTTTGTAATCTTACTCGGACGGACTCCAGATCATATCTTCAATCTTTTTTTCACATGAGCATTTAACTTCTTATGGCATCTAAAATATTTTGCCTTGCTTGGGCTTACTACATGATTGTGTTCAAGCAAGACTTTAGACAATTTAAATCTTCCATCTTCACTTAATTTTGCATTGATCTTTGCCTTGCACTCCATTTTCTCCATTGCTTTTGGCTTAACAATATTAGATGCTTTGCTTTTTGACTTGCCCTCACGAAGACATGCAATGGTGAAGTATCTTAAATTTCCATCATCTCCAATTTTACGAGATCTTTTTGTCACACCAAAACCTACTTGCTTGGCATACTGCTTATAATATGATAAAACCTCTTCTTCAGAATCAAACATCATACCAACCTTCGGTTCTTCAACCATTTGATTTTCAAGAGTGATTATATCTTTTCCTCTATCATTGTCCTCATTATCATCCACATCTAACTCACATTCAATTTGCTTTCCATCTATATGATAAAAAAGAAAACAAAGTTAAAAGGAAACAATTAACATAAGTTTAACAAATCATACAATATAAGCAAATTGTTTTTTTTTTTTTTTTTAACTAACCAATTGGAGGCCGAAGAGGAGGGTCAAGAGCTTCATCGTTGCTCACATTCATCATTACACTCGGTATCAATGTCACAAATTACAGGAGATCCTAACTGGATGGAGATAAATTCACAATTCAACTTTCATGCTAAAAGAACCTCTCTACCAAATAAACAAAAGTCAAACAATGTGCATTTAAAAAAAAAAAAAAAATCTTCAGCTAGAAACAAATCATTGAAAACAATTACTAAAATATATTTCTATAAAAGCTACCTCAATTAACTCAGATTTTTTATATAGGGCATTAGTGCTTCATGCTAAGCATCAAGGTTGTTAACCCGTTAATATTCTCCAATCCATTAGCTATAGAAGCAAATCAATCCACAATCAACATTGATAAAAAAAAATAAAAATAAAAAAGCAATAACTTTTATACACCAACTACCATGGCATTTTTTATACTATTTCCCACCATTATTTTAGCAACCAAAACAGATGGTGAATAAGAGCCCAAACCCACAATGACCTAAAATTCACAAAACACAACACCATACATACACACGTACAGATAAACAAACCCAAAACCCATCAACAATTACAAGGGTTTACATATATCCCAGAAACCCCAAACCCATTAACTTCAACACCACATACATACATATACGTACAGATGAACAAACCCATAAACCCATCAACAATTAAAAGGGTTTACATATATATATATCCATTTCATTTTCTTAGAGATAATATATAACAAAACCAAACTCCGAACAAAGGATGCACCGAAAAGCAAAACCAGTCAACCCACAATGGCAAACTCCAAAACACACAAATCAGACAATCCATGAACTATAACAAAAATAAAATGAGGGAAAAAAGATAAAAAAAAAAAGGATACCTGAGGGTTTGTGGTTGGTTGAACGGAAGATGAAGCGACTGTGGAGAAAGGCAGAGTTGGAGTAGAGAAGAACGTCAAACAGTCCAAACCAGACTTGCCGAGGACTGCCGAGAGAAAGAGAGAGGAGAGGCTTAGGTGGTATTGCTTGTGAAATGAACTTTCAATTTTTGGGAGGCTTATTTTCAAATTTTTGAGAAATAAACATAAAGGTAATTTTTGTATTTCAAAGACAGTACATTGAAGTACACCCACTCCATTTGCCGAGGACAGCTTTCACTATTTTTTAGCCCATTTTTTAATTTCAATCTGAAACCCAAAAGTCAGAGTCCATCTTTTTCTTGAACCAACGTGGCATTAGCCACATCATTAGCCACATCAGTCGGGAAACAGATTCGGGAAAAAGTTTCCGGATCTGTAGCATTTCTCTTAAGTATAATCTCAGTTGACTGAGTTACCTCTTAGGAACAGTTTTTCTTTTATTACTATGTCTTCGTCACAAACTATAAATTTACTGGAAGCTAAATATAAAATAATATATATGATAAAAATTTATTGACAAAACGATTAGCAAGTGTGAAGCCATAATTAATTAATTACAATTTCGAGGTTTAATGGTCCACTATGTCAAAGCCCATGAAGGTCGGCCAGTATCCCCATATCATGTCATTCTACCATATTCCTTCTTTTTTTCAATTAAATCTTAATGGATATGTGTCAAAATTATAAAAACATCATTTTCCCTTTCTTAAAGGATTATAAATTCAACGGTTAGTTAGGATTTAATAAAATTTGTAAAAATACTTACACTTAAATGACATTGTTTTCATATTTTATTGGATACATTGATACAATTAAGTAATTTAGGAATATTGACAATGAAATAGTAGTTTGAGGAAAATATGTATACTTTTTCAAAAAATTTAATCATACAGGAGAAAAAAGCCACATGAATGACTAAAATCTTCCATTAGTCAATAAAATTGCATTAGTGGTGGTCAGAATTAATAAGATTAAAACTCAAAATCCAATGAACGTCACATCATTGCTTGTCTCCTTAGCAATATTTAAAATATTTAATTGAAATATAAAATAAATAACGAAAATATAGTTCAAGCTTAAGATTTTCTGATACTACGATAAATCACAAAATATTTCAATTGAATCGGGCTCACTATTTCAACCAATCAATACAAAGCATTCCCAAATTTCAATGTCGTGCGGAAGACCTCAAGGGTTCAACCCCATTTCACATTTTAGTTTTGAGTGGGACAATGGCCGGCAATAAATATCGGAGACCAAAGTCTTCATTTCACATTTTAATTTTGTGTGAAACTGATGAATTTTGGAGAAAACAATTTGTTAAGTCGTGTGGGTTGGATTGGACCTTTATAAATGGACATTTTGAGAATTTATATTCTTTGAAAAATTTATAATGTTGAGGGTCTTAATTATAAACTTTCGTGGAAAAAGTTTGTTTTTTTTTATGAACGTGAATTGTACGCGTTAGAAAAAATGAAATGATTATGTCTAGAGTAAACAAATTTCCATTTGATTTTTTAAGGCCATCAAGATTGTAAAATTATTTATTTAACCATAATTGAGGGCCTTAATTAAAGATTTTTTTTTTTATCAAATTGGATTTAAAAAAAAATGGAAAGAACCTATTATTAATTTGGGACTTAACAAGAGACTATTTATTAATTTCTTTTTTATCATATTGGAGCCTTAAAATTTTTTTTTTTTCAAAAAAAAAAAAAAAAAACTTTTGTCATATAATTATTAATTAGGGGCCTTAAGTGACTGTCTAAGTTGCATAAAGGTAGTGTCAGCACCGAACCATAGGAGCATTGGTATTAATTTTAGCTAAAGAATCATATATTTTTGTTTTCCCCAAACAGGGAGGCTCCTCTCTATTTTTGGATGCTAATCGAGAATGGATAGATTTGATCTAATTATTTCTGTTTTATGAAGTGTGGTTTTTAGTTGATTAATTTACTTTTTGAAGATTTTATGTATATTATTTTAAAGAACAAACTTCTCAAAACTTCTTGGACTTCTATGCATTTCAAAAATGTTCCTAAATTTAAAAAATTCTCAATTTTTAATATCCAACTTTTAATTTTTTGTAATGTTATTCTTTTGGTATGTTTTTTATTAAATCATAACTAATACCTTTGTTACAAAAAAAAAAAAAAAAAAAACAAAAGATTACCAAAATACCCTCAACGTGTTTGTTGACGAGAATCCCTCCAAATGATCTCCAGCTGTCTCGATCCCCATTCCCCCACACAAGGAAACATATCAGGCAAAATCACGTGGTCTCCAACTCTCTCTATAATAGAAACAAAAGATAAACATAATTTCCAATTGCATTTTTCGACTTTTTGAAATAATAATTAGTAGTACGATTAAAGACGAAAACATCGTTATCATGTATATTTCCTTTTCTTCCTTTTGTTGCTTTATTTTCTTTTTTGCTTTATCTCCTTATTTTATATGCCTTAATCTTAAAATTCAAGTGTGTCAATTCACGAGATATAAGATTGTTATGAATTACAAATGAAAAATTAAATCACGTACAAGATAATGAAAATATAAGATAAACTGGGTGCCCAAAAATATATATTGTATAACTATTATCTCATTTTACATAATTAGGAGGTATATATAATATCTCATAACAAATTTTGTTACAATAATTTTTTTTTAATAATTATTTTATTATATATTTTTATTAAAACATAAAATACACCAAGTATTGGAAATGGATTATTACATAGTCAAAATTGTATATTCAGGATACAAAATCAGATATTTGTGCAGTTGGTTTTACCAACGATATATACTTTTCAATCATGTACCTTATTTTTTATATGAATTAATGATCATATAAAAAACCAAGGGTGTTCGTCATTATAAATAGGAGATTGATAAAGTCATAACTTAAATTTAATTAAGACTCAACTTTTATCATAAATGACAAATTGTCTATAGAGGAGAGAGAGCTTTAAACTAAGAGAGAGAGAAATTAAATCTAAAAGTTAAGTCTTAATTAAATTTAAATTGTGATTGTATCACACCTCTTTTATATATATATATATATATATATATATATATATATATATAGTTAATTGGAGTTTCTTTAAGCTCCAAAAAATATTAACAAACAGAAAGAGCTTTTTTAATAACCACTTCTTTTCTTTTTTTTGTTTTTGGTGAATAGATAATTAGGTTTTTACAACAACAACCAAAACTCTTTATTATAGACTATGTTTGACAAATGACTGAATTTAAAAAAGTGGATCGGTATTATAATATATTTGGTTAATATAAAAAATATATATATTTTTTGTATAAAAAAAAAATTCAAATGAAATGCATTTCCTGCCGACAGGTAACTTGATTTGAAGGAAAATGAAATGCATGGAAATTATAAAATTGACGTGACTTGGATTAGAACACGTGGCTTGACTCTAAGGAGAATCTCCAGTGGCTATGCAAAAAGCCAATGCATGCAGTTTCGGATTGGAATCATGAACCTGGACTTGTCCCAGCTCCAATTCATGAACCTACTAATCATGAGTAACCAAAATGATGGCCAAAGTGGCAAAGATTAAGGGTGATTCGATTTCAAATCTTTTCTAGTCAGAGAATTACAATAAAAATAAAACAAAACAAAATGTTAGGGTGATGAAAACTGTTTTTGGGGTTTTTTATTTTTTATTTTTGGGAGAGCCTCAGCCAATTCATGTAAAATTTACGTAAGCCAAATTCAGAAAGACAAATCAAAAGAGAGGAAGTTCCACCTAAAGATGGAGGAGAAAGGTGTTAAGAATCTGTAATTTTGCATCAAATGAGTTTACAAATAAAAAGGTTTTATCCTCTGTAATTTTGCATCAAACAGGGTGCTGGTAAAGTTTTTATAATAGTTTTTCCACAGTTTTTGCACATTTTTACTGGTAACTTTATCATTGGGGTCAACACCTAAATGAATAGCTTGCCTAAATGAAAAATGAAAAATGCTTGGATCCAATATAATTGGATTTGCATAGATTGACGTGACTTGGATTAGGACACATGCTATCAGAATAGGATACGTGGCTTGACTATCGGAGAATGCTACTCGACGCCAAGCAAAACAGCAATGCAGTTTTGTCTATAACCGGCCGCGTACCTATTCGAACTTATCCGTAATTTGCTATCTATCTACTATCTACCATTCGTACAAAAAGATGTGCTTGAGGAAGACAATACTGTTTGTTTTCTTTCGTAGGACCATTCAATTTTTAGGACCGCCAATCACGCACATTTGTTTCACTCCACACAAAAATGTGAATCAAATTAAGTGATAAGATTATGATTAAACATCACATCATGTATTGCTATCTCTTTTTGAATCTATTCACTCATGGAAGATTCTTTAATTATAGAGAGTTTTTTCAACACCAACTTATGCATCCACATAATTAAATGAGACTCATCTGAAGAACAAAAACTTGACCAATTTGAACAATAATCAAGAAATAATTCATAAGTGGGGGGTGAATTAGAGAGACAATATTAGAAGTTAAGACCTTTGTTATATATAATACCATATTAAATTACTTCTTATTTTAAAATGTTTGGTCAATAAAAAATTATGAATTTAATTAATAATCTACTCGACAACACCAAAAGAATAATATTTGGATATGTCATAGGATATAGTGCTAATGCTAGAGCATAAAATTCTAATTGCTGAAATAAAAACTCCATGAATTCTAAAACAATAATATTGTGGCAAACTTACAACCAAATTGTTTGGTAAAACGGCATATATATCACAAGGTACAAATGATTACAAATTAAGTTGTGATACAATCCATTAATATTAGAGCTAAACTTCCGTTTGGTTGTTTATCACAATTCATAAGTTGTGGGACTTTCAAGATAGAATGCATACTCTTACACCGACCAAAGGATTTCAAGCATGGTAAGCAAAGAGAAGGCCCGTGAGAGATTAATCACTATCCATTAACAAATATAACATAAATTCGTTTAATTTTATATTTAATTTTTGTTTTCCTAAAAGTCGAATGGTAGGTAACTTGTAGAATTAAAAGAAATACAAAAAAGGGACTTGTCAGGTTAGTGATATCTTGTAAAAAGAAGAGCCATCTATTCCTTTCGAGAGATTAAATTATGAGAGCTCCATTGCTTAGGGGAAAAAATAAATAAAATCCAAGCAAATGAAATATCAATTCCCTAGTGATCGAGGCCTTGCATGGTTCACATTAAAGGCCAACAGAGGGCCAAATTATCTTGATCTCTCCCAATCAAATGTGAGTGATGTATGCCTTTCTTACATCATTGTACATTTGTAAGGACCAAGAGGCATGATTTTCTTTTAATTTTTAATTAATTTTCTTTTTTCTTTTTTCTTTTTTCTAAGAGCAGGATGCTACCATTTCCTGAAGAAAATGGTTTTTTTTTTAAAAATTTTTTTTTCTATATGTGCATATATATATAATTTTTCTTTTAAGTTTTAATACACCTGAATAAAAAATTGGTACCATTTCATTCATAGGACAACGGAGGACCCCACTCACGTGTTTTACCACATGCAAAAATGTGCAACGAAGACTAGGACTACATTTTGCTTTATTTTTTCTTTAACCTTACATTAATACAAAATATTTATATTTATAAGAGAATTGAGGCAGATAAGTATAGTTCTCAAACAAATTAGATTTGATTAGCATTAAAATCTTATTATAATAAAGTCTCTCAATTTAATACACACAAATCCCATAGAATAATCAAATATACTCTAACATCCTCTCAAACTGGAGTTAGAAGATTCTGTGAACTTGAGTTAGAATTTTGTTTTGTTTTGTTTTTTCTTTTGTTTTTTTTGTATTGAAGATGACACCAGTTGGTTGTAGAGACCGGAGATGATGGCCGGAAACTCACAAGAGTTGGTGATAGCTGTTAGTGGAAACTAGAGGCGGTTAGCAACGTTCACTGGAGAATTATAGGCCTTAAATAACAATATGCCCAAAAAGGGCAAACTATAGGCCAACGTAAAATCCAAAAGATAATGGCTGAAAATTGAGGACAATTATAAGCTGTATTCTGATCATAAGATGTAATTAGCTCTTTGGAGTGTAAAAATTAGCTAGAAACTCTTTGTAGTAAGTAAACTAAATACTTCATGGCCTCAAATCACCAGAAATTAATCCTTGACCAACCCCTCAAAATTCCTTATTATTTTATTTTATTGTTTTTTCTTGTTTTATATATATATATATATATATATATAGAGATATATCTATTAACAACAGATCGAAATGAAGACTAATTTCTTCTCATGCGATTTTAAAAATTTAAAAGAACAAAATGAATTTAAAATACAAACTTTAATTTTTATTTTATTGGAAAGTTTTTTATTGGATCTATCATTATGACTTTAACATTTCTCTCTCTCTCTCTCTCTCTCTCTCTATATATATATATATGTATATGTTTTGTTTTGTTTTTATTTTATTTTATTGACACGTGTTGCAAGATGATTGGAGTTGACTTTGCACATGAACGGTTTTTATTGCAATTCTAGATGAAAGTTTGGTGCAATGACTTATTTGTATTTGTTGTTTACCGCGTAGGGCTTTTAGCCAATTTTCATACCTTATTAAACTAATTGCAATTGACTAACATTTTAGTGATTGATTTTCCATTTATTTTTCCTTTTTTTTTTTATATATCAATATTAGAAGATAGATATTAAAGAGGCCTAATGTTAACGGGACCAACCTCGAGTACTATAAATACATTATTAGCAAGGAAAATGTCTCAATTTAAAATGATGAAAACAATTTTGTCCCAATATTAATATATTTGGGCCTAAGAAAAGAAATGGATATATAGGATCCCATTCCTGCAAATATTTGGTTTTGAAATAAAACTCTCAACCCTACAATAAACCAATAAGTAGATGATAAAGACATGGTCCCAACTAATTATCCAATGAGTTGCGAGCTAAGAAAACTCTTCATTTCACATTTTAGTTTTATGTGAAATGAATGACTGCCAAGGGAAATGTTCCATTCAATGACGTAAGTGAAGCATACATCACTCAAATATGAATGCTGCGTAAGGCATGACATCATCTGCTTCTCCAACGTCCAACGACCTGCACATCCCCATCAATGAAACATCACATGCATGCATGGGGATTAAACTTTAAATTAAAGGATGAACTTAATTAAGTAGCTAGTAATATTAGAGATTGAGAGAGTACAAAATAATTGACACAATTTCTGGTAGTGTTATTAGGCTAATATGACCTTTTGATTGATCTTTTCATGAGTCACTACAAAAAAATAAGCGTTTGTGACGTTTAAATAGTAAGATTTTTTATTTTTAAACAAACAAAACGAACCTCATAATTAAAAATTAAATTATAAACAAGTTCACAAATAGAGAGCGATTAGTACTGCTGATAATTTCTTATTAATTTCACAGAAGGGGCGAAATCAAAAAATATAGGAGGCAAAAAGAAAAATTGGTTCTTATAGCTAGGTATCACTCGTATCATCAATAATGATTTGAAAAAAATTAGAATTAGAATTAAACAAGAAAAAAAAAAAAAAAAACCCCTTAAAACACCAAATAGGGGTAGTCCTTTTCATATTGGTCCCCATAATTTTTTGGGTTTTGAGTGGGTTTTGCCTGAGGAAGACAGCACATCACCGTTTCTTTCATATTGGACCATTCAATATTGTTTAGGACCATTCACTTACATTTGTTTCAGTTCACACAAAAATGTGAATCAAAGTGATAAGATTAAGCTTAAACGTCACATCATCTATTATTGCTACCTCTTTGTGGATCTATTCACCCATGGATGATTCCTTAATTAGAGAGAGCTTTTTTTAACACCAGCTTAAGCATCCTCATAAATGAGGCTCATCTGAAGAACAAGGACTTGATGACCAATTGTTATGGATTTCTCACATGAGATAAATTTGAACTCTTAAGAAAGAATTCATATGTGGGAGGTGAATTAGAGACACAATATTAGAATATAAGACATTTAATTATACAATTAAGAGCACTGCATATATGCCTGAGGAAAACAACATTGTTAGCATTGTTTCTTTCATTGTTTAGGACCATTTATGTACATGTTTGTTTCACTCCACACAAAAATGTGAACCAAATTAAATGATAAGATTGAGTTTAAACATCACATCATGTATATTGCTACGTCTTTCTGGATCTATTCACTCATGGAGGATTCCTTAATTAGAGAGAGTTTTTTTAACACCAACTTAAGCATCCTCATAAACAAGCCTCATATGAAGAACAAGAAATTGACCAATTGTTATGGCTATCTTGCTTGGGATAAATTTGAACTATAATTAAGAAAGAATTCATAAATGCAGGAGGTGAATTAGAGAGAATATTAGTCAAGACCTTTGTTTAAATACCATATTAAATTACTACTTATTTTAAAATGTCAAGTAAATAAAAAATTATGAATTTAATTAATAATCTACCTAACATTAACACTGAAAGAATGATATTTGTATATGTCATATATAGGATATAGTGCTAATGCCAGAGCATAAAATTGTAGTTGCTGAAAGAAAGTATTCCACGAATTCTAAAACAATGTGACAAACTTACAAATAAAATTATTTGGTAAAACAAATTAGGAAGAGAGCATGTCACAAGCTACAAAGGGTTACAAATTAAGTTGTGATACAATCCATTAGAGCTAAATGCAAAGCACAGAAACATACACATTACACCAAATCAAGCCAGAAACCACAAAAATACACACTTGTCAGGGTTGCCAACAAACAGTTCCAAATCTATCACATTAATGGTCATTAATTTGTTGATAGAGATCGCGGTAACAAAGATAATTTACATTGCATCACAGGTACCACATATGTTGAGAATGGCCATTTCGCAACAAGCAAATGCACATCTGCTTCAATGGTGATAAGAGAACCTAATAGTAAAACATAATTACAAATGTTAGTGTTCGATGGATAATGACATTGGTCCAGGGCCAAAGGTTTTGGAAAAGTTGTGGGACTTTCAAGATTGATAATGACGTATTTTAAATCCTTTACACTTTTACTTTTCTAACTAAACCACATGAAACATTTCATATCAATCAACTAGCATAAGTGTGAATAGTAAAATTATTTAAGTTTTAAAGATGAGTAATGCTATATATATATATATACACTCCACCCTTATCATATTGAGTTGATATGATAGTGTTATACATTACTTATTTATTTATTTATTGAGTAGTGCTATATACCATACCACTATTCTACTTGATTTTTTTTTTTTTATCCTTTTCATTTTAATAATGACTGATTCAATATTAGATTGACAATGTCATATCACTGTAGTGGGATAATGGTAGGATGCTGTATATAATAATTATTTTTTGAGTAATATTATATATCATATTATTATGCTGACCTTTCATAATTAACAATATGCTATTACATTCTTCTTTTTTAAAAAAAAAAAGTCATTTTAATGATGGCCGATTTAAGAGCAGGTTGATCATCATAGCAGGATAGTAGTAAGATAGTAATATGCTATGTAGAATTACTTTTTTAAAATATTAAAAAAAATAAACGTTAATTCAAAGACTGCTGAATAGCACAGATCAACCCAATAAAATGAAAATGAAATTTCTAGCCAATATTTATATGGCATAAAGTTATTTGTAACTGAACAGAATTGTAAGCACTTATTTTGCATTTTTTTTCCTCGTGTTTTTATCACTAGAAAAGAGGTATTAAAGAGGCTTCATCTTGACGGGGACCAACCGGAGTGCTATAAGTACAAGTGGAAGAAGAAGCGAGGATGCACGTACTATCGTAAGAAAATTTTAGTGAAAGATTTTGTGTATTCTCTTTTTTATGATTATTAGAAGAGAGATATTAAAGAGGCTTGATATTGACGGAGACCAACCGCAAATACCATAAATACAAGTGCAAGAAGAAGAGTGGATGCATGCATAATTATCTGCAAGGAAGAGCTAGATAGAAAACCCTGAGTGTTGGCAACAAGGAGGAAGAATTTAGTGCTCCATCGATCTCAAGCAGTACAAGCATTTTCTTGGAGGCGAAATTTGCAGGTTCTTTACTTTCTCGTTTCACTTTATTGTATACTTTTTTGATAATATATAGTTTTTATAATTGTTTTTACAATCTAGTTGAGTTTGTTAATACATTAATTCTAGGATTCAATGTTAAAAAATAAAAAATAAAAAAAATTCAAGTATTCACATGTTCACAAAAAAAATATAAATTTTCATTTTTTATTTCAATATATTCATAAAATAATGAAAAAATTATATGTATATAAATATCTTGTAATAATAAGATTGATTATTATTTGTGATGTTTTTTGAAACTTTAAAAACTTAGAATCGACCCTCCAGATCTTTCACTTAATTAATCTTCGACAAAAAATGTGTCACATACTATACATGTAACTTAAATTGTCTATTATATATACCCAACTTGTAAAAATACAATTATGCTCTTAGATAAAAATAAAAAATAAAAATAAAACAAACAAATAAAAGCATATGATCTTTAGTACTGTGGAGATCCAGGCTAGCCTATGGGTCTTCGGCCATTGAGACCCACAGCCTACCATTGAGACTGGCCCATGGAGTCATGGAGACTCATTTTCTCCTTCTATTATTTAAAAAAAAAAAAAAAGAAAAAAGCTTGTTTTTATCTACAGAGGTTTAATGGATAATTTGAGCCAGATAAAGGTCACATTACTCATTTGCCATCCATGCATGTCAACTGAAAATGCCAACATAGGGAGCAAAGCAAAAGAACTTGGTACTTTGAAGGGTCGATTGTAACTTTTAAAGTTTAAGGGTAATTGCAAATGAGATGTAAGTTCTAGAGAACTAAGAGTTTGTTTGGAAGAACATTAAAAAATAATTTTTTTTACTTAGAAAAAATGTGTCAAGCAAAAAATTTAGTAAAAAAGAAATTAAAAATGCTATTTGACTTTTTTGCTCTAAAAATGACCAAAACTGTGTTTTGAGAAAGCTTGAAATGAGGTTTTTTTTTTAACTATTTCAAACTTTTATAGAGACAAAATTTTGTTTCAATGGAATCTCAAACAAGCTTTAAGTAATTTCTTTTATTTGTATTTTTGGTTCTCATATACCCTATAAACAACTTTTACATAATCTATCTATCTCAAAAAATTATACGACATATTGTATAACTCAAGCGTAGTTTTGTCAATTCACTTTTATATAGATTTAAGATTATTACGAGTTACATTAATTAAAATCAAATAAACACAAATATTGTGAATAGAAAAAATAAAACAAATATTGTATAACTATTATCTCATTTTACATAAGGAGGTATAATATATATCTCATAGCAAATTTTGGAAACAAAATATTTTATTTTATATTTTTATTAAAATACACCAACACACTGGTCTCGGAAATGGTATATTCACCTTATGCGAGGTAAAATCAGAATATTTGTACTGTTGGTTTTCCCCATTATGCTTTTACAATCATGTAATTAAGTATTGATAAATAAAATAATAAGATGTGAACAATCTACCTATTGTATTGCCGATTATTGTCACCAGGAAAAGAAACTCGAGGGTGGAAAAGATCATGGCCTGCCCCCAAGTCGTGATTCCATTGAAAATGAAGTTGAATGCGAGGATACTGTCGCTTTAATTCCACCGGACCTGCCCCGTATGGAGTGGCCAAAGGATACTGTCATTAACATTCCACCGGACCTGCCCCCCGCGGAATGGCCAGAATGCTGTATCTATAGGGTTCCCAAGAAACTGCGCAAGGTAAATAAAGAAGCCTATACCCCTAAGTTAGTCTCAATAGGCCCCTTTCATTACGGCCGAAAAGAATTGAGAGACATGGAAATGCATAAATTGAGATATTTTACGGATTTCTGGAATCGGACAACACTGAAGAAGAGCCAGAAGGATCTTTTAAAGATCATTGAAGATGACGAAAAAAAAATCCGTCGTTGCTATTCAGAAGACTGTAGGCTCAACAGGAAAAATTTTGTGAAAATGATTCTATTGGATGCCATCTTCATAATTGAGCTCTTCTTAAAAACCAATCAAAAAATACAAAAGAAAGAAGAAGAATGTGATTACATATTAAGGAAACCATTGCTCGGAAATGGTATACTACATGACTTGATATTACTTGAGAACCAACTTCCGTTTTTTGTTCTTGAGAAATTGTATGTGTCGGCCATTAATGGCAACCATCCTCCCTTTCTCGATCTTTTCTGCGATTACTTTACTCACTATAAGTGGGCCTTCGAAAGTGAGGAAGTAAGCAGAAAGCAAAGACGAAGTAAAGCAGAATGCAAAACAGAAAGTAGAGCAGAAAGCAAAACAGAAAGTAGAGCAGAAAGCAAAGGAGATGGAAAAGCAGCCAGTAAATCATTTCACAGATTTGGTAAGACTTTTGTACTGTTCACCAAACATGGAACACTGGGGGAGCAGTGAAGAAGGGAGGCCGGATACTCAATTTTGTGCCACAAAGCTTGATGACGCAGGATTTAATTTCATAGGAGTTGAAGATCATTCCAAACCCTTACTTGACATAAATCTCCCTTCAGTCCCTTGGGAAGATCATTCCAATCAAAGCTCGGCCCTTGATTGGCTTGAGTGCTTTTGCGGTTGCTTTGTCTGCATTTTTTGCTTCCCATGCATTTGTCTCTACGTTATATGTTATTCGTGCATAGAAACACTCCGTCTCGGTGGGTCCTTGAAAGTCCGGCAACTTGTGATAGACTACGAGACTGAAGTTATTTTCCGAAACCTCATGGCCTTAGAGCAATGTCATTATCCATTTGAAGCTTACATCTGCAGTTATGTTTGGCTCTTGGACCGTCTCATCGACACTGAAAAGATGTGGATTTGCTTGTTAAGAAGAAAGTCATTTAACAACCTCGGTAACGATGCTGCAGTGGCAACTCTAATTAACGACCTTGCAATCAAATTAATGTGGCAACTACATCCTCTTACAATTTGATTGCTTGAGCTTAATACGCACTATGACAACCGTATGCCATTTATTGGCAACCCTGAAAAGAGAGTATTTCAATATCTTCAGAGGCACAGCCACTATTGTTGGAATTATTGTCCTGGGTTTCACTCTCTGGAATTTTGTTGCCTTTTGTCG
Source organism: Carpinus viminea (assembly GCA_013348765.1). Classification (NCBI taxonomy): domain Eukaryota; kingdom Viridiplantae; phylum Streptophyta; class Magnoliopsida; order Fagales; family Betulaceae; genus Carpinus; species Carpinus viminea. The sequence continues at coordinate 12,547,475 of CP054668.1, forward strand.
GGTAGATTTGAAGTATGTATACATGGTTTAATTAGTGATCGTTGTAGTGCTTTGCTTTCAGTTGCAGTAGATGCATGACATCTGTAGTCCTGTTTAGCTTGTCATATGGCACCCTGCCTTAATTAATAACTTGTAATAGTCCACTTTGTAAGTGGTTTATTATATTTCAGCAATATAAAGATGTGGGAAGTCTGTGTTTTCGCATCCATGCAGTATTTGTGTTTCGGCCAAAACAAAATTTTTTCTTTTTAAAGTTTAATGATCTGATTGCAAAATTGATAGAGTGGTAAGCCAAGTTTTCCTTTTCCTTTTAATTAAGTTTGTAAAAATTGTTATTGATCATTATTAAATTTTTATTTATTTGTGATTTTAAAAGTCACAAAACATTTGAAAAGATTCGATGAGTACTTTAGTCCTTGTTCTAGCATTAAATAAATAGAAAAGGTTAAAAAATGTATTATAAAAAATATACTTGCCGACTATTAAAAAAATACGTGCTTCTTACATCTAGAGGATACTATACAATTAACAATTTTATCAATTAGTCTTACGAATTTTTGCTATTTTTTATTTTATTGTTTATAATAAAATAAAAAACATGGTATTTTGAAAATTTTGATAGGATTTAACGGAAAAAAACTAACGAGGGGGTGACATTATAAAAACTTAGAAGTTCGATACAATAAATTAATAGTTTTAAACTTTAGGAGTAATTACAAAAGTAACAGAAATTTAGGAGAGTTAAATTGAAATTTATAATGTAATTCTTTTGGGACTCAATCACCATTATGTGGATATTTTTGGAGTTTTTTTAGGGAGAAGATGCTAGAGCTTGGGTTTGACTCAAAAAGTAGATGTCATTTTTTTTAAAGGTACTAAGTCTCTTCTATATATGTTGCTGCTTGTTGTTGTATGTGGCTCTGTTTACTCCCTTTGGTGCGAGACAAATTGCAGGATCTTCCATTCTAATTAACTTTACAAGTATAGATCTAGATTATGTGCTCTCTCACATGCATCATCTTCGGATCAGATCAAGGGAAAATTCTGTATCTGGGTTTTATATTTCTTTCTCTATTCTCTAATAAATAGTTGGTTATGTTAAAATGTTGATTAAATGATTAAATTTACCTCTTCTTATTGGTTTAAGTTTTTGGGATAAGTAATTATTTAACTTAGCATCAAAGCCAAAGATCATGAGTTCGAACTTTGATTCCGTCAATTCACTTTCATTTCGATTAAATATTCCAGGTGTTAGGTCTTACCTATTAAAAAAAAAGTTTGAGTTCACAAATGAGGGGAAGTAATAAAGTGATGATTAAATGATTAAATTTATCACTTCCTATTAACTTAAGCTTTTGGGATAAATGGTACACTACAAAAATTAGGCAAAATAGTGACATGTGGAAGGTGACATTTTAAGCCCAAAAACCATCTCTATTTAATTAGGAACATTTGAATAGTGACATTTTGCAAATGTACTTAAATATGATGATTGCAATAAAAATTAAGGACGTTTGAACAGTGAAAATGTCTTTACAAGGTGACATTTTTTTGCAAAATGTCACCTTTGGGAAGGGAAGTAGTGTGCTTTACACTCACTACAAGAAATTTGCTCATTAGTGGCAACACATAGTCGCTACTAATGAGCACTTTGTCACTACTATTGATCAATAGCGGACATGTAGCCTCTAATTAGTGGATGCAAGTAATTGAGGCTAATGATAAATGGTAGCAACTTTTTGGGGTCACCACTAATAATCACACAACAGCGGCGACATAACTTTTATGGCTGACGCAAAATTATTGGTATATTATTAGCAGCAACCTAGAGGTCCCGCTAATAATATGAGAATTAAAAAAAAAAAAAAAAATCAATAGCGGCAACCTTTATATCAGCAAATTAATATATATATATATATATATATATAGTCTTTATTATATATACCAGTTGGGATGGCACATACAATACATGTATTTGGTTCCCTTTGTTATGTATCTTTATAATTGTGATGGAAAAACATATGAAATTTTTTGGGTTGTTCTTTCTTTTTCTTGATGGCCAATTCGATGATTATGGAGATTTTCTGTATATGGTATTGGTGGAAATCGCACATTTCCTTGAATCTGTTCTTATTTGTGAATGCTCTGAGTTTGAAAAAAAAAAAAAAAAAAGCCCTAATATGCTGTACCTTCAAGCCCTAAAACATATCACAGAGTTGATTCTAATGGCATTTCAACCAAAGAAGCTGTTGCTGAAACTTGGCAGCCTAATTTAGTGATTGTTTTGGCTCTTCAACTGCTAAATTAAGACCGTAGCCTAAAATTTATTTTGAGTCTTTTCTGTGATAAGAAGCAGCACTCTGTTTAAGATTGCAACCAGGTTTATACTTAGATACTGGCTTGAGGTTTGAATTCTTATTTTGTTCTTTAAATTTATTGATTTTTTTTTTTAATGAAAACTTTGGGGTTTGTGCATTTGTTAAATATTATTTAGGCCGTAGGATTAAATATTTTAAGTATCTAAAATATTTTTTGACAGGTCAATATACAACTCACACACTCATATGGGATTAAACCTGTGAAATCACCCTTCACCCCTTAGCCTGCCCCTGCGGCAGGGGGGAGGGGGAGAATGATCTCCACTTGATGTGAGGGCCATTTACAATATTGCCATCTGGTTGTGGTTCCTTATGGTTCAGAATTTGTTGTATCAATGTGTTTCAACTCGGTGTTTGTGCTTCTTTTGATGTTATCATATGTATGGTCTGTTTAGTTGTCTCTAAACTTGGGTTTATGGTTAGCATCTTTGAACAAATTCAGCCTTCCCCTAATTAATTGGTTGATGTGTGATTGTTTAATTTTTTAATTTTCATCTGTAAATATTCTAGTTGATGCTGTATGCCTGTATTCTGTCGCTATTCCGTTGCAGATAGCAAGATGGGATGAGATTCTGTCCCTTCCTGTATAGAATCCTCCGACCTTGGAGTTTTCTTCTGCTGACGTCGTGTGGTCAAAGGTGGAAGGTTGGCGTGACAAAACTAATAGAGTTGTTCTAATCCCCTTTGCTAGAGTAGATGCTTTTGTACGGGATGAATCAGCAAATAAAGACTGTCCAACGATATTTCATGTTGAGGCAAGGCGGCGACAGCCTCCAAAGATGGCTTACAAGCCAAAAGTTGATGGCATTCTTGAATATATTCTGTAAGTTCAAATTTTTCCCTTTACCAGTTCCTAGTAACTGGGCCTGCAGCATGAGTTTAAGTTATCCTGTTGATTTTGTAGGTATTGGTGTTCCTTTGGTCCTGATGACCACATGAAGGGTGGCATTGTATGACCCAGTAGGACTACTTATGTCCCAAAGAAGAAAAATGCTGGCCGACCAAATACTAAGAGAGGGTGCACCTGCCACTTTATTTTGAAACGCTTAATTGCTGAACCATCAGTAGCGCTCATCATATATGATGATGATACACATGTAGATAAGAAGGGGATCCACAGGACAAGAAGGCTGCTGGAATGCGTGCTATGTTTGCCCCATATATATCAGAGGACCTCCATTTGCGTGTCTTATCTCTACAATATGTTGGGGTTTCTGTGGAGACCATAATGCAAAGACAATGAATCAGTAGAGAAACAGGGTGGCCCATGCAACCGTGATGATCGACCTTTTAACCCACCGGTATGTTCGGAGACAGGAAAGGAGTATCCGACATTCTACATATGAACTGGATGCAGATGATGCAGTCAGCATCAGCATGTGGGTTGAAAGCCACCAGGATCATGTTTTCTTTTATGAAGATTTCTCTGATTCCGGACCTTTCACTTTGGGCATTCAAACAGAGTGGCAGTTGCTACAAATGATTTGATTTGGCAACCGCAGCCTTCTGGCTTCTGATTCATTGTTTGGAGCAAACAAATTAAAGGCCTGTTTTTATTTTGCTGTTTCATTGTTTATTTAAAGTTCATGTAACCTTAGTCCTTAGTGTCATGAGAAACTAACTATGCTCTCTCTGCAAATTGATCTAGCATCCCGTTCACAGTCTTGTTGTATTCAACTCAGACAACAAGGCTATCCCTGTAGATTGGATAATAGCACCAAGGCTTGCTAGTTCAGACATGCATAGATGGATGAGGCCTCTTTACAACAGAGTTCACACAAAAGATCCTACTTGGAAGTTGGCTGGGTTCATTGTGGATGACCCGCTAGCTGATGTCCTTACAATCAGGTTGAGTACTAAATCTACCACTCAAATTCCAAACAGAAAGTGGCTAAGTATATGCTTGAAGAATTATTTTTCTTAGAAAATTATTCCATGGATCTCATTGGCTTATAGAGGTAGCAGTGGGAAGCTGGTTACATGACAACGTGATTAGTTTGTTTCAAAGTACATGATTTAGTTTTATCTTAAATGGATCCACAAGATCTAAAGCAATATTGAGGCCCTTGACGCCCCTGTTTCTAACCTTCTAAATTTAGGGTGTAACTGCTTGTTGATGCTCCACCTCTTATTGTATTATATGGCTCAAACGTAGCTTCAGTAATATCTTGACCTCAATTAAATTTTTATTCCTCAGAACTTCATATCATTAGATGTCTGCCTAAGGCAGTGTTCATTCCATTTCTTCTTCGAAATCTATAGATCTTTTGGACTTTTGTGCCTTAGTGAAGAAATGTTTGACAACTGAGATGCTAGTGGAGATTTCAAGACGGATTGAGCAGCCAGTGTATAAAATCTGCCAAGGACAAGGAACCGTTGGCTTGTTTGAGGATCTACTTGATTTTATCGATGAGTCAGGTTTTATGGATTACTTTAAAGCAATATGGTATCCGAGAATGGGTTGGTTTCCCCTTTCTAAGTAGTTGATTATTTTTGTATCTTTTATTCTGGCTCTTCAACATTTACCGGCATTTCTTGGAATAGACTATATCCTGCAAAATGATTTATGCGCTTCCGAAATTAATGTTGATCTACTTATCAATATCAAAATCTGTGAGGGGGGATCAACTTGACTGTATATGGGCCTGTAGTTTTTGTATTTTTCTTTGTTGGTAAGAAATTATTGAAATGAAACATTTCTTCTGACTCAGGAACATGGATTGCGGCGCTAAAATCTCTTCCACTTGCCAGCCAGGAGTTTTACGACAACTAATTAAAGCTCTCAGGTTGTTGAATGAGAAGGACCCTGGTGTTTATCAACGCGCCGATTGGTTGGTTGATAAGTTGGGTACAAAAGTGCATTCTTACTTCTGGCTTGATGAGTACTCAGAGAGATGAGCGGGTGAGTGGTTTAACATCTTGGCGCAAAGCATTAAAGATTCCAGACTCTGATGTTGTCATAGAATGTAGATGTGCAAAAGTTGCTGACCAGCTTAATCAAGATAAAGCTTATGTTGTCCGGAATCCTGTTTCGCAGTTTGGTATTTGCAATTGCAGTTGAGTAGAGATTTTCGGCAGACCCTGGTCCGCCCAGGGTCTGCCTAAGTCTGACGTGGCATGTCAGACTTAAAAAAAATTAAATTTTAATTTTTTAAAAAAATTAGGTTAGAAAACTTCTCATTCTCTCTTCTTCCCCATTTCATGCCTCCCCTTTTCATCTCGCCTCTTCCTCTCTTGTCCCTCTGTGCCGAGTCATCCCTTTTGTATAGAGGTGGGTGGAGAAGCTTGATGGCTGAAGGTGGCGGGAGGTTGTCCAACCTGCCCATAGTTCACGCCGATGAATGATTGCAAGTCTGCACAAAAAAGATCCTTTATTACAAAAAAAGCAGTGGGTTTGATTTGTTCTCAATATTATACTTTCTCCTTTTGTTTTCTTTCTTTCAAAGTGATTTCTTAGCTACCAAAGCAGACGATTCTGTGCACAATCGAACATTTTGGAAAAAGTTTTTTGGAGGGTTTGGAGGATTTTTTGGAGGGTTTTGAGGAAGCCTTTTTAGTAAAGTGAGGCATTAGTGAAAAGCTGAAGCATTAGCGACAACTGTTAATAGCTTCCAAAAGGGTTCATCCTTTTTCCTAGGCTATAGTTTTGAATCCCACAGAGGGAGAAAGGAAGAGAAGCCACTGATGAGGGAGAGGAGAAGGAGAAAGAAAAGATAGCCTAGCATTTTTTTAGTCTCCAATTTTTTTTTTTTAAAAAAGGCCTCGGACCAGAGTCTGCCGCATAGCAGGACTCATTGCAGTTGGGCAGAAATGCATATGTTAAAAGTTATTAACATATGCGGTAACAAAGGCATGCACGTATTAACTGCACCTACCTCTAAACACCTTAAAAGCGATTAGTAAATAACAGCTAACCGCTTAGCCCATTACGGTTAGTGGTTTTTTTTTCTTGAAAAGCGGTTAGTGGTTATTGAGTTTATAACCACCTTTATTATATAATATATTTTTGTATTTTATAGTAATAATAATAATAAGATCAATTGATTATTAAATCATAATTTTTTGAGATAATTAAATCACAATTAAAATATTAATGTATTATAATTATAATTTATATGATTATATATTTATATCCTGTTCCTGCAAATATTTGGCGTTGAAATAACACTCTCTATCCTCCAACAAACTAATAATTAGTAGATTATAAAGACATGGTCCCAACTAATTCCAATGAATTGGGAGTTAAGAAAAGTCTTCATTTCACATTTAGTTTTCTGTGAAATGAATGAATGCCGAAGAAACATTCCATTCAATGACAAAGAGAAGCATACATCACTCAAATGTGAAATGTCACGTAAGGCATGACATCATCTGCTCCTCCAACGTTAACGCCAACAACCTATTCTGCATCTCCCCATCAATGAACCATCACATGCATACATGGGGATTCAACGTTAAAGGATGGACTTAATTAAGTAGCTTGTAATATTAGAGATCGGTCCAATGACTAGTTTAATCGGTTGTAAACTACGCTTCATGAAACGTAAGTTACTAATTCAAATTTTCTTTCCCCTTCCCTTGTGTGGACATTTCAATAAAAAAAAAAAAAAAGGTAATATTAAAGATCAAGAGAATAAAGAAAAATTGACACAATTTTATCAACAAGAGATATAAAATAATGGATAACCTCATGACAGAATTTTAAGAAGAAAAATAAATAAATCTTTTTAGTGAGGCAAAAAAATTAATTTTAAAAGTTTATCTTATAATCTATTTTTTTTTATTGGGAATTTCAAGATAGATTGCACACTCTTACAACAACCTAAGGATTTCAAGCACGGTAAGTAAGAGAAGACCCAGAATTATAAACAAAACACAATACTTTGAAAAACACAAAAATTAAATATTGCTAGGATGCTGCCCTACCAATGATTGGTGGTTAAGTTGTTTTGGATTCAGTTATCGACGTTGATATAAATTTTTATTTCAATTACCGGTAGAGTCGATAGACAGTCGATGGCGGTTTGGTGACGTAGGCAGTAATCATATATTTTGCCCATCCCTAAGAATTGTGTTTTTACAATGTTACATGTGATCACCTAGTGAGCCGAGAATTTTAACCACAATAAAGGTTTTACTCTTAAATGCATTAACACATTTGAGTTTATGATCCCACATGATTTATAATTATTAAGGGGAGTACGTGGACTTTATCCTTATTCTTATTACTCAATTTGGTAACAAAAATTGAACAAAAATTACTCAAATTGAACAAAAAATACTTAATCAAATTGAACAAAAATTACTCAAATACCCACATTAAACAAAATTCTTGGTAATAATGGAAAATCTTGAGGTTATAAAATGGGGTTCTGGTGTTCTAGGTTTCACATAAAACATGATTTTAGAAAAAAAAATTGTAATTGCCTCCACCACCGGTTTTTTAGCGTTAGCGCATCAAATCGAGGCATTAGCAATAACAACTTTGTGAGGCATTAGCAACAAAATTGAGGCATTAGCATCAAATTGGGATGATCAAATCCATTTTGGGTGATATCATCCTAAAGGGTTAACCTTCCACCCTTAGGTTTTAATTTTGAATCCAAAACAAGTTTTAAAGCATTAGAACCTAATTATTAACTCATAAAAATTAATCATTAGCAAAAAACGGTATTACAATTTTATTTTTATTAAATGCATTGGAAGAACGCAGGAGAACACTATGAGGAAAACCCCTAGCAAACCTCTTTTGGAATTGTACTAGAATGACACCGGGGTGGTCGAACACTAAACAATTTTTTCTAGGTTTTTATTTAGTTGATATATATTTAGGCCTACTGAAAAACAAAAACAAAAAATTAGTGGATTTTTATATTCTTCTTTGTAAGGAATAGTTATTCTTATGAATGATGCACACCTAAATAATAGAATGACGAAATAGCCCTTTGGTCTATTTCATTTCAGAGATTTATTATGCGAATCTAAAGGGTTTAAAGAACCTTGTAACACATATTATTAGAAATTAGATAATAAAGTGAAATTAATATATAGACGGTAAGGAACCTGAAATAGACAGTGGCTTGTCCTTGTAACGTAAACTGTACATCTCGCCAGGTAGTACTTCTTTGCGGCGGCATAGCTTAAGAGCTCCAGAATTCTTCGCCAATTCCAAAACTTGGAGCATCCACTGCAAACCTCTTCAATTTTTTCTTGAAATAATCAAAACAACTTTGATTATTTTAACTTATTTTTTAGAACACACTTTTCAGCCTCTCTACTTTAATTCACTTTCACTATTTAATTAAAATATTATTTTCTATTTCCTCCTTTACTTTATTTTCATTAAAATATTATTTTCTCTTTCTTCTTTACTTTATTTTGCAGACTTGGTGAGCATACCAGGCGCTCCACCATTAACGAAGGGCTTTCGCCCGATGGCTTTTGGACTTCTTCGGCCTCCCATTCTTTCTTGGATTCAAAGAGAGGCTGGGAGCTCAAAGGGAGAGAGGAGAGACAGCAAGAGAAAGAAAATGGCTACAAAAAAAAAAAACAGAGGAAAGAAAATGGAGAAAGCGGTGGAAAGGGGCGAAAATGCAAAGAAAAAATGGAGGAAGAAAATGGAGAAAAGCATGACTGCCGTTGTTTCCAAACAAACCTAAGCGGCAAAGGAGAAACCACTGTCTAAATCCGCTGGCCTGGAGATATGATTGGCGGAACTTTGCCTTGACTGACCCACAGCGTCGACATCCTTTGCCCTTTACACTCCATGATCTCGGCGATGATCGCTAAGAGGAGAAGAAAAGAAACAGAGGGCTCAGGTCCTACGGAAAGAAAAGAAAGGAGAGAAATAGAAAAGGAAAAAAGAGGGAGAAAATATAATTGTTTAAAGAGTAGAGAGAATAGTAAATGTTAAATATGAAAGAATCACATTCATCTTATTAAGTTTTTGGTTAAAATGGAGAGTCCGAAAGTGGGGATTTTTTTGTTAAATTTCTTCAAACTAACCAAAATTAGGTTTGAAGAGTCTGCAGTTGTGCTTTTAGATTTTACATTTGCTTAATTTCTTACATATTATATATATATATATATATATATATATATATATATATAAACATTTTTCCACTTTAGACATCATGATTGGTATAGGATATTCATGAATTGACTCATATGATAAAGTTCCCAATAAGTTTGCTTTCACTTTTTAGGGAAAGCTATAAGGACAAAAAGGATAATTTATTATTATTATTCAAATATGAGGAGGAAAAAAAGGGGGGGAGGGGGGAATATCAGCATCATATTTGATGCAAAATTATTGAGGATAAAACGATTGTTCATCTTTGTTAGCTGAAAATACAAATTCTACGCACCTTCCTTTTCTATTGTGTGTTTTTTTATGTCCCTTAAATTTGATGTGATTTTTAAGATTATTATTACATTTTGATCGAATAATAATTTTAAAAATCACATCATTTTGGAAAGAATATAAAAAGATAATAAAAAATAAAAACCATTTTTCTGTAATTTTCTGTTTTTTTTTTCTTGGTATGGGGTTAGCTTGGGGAGAGGGGGATGGTCTCCAAGCCCTCCATGGACTACTCAAGCTCTCAATATATATATATATATATATATACACATATATGAGCTAGCCTAACCAAAAAAAATTTACTGGGAACGAAAAAATAAAATTACATAGTAGATTTAAAAAATGAACAGACAAAGTTAATTACTTCTATTGAAGTGAAAATCATTTTCAAATGATTAGGTTGTTTGGCATCTTTCAAGGACATAAAGGGTGACTCAACCACTTCATGACTATTGACTACAGGTCAAAATGTTGATTCAATGAATAAATGTAATCAAAGATACACATCACACTCTAAATAATGTGCACTTAAAGTTGAAATAGCGTGGATGTAGATGTAAAATGAAAATTTTTCAAAACACGGTATCCATGGCCACCCCATCTATATATATATATATATAGGTCTGTCTCTGTGTGTAGCACATGTAATTTTCATTCCATCCAGAAAGACGAAAAGATTAACGAATTGTTAAATTTCAACAATTTGATAGTTTGTGGGATTGAATGTCACTTTTTAAATTATAGGGGCTAAATGAAATAGTAGTGTTCCTTCTCCTTATTGAAAAAAAAAAAAAAAAAAAAAAAGAAGAAGAAGAAGAAAAAGAAAAGTGGAGGGAAAATCTGGAGGTTCTGTAGAGTTCTCTGAGTGTTCTCAGGTTCATAAAACATGATTTAAGAAAAAATAAAATTGTAATTGCCTCAACTACTAGTTTTTTAGTATTAGCATCAAATTTGAGGCATTAGCAACAAATTTGTGAGCATTATGACAAAATTGAGGTATTAGCATCAAATTTAGGATGATCAAATCTATTTTGGTGATATCATCCTAAAGGGTTAACCTTCCACCCTTAGGTTTAATTTTGAATCAAAAACAAGTTTTAAAGCATTAGAACCTAACTATTAACTTATAAAAATTAATCTGTTAGTAAAAAAAACGGTACTACAATTTTATTTTTTATTAAATCATGTTCTACATAAGGCTAGGAGAACACCAGGAGAACCCCTAGCAAACCTCAAAAGTGGAAACTTTACTTTAGACCCTTGAATTACCATGCGATTTGATATACACCTTCCGAACTTTGAAACTTTTCAATTTGGACCCTTGAGCTTTCAATTGCAATCAAATTACCCCCTCCGTCAATTTTTGCCATCAAAACCCCTAAAAAGACAAAATTACCCTTTAATTTTTTTATTTTATTTTATTTTTTAAAAAGGGTCACAAGGTAGCCCAACCATGGGTTACCTTGTGATTATTGTTTATATTTTTAATTTGAAATTAAGGGTAAATTTGAAATTTTCTAAACATGTTAGGGGTATAAACATCGTTGTCTCATTTTTTAGGTTTAAAATCTAACAGAAATGTTCAAATTGATTGCAATTGAAAGTTCAATAGCCCAAATTAAGAAGTTTTAAAGTTTGAGAGAGGTATCTCAAATCGAGTGATAGTTCATGGATTTAAAGTGAAGTTTATCCAAATATATATATCACGACTTACGCAACATTCACACTTGATGTATGCTTATCTTATGTTATTGAATAGAATGTTTCCCTTTGCATTCATTAATTTCACAGGCAACTAAAATGTGAAATGAATAAAGACTTAGGCCTTGTTTGTTAACTTACACCCCATTACAATACATTTCCCCACATTCCACCACATTATTCACTTCATTTTTTCTAAAAAAAATATCAAATCATTCACTTTTTATATCACATAATTTACTATTAAATAAAAAAAATTACTACAAAACAAATTTTTTCACTTTCCAATATCACTTTTTCATTTTTTTCATATCAATCATTTATTTATTTTTAATATATAAACAGTGTAGTTGAAAAGTAACGTGGGGGAATGTGTTGTTTGTTAACAAACACCCACCTATTACCTATTATATCATGTTGTAACCGAGCCTTGATCAATCCTTAAAAAATAAAAAATAAAAAAACAGGTTCAAAAGTTAGCTAGGACTGGCACACATCATATTGTAAGATAATTTTGAAATAAAAATATATCATAGTATTAATCTTACTAAAATTTGTTTGGCTTTAACACTATCATTTTTATGAGGAAAAAAAAAATGAATTGGGCTCACTATTTCAACCAGTCCATACAAAGCATTCCCAATTTTCTTTGTCTTGCAGAAGACCTCAAGGGTTCAACACCATTTCACATTTTAGTTTTGTGTGGGACAATGGCAATAAATATTGGAGACCAAAGTCTTCATTTCACATTTTAATTTTGTGTGAAACCAATGAATTTTGGAGAAAAAAATTGGTAATTGTCCTTGTATGGAGAAAGTCGTGTGGGTTTGATTGGACTTTCATATGCTTTATATGCTTTGAAAAATTTACAATGTTGAGAGCCTGAATTTTTTCTTAAAGTTTGTTTTTTTTAAAGAAAAAATGAAATGATTATGTCTACTGTCAACAAATTTCCATTTGATTTTTTAAGGCCATCAAGATTGTAAAATTGTTTCTTTAACCATGATTGAGGGCATTAATTAAATATTATTTATTAATTTTTTTTATCATATTGGAGTTTAAAAAAATATATATATAGAAAGAACTTACAATTAATAACTAGGAAACTATTTATTAATTTCTTTTTTACCATATTGGAACCTTAAAAATGTGTGTGTGTGTTTTTTTTTTAATTTTTTTAATTATTAATTAATTGGGGGCCTTGACTGACTGCCTAGTCAGTTGAGTTGGCACTAAACCATGAGAGCATTCTTATTAATTTTGGTTAAAGAATCATATATTTCTGTTTTTTCCAAATAAGGAGGCTCCTCTCTATTTTTGGATGTTGATCGAGAATGGATAAATTTGATCTAATTATTTCTGTTTCATAAAATATAGTTTTTGATTGATTAAGCTATTTTTTGAAGATTTTATATATATCTATAAAATTTAACCTTTAATTTTAATGAATATCTATAAAATTATCAAAATACCCTCTACCTGTTTGTTGACAAGATTCCTCCGAATGATCTCCAGCTGTCTCTTTCCCCCATTCCCCACACAAGGAAACATATGAGGCAAATCGCGTGGTCTCCAACTCTCCATAATAGAAATAAAGATAAACATCATTTCCAATTGCACTTTTTGACTTTTTGAAATAATAATTAGTAGTACGATTAAAGACAAAAAATCCTTCAACGATCCAATTTCCAAATCTCCAGCATCCTCGATCCCCACATAGGGAGGACCTCTTTCTCAGGCAAATCACGTGGTCTCCTCCGCAACAGAAATAAAGATAAATAATGCAATTCGAAAACGCTAGTTTTTTATCTTTTATCTGTATTTCATTAATCTCTATTTATATATATATATTTTTTAAAAAAATTTAATTTTACATATATAATGATAAATTTGAAAAAGAAATAGATGAACCTTAAGTCTTTATGATAAAAGTGAAATGCTACTCAGTATTTTTAAGCAGCATGCTCTTAACTACTAAATAAGTACAACACTTTATTTTTAATTATTATTATTTTGTTTTTACTTTCTTAAACAGATTCTCAATTCTCTTTTTATTTGGTTTTAGATATTATCTTCTATTTTTTATTATATTTTTACCAACATTTGATTATATATATACCACTTTTACATAATCTATCTATCATGCAAGAATTTGTATGACAAATTAATTATATGTGAAAATTAAACTCAAGCATGTCAAATCACGTTTATTCAGATTTAAAATTGTTACAAATGTCAAATGAAAATTAAATCACGTACAAGATAATAAAAATAAATAATATACGATAAAGTGGGTGCACAAAATATATTGTATAGCTATTATCTCATTTTACATAATTAGGAGGTATACATAATATCTCATAACAAATTTTGTCACAATAAATTTTTAAAATAAATATTTTATTAAATATTTTATTAAAATATAAAATACCCAAGTACTGAAATGGATTTATTACATAGTCAATTCAAGATACAAAATCAGATATTTGTGCAGTTGGTGTTACCAACGATACTTTTGCAATCATGAACCTTATTTTTATGACTTAATGATCTACAATTTCAACTAATTGAAGGAATTGGTAGATCATTAAGTCATTAATATCATATACAATTAAGGAGATTGGATCTTTCCTTCTTTTTTTTTTTTTTCTTTTTTTTTTTTTAATGAATAAGTAAGTTCTTATAAGCTATGCCGCCGCAAAGAAGTACTACCTGGCGAGATGTACAGTTTACGTTACAAGGACAAGCCACTGTCTATTTCAGGTTCCTTACCGTCTATATATTAATTTCACTTTATTATCTAATTTCTAATAATATGTGTTACAAGGTTCTTTAAACCCTTTAAATTCGCATAATAAATCTCTGAAATGAAATAGACCAAAGGGCTATTTCGTCATTCTATTATTTAGGTGTGCATCATTCATAAGAATAACTATTCCTTACAAAGAAGAATATAAAAATCCACTAATTTTTTGTTTTTGTTTTTCAGTAGGCCTAAATATATATCAACTAAATAAAAACCTAGAAAAAAATTGTTTAGTGTTTGATTAATTTTTATGAGTTAATAGGTTAACCCTTTAGGATGATATCACCCAAATGGATTTGATCCAATTACAATAGAATTTGTTTTAATGTGGGTATTTGAGTAATTTTGTTCAATTTGATTAAGTATTTTTGTTCAATTTGAGTAATTTTGTTCAATTTTTGTTACCAAATTGAGTAATAAGAATAAAGGTAAAGTCCACGCATCTTTAATAATTATAAATCATGTGAGATCATAAACTCAAATGTGTTGCATTTAAGAGTAAAACCTTTATTGTGGTTAAAATTCTGGCTCACTAGGTGATCACATGTAACATTGTAAAACACAATTCTTAGGGATGGGCAAAATATATGATTCCGCCTACGCCACCAAACGCCATCGCACTGCTCATCGACTCTACCGGTAATTGAAATAAAAATTTATATCAACGTCGATAACTGAATCCAAAACAACTTAACCACCAATCATTGGTAGGGCAGCATCCTAGCAATATTTAATTTTTGTGTTTTTCAAAGTATTGTGTTTTGTTTATAATTCTGGGTCTTCTCTTACTTACCGTGCTTGAAATCCTTAGGTTGTTGTAAGAGTGTGCAATCTATCTTGAAATTCCCAATAAAAAAAAATAGATTATAAGATAAACTTTTAAAATTAATTTTTTTGCCTCACTAAAAAGATTTATTTATTTTTCTTCTTAAAATTCTGTCATGAGGTTATCCATTATTTTATATCTCTTGTTGATAAAATTGTGTCAATTTTTCTTTATTCTCTTGATCTTTAATATTACCTTTTTTTTTTTTTTATTGAAATGTCCACATAAGGGAAGGGGAAAGAAAATTTGAATTAATGAACTACGTTTCACGTAGTTCAATAACCCCATTAAACTAGTCATTGGACCGATCTCTAATATTACTAGCTACTTAATTAAGTCCATCCTTTAACGTTGAATCCCCATGTATGCATGTGATGGTTCATTGATGGGGAGATGCAGAATAGGTTGTTGGGCGTTAACGTTGGAGGAGCAGATGATGTCATGCCTTACGTGACATTCACATTTGAGTGATGTATGCTTCTCTTTTGTCATTGAATGGAATGTTTCCTTCGGCATTCATTCATTTCACAGAAAACTAAATGTGAAATGAAGACTTTTCTTAACTCCCAATTCATTGGAGAATTAGTTGGGACCATGTCTTTATAATCTACTAATTATTAGTTTGTTGGAGGATAGAGAGTGTTATTTCAACGCCAAATATTTGCAGGAACAGGATATAAATATATAATCATATAAATTATAATTATAATACATTAATATTTTAATTGTGATTTAATTATCTCAAAAAAATTATGATTTAATAATCAATTGATCTTATTATTATTATTACTATAAAAATACAAAAAAATATATTATATAATAAAGGTGGTTAGCAAACTCAATAACCACTAACCGTTTTTTCAAGAAAAAAAAAACCACTAACCGTAATGGGCTAAGCGGTTAGCGGTTATTTACTAACTGCTTTTAAGGTGTTTAGAGGTAGGTGCAGTTAATACGTGCATGCCTTTGTTACCGCATATGTTAATAACTTTTAACATGCATTTACTAACTGCAATGAGTCCTGCTATGCGGCAGACTCTGGTCCGCCCAGGGCCTTTATAAAAAAAAAAATAAAATTGGAGACTAAAAAAAATGCTAGGCTATCTTTTCTTTCTCCTTCTCCTCTCCCTCATCAGTGGCTTCTCTTCCTTTCTCCCTCTGTGGGATTCAAAACTATAGCCTAGGAAAAAGGATGAACCCTTTTGGGAAGCTATTAACGATTGTCGCGCTAATGTTTCTTGCTTTAATGCCTCATGATTTCTTTCTAATGCATCAAACTTTGTTGCTAATGCCTCAACCTCTAAAAGGCTTCCTCAAACCCTCCAAAAATCCTCCAAACCCTCCAAAAAACTTTTTCCAAAATGTTGCGGGATTGTGCATGTGAATCGTCTGTTTGGTAGCTAAGAAATCTTTGGAAAGAAAAGAAAACAAAAAGGAGAAAGTATAATATTGAGAACAAATCAAACCCACTTCTGTTTTTTTTGCCGAATAGCATTGTGATCTTTTTTGTCTTGAGACTTGCAATCATTCATCGGCGTGAACTATGGGCAGTTGCCGACAACCTCCCGCCACCTTCAGCCACATGAAGCTTCTCCAGATCCACCTCTATACAAAGGGATGACTCGGCGATGAGGGACAAGAGAGAGGAAGAGCGAGAGATGAAAAGGGGAGGCGATGAAATGGGAAGAAGAGAATGAAGTTTTCTAATCCTAATTTTTTAAAAATTAAAATTTAATTTTTAAGTCTGACATGCCACGTCAGACTTAGGCGAACTCCTAGGCGGACCAAGGGTGGCGAAAATCTCACTCAACTGCAATTGCAAATACCAAACTGCGAAACAGGATTCGAGACAACATAAGCTTTATCTTGATTAAGCTGGTCAGCAACTTTTGCACATCTACATTCTATGACAACATCAGAGTCTGGAATCTTTAATGCTTTGCGCCAAGATGTTAAACCACTCACCCGCTCATCTCTCTGAGTACTCATCAAGCCAGAAGTAAGAATGCACTTTTGTACCCAACTTATCAACCAACCAATCGGCGCGTTGATAAACACCAGGGTCCTTCTCATTCAACAACCTGAGAGCTTTAATTAGTTGTCGTAAAACTCCTGGCTGGCAAGTGGAAGAGATTTTAGCGCCGCAATCCATGTTCCTGAGTCAGAAGAAATGTTTCATTTCAATAATTTCTTACCAACAAAGAAAATACAAAAACTACAGGCCCATATACAGTCAAGTTGATCCCCCCTCACAGATTTTGATATTGATAAGTAGATCAACATTAATTTCGGAAGCGCATAAATCATTTTGCAGGATATAGTCTATTCCAAGAAATGCCGGTAAATGTTGAAGAGCCAGAATAAAAGATACAAAAATAATCAACTATTTAGAAAGGGAAACCAACCCATTCTCGGATACCATATTGCTTTAAAGTAATCCATAAACCTGACTCATCGATAAAATCAAGTAGATCCTCAAACAAGCCAACGGTTCCTTGTCCTTGGCAGATTTTATACACTGCTGCTCAATCCGTCTTGAAATCTCCACTAGCATCTCAGTTGTCAAACATTTCTTCACTAAGGCACAAAAGTCCAAAAGATCTATAGATTTCGAAGAAGAAATGGAATGAACACTGCCTTAGGCAGACATCTAATGATATGAAGTTCTGAGGAATAAAAATTTAATTGAGGTCAAGATATTACTGAAGCTACGTTTGAGCCATATAATACAATAAGAGGTGGAGCATCAACAAGCAGTTACACCCTAAATTTAGAAGGTTAGAAACAGGGGCGTCAAGGGCCTCAATATTGCTTTAGATCTTGTGGATCCATTTAAGATAAAACTAAATCATGTACTTTGAAACAAACTAATCACGTTGTCATGTAACCAGCTTCCCACTGCTACCTCTATAAGCCAATGAGATCCATGGAATAATTTTCTAAGAAAAATAATTCTTCAAGCATATACTTAGCCACTTTCTGTTTGGAATTTGAGTGGTAGATTTAGTACTCAACCTGATTGTAAGGACATCAGCTAGCGGGTCATCCACAATGAACCCAGCCAACTTCCAAGTAGGATCTTTGTGTGAACTCTGTTGTAAAGAGGCCTCATCCATCTATGCATGTCTGAACTAGCAAACCTTGGTGCTATTATCCAAGTTACAGGATAGCCTTGTTGTCTGAGTTGAATACAACAAGACTGTGAACAGGATGCTAGATCAATTTGCAGAGAGAGCATAGTTAGTTTCTCACACTAAGGACTAAGGTTACATGAACTTTAAATAAACAATGAAACAGCAAAATAAAACAGGCCTTTAATTTGTTTGCTCCAAACAATGAATCAGAAGCCAGAAGGCTGCGGTTGCCAAATCAAATCATTTGTAGCAACTGCCACTCTGTTTGAATGCCCAAAGTGAAAGGTCCGGAATCAGAGAAATCTTCATAAAAGAAAACATGATCCTGGTGGCTTTCAACCCACATGCTGATGCTGACTGCATCATCTGCATCCAGTTCATACGTAGAGAATGTCGGATACTCCTTTCCTGTCTCCGAACATACCGGTGGGTTAAAAGGTCATCACGGTTGCATGGGCCACCTGTTTCTACTGATTCATTGTCTTTGCATTATGGTCTCCACAGAAACCCCAACATATATTGTAGAGATAAGACACGCAAATGGAGGTCCTCTGATATATGGGGCAAACATAGCACGCATTCCAGCAGCCTTCTTGTCCTGTGGATCCCCTTCTTATCTACATGTGTATCATCATCATATATGATGAGCGCTCGATGGTTCAGCAATTAAACGTTTCAAAATAAAGTGGCAGGTGCACCCTCTTTTAGTATTTGGTCGGCCAGCATTTTTCTTCTTTGGGACATAAGTAGTCCCACTGGGTCATACAATGCCACCCTTCCCGTGGTCATCAGACCAAAGGAACACCAATACCTACAAAATCAACAGGATAACTTAAACTCATGCTGCAGGCCCGCCATTACTAGGAACTGTAAAGGAA
Organism: Carpinus viminea; assembly: GCA_013348765.1. Classification (NCBI taxonomy): domain Eukaryota; kingdom Viridiplantae; phylum Streptophyta; class Magnoliopsida; order Fagales; family Betulaceae; genus Carpinus; species Carpinus viminea. Next base: position 12,566,561 of record CP054668.1, read on the forward strand.
AAATTTGAACTTATGAATATATTCAAGAATGCCATCAACTTTTGGCTTGTAAGCCATCTTTGGAGGCCGCCGCCTTTGCCTCAACATGAAATCTCGTTGGACAGTCTTTATTTGCTGATTCATCCTGCATAAAAAGCATCTACTCTAGCAAAGGGATTAGAACAACTCTATTAGTTTTGTCACGCCAACCTTCCACCTTTGACCACACAACGTAAGCAGAAGAAAACTTCGGAGGATTCTATACAGGAAGGGACAGAATCTCATCCCATTGAAAATTTTTTTGATGGTAAGTTGGTCAATATAATTTTGTTATAGGGCCCATAAAAAATTAAACAATCACACATCAACCAATTAATTAGGGAAGGCTGAATTTGTTCAAAGATGCTAACCATAAACCCAAGTTTAGAGACAACTAAACAGACCATACATATGATAACATCAAAAGAAGCACAAACACCGAGTTGAAACACATTGATACAACAAATTCTGAACCATAAGGAACCACAAGCAGATGGCAATCTTGTAAATGGCCTCACATCACACAATAAGGGTGAAGGGTGATTTCACAGGTTTAATCCCATATGAGTGTGTGAGTTGTATATTGACCTGTCAAAAAATATTTTAGATACTTAAAATATTTAATCCTACGCCTAAATAATATTTAACAAATGCACAAAACCCCAAAGTTTTCATTAAAAAAAAAATCAATAAATTTAAGAACAAAATAAGAATTCAAACCTCAAGCCAGTATCTAAGTATAAACCTGGTTGCAATCTTAAACAGAATGCTGCTGCTTATCACAGAAAAGACTCAAAATAAATTTTAGGCTACGGTCTTAATTTAGCAGTTGAAGAGCCAAAACAATCACTAAATTAGGCTGCCAAGTTTCAGCAACAGCTTCTTTGGTTGAAATGCCATTAGAATCAACTCTGTGATATGTTTTAGGGCTTGAAGGTACAGCATATTAGGGCTTTTTTTTTTTTTTTTTTTCAAACTCAGAGCATTCACAAATAAGAACAGATTCAAGGAAATGTGCGATTTCCACCAATACCATATACAGAAAATCTCCATAATCATCGAATTGGCCATCAAGAAAAAGAAAGAACAACCCAAAAAATTTCAAGCAAAATTTCCCACATAATCATTCGAATTGACACCGCGGCAAAACCTTTCATTTTCATTTTATTGGTACCCAACCAGACAAATTTTCTTCCAAAAGAAACCCTTTTGCAGATGAATGAAGTAGCTAAACTACCACGTAAACAGAAGTGAAAAAGCATTCCCATATCAATATTTGTACATACACTACCATACACAAAAAGAAAGCTACACATATATCTATATATATCATTTGGGATACCTGGGTGATTCGGTGAAAAGCTTTGTGAAGTGTGGTGCTGTTGTTTTGTAGTCTCAGTCAGAGAGGATGCTGGCGGAAGAGGGAAGAGGGTAAACGGTGGTGAACTACGCCTAAAACCCTTCTGTGAGAATTTTTTTTTTTTTAATCGGTATTATTATTATTTTGTACTTTTTTGTAGGTTAATTATATTATTAGTAGTCTACTTTTCACTTGCAGTTTGTATTTGAGGGCCGTTAGGTGTCTCAAAATCTTTTTCAAATGATGTGAAAAACACTATTTTAGAAAGGAGTGAGAGATAAAAGAAAGATAATAAGAATATTTTAAGGAAAAAAAACACTTGCGACATCATTTGGAAAGTATTTTGAGAAGAATCCATCGGGATGTCTAGCATTATCCTTTGCATTTACATGAGAGAGAAAACATGGAATGACAATTAGTTTTTTAATTGGGGACGTAAGACTAATTTATAAAATTATTAATTGTCGAATATTTAGACTTGGGAAGTACAAATTTTGTAAGGAGAAACTTTACTTTGGATGCGTGAATTATTATCTTTTTTGACATGCTCCTCTTAAATTTTAAAATATTTTACTTTAAACCTTTAAATTTTTAACTTCTATCACTTTAGACCTCTTCGTTAATTTTTGCTGCTTTTTTTTTTTCTTTTTTCTTTTTTCTTTTCTTTTTGAAAAACCTCTTAGGGTAAATTTCATAAATGGATTATTAACAAAGCAATTGATCAGTCAATAAAATGTCACTAGTCTTCAAGAGGTAATTCAATCTGCCGGCAGACCTCCGCTTAAGTAAAGGTCTTTGAATCTGCTCCCTTCAGGCGGACATGTCAAAAAAAAAAAAATGTCACCAACACAAGGAGGACACTCTTCTAACCATATAGTTTCATTAGCCTGTTTAAAAGCTAATTTTGTTAGTCCATACGCCACCCTATTTGCCTCCCGATATACAAGATCTACTTTCCATTCTAGGATATTATTAAGACTTGGCCAAACATCATCAATCAAATGGCCAATCATACTATCTTGTCTGTCCTTCCCTTGAATAGCATCAATGATTTGCTTGGCGTCCCCTTCCAATATCATTTGTTGCACACCTATTTCTTGGCCAAGAATGACCCCGAAGTAGGCTGCCAAGGTCTTTGCAGCAGCTGAATCCCACAAACCCATTCTCATAATGCTCTTTGCAGCTACGAATTTACCTTCATGATCACGCATTATGAGTCCGAATCCCATCTTTCCGGCTCCCCTGTCCAGCGCTGCATCCACGTGCACCTTCAACCACCCGCTAGCTGGTTTTACCCACAAAAGTCGGCTCTCCAGCAGGTCACACACCTGGTTATCCTCAACCTTGGTCACATGCTCATATTCTAACACCGTCAATTTTTGCTATTAAAACTCTTAAAAAGATAAAGTGAAAAGCAAGAAAAATTAAAAGATTTTGAAGTTTAAGGGGGTATGTCAAAAGTTGTAGAAATTGAAAGTTCAAGAGTTCAAAGTGAGAGATTATAAAGTAGGAAATGCTAAAAGATGTGGTAGTTCAGAGGTTCAAAGTGAAGTTTTTTTTTTTTTTTTTTTTTGGAGTTCCTACTTTTAAAATCAACATTAATAATGATCATAACAATAGATCACATATTTGAGGATATGAAAACTATCGACTAGAAGATCAAATGGTCTCACTTTTATGACTGCTGCATTTATTTATGCCCATGATCAATGTATACCACCATTTTAAGTTCTGTTTACTGTTATAATTGTACATTTATGGCTTGTCCATCTTTCTTATAGTATACTGATTTATTTGGTTTTCTAAATACTTTGTTTTCCCAAATAGTTGTTCATGTCTTTTATTATGTTTTCAATGAATAGCTCAATTGGTAAAACACACAAATGGATCGGATGGTAAAACACACAAACAATTGCCACAAAATTTTATTGCTGAAATATCATAAACCACTTACAGAAGCTAAGTAGGATTACAGAGTCGAGATGCCATGCATCCATTGCAACTAAAAGCAAAGCACTCCAACGAACACCAATTATAACACATGTAATACTTCAAACCTACAGGACAAAAGGCCTAAGGAAATTCCAGAGAGTGAATCCCAGGACAATAAGTCCAACAACAGTTGCCGTGCCTCTGAAAATATTGGGGAAATACTCTCTTTTTAGGGTTGCCAACATATGGTTTAAAGGCAAGTCATAGTGCTCATTAATTCTTCGAGCTATACGATTATAAGAGGATGTAGTTGCCACAATCTGATTGCCGAGTTTGTTAGTTAAAGACGCCACTTCAGCGTTGCTACCAAGCTGGTTAACAATGACCTCCTGATAAACAAGCAAATCCACATCTTTTTCAGTGTCGACAAGACGGTCCCATAGCAAAACATAACTGCAGATGTAAGTTTCAGATGGATAATGACACTGCTCTAAGGCCATGAGGTTTCTGAAAATAGTTTCAGTATCGTCGTCTATCACAAGTTGTGGGACTTCTAGTATAAGCTGGATACGAAACAAGCACGGAAAGCAGATCATGCCTGGTAAGCAAGCAATGAAGTAAATGGGTTGAAAAACTTTGAAGCATGAAAAGCGTCGAAGAGCGTCGTAGCACGAAACACGTCGAACACACCCAGGGGCTGATGATATCTCGAGTAAGCTGCGGCTATTATCTTTAATTGCTTTGAATTTCAATCCTGCGTCATCAAGCTTTGTGGCACAAAATCGAGTATCCAAACCTCGTTTTGCAATGCTCCTATTTGATGGTTCTTCACTTCCCCATTCATCCATATGCTCCTTTGGACGAAACAAATATCTTAGCAAATCTGTGAAATGTTTTACTTCCTCATAGATGGGCTTTGGCTCCTTATGTTCATAGCGTCTAAAGTATTTGCGAGAAAGCTCGACAAATGGAGTCACCGAAGAGTCACTGAAGGCGAGCATATATAATTCCGCAAGAATAAAAAAAGGAAGTTGATTCTCAAGTAATATCAAGTCATGTAGTATACCAATTTGTAGCCATGGTAGACTTAATATGTAATCACTTTCTTTGTTACAATCTTTTTCTTCTTCTTCTTCTTTCCTCTTAGCCTTTTCTTCTTCTTTTTTCCTCTTAGCTTTTTCTTCTTCTTTCCTCTTAGCCTTTACTTCTTCTTCTTCTTCTTTCCTCTTAGCCTTTTCTTCTTCTTCTTTTTCCTTTAAGAAGAGCTCTATTATAAAGATGGCATCCAATAGAATCATGTTGACAAAATTTTTACTGTCGAGACTACAGTCTTCCGAATAGCAACGACGGATTTTTCTTTCGTTGTCTTTAATGATCTTTTCCGCAGATTTGACAAGATCCTCCGGGCTCTTCCTTGCCCGACGTAAGAAATCCCTCAAATATCTCAATTTGTTCTTTTCCATGTCCTTCAATTCTTGTTTGCCGTGATGAAAGGGGCCTATTGAAACAAACTTTGGAGTGTAGGATTCTACATTTACCTTGCGCAGTGTCTTAGGAACCCGATAGATACAGCACTCAGGCCACATCGCAGGCCCCATGGCCATGACCTGTGGAACATCAATGACTACGTCGTTGCTTTCTAGTTGTTGTCCAGGGCAATCACAATCGGTGGGGCAGGCCATGATTTCCATCCCTCAAGTTCCTTTCTCTACTGACAAATTACAAGCAACAATCAGTACGTTGAATCAAATCAGCTGCAAAGCTTATTATTTGTCTGTTTTTTTTTTTTTTTTTTTTGGAAAAAGGCTCTTGAGTTCAGAGTGTGAAATTCAATTACATTAATAATAGTTTCTTAAATATATATATTTCTCATTATTCTTTGTGATACAAGTGATTCCTATAAGAGATTACCATCCTCGAATTTTGATTTTGCCTTTTATCTCTCTATTTATAAAGTCATAAATTCAGACTATTGAATCTTAGCAAACCATTTTTGTGCAACAATAGTTTCTTAAGTTTTTTTTATTTTTTTTATTTTTTATTTATAGAGGTATTTTTATCTTGTTGAAAAAATTTTAACAAACAAATTATAATGGAGACAACTAATTGAAAGAGTTAAAAAGTTAAAAGGGAGTCGATTGTAACTTTTTAAAGTACAAAAAACTTCACAAATATGGTGTAAGCTGGAAGGGGTAAGCCGGAGAAGGTTACCAAAATCAAAAGATGTTTCGTTGATAGATTATTTTATTTTTAATTTTTATTTTCTCTCTATAATATAATGCAGACTATTGGAACAAACAACGCAAATATGACTAGCTAGGCAGCTATACCTCAGTATAGTAAACACGTCATATTGGGTGGGATCTATATATATATATGATAGGAAAGCTCCTGCAATGGTATGAAACACTTCAAAGAAAACAAAATTTTTCTCTACCTCAACCAAGTATGTACGGATAATATTCATATCTTATCAATCAATCTTTATTATTACAAGATAATATTTATATACCTATAATATTGCTATTATTGTATGAATATATTGAAGTAACAAATGAAAATTTATAGAAAAAATATTAAAAAAAAAGGCCTCTCAAGCTGCTAATGGTCATTTGCGACAAAGTTTCACAATGCTCAAAATGTATTAAAGTAGCCTATCAAATTATCAAAGTGTGTCAAAAAGACAACATTCTTTTTTTATATTCCTACAATACCCCTATTCTTTTAAATAGAAAAATAATATATTATTCAAACTTTCAATTGTGATAATATCCCTCCCAAACTATCAAAACAATGTCAATATTCCCCCCAAGACTAACAAAAAGATAAAAATACATTTATAAATTTTTTAATAAAACAAAAATACCATTATAAATTAAAAAAAAATAATAAATAATATTTTCAATTACTTTAAAACGAAAATTTTAATTTAATTTTTTTTTTTAAAAAAGAAATTTTCAATTTTTTTTATTTTTTTTAAAAGGAAAATTTTATTTAATTTTTTTATTTTAAAAATGATTTTTTTTTTTAATTTAAATTTGGCCCCCTTGGATTATATATATATATATATATATATATATATATATATATTAGTTTTAGGTTTTTTAAAGAAGTTTTAGTATTTGTTTTGTTTTTATTTTACTAAGGGTAATTTCATCATTGGAGGGAGCATTGGTAATATTTGGTAGTTTGAGGGAGGCATTGTATATTGGATGGTAGTTTTAGGGGGTATGTGGACTTTTCCAAATAAAATAATTATTTTTCTAAAATTTGTAATTAGATATTATATATATACCTCCTTATGCCAAATGGGATAATCGTTATACAATATTTATACTGCACTAATAGTTGTCATTTGTAATTTGTAATCAAGAATCTTAAATCTATATGCACATATAAATTCGTGGATAAATAGTATATGTAAAAGTTGTATATATGGATCAGAGATCTAATTTAATGTTATATATGTGATTTTGAAAAAAAGAAAACAAAAAAAGGAAAGAAAGTTGTATGTATGGATCAGAGATCCATTCGAACTTGTACCCCATTTGCAATCACCCCAAAATCAAGCCCCTCAAATTATTACGTCCTTTCACTTGCGTGGGTCAAAGAGCCACAACAACCACACTCTGGTTATGGGTATCTGTGCAAGGTCCAGTAAGGAGACTAGCCCTAGCCCATGCCCACGCCGTGCATCACTAGGGTTAGAGATTATATGTTTTTATTTATTTATTTTAATTTAAGAGCATAATTGTATTTTTACATATTACTATATTAGCTATGATCATGAACAATTTAACACATTTTTCGTTGAATTTAACAAAAATGCTAATAAAAGTGACTAATTAAGTGAAAGGACTAGATAGTTAAAATGATCAATTTTACTTTTTAGAGTTCGAAGAACATCATAAATATGGTGTAAGTTGGAAGGGGTAAGAGTAGTTTGCCAAAAATAACAAATATTTATGTGATAAATTTATTGTTCTACAATATAATGCAAACTATTGGAACAAAGAACGCAAATGGCTAGCTAGGCTGCATGGATTCCAATCTCGAGTTTCATATGCAATCTTGGGTCAAAATGGGTTGCAAAGAGAAGATTTGACTGTTGGACAAAATGACTTGTTTGCAGTTGCGTTTGAATGAGCTGGACAGAGTTGCTTGTTTGCAGTTATGCTTGAACTAGATTGCAAAAGAGCCACGCCCAATTTTGTAAACTGACTTATTACAATGTTCCACTAAGTTTAAGGTGTTATTTAGTATAAATACATGTTATAAAGACCATGATAGAATATTATGTATTTTTTATCCCTTTTGCCTCAAGTCCTTGGTAAAATATTGGCTTTAAGAAAAGTTGCAATTCTATTGTTGTTTGTTTTTGCGAACCACAATCCCATACTGCATTAGCAACTCTATCTTGAGGATAACATAGTGGTAAAGACAGACACTAGGTGGGATATGATGTATGATAGGAAATCTCTTACAATGGCATGAAACACTTCAAAGAAAACAAAAATTTCCTCTACCTCAACCAAGTATATACTGATAATATTCATCTCTAATCAATCTAATTATTACAAGATATTAATATACATATAATTTTGTTATTACTTACGAATATATTGAAATAACAAATGAAAATTTTGTATGATTTCTTGTGAACTTGTGAATAGTATAATTTATTTAATTATTTTTTAACAATGCAACCTATAATCACTGTATTAACAAACTCAACTGGATTATTAAAACAATTCTAAAAACTTTAATAAAAAAGTATATAATAAAGTGAAAGTAGAAATTCAGTAAGAACCTGCAAATTTCGCTTGCAAGAAATACGTATATTGCTTGGGAGCACTAAATTCTTCCCCTTTAGTTGCCAACACTCTAAGGGTTTCTTTCTCTTCCTTACCGATAATCCATCCATTCTTCTTCTTCCACTTGTATTTATAGTACTCATGGTTGGTCCCCGGCCGTCAAGATGAAGCCTCTTTAATATCTCTCTTCTAGTGAGAAAAAAACAAGGAAAAAAAAAATGTAAAATAAGTTCTTATGATTCTGTTCAGTTACAATTAACTTTACGCCATATAAAAATTGGCTAGTACGAATTGATTTATAGGAAATATTTGATAAATCAGTCTCTAAAAGTGATGTTATATTGCGACATAGATCTCTACAACTAACTTTGGTCTAAAATTTTAATGAATACCATTAGACTAATATATTAGCACCAATCATATTGTGCTAATAAGTGTCATTTTTAATAAAAAAAATATATATACATAAAAAGAATAGAAGAGTTTGAGTTGAGGTGTCAATTCTTTTTCTTTTTTTTATTAGAGAGGATTTGTTTGAGTTTAAGTTTATAGTCGTTGTGAGTTCACATGTAAGTGTCGAGTCCCATATTAAGAAAGTATAAAGAAAAATTGTAATTAATATACCCAAGTGAACCCAAACCCATTTGGTTAGACTTTTGGACTAGCATTATGTTTAAATATATATATTAATATACTATTGGTAAAAACTCTCAAACAATTTATCTCCTCAACATATTGTAGCATCTTAAAGTCTTTTTTTATTCCTTTCTTTCCATTCTCTCTCTTCCTCTCTCCCTTCTCTCTCCCTCTCCCTCTCCCTCAACTTTCACAATAAAATTAATAGTCACTACTGCTAGATATGCTAAAGATGTTCTACGAACACTGATGGGAAGCAAAGTTAATTATTCCGAGAGAGATTCTGGTTAAGAACACAGATAAGAAGCTTAATTATTGAGTACTACTCTTAATACTTATTTCCTTTAATTATCTCGAAGAATTAGGATCCTCTTCATTTCAAAATAAAACCAAGGTTAGTCATTTTTTTTGGGAAAAGTATAAAATGACTCCCCAAACTATCACCCATTTGTAAAATGGACCACTTAAAGTTTTAATTGATATAAAGTAGTCCTCTAAACTACCAACCCCTTACAGTTTGGCCCCCTATGTTGGATAAAAACCGAAAATGACGTCGTTTTGGGGCTACAAAGTTACTAAAATACCCTCTTTAGAAGAAGAAAAACAAACTCCTAAAACATCATCATTTTGTGAAGACCATCAAGAAAGAAAACCCCTGTGACAGGGAAGTGGTTTTGCGACCATGGTCTTCGCTGGTAGTCATGTATCTCTGTCATTGGGATTCGTGGGTGAACACGGGGATTCGCTGGGGGAGAAGGGGAGAAGGAAAGGAAAGAACACCCAGGTGGGGGAGAAGGGAACGATGGATGGTGGGATGGTGGTTCAAGTAAAATTATCATAAACATGGAGAAACGTTGTTTTATTTTTTTAACGATTATTGAATTAGTCATTGTAGTTCAAGCAAATTTCTCATAAACATGTGGGAAAAGGACTTCTTTTACCGATCGAGCTTCTTTCCTAATCTAATGGCACCCAATAACTCAATCAGTAAAAGTACTCAAGGTTTTTCGAATGTCAACACACCCAACTTAGCCAAACTCTGCTACCCCAAGCTCTCTTCCTCTCACCTTATTTGACATACTCTAGCTAAGATTCCCCCCAGTCTAGTGAGTTTTCTTCTATGAAATCCCGCCTACAAATGCACCCTTTTTGGATTCCATTCTTCCAAAACTCAAACACTCACTCTCACTCACCCTCCAACACTATCTCCCTCTTGCCGATACCCTCACTTGGCCTAAGGACTCCTACAAGCCCATCATTAACTACATAGACAGCGATTTAGTTTCCTTTGAGTCCAGTGCCGACTTCTACCATCTCTCAGGGACGAAGGGGTTTTCTTTCTTGATGGACTTCACAAAAGAATGACGTTTTAGGATTTTTTTTCTTTCTAAAGAGGGTATTTTAGTAACTTTGCAACCTCAAAACAATGTCGTTTTGGGTTTTCCATCCATTTTGACTGTTTCATCTAATAGAGAGGGTCAAACTATAAGAGGTTGATAGTTTGGGGGGCTACTTTATATTAATTGAAACTTTGGAGGGCCATTTTACAAATTAGTGGTAGTTGAGGGGGGTCATTTTATACTTTTTCCTATTTTTTTATTCTTTTCTCTCAACTCTCTCTCTTCCTCTCTCCCTTCTCGATCTCTCACTCTCCCTCAACTTTCATAATAAAATAGTTACTATTGCTATAGATGCTCTAAGAACACCAGTAAGAAGTAAAGCTAATTATTCCAAAAGAGACTCGTTAATAACATCAATATAGGAAGCTTGATTAATGCCCATGAGATTGCAATTTTGATTATCATCCCTCTTTCTTAAAGAATGCCCCATGAGATTATTTCATTCCTTTCCTTTGTTGGAGTTACTTCTTTTTCTTTTCTTTTCTTTTTTTAAAATTCTTTTCTTTAGAACGTTAATTGGCAATGAATAACTTTATTTTCTTCTTGATTTATACCTTTATTCCAAAGCATTTCCATGAAATTACACATTTTTCCTTTCTTTCTTATTTGATTTACCATTTTTTCTCCTCCGTACAAATCACCTTTAGTGTGGGTTTGTTCTTGCCTTAAAAGGAGTTCAGTTTCTTTTGAATTGTTGTATCCGGTGTGTCCTTGAGCATTCAAGTAGTCATTATGATCGGTGTCAAATATTATATATTGGACCCCCTTGACTTATGTTTGTTAGGCTCTTAGTTGTGTTAATATATAATATTTTGTGTTGTTTTAGTGTTGTATTGTGTTGCAGGTCTTTGTCGGGAAAACGTAGCTTAAAGGAAATAATTGAGCTAAAGAGAGTGCGATCATCGAACGCAGCGTCGAACGCATAATCTATGTTCAAATGCACTTCTTGTCAACTCGTGAAGTCCGTGTTGCCCTAACCGCCATCGCTAACTTGCTTGTGCCATGGGATTTCAGAGTGGTTAATCGCTCGAACACAAGCGTCAACACGATACGCGTAACGCAACGCCTACACTCGAACGCACGTGGCACTGCGATGCAACTGCGGCCGAACGCACGTAAGAGGAGCGGACGCATGCGGGAGTGCGGTCGAACGCACAACCTGTGTTCGAACGCACCCTTGACCTGGCAGCATGTTTTATTTTGTCTATAAATAGGATTTCGTTGTTTTCATTTGTTTCCACGCTTGGGAGACGCTTGGGATATGTTTGAGGCGCCCTCAGTGGCCCAAAACCTCCCTGTTCTTCATTGTAAACGTTCATAAACGTCAATTTTATTTAATGCTTTATTTTACTTCTATTTAGTCTCTTATTCCCTTCATTATGAATTTGTTTATATATATATTCATGTTTAGTTCGTATTTTCTGTCATTTAAGATTTATGTTTATTCGTTTCAATACATTTTAGTGACAAAAGTGTATTAATTGTTGTTTACAAATCATCAAACGTCAACACTCGTTGCAACCGGAGATACATCGGATGATTCGTTTTCGGACCAATATCTGTTGTTACCTCTTGTAACAATATTTGCCTCGAGTAGTTTGACAAGATTTGTGACAAGAATAGGATACGCATACGAGCTTTATCGATAAGACTGAAATATGAACAATGTGTTAGCGCTCAAAATATGCTTAGTAGCATAAATGTTTAATAAATATGAGCTAAACATGTTTATATGTTAATTAATTTATTGTGAGGTGGATTAGGGACCTTAGCATTTTTATTTCTTTATTTTATTGCATTTTTAACTTAGTTTATTTTCTGCACACCAACTGTTTGATATTGGGACTAGGTTAAGATATTATTAGTCTAGGCATTAGAATTGATTTTTAACAAAGCCAATTCTCTGTGGGTTTGACACTCGCACTTGCACATCCACTGTATTACAAACGACTCGTGTAATTGGCGAGTACTATTTTTGGTACATCACACTAGCTAGAGATGTTCTAAGAACACTAAAATTTATACATCCTATATCAGAAGATAAGGAATATCACATAAAGAATAAATGGTTTATAAAAATAGTCATGAGTATTAAGTTTTACATTGCATAGTTATTAAGTGAAATTGGACTTTGCATTCCCAATAGAGGAGTCAAATTTTTATGCCAAATGACTCATCAAAACTCACTTTATCTATTTTAACTAGTGAATTTATAAATGCCTCCTACATCTGATTAGTTATATTTTTATCAATATCATTTAAATATTATTATTTTTATTATAAGGATTGTATTTTTCCTAAATTTTGAAAATTTTGAAAAAAAAAAAAAAGAGATGTGGAAGAAAAATAGTAGGAGAAAATTTTGGGAAAAGAGAAAACAGGCGAGAAAAAAATAAAAAAAATGAAATGGCTCATTCAAAAGTGCCGTTACATATAACTTTTTTTTTTTTTTTTTGGCGCTAATCTAATAAAATATCTATTTTACTTGTTTTTTTGCTTCTCTAATGCAAGGGGTATTTTACAAATTTGAGCAATTTTAGATAAAAGTGTCATTTGGCTTCTACATTGGGAATGCTTTAATAAATTATAGGAACCTCCAAATTAACTAGTCACTCATTTTAGAGTAATAGCATAAATATAACTAGCCTTTTTTTTTTTTTTTCTTGGATTGTTATGGTGAATGCATTTCAATGGTGAAACATGTATGGCTTTGTGTTTGATGATTTAATGAGGTTGTTTGTTCTAATGATACTTCATTGATCACACATATGCTTAATGATGCAGTTGGGATCACGTTTAATAAAACGGAGGTCACTAGTTCGAGTCTCCCTCTCCACTCTGGTGGGGACATGTCAAAAAAAAAAAAAAAAAAAGCTTAATGATGCATGAAGATAACTGAATGATTTCAATGCCAATGATAATTTATGTTGGAGTTAGTGGCTTATATTAACACCAGTGGAAGGCCAAGTAGACGGGAGCGTAGTAAATTTCGCAATAGCGACGACATTCACGTAGCGGGAGTCTATTGGCCCATGGGCGTAATTAAGTTTGCGAGGGAACGATTAGGTTGTCGAGGTGCGGTGGTATTTTAGGATTTCAGATAAGTCAAGATGGAATCCGTATTTACATTTGTACAAGTAGGATTCCTATATATATATATATATATATATATTATTGATGTAACCTTGTATTATTAAGAGAATAATAACCACCTCTCGTGGGACGTGACAAATTGTCAAATATGTTAAATCGTGTGTGTGTGTCTCTCTCTCTTGATCTATTTCTTTTCGATTCTATATATTGTTCATCATTATTGTGTATGGTTACAACAATTTCAATGAATTTTAAATCGGTGCAATGAAAGAATGAGAAATCAATGTAGGCGATTTGTCAATGTGAAATTAATATATAAATTATATATATATATATATATATATATACATGTCCACACAAGAAATCTAATATTTTTCCTTTTGATTGAATGTCGGCAAGAATATAATAAATAAGAGAATGAGAAATAATATTTAAAAATAAGAAATGCTAATCTTCATTCTCCTAATTATCTTTTTTCAAATGGATTTAAATCCATCATTGAATTTGTAGGTTTACATGTAAGTCCTACATATTTAATGATAGATTAAAAAAAAAAAATGTGTATGAAGATGGTTAGGAGAGTGAGGACTAGTATTTTTTTTTTAAAAAAAAAAAGATTACATAAGAGAATTAAGAATCTGTTTGAGAGGATATAGAAAAAAATAAAATAAAATAAAATAGTAGCTAAAATAGAGCATTGTACTCTTTCAATAGTTAGGACAATTTTATTTGAGATTGCTGAGTAGCATTTCTCTTTTATTATAGAGACTTGTCATTCATCCATCTCCTATCAATCTATTTTTTAAATTTAGGGGAAACTTCACACATCTCTATAAATTGTCACCTATTTTGCAATGTCCCTCATAAAGTTTCAAACCTCTCAAAATTAGTGCATCATATTTTTAATTTTTTTTCAATGTCTCTCTTTCGTTATGATTTTTTGTTAAATCCCAAAAAAATCCGAAATACCCCCCCCCCTTTTTTTAGAAAACTATTTTATTTATTTATTTATTTATTTTTCAAAGATTGAGGCATGAGTGTTTTTCTAAATATTATCAAATTCGAACCAATGCCTTCATGTTCGCAATTTTTTTCTTAAAACAAATGGGGGTATTTTAGGAAAAGTTAACAGATGGCTAAGATTGCAAACAATTAAAAAAATGGATATATTAAATTGAGAAAAATTGAACTTTAGGATGACATTACAAATGTAATGACACTTTAGGAGAATAAAGTAGAGTTTTTCCTTAAATTTATCATTGCAGCTATAGAATTAAAATGTTTTCTTTTTAAAAAAATATAGATAGAGATGGATAAAACATAAATAAGAGATGAAAAAATAGCATTTTCTAATAGCATTATTTATCTTTATTTTCTAATACGGAGACCACGTGAGTAGCCTGAGATGGAGGTGAGGAGCAGATTGAGTTTCCTTTTAGAGAGGAGCCTCCTTGTGTGGGGAGACAGCCGGAGGTTTGGAGGATTCTCGTAAACATACATATATGAATTTTTTCCTCTTTAATCGTACTATTTATTTCGAAAGGTCAAAAGTGCAATTGATATATCTATATATATGCTTAGAAAAAAAAATTATGATTTAATAATTAATTGGTCTTGTTATATGTATAAATATTACTATTATTATAATTATAAAAATACAAAAATATATATTATATAATAAAGGCGTTAGTTATTTACTAATTTTGCGTTAGACGTTAATACATGAATGCCTTTGCTACCGCAGATGTTAATAACTTTTAACATATGCATTTCTGCCCAACTGCAATTGCAAATACCAAACTGCGAAACAGGATTCCGGACAACATAAGCTTTATCTTGATTAAGCTGGTCAGCAACTTTTGCACATCTACCTTCTATGACAACATCAGAGTCTGGAATCTTTAATGCTTTGCGCCAAGATGCTAAACCACTCACTCACTCATCTCACTGAGTACTCATCAAGCCAGAAGTAAGAATGCACTTTTGTACCCAACTTATCATTCAACAACCTGAGCTTTAATTGGTTGTCGTAAAACTCCTGGCTGGCAAGTGGAAGAGATTTTAGCGCCGCAATCCATGCTCCTGAGTCAGAAGAAATGTTTCATTTCAATAATTTCTTACCAACAAAGAAAAATACAAAAACTACAGGCTATTTTAGAGCAAGACTTCACAATTTCAACATATACAGTCAAGTTGATCTTTTACCAATTAATGGTGACTCATTTGGCTGAGAATCGTAGGACTGACCATATCACCAAAAACAAGTACATCAACACACACACCCCACAGATTTTGATATTGATAAGTAGATCAACATTAATTTCGGAAGCGCATAAATCATTTTGCAGGATATAGTCCATTCCAAGAAATACCAGTAAATGTTGAAGAGCCAAAATAAAAGATACAAAAATAATCATTTATTTAGAAAGGGGAGACCAACCCATTCTCGGATACCATATTGCTTTAAAGTAATCCATAAAATCTGACTCATCGATAAAATCATCCAATAGATCCTCAAACAAGCCAACGGTTCCTTGTCCTTGGCAGATTTTATCCACTGCCTGCCAAAGCCATCTTGAAATCTCCACTTGCATCTCAGTTGCCAAACATTTCTTTACTAAGTTTTTATGCCATATATGAAGGACCCGCCAAAAGCATATCAACACTGAGCACTCAAACAGATCCCTGAGAAAAATGCGTAAGACATATAAATTCAACAATTCAAGCAAGTACAAGTAATTTAAAAACAAATAACAGCTCATAAATTGGACTAGCAACCATCCCCAAGGGATAACTTAATCGGTTAGGGACCATGTCTCATGAAGCGAAAATCACTAGTTCGAATCCTTCTTCCCTCTTTCCATCTCTTTGTGGGGACATGTCAAAAAAAGAAAAACATAAAAATAAAGAAGGGTTAGCAACCCCAAAAGAGGTTTTTGGTTGATCACGTATGCCTTTGCCATAAGCAATTATGTGTTATGAAATTACCGAAGCTGCCTTTTCTTTGGACAAGGAACTACATTAAAGCAACTCCTAAAAATCACAATCTAAAAGTCCAAAAGATCTATAGATTTCAAAGAAGAAATGGAATGAACACTGCCTAAGGTAGACATCTAATGATATGAAGTTCTGAGGAATAAAAATTTAATTGAGGTCAAGATATTACTGAAGCTACTTTTGAGCCGTATAATACAATAAGAGATGGAGCATCAACAAGCAGTTACACCCTAAATTTAGAAGGTTAGAAACAGGGGTGTCAAGGGCCTCAATATTGCTTTAGATCTTGTGGATCCATTTAAGATAAAACTGAATAAAGCACTTTGAAACAAACTAATCAAGTTGTCATGAAACCAGCTTCCCACTGCCACCTCTATAAGCCAATGAGATCCATGGAATAATTTTCTAAGAAAAATAATTCTTCAAGCATATACTTAGTTTCTTTCTGTTTGGAATTTGAGCGGTAGATTTAGCACTCAAACTGATAGTATACATCAGCTAGCGGATCATCCACAATGAACCCAGCCAACTTCCAAGTAGGATCTTTTGTGCGAACTCTGTTGTAAAGAGCCCTCATCCATCTATGAACATCTGAACCAGCAAACCTTGGTGCTATTATCCAAGCAGGATAGCCTTTGTAGTCTGAGTTGAATACAACAAGACTGTGAATGGGATGCTAGATCAAAGAGAGAGAATAGTTAATTTCTCATGACATTAAGGACGTAGGTTACATGAAATTTAAATAAACAATGAAACAACAAAATAAAAACAGACCTTTAATTTGTTTGCTCCAAACCTTGAATCAGAAGCCAGAAGGCTGCGGTTGCCAAATCGAATCATTTGTTGTAACTGCCACTCTGTTTGAATGCCCAAAGTGAAAGGTCCGGAATCAGAGAAATCTTCACAAAAGAAAACATGAGGTCCTCTAAGATATATGGGGCAAACATAGCACGCATTCCAGCAACCTTCTTGTCTTGTGGACCATGGCATGGCATCCCCTTCTTATCATCATCGTATATGATGAGCGCTACTGATGGTTCAGCAATTATGCGCTTCACAATAAAGTGGCAGGTGCACCCTTTCTTAGTATTTGGTTTGTCAGCGTTTTTCTTCTTTGGGACATAAGTAGTCCTAATGGGTCGTACAATGCCACCCTTCCTGTGGTCATCAAGACCAAAGGAACACCAATAGCTACAAAATCAACAGGATAACTTAAACTCATGTTGTAGGCCCAGTTACTAGGAACTGGTAAAGGGAAAATTTTCAACTTACAGAATATATTCAAGAATGCCATCAACTTTTGGCTTGTAAGCCATCTCTGGAGGCCATGCCGCCTCGCCTCAACATGAAATCTCGTTGGACAATCTTTTTTAGCTGATTCACCCCGTACCAAATCATCTACTATAGCAAAGGGGATTAGAACAACTCTATTAGTTTTTTGAAATAGTAACCACAGGTCATAAAATGATTTATTGGCTGACACGTCTTTATATCACTGAAATAATAGAATTCAATAGTAGCCACATGACATAAAACTCTATTGCATTTGTATGTATAGTACTCACAGTTGGTCCTCATCAATATCAGGCCTAGGGGTGTACAACTAGTTGCAGTTATTTCCTCATAACCGCAACTAATTTTGGCGATTATCACATTTTAAATAAACACAACCGCAATCGGTTGTTATGTATTTATTGAAGACTAGTTATAACCTATTTATTAACCGGTTTTAATAAATAATTTCATAATTTTTTTTAATATATAACTTCAAATTTGTTAATTCAAATGATAAAACAATGTTCATATTTCATAATATATGATTAATTCAAACTACTAAAGTATTAAGGCCATTATTTATTTGTGATTTAACTCATATCTCATATTTCAAATGTGTTCCAAAAATTACATATGTTAATTCATAATTCAATACAATTACAAATTCAAAACATTACAAATCCAAAATCTATCTAAAAGCAGTTTTTCTCTACAAGGCTTCCATAAAAAAAATTACAAATCCAAAACATAAAAAACATAAAGTAATTTTATAAAAAATTTAATACATATAATTAAAAAATCTTGTTACCCAGATATTAATCGAATTTTTGAAAGCCAAAAACCAGTACCACAACCGGCCTAGGCAACCATCCAGTAGCAGTTATTTCTGGTTATCTAGTTAGTGGTTTTATGTGGTTATTTAGCAATTAGAAGTTATAAGAGGTTAATAACTACCTCGCTTGTACACCCCTAATTTAGACTTGCTCTTTAATATCTCTTTTTCTAATATTGATAAAAAAAAATGCAAAATCAATCACTAAAATGTTTGTCAGTTGCAATTAGTTTAATAGGGTATGGAAATTGGCTAAAAACTGTGTTAAACAACAAATTAATTCAAATAAGTCACTACACCCAATTCTTTCATTTAAAATTTTATCAAAAACCGTTGGTGTGCATACGATCAAATCACAAATTTAAGCACACCGATCATGCTTTTTGCAAAACTTATAATTAATCGTACGTAAGAGAGATTTTTTTATTTTTTATTTTTAATCACGATTTTCAACTATATATGTACTGTCTGGGAAGGTCAAGAAAGTTATCAAATTTAAACAAATTAATCATTTTATTTTTCTATTCTTTGTTTCTCTGTAATTTGGATGATGCATCGGTCCGACTCTCTCACGTTAAACAACGTCCAAAATACATCGAACTCTAGCAGTCAAATAATCATATATATATATATATATATATATATATGTCTGAAATACAGACACTCAATGGATGCTAAAACACACAACTTGCCAACAAATCTTATTGCTGAAATATCATAAACCACTTACAACGTTCGATCAAGATATATAACACAAGCTGAACAGGATTACAAAGAGAATGCATAGAGTTTATGTATATATATGCTGAAACAACATGAAACAAACAAAATGGAAATAATTGGTAAAAACCTCTAAAGATGAAGATAATATGTATCACAAACCAAATAGGAAATAGAAAACAAACAAGAGTGACGGCATTTGCTTCCATTATTTTGAGTGAAAAGAACTAAAGAGACCCAACAAAGCAAGTAGGGCGCCCACAGTTGCAATGCTTCTCCCAAAATCACGAAAAAAGGTTCCTTTAATGGATGCCATGCTGCGGTTCCAAAAGCTTTTACAGTACCCATCAATCTCTAGACTTAGAGAACCGTAACAGGATTGAGTTGCCAACATCTGAATGCAGAGTTCACTAAATAGAGTCGCCACTTTAGCGTTGCTACCGATATGGTTGACAATGACATCTTTCTCAACAAGCAATTTCACATCTTGTTCGGTGTTGATTATATAGTTCATTAGCAAAACATAATTGCAGATGTAAGATTCAGATGGATAATGACACTGCTCCAGGGCCATGAGGCTTCGGAAAACTACTTCAATATTATCGTCTATAACAAGTTGTGGGACTGTCAAGATAGACCATTTCGACTCATTCTCAGAGAATGTTATGTCAAGTAATCGTCTCTCATGAACTGCTTCGAATTTCAATCTTGCGTAGTCAAGCTTTGTGGCACTAAATAGATTAACCATAGGTTTTCTTGGTTTCTGAATCAGCTCTGGTACTGAACATAACAAATATCTTAGCAAATCTGTTAGATGTTTTACTTCCTCTCCTATAATGGAATCTTTCTCCTTATCAAAGTGAGAAAAGTATTTGCGAGAAAGCCTGACAAAGGGAGCATCCTCTTTCTTCAGGGCCTTTTTGTGTTCCTCAATTTGCATGCCTTCTTCGCAATGGTTGCAGCCGGAAGAGTCATTGAAGGCGAACTTATATAATTTCTCAAGAACAAAAAAAGGAAGTTGATTCTCGAGTAATATCAAGTCATAAAGTAAATAATTTACCAGCCATGGCTTACTCAATATGTAATCAGGTTCTTTTTTAGAGGTTTTTAAGAAGAGCTCAATTATAAAGATGGCATCCAATAGAATCGTTTCCACAAAACCATCACTTTCAAGTCCACAATCTTCTGAGTAGCAGTGACGGATTTTTATTTCGTTGTCTTTAATGATCTTTAGAAGATCATTGGGACTCTTCTGGGTCCGGTTCAAGAAATGCTTAAAATATCTGTGTTTGTGGTTTTTCATGTCCCTCAATTCAACTTTGCTGTGATGAAAGGGTCCTATTGAGACTAGCTTAGGAGTGTTGGCTTCTTCATTTACCTTGCGCAGTTGCTTGGGGACCTTGTAAATACAGCATTCTGCCAACTCCGAGTCCGAAGGGTCAATCGCGGGCGCCATTAAACCTTGTAGATACGAAATGTCAATCAAGGACTCCACGTTTCTAAGGGTGGCCGGGGGTGGCGGTGAGCCACCCCTTTGGGTCGGGGGAAGGTCTTGTGGAATGTCATTCCCCACATAGTCAGAGAAACCGTAGACCTTCGACCACATCCCGCAAATTTATTTTCCTAGGGACAATCATTGACAATATAATAATTATTAATATCTTATTACATTTTACTAGGCATTACCT
This sequence comes from Carpinus viminea, assembly GCA_013348765.1. NCBI lineage: Eukaryota > Viridiplantae > Streptophyta > Magnoliopsida > Fagales > Betulaceae > Carpinus > Carpinus viminea. Next base: position 12,587,326 of record CP054668.1, read on the forward strand.
AATTAATTAGTACATTATTGTAAAATTAAGCATAATTCGGAAAACCAACCGTACACATATCTGATTTTACCTCCAGAAAAATGAATATACCATTTTGACTTATATATATATATCCATTTCCAAGACCGTTACGTGTTGGTGTATTTTAATAAAATAATTATTTTTAAAAAATTTGTATTGGGATATATTATACCTCCTTATGCATGTAAAATGAGATAATAGTTATACAATATTTGTACTAGCTGCACTAACCAATTTATCTTAATTATTTATTTTTCATTATCTTTTGACTTGATTTTTCATTGTAATTCGTAATTAAGAATCTTAATATAAAAGTGAATTGACATGCTTGAGTTATGCACATATAATATGTCATATAAATTTGTGGATAAATAGTATGTATAAAAGTTGTATATATGGATCAGAGATCTAATTTAATGTTATATATGTGATTTTGAAAAAAAAAAAAAAAAAAAAAAGAAGAAGAGAGAGAGAGAAAGAAAGAAAGAAAGTTGTGTATATGGATAGAGATCTATTCAAACTTAAAGTACTAGTAGCAAATGCCCTATATGGCATTATATTTCCTATATCTAAGGAAAAAAAAAAAAACCACAAAAACACGCTCACAACATAAGTTCTATATTTAACCAATACCAATGGATTGCTATAGTCACTGTAGCAAACCTAATGCTTTATTATCTATAAAATATATATATCTCCCTTCACGCTTCCCATGATTTCTTCTTCTTCATTGAAGCATTTTTTCTTCACGCATCTCTCTCTTGCACCTCACCAAACAAACACCAAAATCACAACCACAAACCGTAAAAAATGTTGAATAAGGGATGAATTTGTTATGCCACCGTCGTCGAAGACCCAAAGAAGAAAAACAGACGAATTTATTGAAAATCGAAGACCCAAAAAATGTTGAAAATCGGAGACCCAAAGATGAAAAATGGAAGAATTTGTTGAGTCACCGTCGTCAATTCAAAAACTAAGACTCAACACTCAGAAACTGAGGATTGTTGAGCCACCATCGTCGATTCCTCATATTTTGGATTTAGATTTTCAATTTCATCACCGAATTTGGAGCCTTAGTTTCTCGTTTTCGATCTGTTTGGCAATTCTGTGTTTGCCTGGTTGTGGTTTTGTTCTTTAGCTGGCTGATAGAAGAAAAAAGTTTCAAGAGAAGAAATAATAATAATAATTCAAGAAAGAAGAAGACGGAGACATGAGAGAAGAATAAATGGTTTTGCTCCTTTGTTCCTTTGCTGGCTGATAGAAGAATAGGAAGACAAGAGAGTGAAGAAAAGAGTTTCTAGAAAAAAAAATGAAAAAGTAAAAAATATTATTTTAATAATCTAAAAAGATAATTTATTGCAATATGTACTTGTATAAAGAACAAAAAAATAGTTTGATCCTTAAATCTTAAAAAAATAGTTGAGAACTGCTGCTAATGCTCTTACACCCCCATTTGCAATCACCCCAAAATCAAGCCCCTCAAATTATTACGTCCTTTCACTTGCCTGGGTCAAAGAGCCACAACCAAACTCTGGTTGTGGGTATCTGTGCAAGGAGACTAGCCCTAGCCCATGCCCAAGCCGTGCATCACTAGGGTTAGAGATTATATGTTTTTATTTATTTTTAATTTTTAATTTAAGAGCGTAATTGTATTTTTACATGTTATGAATAATGATCTATTTAACACATTTTTTTCGTCGAATTTAACAAAAATGCTAATAAATGTGACTAATTAAGTGAAAGGGCTAGAAAGTTGAAAATGGTCAACTCTAACTTTTTAGAGTTTGAAAACATCAATCACAAATATGGTTTGAGTTAAAAGCAGTAAGAGTAGTTTGACAAAAATAAAAGATACTTATGAGATAGATTTATTGTTCTATAATATAATGCAAAGAGAGGTGCTACCATCCGGTCTTGGCAAAATACTCATGTTTTTTGCCTTTTATTCAAATTTTGCCACCTCACTTATTGTATTTTAAGAAAATAAGAGAGAAACACCAGATCAACTCCTATCATCTTCTTCGTTTTTTTTTTTTTTTTTTTCCTTCTCCTGATTTTTGAGCAATGGGTCAAGCAAGATGAGTCACGCAGAGACCCCACCACAGCCGTGGAGTCACCCGGCCAGGCCAGACCCAACCGTGAGTCTGGTTGTGACCCACTCACTCCGTCGACGCCCGCCCACCATTTTGGTCTCTCCGGCGAACGAAAAAAAATTCCGGCGAGCTTAAAAAATCGTTTCTAATACCTCAAAAATCGATTCTAATACCACCAATTCGTTTCTAATGCATCAAAACTAAAACCTAGAGGGGAAGGTGAACCCTTTTGGGGATTTTATCACCTTAACAACCAAAAAAAAAATCAGACCGGAAGAAAAAAAAAAACAGACCCACGGCCGGCGAGACCCAGCCGTGGGTCTCGGTGGCTAGTGGGTCGGCTGCGAGGTGGGTCGGCCGCGAAGTGTCTCAAAAATCAGACCGGAAGGAAAAACAAAAAAAAAACACCAAACCCACGGCCGGTGAGACCCAGCCGTGGGTCTCGGTGGCTAGTGGGTCGGCTGTGAGGTGGGTCAGCCGCGAAGTGTCTTAGAGCGACGACGAGATCCTTCCGGCGAGACCCAGCGGAGACCCAGCGACGACGAGATCCTTCCTTCTTCCTTCTTTTCTCTTCTTTCTCTTCTCTTTCTTGCTCCATCGTGAAGTCTCTTCTTCTGCAGTGTGGATCTCGTGTGGGTGGGCGTAGAATTTTGTTTTGCATTTTTTTCTCTTTTTATGAGGTGTCAGTATGTGATTGGTGGGCCAAAAACACCACCTTTTTGCCCCATCCGAATGAAGTTATTCGAACAAACACCGCAAATGGCTAGCTAGGCAGCATGGATTCCAATCTCGAGTTTCAGATGTCGCACAAAAGCAATCTTGGGTCAAAATGGGTTGCCAAGAGAAGAGTGGACTGTTGGAAAAAATGACTTGTTTGCGGTTGCATTCTAATTGAATGAGCTGGACATAGTTACCTGTTTGCAGTTGCACTTGAACTAGATTGCAAACGAGCCACACCCAATTTTGTAAACTGATTTATTACATTGTTCTACTAGGTTTAAGGTGTTATTTACTATAAATACATGTTATAATTCAAGACCATGCATGATAGAATATTAGAAACAATTGCATATATATATATATATAGTATTTTCTATCCCTTTTGCCTCAAGTCCTTGATAAAATATTAGCTTGAGAAGAGTTACAATAAAATTGTTTTTTGAACCAACGACCCCATACTTTATTATTAGCAACTCTATCTTGACGATAACATAGTAGTAAACACATGACACCATGGGATGTACGTATGACAGAAATCTCTTACAATGGCGTGAAACACTTCAAAGAAAACAAAACTTTCTCTACATCAACCAAGTATATACTGATAATATTCATCTCTAATCAATCTTATTATTACAAGATATTGATATACATATAATTTTGTTATTATTTTATGAATATATTGAAATAACAAATGAAAGTTTATATTATTTCTGGTGAACTTGTGAATACTTGAATTTATTTAACTATTTTTAACAATGCAACCTATAATAACTGTATTAACAAACTCAACTGGATTATTAAAACAATTCTATAAACTTTAATAAAGAAGTATATAATAAAGTGACACTAGAAAGTAAGAACCTGCAAATTGCGCTTGCAAGAAATTCTTGTATTGCTTCAGAGCACTAAATTCTTCCTCTTTAATTAGTTGCCAGCACTCAAGGGTTTCTTTCTCTTCCTTACCGATGATGCATCCTCTTCTTCTTCCACTTGTATTTATAGCACCCCTGGTTGGTCCCCGTCAAGATCAAGCCTCTTTAATATATCTCTTCCGGTGATAAAACACAAGGAAAAAAAAAAATAAGTTCTTACGATTCTATTTGGTTACAATTAATTTTATGCCATATTGGCTAGAAATTTCATGCAATAAGCCAAAAATACATATTTCTTATAAATTGATTTCTAGGAAATTTTTGATAAATCAGTCTCTAAAAGTAATGTTATATTGCAACATAGATCTCTGCACCTAACTTTGGTCTAAAATTTTAATGAAGACCACTAGACTAATATGTTAGCACCAATCAAAATGCACTAATAAGTGTCATTTTTAATAAAAAAAATATATATACATAAAAAGAATAGAGGAGTTTGAGTTTAGGTGTCACTTCTTTTTCTTATTAGAGATGATTTGTCTGAGTTTAAGTTCATAGTCATTATGAGTTCACTTTTGAGTATCGAGTCTCATATTAAAAAAATATAAAGAAAAATAGTAGTACTTAATATACCTAAGTGAACTCAAATTCATTAGGTTAGGCTTTTGGACTAGAGTGATGTTCAAATATGTATATCAATATACTATTGGTAAAAACTCCCAAACTGTTTATCTCCTCAACACATTATAACATCTTAAATTCTTTTTTTATACTTTTCCCTCCACTCTCTCTCTTCCTCTCTCCCTTCTCCCTCCCTCTCCTCCAACTTTCACAATAAAATTAATAATCACTACTGCTAGAGATGCTAATTAAAGATGTTCTAAGAACACCATAGGAAGCAAAGTTAATTATTCCATAAGAGACTCTGGTTAAGAACGCAGATAGAAAGCTTAATTAATGAGTCTCTCAATACTTATTTCCTTTAATTATTCCGAAAGACATTCCGGGTACACTTTTTAATTATCATCTCTCTTTCTGTAGGTTGGATTTACTTAATTATTTTTTAAAATTCTTTTCTTTAGGTTGTTGGCAATGAATAACTTTCTTTTCTTCTTGATTCTTATCTTTCTTCCAAAGCATTTCCACAAAATTACACATTATTCCTTTCTTTCTTATTTGATTTACCATTTTTTTTTTCCTCCTCCATACCAATCACCTTTAGTACTGCGGGTTTGCTCTTGCCCTAAAGGAGTTCATTTTCTTTCGAGTTGTTGTATTGAGTGTGTCCTCTAGCATTATCAGCCAAAATAATCACTATTGCTAAAGATGCTCTAAGAACACCGATATTTACATAGTTCAAAATGCATTAGCTAAAGATAAGCGGTGAATGAGTGAATGTAATAACCCGGTCCCATATTAAAAGATGAGGAGCACACATAGAATGGGTGGTTTATAAAGATTGTTGTAAATATTAAGTCTCACATTGATTAATTACTAAGTAAAATTGAACTTTATAATAAATTATAGAAAAACTTTAAATTGACTAGTCATTTTATATTACGACATATAGATTCATTTTTTGCTGAATCCGAACTTTTTCCTTTACTTCCCCAATTTTCCCTTTTACCGTTCCAGTTCTGTTTCATCTTTGGTGGACAAAACTGCCGAAATCGAGTACCCGAACTTTCTTTTTCTTGGTCCATTATACTCTTCCAATGCTGTTCCATCTTTGGTGGACAAAAATAATATCTTAGCATATCTGTCAAGCGTTTTACTCCCTCATCGATGGGCTTTGGCTCCTTATCCTGTTTGTCATAGCATCCAAAGTAATTGCGAGCTTTCTTGACAAATTCAGTATTTGATCTCTTTCTTCAGGTCCTCCTTGTGTTCCTTAATTTGTTGGCCTCCTTCGCGATTGTTGCAACTTAAGAGTCACCCAAGGTGAACTTATATAATTCCTCTAGAGCAAAAGAAGGAAGTTGATTTTCAAGTAATATCAAGTTATGTAATATGTTAAACTAATGATTAAGTGATTAAATTTATATATTCCTATAAGCTCAAGTTTATGGGATAACAAGTAATTTAACTTGGTATCAAAACCAAATGTCATGTAATCAAACCTTGACTCCATCTAATACCTTTCATTTAAATTAAATATTTCACGTGTTGAGCCTCACCTATTAAAGTTTGAACTCATATGTGAGAAAGAGTGTTAAAGTAATAATTAAATGATTAAATTATGACAAACTACCAGTTGTCCTCAACATTCTCCTCACGTAGAGACCAGTATTTTTTTGGTCCTTGTCACGAGTAAATAGTGTAGCTAGGCCCCATTCATAGATGATCGTTAATATCTTATTACATTTTATTTGGCAATACCTAATTAATTAGTACATGATTGTAAAAGCATCATTCCGGAAACCAACTGTACAAATATCCGATTTATCTCCCGTAGAGTCAATATACCATTTTGACTATCTAATATATCCGTTTCCAAGAACGTACGTGTTGGTGTATTTTAATAGAACTATATAATAAAATAATTATCTTTAGTTTACAAAAGAAAAAAATAATAATTATCTTTCAAAAATTATTTTTATGGAGATATATATTATACCACGATCTTATGTAAAATGAGATAATTAATAGTTATACAATATTTGTAATGCACTAACCAGTTTATCTTAATTATTTATTTTTCATTATTTTGTGATGTGACTTTTCATTGTGATTCGTAATTAAGAATCTTAAATCTATATAAAAGTGAATTGACATGCTCATGTTATGCACATAGAATATATGTCATATAAATTTGGAGATAATTAAATAGTAGGTATAAGTTGTATATATGGATCAGAGATCTAATTTAATTTTATTTATGTGATTTTGAGAAAAAAAAAAGAAAAGAAAAAAAAAAGCACTTAGTCCTCTCAAACTTTCGCCTCATTTGCAATTAATTACCCCCAAACTTTAAAAAGTTATAATTAACCCTTTCGAATTACTAGGTTTAATTATTTTTTATATTTTATATTTTATATTTTTTATAAAAAAAAACTACCATGGAAGGAGACCTCCAAATTGGCCATGAGTCTCTATCAGTCCATGGGCGAGAGACCTACAACCGCAGTCAAACTCAAGGACAGATCCATGAAGTTTTATGGGACATGGCAAAAGTTTTTTTTTTTTTTATCGCTAGTGTAGTAAACTGGTATTTTTTTTTTCTTTTTTTTTCTTTTTCTATCACCAGTACTTAAATACAATGAGAAATGGGTAATTTTCTTTTTGGGACAAGGCCAAATGGGTAGTTTTTTTTCTGGATATTGGCCTTTATATATATAAATTTTGGGGGAAGTTGGGGAGAGGCCAGAGCTATCCCTGTCCCCCCTAAATCCGTCTCTAGGTCTCTGGGTGGAAGGAGACTGGCATAGAGCCAAGACAGGGGTCTTAATGCATGGCCGAAGACCCACATTATGGCCGTGGGCCTCCACAACTAGAGATCAGATGCTTTTATTTATATGTTAATCTAAGAGTGTAATTGTAATTTTACATGTCAGGTATAATGGACAATTTAAGTCATATGCATTGTATGTGATACATTTTTTTGTTGAAAAACATCACAAATATGGTTTCAGGTAAAAGTAGTTTACCAAAAATAAAATATATTTATTTGATAGATATATTATGTATTTTTCCCTTATTTTATAATATAATGCATACTATTGAAATAGACGATGCAAATGGCTAGATGTGAAGCTATATCTTGAAGATAAGAGTATTCCTACTAGCCTCACAAAATATTACTCACCAAAATAACCAAAAATACATTTTTCTCTATTTAAACAACTCATTTATTAGAAGCCTGGCTTACCAAAATAACCAAAAGTACACATTTTCTATTTTAACTACTCACTTATTTAGAGCACCCTTAGCAACCTCATTATTTTAACAATCAACTTTCACTATTCTATTTAAATACTATTTTTCAAAGACTTGTTTATTTTTTTCTTTAACTATTAAAGAATGAGAGAGAAACAAAAAAAAAGAGATAAATTACTTTTTTATTCAATATGTAAGTGAACAGTACTCACTATTAATAGTGATTATTGTTCACTCACCATTTTTTTTTTCTCATTAAAATGGTACGAGGAACCTTAGTTATTTTATTTTATACCTCAGTGGTTTCGAACATGAATTTTGTTAGCAAGCATCCTAAGATTTTTTAGAATCATCCCCAAATGTGGCCACTAATGAACCACTAGTATCATGGGCAGAACACAAAATCCACTAATATCCTAAGATTTTTATGTTTTAGCTCAACTTCCTTTAAAAATTTAAAATCCAATTTTGCTATATCAACTTCATGGGCAGAACATTACAAACGATCACAAATGACACCAATGAAACAAATACTACAAGACAATAACACGGAGGAGGGGATGGGGTTCTTTTAGATTTCAACTCATCCAGTGAAAGGTTAAATCCCAGTACTTGAAAAACCACTTGAGCTAAAACATTAAAATCTTTGAAGATTAATTTGAAAACTTTTCAACTCATCACAACCAATTGCCATACAGTCTCAGGTGTCTTTAAGAATAATTACAAAACACAAATGGTCTAATATATTACAAAACATCTGAAGGCATCATTCAACCTGGAGTATTTTGGGTTAAGTTCCATTTGAGGTATAACTTGGTCACAATTGTTGGGCCAAATTCAATTTGGGCCGAGTTTTTAGCCTAGCCCAGTATAGATCAATATACTTTTTCATACATTTTGTCATTTTTATTATTATGCTGCTGTTATATGCACAAAATTGACAGCATTCAAATGGCTATTGAAAATCACAACTCAAGTAAAGGGGTCCAAAACTTCTTCGGTACATTGTATGTCATTCTAAACATATTCCAAATTTAACTGTAATACGCAACAAGTAATTCTGTAATTCACACCGACTGTTCTCAGGTTGAAGCTTTATTTAATCAAATGAGTGGGACACACAATACTTAGAACAGGGTGGCATGAGCTTGGACCAAGGGCTTTCCTCATGAGCTGAGCTCAAGCTTGCCCAGCTAACCCAGCCCGATTGAAAGGCATAGACCCACCCACTAGCATATTACAATCCCAGTGTGATGCAAAAAATGTCACGGTGGAGGGAAAAACTAAAAGAGAAGAGGAAGAATCATTCAAGAGTAAATTAGTAATTTGGCAGAATTCCCCAACTGGAACTTGCTTGAAGGATTGAAATGTGGTTTGTAAATTTTCATCTTTGAATAGTTTCGTATTGCACAGCAGCTGGTTACATAGGCTACATGATAAGGCCAATACAAGGCATTCATTAATGTTTACAGAAGACGATGTAAAATTGGGTAGATAGTGAAGTCCCAAGCACTTTTAATAGTAAACAGGCCATTGGGACAATTTTTTCCATACAACCCAGATTTACCCACCCATATAAGGCATGTACTAATCCCTTAAACTCTAACATCCTAGCCCCTAACACAACCTACAAAACTAGTCCATATAGACCTACATCAGATTTGTTAGTTCCCCTAAACCAGTCCCAAATCCTTCGTAGATTTTTAGTCATTGAGTTCTGAATATAAGATCCTGCATTACAAAGATACTCAGCCATAATTCACGGCTAGCAAAAATGTACATGCTTTAGAAAGTAAATAACAACAGATTCAGGACACAAGCAATACAAAGAAGAAGGGCAAACAATTTTAAAGCATTAAAATCATTATGGCTTCTTTCCTTGCTTTATCAGTGTACTTATTGTTACTCATAAATATAAGTAATATATAGTTTTGTTAGTGATATGAAATTACTTGTAAAAAAAAAAAGCTTTGTTAGCTTTAAAGAAACCTGATAAAAACCAATATAAGGAGGACACAATCATAAGAGGGCTTATTACAAATATAGCATTAGGTTAGTGGGTAAACAACCTTAAATGACCATAATGCCTTGAATGGTTATTACAAACCAAGCATAACAAAAAATAGATATCAACAAATATGTAAAATTGGTGGTGTTCAAGTTTAAGTGCAGAACATCTTTGATTTCATTCTTTATTCTTCTTTTTCCATGGATTCCGACCATATAGAACAATGGTTTGCAAAACATGGAGAAATCAAAATAAAACAACAGTTGGAGATGCAAAAATTAACAGTGAACTCACCCTTCCCCCTTGTAAGGCACTAATTGGCTGCCAAAGAGCAGAAAATGTGATGCCAATTCAACACTAGGCCTAATCGAGACCAAAACCCTAATCGTAATCAATATCAAAAGATAAAAATTAAAAAAAAAAATCGGATTTTTTGACATATACCTGAGATTTCCAGTTCGATTCTGCGTCCTTCTTCTGGCGGCTCACCGTTGAATCGTCCTACAAACACATTCACCAGAAAACCCAATTCACAACTGAATTTAAACAAACAATAATAATACCCAAAATCTGAATTAGAGGAAGAGAGAACCTGATCGAGGGATGCGCGAGAGAAGCCAGGATCAGGGATGTCCTGGAAGAAGGAGAGGTGGAACCATCGGTGAAATCAACGGCCCATCTTCTGCCCCTCCCATCACGCCCTTCTCCATTCTTTTCTCAGATTTTGTGGTTTTGATTTTGATGTATGAATCGTTATCTCGCTCGCTCTTTCTGCGATTTATTTTTTATTTTTAAAATTGTTTTTAATTGTATTTTTATTTTTAAAATTTAAAATTTAAAATTTGTATTTTTAAAATTGTATAAGTGTTTAGTAATACATGTTAAAAAATATTTTTTTATTAATTGAGTGATTAGGCAAAATTAGTATATAATTACGATTTCAAGCCAAATAGGTAAATATTACTCTAAATATTTTTTTAAGTGAAATTGTGATTTTAGTTTAAATTCGTCCTTTTCAAATAAACACCCTCTAATTATCTTATTGAATTTGTAGATTTTTCTACGATTTAAAATTTACATTTAAAATCGTAATTCCAAATACTCTAAAATTACGATTTAAAAATACAGATTATTTTTTCCAAAAACTCATTCCCAAACAGACTCTTAGTTTAAAATTATTGACAAGGCAAACAGTTCCACGCCAACAATTTTTGTGCCACGTCAATAATTTATTGATGTGGCATTTCGCCAAGTCAAAAAATGCCACGTCAAAAATTTTTAACTTGGCAAAACCGACTTCAAAAAATTATACTATTGCAATAAAATTTTTTAATTTTAAAGTTAATTTTAATTTTTTGACCTGCAAAAATTCAACTCGTTAATATTTTTTGACGTGTTAAAATTGCCACATTAGTAATTATTGACATGCATGGCAACTTTAACAGGTCAAAAAACTTAGTTTTTGACGTGTCAATTATTGGCAGTTCACTAACCAGTGATGTGGCATGCTTAAGGCAAATGTGAACACGTCAAAAATTTTATTTTATTTTATTTTTTGTAGAGTGTGCAGAAAAAAAAGAACAGATTCAAGGAAACGTGGGATTTTCACCAGTACCATCTACAGAAAATCTCCATAATATCCGAATTGGCTATCAAGAAAAAGAAAGAGCAACCCAAAAATTTCAAGCAAAATTTCCCACGTCGACAAATTAGACCTCGCAAGGAATTAAAGGTTTCAATTTTCGCTTCCCAAATGGTAAAAACTCTGACACCGCGCTGCAAAACCTTTTCTGGGTGAAAAAGCATTCCCATATCTATATTTGTACATACACTACATATATACCTATATATGTAGTATTTGGGTTACCAGGTAAAGAAGCTTTGTGAGGTATGATGCTGTTGTTTTGTCGTCTCTCAGTCAGAGAGGAAACTGTCGGAGGAGGGCAGAAGGTAAACGGTGGTGAACCATAAGCCTAAAACCATTCTGTGATTTTTTTAATTTTTTTCAGTTAATTCTATTTTGTGGGTAGTAGTCTACCTTGGACCTTTTTCACTTGAAAACATTTAAACATGGAATGTTTCTTAATTGGTCGGAAGGAATTTTTCTAAATATAATCTCTAATTCAAACGATAATATACTTTTAATAATTTTTTTAAAACGTTTCTAATACTATTAAAAAATATTTTTGTATATTTGTTTAGGAGATAAATAACAATTTCACAAACGGAAGTATACAAATTTTCTCTGATTCAACTTCAAAAGAAACATTTATACATATTTTTGTTAAGAAAAATGATAAAAGCATAACTTAAGCTTAACTTTGACCTAACTTTTCTCTTAGGTTTAAAAAAAACTGCATGTGGAGGAGAGAGGGCTTTAAACTAGAGAGAAAGGAATTTGGTCTAGAAGTTGGGCCAAAATTTGGTTTAAGTTGTGGTTGTATCACACCTCTTTTATTAAATGGTAGGTCTCCCTAGCTCTTATGCAGATATATTAAAGAGAAGAGTAATGCTACGTATGCTTTTAACTCTCACACTCTTAAATTCATTAATGTGGTAGTGAAAATCATTATTTGATTTTGGATGTGATTTTTTATTTTTATTTTTTTCTAAGCAATACAACAAAAGGAAAGGATGATTACAAAAAAAAACAAAAAAACAAAAAAATTGATGGCGAACCTAACAATAAACCTAAAAACAAGAGTAGTAAACAAAAATAATAATAATAATAACAAATGTATCAAATGAATGACACAAGCCTATAAATTCTTGGCACAGATAAAAAAAAAAAAAAAGTAATTTTGGAAGTTTTTTGTGTCACTTCAAAATGTGGTGGCTTTTAAAATTATAATTTAATTAAAATTTAATAATAATTAGTTATAAGCTCAATGGTGATTTTAAGAGTAACATCATTCTTAAAGGGATATAAGAGTAATACAAGAGAAGCTTGTAACATAATTTAAAAAATTAGGCACAAGTCAAGATAGTTTGAAATAGCTATAATGGCTCGCAAAATGTGGGAACTCTATATGAAATCTTCATGCCCACTAGTTATTTTTTTTAATTTATTTTGCTCCTTCAAAATTGACAAAATGATGCATACTGGATCTCAACCATCTACACAACTCAGTGAAACAAATATGTTGATATTGATGTCTCCATCAATTAAGACACCACGCGGATGCTAAAACACACAAACTTGACACAAATTTTATTGCTGAAATATCATAAACCACTTACAAAGCTCAAGATTACAAGCCACATATTAAGATGAAGAGATATCACAAGCTACATAGGATTACAAAGTTCAGATGTCATGCATCCCTTGCAACTAAAAGCAAATCACTCCAACAAATGCTAAACCACAGATACTTCAATTCTCAACGACAAAAGGCCTAAGGAAATTCCAGAAAGTGAAACCCAGGATGATAAGTCCAACAACAGTTGCTGTGCCTCTGAAAATATTGGTGAAATACTCTCTTTCAAGGTTGCCAAGAAATGGTTCGAAGGGAACTCATAGTGCTCATTAAGCTTTTCAGAAATACGATTGAAATAAGAGGGTTCAGCTACCACAATCTGATAGCCGAGTTTGTTAATTAGAGTCGCCATTTCAGCATTGCTACCGAGGTGGTTAGCAATGACCTTGTTATCAACAAGTAAATCCGCATCTTTTTCAGTTTCGATAAGACAGTCCCATAGCAAAACAAAACTGCAGATGTAAGATGGATAATGACACTGCTCTAGGGCCATGAGGTTTCGGAAAATTGCTTCAGTATTGTGGTCTATGAGAAGTTGGGGACTTCGAAGATATGCATAGGGTATCGAAGCACCCAAGAAGGCATGCAAGCTCAGAAAGCATATCAAGCAAATCAAGCATGGTAAGCAAGCAAAGAGGCATGAGAAACTGAAGCACGGAAAGCGTTCCAAGCACCCAGGAGTGTTATACCTAGTAAGTGTTTATTACATTTAACTTCAAATTTCAATCCGTCGTCAAGATTTGTAGACAAAATGGAGTACCAGACTTCTGTTTTTGTGTTTTGGATGAATCCAGCCATTTTCTTCATCGATCATGAGTGGTTCCATGTCTCGTGAATAGAACAAATATCTTAACAAATCTGTGAAATGTTTTACTTCCTTACCGATGGGTTCTCCCTTAACTTTCTCATCGTCGGACTTTTGCTGCGGATCATAGCAAGCAAAGTAATGGTGCGAAAGCTTAAGAAATGGAGTATCCTCATTGTTCTGGTCTCCTTTGTGTTCCTTAATTTGCTGGCCTTCTTGGTGAGGACTGAGGCTGGAAGAGTCACCGAAGCCGACATACGTATATAAGCCATCGAGAACAAAGAAAGGAAGTTGATTTTCAAGTAATATCAAGTCATGTAGTATACCCTTTCCCAGCCACAACATACGTAAATGTTGGGGTTATTTCACATCAGTTGTGGAAGGGGTTAGTGTTTAGTTTATAAGTGTGAGGGAAAGTTTCACTTTTTGAGCTACCTTTTAGGGTTGAAAGAGGCCCAAGACCACCCAACACTGGCTCTTTATTAAAGATAGATGTGCTTTTAAAATCACCATTTGATTAAAATTCATTAACAATCAATCATAAGTTTAATGGTAATTTTAAAAGCACGCCATTCTTTAGAAATACAAAGAGACTTTTAGCATTATTCGTCATTGAAATGTCATTTTCAATGATTGCTACTTATAAATTAATGTTTAGGTTTCTAGATTAATGGAATGACAATAAATGACTGTTAAAATGACAAAGTTTTTCTCCAAACTGGTTGGATGAATTTCCTTCAACCTACCTATAAAAGTGACATGTGTTCCTTAAACATGAGATGTACATGTTTTTTAATAGCAGGGACAAAGTTGAAATAAATTTTATTAAAAGCTCATATACATCTCACATGTTATTAAAAAAAAAATGGACACATGTCACTTTTATAAGGTAGATTGAAGGAAATTCCTCCAACCCAGTTTGAATAAAAACTTTGTTCCTATTAAAATATTAAAGAAAACATGTGAGAGAGATACTTATCACTTATTAGAATAGGTTGAAGGAAATTTCTCCAAACCATTCAAAGGGCAAGAGAGCCGATTTTGTAAGTATATCACATGTATCGTAAACTGTAGTATTATCTTCAAAGAAGTTACTGCATGAGGTTAATTTTTATGATTTTTTGACATTTTTCTATATTTAAAAGATGAGCAGCTTTAAAATATATAATCGTTATAAATGTTTTAGGCGAGGTGATGGTAGTTGGTGTTAAATCATCGCTTGTCTCAAAAGCTTAAGCTTATAGAAATAAATAAATTTAATCACTTAACTATTACTTTAACATTTCCCCTCATGTGTGGGCTCAAACTCTCTTTTTAATAGGTGAGGCCCAACATGTGGAATATTAAATTTAAATGGGGGGTGAATTGACGGAGTCAAAGTTCGATCATAGGATCTTTGGCTCTGATACCATATTGACTCTAAACCTAGTGTTAGAGTAATGGTTAAGTAATTAAATTTAGGACAAAGTTTTCTTTCGAACTGGATTGGAGGAGTTTCTTTCAACCTAATCTATAAAAGTGACATATATCTCTTGAACATATAAGATGTACATGTTTTCTTAGCAGGGACAAAATTGAAATAAATTTTATTAAAACTCATGTATCTCACAAGTTATTAAAAAATAGACACATGCCACTTTATAGACTAGGTTGAAGGAAACTCTCTAACCTAGTTTGGAGGAAAACTTTGTCCTTAAATTTATCTTTTCTTATCGAAGCTTTTGGGACAACTAGTTATTTAACATGGTATCGAGCTAAAGGTCTTAAGATCAAACCTTGACTTCATCAATTCACTCTCATTTAAATTAAATACTCCATATGTTGGACCTCACCTATTAAAAAAGAGTTTGAACCCATATGTGTGAGGAAGTGTTAAAGTAATGGTTAAGTAATTAAATTTATCTCTTCCTATCAGCTTAAGCTTTTTGGACAACTATTGATTTAATAGTTGGAGGGGTAGATGATCTCATGCTTGACGTTGAAATCAAAAGTGTGAAAATGAAGACTTTTCTCAGTTCAACGTAACTCATGATTTCTCACAACAACACTTGGTTTGTTGGAGAGTCTTTTTTTTTTTTAAACATGTCCACACAAGAGGAGGGAGGTGGAGAGTCTTATTTCAACATTAAATGTTTGGTCAAGTCCGATTGAGTCTCAATGAGGTCTTAGTTGAGTCCTGGTGGGGTCCCGACTGAGTCTTGGGTGGTCCCGGTTGAGTCCCACCAAAGTCTCAACTATTCTCGACCAAGTCCTAGCAGTGTCCTGATTGTGTCCTAACGTCTAGACGACGTCTTGGTTTGGTGCCGACAATGTTCTAGTGGGGTCTCAGTGGTGTTCTAATCGGGTCCCGATGGTGTCACAATCAATTCCAAATAAGGTCCTAGCGGGGTCCCGGTTAAGTCTCAGCTAGTCTCGACAGGGCCTTAGCGGTGTTCCAACAAGGTCACGGTCGAATCCTAGTCAGGTCTCGGCGGGTCCTGACTTAGTCTTGCTAAGGTTTTGACAGTTTTTGACCTGGTCCTAACTAGGTCTTGACGGTGTCTTAATTGGATCCTAGTAGAGTTCCGGTGAGTTCTTACTAGGTCTTAACCGAGTCCCAATTAGGTAATGGTTTCCAGTCGAGTCCAAGTGGTGTCCTAACCATATCTCAACAAGATGTCGATCGAGTCCCACATGATTTGAGTAAGATCCACTTGTTGAATTCAAAATTTTAGTTCCTCATGGACAGTTATTTTGACACCAAATATTTGCATCCTCATAAATGAATTTATCCATAAGAAATAACATGAATTGGTTTCATCTCTTGTACAACTGATGATGTTAAAGTCCATATGTGACTCTATATCTATGCTTAGAGCACTAGCAATATACACCTAACGATTTTTTCTAAATTTAGGAAACTAAATTATTATTATTTTTTTCTCTATTCAAGTATAATTCACAATAAATTTCCTTAGTCTGTCCATATATCAGTAAAATAATATATTCTTTTATTTGTTTTATTTATTCTAGAAACATCGTTTCTTTTCTCTCAATCTCTCTCGTATCTTCATCCATGCATCTTAGTATCTTAAATCTAGACTTGGGAGGAAATTGGAGGATTTGCAACCGGAGGGAAGCCGCACACATTTTAAAATGTTCCCTTGTATGTGGGAAAGGAATTCAAGCAGAACTCCTATGTGTGAAAAAAATAAAAAAACAAAAAAAATTCTCAACATCCTCGATCGAGTTAAGAAATACATTTAATAGGGAACATGCATGCCAATTTAAAGCTATTTCAATTTAAGGCTTTCAAGCTATGGGGAAAATTTGAGCTCTAAACAAAGAATTCATAAATAGGAGGTAAATAATGGACCGACGTTTTGATTGATAATATGTTAAATCAATATTTGTTTTAAAAATTTTCATTGATAAAAATTATGAATTTAAGTATTTAATTAATAGTTTAATAGGAAACACAAGAAGAATGAGATTAAGATATTTCATAGGATATATATACATATATAAGTGCTGAAATACAGACTTCATGGATACAAACTTTCAAATGAAAATATCCCTGCTAAAACCTAGTAAAAAGGATTACAAAGTTGAGATACAAATCCATTAGAACTAAAAGCAAATCACTCCAACAAATACTAAAGCACACGTTTCAATTCTTCATGACAAAAGGCCTAAGGAAGTTCACAAAAGTTAAACCCAGGACTAGAATTCCAGCAATAGTTGCAGTGCCTCTCCAAAAATCTTTAAAGTACACACTTGTCAGGGATGCTACGAGACGGTTCCAAGGGTCATCATAGTGTTCATTGAGCTGTCGATAGATTTCGTGGTAAACGGATTCACTTTCAACAATCTCATGGCCAAGTGTGTTGATCAAAGTAGTAACTGCTTTGCTGCTACCACGCTTATTGACAATCACCTTTTTTTCAACGAGCAAACGCACATCTTTTTAGTGGTGATAAGATAATCCAATAACAAAACATAATTGCATATGTATGTGTCTGATGGATAATGACACTGCTCCAGGGCCATGAGGTTTCGAAAAGAGCTCCGTTTTGTTTTCTATCACAAGTTGTGGGACTTTTAGGATACATTGCACAGGCTTTGAGTATCGATGGGATTTCAAGCATGGTAAACAAGAGAAGAGCCATGAGAGATTCAAGCATGGATAGAGTTCCAAGCACTCTTAGAGAACTCTATGTCAAGCAAGGATCTATCGCCTAAATCTTTGTCTTCTAATGCTCTGAACTCCAATCCTGCCTCATCAAGCTTTGTGGCTGTATATCTTAGATCTTCAGTTCGTTTTTGGGGATGAGCTTTTTGATTTGTAGGACAAAAAACATTCTATGCAAATCAGTGAAATGTTTTACTTCGGCCTCATGCATAGGTATTATGTGCTCACCCGAGAAGAAGAACTTACAGGCAAGTTTAAGAAAGGGAGGAGTAACTTCATCTCCATCAAAGGCAAACTTATAGAGCTTTCGAAGAAACCTAAACGGAAGCTGATTCTCCAGTAACATCAAGTCTTGCTTTATGTGTGATTCTATCCACGCATTCCTTAATATATAATCTAGTTTTTCATATTTTTCGCGTTCAAAATTCCTTAGGAAAAGCTCAGTGATAAAGATGGAATCCAATAAAATCTTTGCAACAAACTCTTGACTATTGAGTTTAAAGCTGGTCTCTGAATAGCTACGAGCTATTTGTTCTTTGTTACTTTCAATTATGCTTTCAAGATCCTTCTCGCTCTTCCTGGTTCTAGAACAGAACTTCTTCAAATATATTTGTTTTTGTATTTTCACACCACACAATTCTTCAAGGTCATGATGAAATGGGCCGATTGAAACTAACTTAGGAGTGTAGGCATCTTCTTTTATGTCACGAAGTTTTTTGGGAACCCTGTAGATGCAGCACTCTGACCATAGTTCAGATTCCTCCAATAATGAAATGTCAATGATTGACTCCTCGTGGGTTCCTTTTCCTAGTGAGAAAGCAACAATCACCGGTAAATATAGAATGAAACTGCAAGGTTTTTTTTTTCCTGCTTTCTTTTTCTGAAAGCAATTGGAATGGCATGGGGAAATTCAACAATAACAATGAATTAATGTTTTACTATTTGAAGTTTTCTGACAATTACGCAGGATATATATATACCGAGATCCTTAAGTTTTGACATGTTATATCATGATCTAAGCCTTCATTTCTTTGTTTAAAGTCGTCAATTGGATGTGAGTTTGAACTGACAACATAAATTTGTAAATTTTGAATATAGAAACTCAACCATATCATTAAAGGAACTTTTAACACATCTTATGAAGAAGCACAAGAGAAATGAGTGAAATATATAGATGGTGAGAAACCTGCAAATATCGCTGGCAAGAAAGGCACATGTATTGCTTTTGAAAGCTCCATAATTCCTCCTCTTCAATTCCAAACACTCAGGGTTTCTCCCACTTAATTTGTTACTGATAATATGTCCTCTATCTCCTCCTCTTGCACCCATATATTATCACATGATGTACTTTGTGGTCTTTTCTCATCAGGACAAACAATGATCATATATAGTTGGTTGGGACTATTACATCAAGTATTATTTGATAATTGTCTTTGTTTTTATTCTAGAATAAAAACATTAATAAACAATTTAAACACAATATTTGGCTGTGATGTCATTGTAAGGTCTCATACAAGTACATCATGCTTTCACAAAATGAATGGTTCGAGATATCCCTTATTACTAAGTCTCTAATTTATGAGCTTAGTATTAGAAATGTCAATAGGGTTATCAAACTAATTAAACTGATTTTACAGTTATTTAATTGATTTCCGTTTGCATGCATCTCATAAATGAGACGAACATGACCTTTTGATTGATGTTTTCATGTGACCTTTCACATTTGTTTTCACTCCACAAAAAAAGAAGTTGTAGACCTTCCAAAATAGTGTTAGTCTCACACTTAGCTATGTCCCAAAGAGATAAGATCAAGACTAAACATCACATCATGCACATGCATGCTACCTCTTTCTAATCACTCATGGAGAGTTATTTCGAAAACAGATTAAGAAATGCATTTTTAGTCTATCAAGTTTGAAGTTCTGACAAATAATTCTCTAAAATTTAAAAGTGAATAATTACTTTTTACGATAAGCGAAAAAGAATAAATTGATCATTTTTATTAAAAAATTGATGGAATCTGTTAATAATGTACCTCATCAACACAAATTAGGGCGGTCAAAGGGTGTGGCCAAACTACCCATGGCCATTAGTGGTGCTTCGGATACCTTTTTAATTTATTTATTTATTTGCCACTTAAGGTGGCCGAGCCACCCTAGATATGCTCAGAAGAGGTGGTTGAACAACCCCCACAGTCATGGAGTGACTCAGCCACCTCCATTTATCACATTAATTATAAATTCTATAAACTTTTCCAACGGCATAAACTAATTATATATATATTTTTTGTTTAATTCACCCCCAAAGCATGATTAAAAAGAAGAGAATGGGAGACGGGAGAAGAGAGAAGAGTGGGCATGTGTTTTTTTTAGGATTATAATAATTCATTGGGTAGCGACAGTGCTATACATTGGGTTGTACTTGAGCTACCCAATCGTTTAGGAAACCTGTAGTCCCTGCTGGAGCTGCTTTTTTTTTTTTTTTTTTTTTCTCTTTTTTTATAAAGATTTTTCCTGTGTTTAGGGAAGGAGTAAGGAAACAAGCTTGTAGTTTAGGAAACCTATAGGGCATCTACTGCAACTTCCTTTTCTGTAGCGTTATTTTTTAAAAAATATTTTTTCTATAATTAGGTAAGGAAATAAGCTTTAGGGTATTTGTGGCTATTCTTAGATCTCATCCATGCATCTTAATTAGATCTAGACATAATTAAAAGGAGAGGAAATTGGAGGGTTTGTAACTGGAGTGAAGCCCATGTCAAAAAAAAAAAAAAACTGGAGTGAAGCCGCACACATTTTAAAATGCTCCCCTCCCTTTTACGTGAGAACGGAATTAAAGCAGCACTCCTATGTGACAAAAATAAAAATAAAAAAATCAATGATTTTTAACTTCCTCGATATATATAATAGGGAACATGCCAATTTAAAACTATTTCAATTTAAGGCTTTCAAGCTATGGGAAAATTTCTGTCATATGTAGGTCAATTTTAACTTACTATATAGGTAAAAAATTTTGACACCCATTTTTTAGGATTTGAAAAAAATTGAAAAATGGATATACTAATATTGAAACTTTTTAAAATTGAAGGGAATGATGGCAGAGTTGATGAAAGATCTCATGCAATATTAGCAGGAAACACTTCAAAGAATACAAAAAACACTTCAAAGAAAACAAAATTTATGTACCTCAACCAAGAAAATACTTGAATTTATTTTTATTAGTATCTCAACAATTAATCCTATAATCAATGTATTAACAAACTCGACTGGATCATTAAAACAATTCAAAAAAACTTTAATAAAAAATTGAAAGGAGAAAGTGAGAACCTGCAAATTTTGGTTGCAAGAAGTGCTTGTAATACTGCTTGAGAGCGCTAAATTCTTCCTCTTAGTTTTCCAACACTCGAGGGTTTCTATCTCTTCCTTGCTGACAATGCATCCACCCTTCTTCTTGCACTTCTATATATGGTACTCGTGGTTTGTCCCTGTCAATATCAATATATATATATTAAAGCATATCATACATCTTTAATATCTCTCTTTCAATGATAAAAATACTAGGCAAAAATGTAAAATCGATCCGATAAATTTTATTTTATTTTTTTTTTTTCAGTCGCAATTAGCTTTATGTGTATATATATAAAAATTGACTAGAAACTTTCGGTGATAAGAAAAAACATAAATAGGCCATGTTACCCAACTCTAGTCCAAATGTTTTTACAAAAAACACTAAGGGTGCTACATTAGCACCAATCATATTAAAACGAGTATCATTTAAATTCTTGAAAACACACACATAAATATAAAAACATTATCACCAATCATATTAAAATACACATAAATATAAAATATAAATATAAAACCAAAAAAAAATGAAAAACAAATACAAGAAAGTGATCGATGAGCCACCCGTTAGGTCAAACGGGGGTGACTGAACCACCGATATATATTTGCATTCTCGTAAATATATATTATAAGTCCATCTTTCCCATGATTTCATTTTCTAGTGATCGGAGGTGAAAGTAGTTGGAGGGTTAAAAGATATATATATCTCATGCATCACGTATGAAACATCTAGAATTCATCTAAGGTTTCGTTTGTTTCGACATAAAATAATTTTTAGAAAATGTTTTTCATATTTTCGATGTTTGGTACAACGGAAAATAATAGTCAACAATAAATATTTTTGGTTTGACCAAAAAAACCTCTTTAAATTTTGAAAATGGTTTATATTTTTGAAAATGGCAAACAATTTTTTGAGTTTGAGCATCTTATTCTCAAATCAATAGCCAAGATGTCACCGAGACCTTGCCAAGACTACACCAGGACAATGCTAGGACGCAGTTGGGACACCGTCGAGACTTGACTATGACACTGCTGGTACTCAGTTGGGGCCCATCAGGACTCGATCGAGACTCGACTAGGACATTGTCGAGACTCGTAGGACCCAATTAGGTCACTGCCGAGACATAGTCGGGAAATTTTCGTGATTTAAAATTTAATATCATTGAATATATATATATATATGATTGTCTGTACCCATTAAACATTTAAAAAATAAAAAACAGTGCATTTCAAAAAATGTTTTTTGTAAACATTTTCTAACGAGAAACAAACGGAGGACATTTGAATGATCATGCATATCTTACGTCATTGTATGGGACCTTTCCCTCGCATTCATTGGTTTCACATAAAACTAAAATGTGAAATGGGAAGACTTTTCCACTCATGATAATCGTAAGAGAGATTGTTTTGTCACGATTTTTAACTATATATGTATGGGAATTAAAGGTCAAATTTAAACAAATTAATTAATTTGTTTTCCTGTAATTTTGATGATGCATGCCTCGTACTCTAACATCGATCCCTCGCATTAACCTCGAACTCTAAAAGTGAAATAATCTGAGTGATGTATGTGTATATAAATAGATATATTACGTCATTAATTGTGTATTGCAGGGTGTTTACACTGACGTACTGTCTAAGGTATTGAGGGGAAAAGTTTAAAAAGATAAAATGCATGGGGCTCATGTGAGTCTTCAATTAAAGTTCACGTCTCCATCGGGAAAGTGTTAGTTCAACAACAACACTTTTGTTTGCTGAAATTAATCTCAAATTTCACCGCCTCTTATATGTGAAAGAGACAAATCTTGAAATACCGAATCAAATAGTAAAAGTGAGGATATTGAGGAAATTCAATGTTAGAGCAAGCATTATTAGAATTTAGTAGAGCTTCAGCAAAATAATTAAAAATATATATATTTTTTTCTATTTTAACTACTCTTTTTTTAGAGCACCCTAATAGCCTCACTATTTTAATAACTCACTTTAACTATTACATTTAAATATTTTTTTTCAAAAATTTGTTTAGTCCTCCTTTAACTATTAAAAGGCGAGAAAAAAAAAGAGAGAGAGAGAGAGAGAGAGAGAAAGAGAAATCATTTTTTTTATTCAATTGGTAAGTGAGCAATACTCACTATTAACTTAGGGACACAAATTTTACAAAAATTTCCTTTAATCTACTCTAATAAGAGCATTCACAATGGAAGAGTTAATTTTTTTTATGTAAAATAACTCTTCAAAACTCAATTTATCTAGTTTAGCTAATAACTTTTTAAGGGCCTCTTTATCCGATTAGTTATATTTTTATCTATATTATTTAATTTTAGTTTTTTATTTTTTATAATGATTGTATTTTTCTTAAATATCTTATTTTTCAACTTTTGAGAAAAAAAGTGATGTGAAGAGAGAAATAATAGGAGAAATTTAAAAAAAAAATGAGATGTGAAAGAGAAATAGTAGGAGAAAATTTTGGAAAAAGAGAAAACAGGTGAGAAACAATAAAAAAAAAAAAAAAAAGGTGGGAAGAAAATTTAGGAAAATAGCTCTTTGAATTGTGCCGCTACATGTAGCTTTTCTTTTAGCTCATTTAATAAAGGAAAATGTTAAAGGCCCAACTTTTGCCTTTTTATTTTATTTTATTTTTAAAAAACAATTTAAAAAATAAAAAAAGTGTCTGAAGCAATAATATATTTTTTTTGTCCTTCTTTTTATTGGTGTTTTTTAAAAAATGAAAATTATATTTTTCTAAAGAAAAATGGAATTTTCATTTTTTTTAAAAACACCAATAAAAAGAAGGGAAAAAAACATTATTGCTTCAGACACTTTTTTTTATTTTTTACTTTGTTTTTTTTTTTAAAAAAAAAGGCAAAAGTTGGACAAAAGTTGGGTCTTTATCATCTCTCTTTAAATAAAAGTATCATTTAACTCCTCCATTAGGAATGCTCTGAACATGTGTCATTCAACATTTTTTAGAAATTAATATTTGGATTCCTAAATTAGTGGAATGACAATAAATGACTGTTAAAATATTAAAGAAAACATGTAAAAGATGACAATTGTCATTTATTATAGTAGATCGAAGAAAATTTCTTCCAAACCAATCTTTAACTTAGTGTTCCTACATCAATATAGAGAGAGTGTGCCGATTTTGTAATTATATATAATATGTATCGGGTAAAACTGTAGTATTATGCTTAAAGAAGTTTCAAGAAACTGCTGCTGAGGTTAATCATTTTATAATTTCTAATAAAAAAATTTCGACTTTATCTCTGCTTTTAAAAGAGCACAAGAAAAATCCTTAATCATTAATCAACAACCAAAAAAGTGCCCTAACAATCTCGTATTGCACGTGAGCCAGCATTCATTGCACCAAAAAAAAGTAGCCCTCATGAGTACACATCATACATTAACGAGTTTAATTAAATGGAACATTTAAACAAATAAAGTCAAATTTAATAATTTATACCAATTTGATTTATGAACCTTATAAAAAAAATTAAGCTGACCGACTTCATGTTAATTAGTTTTAAATCGTTAAATATTCGAGATAAAATTATTGAATTAGCACGATTTATGAATATATATGATTCATCGACGGTCAAATTGACTACTAATTTGTTAGATTTTGGAAGGTTTTGAAGGACCCGAACTATCTTCATTGCACATCCTGCTCTTAAAAAAAATAAAAATCCTGTGTCTTACAATTACGTAAGATATGCATACATCACTCACATGTGATTGGGAGAGATCAAGAGATTCATATGATAATCTAGCCCTGTGTTGACCTTAATGTAAACCACGCACCCTTGATCATTAAATGTGAAAGCACTACAAAAAAACATATAGTTTTTGACGAAACTTTTTTGACGTTTTGGGCATATTGAAACGTCAAAACGCTTCGACGCATCATTTTTACGCTCAAACCTTAAAAACCGCTGTCGGAAAAGTCAAGTTTTTGACGTTTAAATGACACGCCAAAATTTTTGACGGTCATCGTTTGAACGTTAAAACTTTTCCGACGTGGTGAAAAAGCCACATCGTAAAAGTTTTTTAATTTTTTTGAAAATTTTTGACGCTTGAATTTTTCAAGCGTAACTTTTCCGACGCGTGAATGCCGCCGTAAATGTTTTTAATTTTTTATTTTTGAGAATTTTTTGACGCTTGAAATTTTGAAACGTCAAAACGCTTCCGACGTGGTGAAGCGGTGCCGTAAATGTTTTTAATTTTTATTTTTGAGAATTTTTTGACGCTTTGAAATTTTGAACGTTGAACGCTTCGACGTGGTGAATGCACGCCGTAAATGTTTTTTAATTTTTATTTTTGAGAATTTTTTGACGCTTTGAAATTTTGAAACGCGTCAAAACGCTTTTGACGTGGTGATGCCACGTAAATGTTTTTATTTTATTTTTGGGAAATTTTTTGACGCTTCAAAATTTCAAACGCGTCAAAAAATTTTGACGCTTGAAAATTAAAACGTCAGAATTTTTATTTTTTATTTTTTTTCTGAATGTTCTTTTTTCCTGGATGTTCTTTTATTGTTCTTTTTCCTGGATTTTTTTTTTTTTTTGGTTCTAGAGGTTTTCTTCTCTTTAATTTCCTGGATAAAGAAGAAATAAAAGAATAAGAGGGGATCAGAGGGGAGGGAGAGAAGAAGATAGAAGAAAGAGGAGGAAAAAAAAGCAGAGGAGCTGGCCTGGGCGTGCAGATAGGAGAGAGGAGAGAGAGAATAAGAGAAGAAGCTAGAAGAAAAGGAGGAAGGAAAGAAAAAATAAATAAATAAATAAGAGGAGCTGGGCGTGCAGATAGGAGGGGGAGAGAAGGAGAAGAAAAGGAGGGAAAAAAAAGGGAGCTATATGGCTGGGCGTGCAGATTGGAGGGCAGAGAGAAGAAGAAAAGGAGGAAAAGAAAAAGGGAGCTATATGGCTGGGCGTGCAGATAGGAGGCCGGGGGAGAGAGCGAAGAAGAAGAAAAAGAAGGAAAAAAAAAAAAAAAGGAAAAAAAGAGGGAGCTGGATGAAGAAGAAATCATTGGAATCACCTTCTCTTTTCTCTTCTGCTTTTCTGCTTTTCTGCTTCTTCTTCGATCTTCTCTTCTCATTTTCTTTCTTCTTCCCATCTGAGAGAATATGGAGCTGGATGAAGAAGAAATAAAGAAGAGGAAACTTTTGAGCTGGGCGTGCAGTTCTGAAGAGAGGGAAGAAGGAGAGAGATTGGGAGAGGGAGCTGAGTGTGTGGGGCGGATGAAATACAAGAAGAGGGGAAAGATTAATAAATAATAAAGAAGAGGAGGGAAACAAGAGGCTAGGGGAAAATTTAACTTTCAAAATTTAACATCTTAAGAAGGAGGCTGCAGGCGGGGGCATGGAGGAGAGGAGAGAATCGCGCGAGAGGGAGAAATGAGAGAAAAGGAAAAAAAAAAGAAAAGGAGACCAGCTGGCCGGGAGAGGGATTGGGAGAGTGAGTGGGGCCACTTTTGACGTTCAAAATTTTGAACGTCAAAATTTTTGACGTTCAAAATTTGCAACGTCAAAAAGTTTTTTATTTTTTGTGCATATTTTCTTCCCATTTTTTCTTTTTTTTAATGCTTATGATTTTAGGCCAGTTATTAATGGGTTATTCTTAATTTCTCTGAAAATAAATTTATAAGAAAAGAAATTGTTGAAAAAAAGGAATGATTTTATAGGATATTTTTGAATTTAATAAGAAATAAAATTAGAAATGATTGTACAAATATACTAATGAAATTAAAGAGCTAGAATATTAACTTTTTTGAATGGTTAAAAAAAGTTAAAATTGATAATAGAATAAAATTAGATAAATTGAAGTCTGATAAGAAAAAAATAATTGGTAGAACAAAAAGCAATTAAAGTAGAATCAAATTTGCAAGAAATTGTCAATT